>LR738711.1:777386136-777408370 GCA_902687465.1 Secale cereale
CCGGTTTAGACCGAAATTGGCGCCGATGGACCCATGGCAAATCCAGCGCACCGGGGGAAAGAAAAATGGCGTGAATGAAGGAAATATGCCCTAGAGGCAATAATAAAGATGTTATTTGTGTTTCCTTATATCATGATAAATGTCTTTTATTCATGCTAGAATTGTATTAACCGGAAACTTAGTACATGTGTGAATACATAGACAAGACAGAGTGTCCCTAGTATGCCTCTACTAGAGTAGCTCATTGATCAAAGATGGTTATGTTTCCTATACATAGACATGATTTGTCATTTGATCAACGGGATCACATCATTAGGAGAATGATGTGATGGACAAGACCCATCTGTTAGCTTAGCACTATAATCGTTTAGTTTTAGTGCTATTGCTTTCTTCATGACTTATACATGTTCCTATGACTATGAGATTATGCAACTCCCGTATACCGGTCAAACGTCACAACGTAACTGGGTGATTATAAAGATGCTCTACAGGTGTCTCCGAAGGTGTTTGTGGTGTTGTCATAGATCAAGAATAGGATTTGCCACTCCGAGTGTCGGAGAGGTATCTCTCGGCCCTCTCGGTAATACACATCATAATAAGCCTTGCAAGCAAATGACTAATAAGTTAGTCACGAGATGATGTATTACAGAACGAGTAAAGAGACTTGCCGGTAACGAGATTGAACTAGGTATTGAGATACCAACGATCGAATCTCGGGCAAGTAACATACCGATGACAAAAGGAACAACGTATGTTGTTATGCGGTTTGACCGATAAAGATCTTCGTAGAATATGTAGGAGCCAATATGAGCATCCAGGTTCGCTATTGGTTATTGACCGGAGATGAGTCTCGGTCATGTCTACATAGTTCTCGAACCCGGGGTCCGCACGCTTAACGTTTGATGACGATCGGTATTATGAGTTTATGAGTTTTGATGTACCGAAGGTAGTTCGGAGTCCCGGATGAGATCACAGACATGACGAGGAGTCTCGAAATGTCTGAGACGTAAAGATTGATATATTGGACGACTATATTCGAACACCGGAAGTGTTCCGGAAAGTTTCGGAATAAACCGGAGTGCCGGAGGGGTTACCGGAACCCCCCGGAGAAGCTATGGGTCCTAATGGGCTTTAGTGGAAAGAGAGAGGGCCGGCCAGGGCTGGGCCGCGCGCCCCTCTCCCTTGGTCCGAATTGGACAAGGAAAGGAGGGGGGTGGCGCCCCTTTCCTTCTCCCTCTCCCTCTCCTTCCTTCCCCCTCTCTCCCTCTTAGTGGATTCCTACTAGGAATAGGATTGGAATCCTATTCCTAGTAGGATTGCCTCTCTAGGCACGCCATAGGGGGCCGGCCGGCCTCCCCCCTTGCTGCTTTATATACGGGGGCAGGGGGCACCTCTAGACACACAAGTTGATCTGTTGATCTCTCCCAACCGTGTGCGGTGCCGCCCTCCACAGAAACACACCTCGGTCATATCGTTGCAGCGCTTAGGTGAAGCCCTGCAACGATAGCTTCATCATATCCGTCACCATGCCGTCATGCTGACGAAACTCTCCCGCGAATTTCTGCTGGATTAATAGCTCGTGGGACGTCATCAAGCTGAACGTGTGCTGAACGCGGAGGTGCCGTACGTTCGGTGCTTGATCGGTTGGATCGCGAAGAAGTTCGACTACATCAACCGCGTTACTAGACGCTTCCGCTTTCGGTCTACGAGGGTACGTAGACACACTCTCCCCCTCCTTACTATGCATCTGGTAGATAGATCTTGCGTGATCGTAGGATTTTTTTTTTTGAAATACTATGTTCCCCAACAGTGGTATCAGAGCCAGGTCTATGCGTAGATGATATGCATGAGTAGAACTCAATGAGTTGTGGGCGATAATAGTCATACTGCTTACCAGCATGTCATACTTTGGTTCAGCGGTATTGTGAGATGAAGCGGCTCAGACCGACATTACGCGTACGCTTACGCGAGACTGGTTTCACTATTATGAGCACTTGTTGCTTAAAAGCTGACTGGAGGATGTTTGTCTCTCTCACTTTAGCTGGATCGAGTGTGGCTACGCCCAGTCCTTGTGAAGGTTAAAACAACACATACTTGACGAAAAATCGTTGTGATTTTTGTATGCGTAGGTAAGAACGGTTCTTGCTAAGCCCATAGCAGCCACGTAAAACTTGCAACAACAAAGTAGAGGACGTCTAACTTGTTTTTGCAGGGCATGTTGTGATGTGATATGGTCAAGACATGATGAGTTATACGTTATTGTATGAGATGATCATGTTTTGTAAAGTTATCAGCAACTGGCAGGAGCCATATGGTTGTCGCTTTATTGTATGAAATACAGTCGCCATGTAATTTCTTTACTTTATCACTAAGCGGTAGCGATAGTCATGGAAGCAATAGTTGGCGAGACAACAACGATGCTATGATGGAGATCAAGGTGTTGTGCTGGTGACGAAGGTGATCATGACGGTGCTTTGGAGATGGAGATCAAAAGCACAAGATGATGATGGCCATATCATGTCACATATTTTGATTGCATGTGATGTCTATCTTATTATGCTTCTTATTTTGTTTAGTACGACGGTAGCATTATAAGATGATCCCTTACAAAATTTCAAGGTATAAGTGTTCTCCCTAAGTATGCACCGTTGCGAAAGTTCGTCGTGCCGAGACACCACGTGATGATCGGGTGTGATAAGCTCTACGTTCACATACAACGGGTGTAAGCCAGTTTTTACACACGCGGAATACTCGGGTTAAACTTGACGAGCCTAGCATATGCAGATATGGCCTCGGAACACTAGAGACCGAAAGGTCGAGCATGAATCATATAGTAGATATGGTCAACATAAGATGTTCACCATTGAAAACTACTCCATCTCACGTGATGATCGGACATGGTTTAGTTGATTTGGATCACGTGATCATTTAGATGACTAGAGGGATGTCTATCTAAGTGGAAGTTCTTTAAGTAATATGATTAATTGAACTTTAATTTATCATGAACTTACTCCTGATAGTTTTTGCGTATCTATGTTGTTGTAGATCAATGGCACGTGCTACCGTTCCTTTGAATTTTAATGCATTCCTAGAGAAAGCTAAGTTGAAAGATGATGGTAGCAATTACACGGACTGGGTCCGTAACTTGAGGATTATCCTCATTGTTGCACAGAAGAATTATGTCCTTGAAGCACCGGTAGGTGACAAGCCCCCTCCCGCTAATGTAGACGCTCTGAACGTCTGGCAGACGCGGTCTGATGACTACACGATAGTTCAGTGTGCCATGCTCTACGGCTTAGAACCGGGACTTCAAAGACGTTTTGAACTTCATGGACCATATGAGATGTTCCAGGAGTTGAAGTTAACATTTCAAGCAAATGCCCGGATTCAGAAATATGAGATTTCCAATAAGTTCTATAGCTGCAAGATGGAGGAGAACACTTCTATCAGTGAACACTTGCTCAGAATGTCTGGGTACTACAATCATATGACTCAACTTGGTTGCAAAGTTGATGAGGATAGTGTTATTGATAGAGTTCTTCAATCACTACCACCAAGCTATAAAGGCTTCGTGATGAACTATAATATGCAAGGGATGCAAAAGACAATTCCCGATCTCTTCGCTATGCTCAAGGCTGCAGGGGTAGAAATCAAAAAGGAGCATCAAGTGTTAATGGTTAACAAGAC
Source organism: Secale cereale (assembly GCA_902687465.1). Taxonomy (NCBI): domain Eukaryota; kingdom Viridiplantae; phylum Streptophyta; class Magnoliopsida; order Poales; family Poaceae; genus Secale; species Secale cereale. The sequence continues at coordinate 777,389,824 of LR738711.1, forward strand.
CTCTAGTTTCAAGAAAAAGGGCAAGGGAAAGAAGGGGAACTTCAAGAAGAATAGCAAGACAGTTGCTACTCCCGCGAAGAAACCCAAGTCTGGAGCCAAGCCTGAAACTGAGTGCTTCTACTGCAAAGGGACTGGACACTGGAAGCAGAACTGCCCCAAGTATTTGGCGGATAAGAAGGATGGCAAGGTGAACAATGGTATATGTGATATACATGTTATTGATGTGTACCTTACTAATGTTCGTAGTAGTACCTGGGTATTTGATACAGGTTCGGTTGCTAATATTTATAACTCGAAACAGGGACTACGGATTAAACAAAGATTGGCTAAGGACAAGGTGACGATGCTGTCGGAATTAGGGCTTTGCAAAACCCAAGAAGTTCGAACACATGGGCGTGAACGAAGATCTCTCCCACTCACCTCTACCTAGCGTATCGCTCTCGTCTCGGTGGGGGGATTCAAGCACACAACAAATAGAACACATAGGAGTTTATCCAGGTTCGGGCCACCTTGTGGTGTAAGACCCTACTTCCTGCTTTGGTGGATTAACCTCGAGCGAGCTGGGATATGAGCTAGTACAATGGTTCCTGAGCTCAGGAGGTGAGCTCGGGAGGGTCAGGAGGCAAGTGTTCTTGCTCCTTGCGTGGTGGTAGAGTGTATGAGTCGATCCCTTCACAGTGGGAATCGTAGCTACTTATATAGGCGGCCAGGGTCCTCTTCCCCCGAAATGTTTAGGCGGGACGGGATCCCACATTGGCCATTTTTGAGCGGGAACACAAGGACGTTCTTATCCTGACAAAAGCAGTCTTCGCCTACAAAAGGATCAGACGGTGACACGGTGGTGGGCTCGACGGTGACATCCTCCTTGTCGTCCTTGCGGTGTTCGGTCTTGTTGCACCAAAGGGGAAACCTTTGCCCCGCTCCTTGGGAACCAACGGCTGCGCTGTCCCCTTTGCACCGAAATGGTAACTGTGCCTCTGGCGGACACTGGCACCCGCTCGCGTGGTGCGTCACTGCTGACATCACTGCCTCCTCCTGAGGCAGGCTTGGCCTTGGATTCTCCTCCCCTCCGGAGCACCATGTTGAGGCCGCTCCCGAGGTGGTCTTAACGTTGTTCTCCTCGCGAGGCTTAGCCCCCTCGCGAGGGTCTTGGACAGCTGGTCGATCAGCTGGGCCGTAACAGGCCGCTTGTAGGAGCGCGTCGCAGCCCGCAGGCAGGCAAGTCTAGGTACCCTGGTTCCCAGGACGCCGATAGTAGCCCCCGGGCCCAAGGCGCGTGCGGAGTTGGCTTCACGGCGAAACCTTAGTCGAGGACGAAGCGCCGCGGGCCCCAAAAAGGATGCGGGCCAGGTTGGCGGGTGATGGTTGGATGGGACGCGGGCGACTCCGCCTCCCACGCAGTCTTGGCAATCGTGCGACTTAACAACCCCTTGGCACGGGCGGCGGGGCCATTATGGCTGCGCGCGAGTGGCCGCCGGTTGATCTTCTTGGCCTATAAACAGGGGGTGAGGCACCACGCCTCTCACTTGACTATCGCAGGCCGATCCCTGTTGCTTCCATTACTCCAAGGGCTTCCATGGCGCCGATTCGCAGGTTCTCGGCTGCGAAGAAGGGGAAGAGCCCGATGGTAGAGCCTGAGCGGCTCCCCTCGAAGAAGAGGCACCGTAGTTCTCCGAGTGTGTCCCTGAGACCATCAGACGCCCGCACATGGTGCACGCGGGCACCGCCAGGATTTTCGCTTCCCTTGTATGCCCCAGCGGCAGGCAGACGGAGCGGGGGCGGTGACAGGGGTGGCGCCATCAGTCGCCCAGAGAGACGGGCGTCTCCTCGCACCCTGCTGTCGTCCCATTCTGAGGATTATGACCGCGAGTTCATCGTGTGGGCGGGGGCCCCTCCGTGTTCATGGATCCTTCTTCCTCCGTTCTTGAGGGAGGTGCTCCCGGCTCACGGCCGGGTGACGATGGAGCTGAGGCACGAGGGGTGTCGCCTTCCTCCTTCGCATGCCGACATGGAGGTGATTTCTTCTGGCTAGGTCTTCATGACCTGAGGTTGGGGTATGGTGCGCCGCGCCTGCGCCCCCGCCGGGAGGCACATTCTTCATTTCACGCTGGATATGACGAGCACGATGACCTTCAAAGTCTTCGGGACGGACGGCCGCCGGCTGCCGTGTGGCGTGGGGAATGGGCTCATCGGCGACCATTCCCCATGTCATGAGGGCAGTGAGGTGCTCGCCATTGGCTGCGCCTCCGACTCTCTTGGTAGCAGTTACGCTGCCCCTGAGACGACATCGAGCTCCGATGAGAGCTACGAGCCACCAAGTCGCCGCCCCTATCGCCGGAGGGAAACGGTGTCTTCCCGACGCCGTCGCTGTTGAAGGATTTCAAGCCGCGCCCCTCGAGAGTGACCTTCTTAGCTTAGTTCCTGCGGGACATCATGGAAGGCTCCACAAGGGCATGTAAATTCTAGTAATACTTTTGCTATTGTTTGGCGTTATAAACTTATGTCCTGCATGAGGCCCTTGTTAGAGCATGACTTTCCCTTCCTTGTGTTCTCGTTGTAGTTTAGGGCCCTACGCCTGCGAGATCCAGTCCCGGGACCAGCCTCAGCCTGCGCTGGTATGCCAGGTCACGATGTCGTGGTCAAGGCCAGGAGGTGAGGGGTCCAGGGTCTGGTAGGAGCCCCCGAGGCACGATGCTCAGGAGGTCCCTCTTGGCGTGCAGGCAGCCGCCCACCGGTCCATCGGGAAGGGTTTTCATGCCCTAGCGGATTCGTGATCATAGTAGACGGTGGTGTAGGTACGCGAGTAGGTGCGGCGTTGAAAACTTATCTTAGCAATTCCTGGGGTCAGGTGGTGGTGGTACTTGATTTCCTGTTGCCCTTCCCTTTTTGCGTCCAGGTGCCTTCATGAGGAGGCGGCGATGGTCGCTCCCGAGGCCCTGGGGACAAAGGTCACGGGGCTGGTGGAGATGTTTCTCCGGGCTGCTACCATCACAGCCAAAGAGGAGAAGACCGGTGACGCTGCGCTCGGCGATGCCTGGCCCGTTCCTGTTTAGCGAGAGAAGTGCGAGTGCCTTGAGGAGGCGTAAGAACTTTGCTTGAATTTGGAAAACTTGGCACTATTGTAATAGCTAGATTATTTCCATGCTTGCTTCCTTTCATGTTTGCTTAGGCGCTCTGTGTCGGCAGGGCCCAACCCCGCGCATACCTCAACCGCCATTGAGCCCTCCGGATGACTGGGGTTACCGTAGTAACTAGACTCAAGGGATGAGGGGCTACGTGGCTAGTGAGGCCCTTGGGTCGCGATGCCCAAGGGTCCCCCTTGACGTTCAAGCGATCATGTTTTTGTTTTGCGTCGGCAGGGCCCAACCCGCGCATACCTCGATCACCATTGAGCCCTCCGGATGACCGAGTTATCGTCATAACTAGACTCAAGGGATGAGGGGCTACGTGGCCAGTTAGGCCCCTGGGTCGCGATGCCCAGGGGTCCCCCTTGACGTACGAGCGGCTCTCATGAAGGAGAACGAGCACCATACCTTGCCCACGAGCCTTCGCCTGGGATGGGGGCACGAGAAGGCTAGGTGTCTGGGCCCTTCGTAGGGTGGTGTCTGCCACGCGTGACCTGAGCATAGCCACCGTGCCTAGCCCCCCTCGCGACACCCATCCAAGGAGAAGCTGTGAGCGTCGTGAGCTGAAAAGCTCCCTGAGGTTGGTGCGACCAGTGGGGGCCACCCTCAGTTGTTTATAACTAGCGCGGAGCATAGAGCTACCACACTTGCACGGAGTGTGGGCATAACCGCGCCTCGGTCATAGCGGCCAGCGCGGAGCTTGGTGCTTCCACTCGTTCGTGGGCATAACCGCTCCTCGGTTGGATCTGCCAGCGCGGAGCTTTGTACTTCAACTGGACCATGGGAGGGAGCCTCCCACCGGGAGAGACTCCGGGGCGTGTACAGCCCCGTCCTGACACGTGGCTTGCATGGTAGGACAGCCAAGGTGTATATGGGCCCTCCTCAGGATGAGCTGAACGACTCTGAGGATGTTCTCGTGAGCTTACGCATCACTCATGAGACCCTACCCTGAGGCGGGTTGCGCCTGAGTCTTCTTCTGCAAAATGTGAAAAGAGAGGTGTTGTGTCGACCTGAGCCGAGTGCGTCTCTAGAGGGTATCGCATGAGAAGGCCGCAGCACCAGCGACCCCAGGAGGTGACGTCATGGGAATGGCTCGCGAGACAGAGCTCAGCCACTGGATTTGTCGACGCTACAGGGACGGACCCGAGCACAGACGTCGTGCCCAGTCCTCTCATGCAACGATCCAAAAGAAAAACAACCGGCGCGCGGTTTCTGCATGAGAGAGGCACCTACCACGGGCCCCTACTTACCCATCCATGATTAGCCCATGCAAGAACAAGGCACCAAGGACCATGCGAGGTGATGTCACGGGAATGGCTCGCGAGACAGAGCTTAGCCCTTGGGTTTATCGACGATGCAGGGACGGACCCGAGCACAGACGTCGTGCCAGTCCTTAATCATGGGGCGGTCGCGAGTGGGCTCACAAGGGCTCATGGCCTTAGTGGCGGTGAGAATGCCAAGCATGCAGATAATGCGAATGGAAAGAAACATCTAGCCTTGATCATGCAAAAAGGAAGATAACCGCGGGGGAACAGCTCCCAGCGGTCCGAGGATGATGCAGCCCGAGGGGCGCCCTCGTTTGGATACCTGAAGTGTCACTTGATACTTGCCGAAGGAGAGTTGGGGTAGCCGAAGACAGGAGCCGTGCGGGTCGCTCCTGAGGATCGTCGGGCTCCTGAGGCCCAGGGGCTCTGGAGGCTCTCAATGGTCGCGCGGGTCCGGTTCTCGCTCCGTCTGGACCGCCTGCCACTGAGCCTCCCGAGCCCCCAAGGCCTCCTACGCGAGATGCTAGAACATGGCAGCTGCATTGCGGAAGCCGAAGAGTGTGCGGACGTAGCTGCAGGGGAGGGCCCTCCTCCGACCGACCGTCGTCGGCCAGAAGGGCTCCTGAGAGGCGGCTTAGTTGAGACCCGCGATGTCGACGCAAATGCGAAAGTAGTCGCTTGGGCTGCGAGCATGTGAACTTGGGGTTGTGCGGTTACGCCCACCGCGGATGAGTCTTGCGTACTGAAGTTCCTCGGTAACTTGGTTGATGAAGTCATGAGCCCCCAGTGCTGAACGGCTCACGCTGGGCTCACAAAAACGCGCGTCAAGACACGCTTGCAGGTGGTGCTCGAACACCTCCCTCGAGACGCCAGTTAGCCTGGAGACACTCCAGAGGGGAGCCCCCGAGCCCATCACGAGAGGAGCGTCGAGCACGCCTCCCTATGCGAGGGTGGAGGGCGCCTCATCGGCAGGTGCAAGTCTTGAGGCCAGGCCATCGGGAGCCCCTGCGTCCTGAGGTCCGTTGACGGGTAGGTTCTTCTTCTTCTTGGGGGCGGCCTGCAGGGCGAGGACGGCTCCATCCTCGTTGGAGCACTCCACCGCCGCGGTCTGGTAGGCGCGCTCCAGGGAAGGCACCGCTTCCTTCTCATCAGAGGCGATCGTGATGACTCTGCCGCTCCCGGGCATCTTGAGGACGGTGTAGCCGTGATGGGTCGCCGCCATGAACTTGGCGAGGGAAGGATACCCTAGGATGGCGTTGTACGGGAGGTGGATGTTGGCGACGCCGAAGTCGTTGACCTCTGTGTGGTAGTTGTCGCGGTCGCCAAAGGTGACACGGAGGCGGACCTACCCCATAGGGAGTGTGGAGCCATCCGTGACTCCGTAGAATGGCTTGGTCGGGTGGAGCTGATCGTAGGGAACCTGAAGCGTCTCGAAGGTCTGGACGGAGAGGACGTTGAGCCATGCTCCACCATCGATGAGGGTCTTGGTCACGAGGACGTTGCTGATGGTCGGGGTGCAGAGCATCGGGAGGGCGCCTGGAGCCGCAGTGCACTTGAGCTGGTCCTTGGGGTCGAAGGCGATGACTTGCTTGGTCCACCTGAGGTTGCGCGCAGCGTCGGGCCTAGGAAGCGCCGCGTTCACCTCATGGGCAAACTGCTTGAAGATGCGGTGGGAAGCCAGGGCATGGGCTCCTCCCAAGATGCATGCAACTGCACGCGGCTCCTGGAAGCCCCCTGCCCCGTCTCCCTGGCGGTCGTCGTCGTTCCTCCTTGGCGGTGATCGCAGCGGAGACAGGCCTCCATTGCCCTGAGGGCGACCCTCACGAGGCGGGTCGTGCCAGGGGGCGTCACGAGGCTGCTCCTGCTAGTGATCTTCACGAGGCTACTCATGCCACCCTTGGCGCGAGTTCCTGCCATCCCAACGTCCTCCTCCTCGGTCGTAGCCGCGGTTGTCGCACTCAGGGCGTTGCCCAACGCGCCCGCCGTGCATCGCCCTGAGCTCCTGGCAGTCGTTAGTGATGTGGCTATGGGCGTTGTGGAAGACGCGGTATGGTCGGTTGTCTCAGGGGAGGTCATCGTAGCCGCAGCCACGCTTCACTTCTGGCTCCGCAGCCAGCACGACGGGTCCCTTGCGCTTTGATTCCTTGGCCTTGGTCTTCTTGTCGTCTGCCTCCGCCTCAGGCCGCTCCTGGAGGGAGAGGCGTCCTTCCTCTGCCCTGGCGCACTTCGCCGCGAGCTTGAATATCTCGAGGCTGTGCACAGGTCTTCGTGAATGGCGAGCTCCTCCCTCATCCTGACGTGACGGACGCTGTCGGAGAATGCGGAGATGATGGCCTTGTCCGAGACCCTGGGGATCCGGAGGCGCATGGTGTTGAAGTGTTGGATGTACTTCTGGAGGGTCTCTCCCGGTTGCTGCCTCACGCGGCGCAGATCAGCAGTTGCTGGGGCTCGGTCGCGGGTGCCTTGGAAGTTGGCGACGAAATGCTTGTGAAGCTCTTCCCAGGAGGAAATGGATCCCACGAGGAGGTTCAGGAGCCAGGAGCGTGCGCCCTCCTTCAGAGCCATGGGGAACCAGTTCGCCATGACCTGCTCGGTGCCGTTAGACGCCTTGATGCTCAGCTCGTAGAGCTGGAGGAACTTCGTGGGGTCGGTGGTGCCGTCGTAGCATGGAGGTAGGTCCGGCTTGAACTTGCCGGGCCAGACGAGGCGCCGTAGCTCAGGAGCTAGGGCGCGACACCCAGCCACGCTCATGATCGCAGGCGCCCCTTGTGCCTGTGGTGCTGGTTCTTGAGGTGCTGGCGCCACCACCTCGTGTGGCGCGTGGTCTGGGCGCTGCGGGCCAGGGGGGCCGCGAACCCCTACATGGGGATGTGGAATCACCTGGCAGCTCTCCTCGTCGTGCGCGTGGGCTCTGCGGGGTTGCTCACGTCGAGGAGCCTCGCGTCGGGCCTCCTGGCCGGCGTGGTGGAGTGGAGGCGGGGCCGGGACCCTGTGGCCTTCGTTCCCCGCCGGGGGCGACGGAGGACGTGAGGAGTGCGTTGGTGCGGGTGCTTCCCCAGCGGCGTTGACGAGCTCGGTGATGCGGTGGAGCCACTCGTCGTAAAGGTCATCTGTTGGGTGGTAGCGCAAGAGCTCTCGCGGCATCAGCAACACAGGCTGCTGGTAGACCGGCCCGCGGTGGACCAGCGAGGACGACGCCGCGGCCGGCGAGGGTGAAGGCGTTGCCGTCCGGCTATCCAGCCGCACGGACGGTGGCAGCGACTAGTCCTGCTGCTCGTGGACAGCCGGGTCGGTGGCGGCGTTGGCGAACGGCGAGTTGGGGCGGAGCGGTGCGCCGTTGCTCGCGAGCGCCGTCTGAGCGACGATCGCAGCGCGGCGGGCGGCGTGAGCTCGGCGTGTGTCCACCATAGTTGTGGAGTAGGGTCGGCGACGAGAACGCGACGAGGTCGTCGGAGAGGCGAGATTTCGACACGCCCCCTACCTGGCGCGCCAATTGTCGGATTTAGGGCTCCGCAAAACCCAAGAAGTTCGAACAGAGGGGCGTGAACGAAGATCTCTCCCACTCACGTCTACCTAGCGTCTCGCTCTCGTCTCGGTGGGGGGGATTCAAGCATACAACAGATAGAACACACATGAGTTTATCCAGGTTCGGGCCACCTTGTGGTGTAAGACCCTACTTCCTTCTTTGGTGGATTAGCCTCGGGCGAGCTGGGATATGAGCTAGTACAATGGTTCCTGAGCTTAGGAGGTGAGCTCAGGAGGGTCAGGAGGCAAGTGTTCTTCCTCCTTGCGTGGTGGCAGAGTGTATGAGTTTATCCCTTCACAGTGGGAATCCTAGCTACTTATATAGGCGGCCAGGGTCCTCTTCCCCCGAAATGTTTAGGCGGGAAGGGATCCCACAACGGCCATTTTTGAGCGGGAACACAAGGTCGTTCTTATCTTGACAAAAGCGGTCTTCGCCTGCAAAAGGATCAGGCGGTGACACGGTGGTGGGCTCGACGGTGACATCCTCCCTGTCGTCCTTGCGGTCTTCGGTCTTGTTGTACCAAAGGGGAAACCTTTGCCCCGCTCCTTGGGAACCAACGGCTGCGCTGTCCCCTTTGCACCGAAATGGTAACTGTGCCGCTGGTGAACACTGGCACCCGCTGGCACGATGCGTCACTGCTGGCATCACTGCCTCCTCCTGAGGTAGGCTTGGCCTTGGATTCTCCGCCCCTCCAGAGCACCTTGCTGAGGCCGCTCCCGAGGAGGTCTTGATGTCGTTTTCCTCGCGAGGTTTAGCCCCCTGGCGAGGGTCTTGGACAGCTGGTCGATCAGCTGGACCGTACCAGGCCGCTTGTAGGAGCGCGTCGCGGCCCGCAGACAGGCAAGTCTGGGTACCTTGGTTCCCAGGACGCCGACAGATGCGCGTGGGAAATGGTTCCAAAGTCGATGTGATTGTCGTCGGCATGCTACCTCTACATCTACCTTCAGGATTAGTTTTAGACCTGAAAAATTGTTATTTGGTGCCAGCGTTAAGTATGAAAATTATATCGGGATCTTGTTTGTTGCGAGACGGTTATTCATTTAAATCTAAGAATAATGGTTGTTCTATTTTTATGAATAATATCTTTTATGGTCATGCTCCCTTGAAGAGTGGTCTATTCTTGTTGGATCTCGATTGTAGTGATACACATATTCATAATATTGAAGCCAAAATATGCAAGGTTAATAATGATAGTGCAACTTATTTGTGGCACTGCCGTTTAGGTCATATTCGTGTAAAGCGCATGAAGAAACTCCGTAGTGATGGACTTTTGGAATCACTTGATTGTGAATCACTTGGTGCTTGCGAACCATGCCTCATGGGCAAGATGACTAAAACTCCGTTCTCCGGAACAATGGAGCGAGCAACGGATTTGTTGGAAATTATATATACTGATGTATGTGGACCAATGAGTATTGAAGCTCGCGGCGGGTATCGTTATTTTCTGACCTTCACTGATGATTTGAGCAGATATGGGTATATCTACTTAATGAAACACAAGTCTGAAACATTTGAAAAGTTCAAAGAATTTCAGAGTGAAGTAGAGAATCATCGTAACAAGAAAATATTTGAGTTACGAGTTTGGTCTTTATTTGAAACAATGTGGATAGTTTCACAACTCACGCCACCCGGAACACCATAGCGTAATGGTGTGTCCGAACATCGTAACAGTACTTTATTAGATATGGTGCGGTCTATGATGTCTCTTACCGATTTACCACTATCATTTTGGGGTTATGCTTTAGAGACAACTGCATTCACGTTAAATAGGGCACCATCTAAATCCATTGAGACGACGCCTTATGAACTGTGGTTTGGCAAGAAACCAACGTTGTCGTTTCTTAAAGTTTGGGCCTGTGATGCTTATGTGAAAAAGCTTCAACCTGATAAGCTCGAACCCAAGTCAGAGAAACGTGTCTTCCTAGGATACCCAAAAGAGACTGTTGGGTACACCTTCTATCACAGATCCGAAGGCAAGATATTCGTTGCTAAGAATGGATCCTTTCTAGAGAAGGAGTTTCTCTCGAAAGAAGTGAGTGGGAGGAAAGTAGAACTTGCTGAGGTAATTGTACCTTCTCCCGAATTGGAAAGTAGCACATCACAGAAACTAGTTCAAGTGATTCCTACACCAATTAGTGAGGAAGCTAATGATGATGATCATGAAACTTCAGATTAAGTTTCTGCTGAACTTCGTAGATCAACCAGAGTACGTTCCGCACCAGAGTGGTATGGCAACCCAGTTCTGGAAGTCATATTACTAGACCATGATGAACCTACAAACTATGAGGAAGTGATGATGAGCCCAGATTCCGCAAAATGGCTTGAGGCCATGAAATCTGAGATGGAATCCATGTATGAGAACAAAGTGTGGACTTTGTTTGACTTGCCCGATGATCGTCAAGCCATCAAGAATAAATGGATCTTCAAGAGGAAGACCAACGCTGACGGTAATGTTACTGTTTATAGAGCTCGACTTGTTGCGAAAGGTTTTCGACAAGTTCAAGGAGTTTACGATGAGACTTTCTCACCCGTAGCGAAGCTTAAGTCTGTCTGAATCATGTTAGCAATTGCCGCATTTTATGATTATGAAATCTGGCAAATGGATGTCAAAACTGCATTCCTGAATGGATATCTCAAAGAAGAGTTGTATCTGATGCAACCAGAAGGTTTTGTCGATCCTAAAGGTGCTAACAAAGTGTGCAAGCTCCAGCGATCCATCTATGGACTGGTGCAAGCATCTCGGAGTTGGAATATACGCTTTGATGAGGTGATCAAAGCATATGGTTTTATACAGACTTTTGGAGAAGCCTGTATTTACAAGAAAGTGAGTGGGAGCTCTGTAGCATTTCTGATATTATATGTGGATGACATATTGTTGATTGGAAATGATATAGAATTTCTGGATAGCATAAAAGGATACTTCAATAAGACTTTTTCTATGAAAGACCTCGGTGAAGCTGCTTACATATTAGGCATCAAGATCTATAGAGATAGATCAATACGCTTAATTGGACATTCACAAAGCACATACCTTGATAAAGTTTTGAAGAAGTTCAAAATGGATCAGTCAAAGAAAGGGTTCTTGCCTGTGTTAGAAGGTGTGAAGTTGAGTAAGACCCAATGCCCGGCCACTGCAGAAGATAGAGAGAAAATGAAAGTCATTCCCTATGCCTCAGCCATAGGATCTATCAAACATATTAAGGTATGCGACTATGGCCACTTCTGGCGATGTCCACCTCATCACAGGCACGACAAGAAAATTGGATCGAGCTAGCCAACGGGTTGGGCAGGAGCGCCTTGTTTTGGTCGTTCCCATTGGCCCATCTGTCTCATATTGATGAAAAAAAATATTATTCGTGTGTAGCCGCAAGGTAACACTTCCCCCAGGACGCCTCTTCCCTCGCCACAACCCTCCTGTTCTCCGTCGCCTCGCCGCTCCTCCCCTCCCTCCCCCATCTCTGCTCCAAGGTGAAGCAACGCGGCGACTCTTCTCGAGCTGCACGCTGTCTGATTGGAAGCCAGAGCTCGGGCCCGACGCCTCCGCTGGTCGTTCCCCACGGCTCCGGATCTAAGCTCGTGCCCGGTTGCAGCGATAGGAAGGTGCGGCGCTGCTCCTCCCCATGGCCCCGTCGGCAAGAGCTAGAATGCGTGCGGTGCTGCGCGCTCTTGTCCCGAGGAAGCCGCGGGAGGACGAGCATAACCTGGGCGTTCTCAGCTCCCGCCCTCGCCCGCGGTGCCAGGTCTCGCTACCCTCCAGTCCCAGCACATGGTCGCGCCACCCCCGCCCCAGGATGTCGTCTGCGTTGATTTGAAGCCCGCACATGATGGGAACAAGGTGGGGATGGAGATGTGTGTCCTTTTCTTTGGATCTCCTGCTGAAGAATTTGAAGCTTTCTGTCCGTGTCTAGGATTTTTGCCCCATGTGAGATCACAATATCATGCACCATCTTTCTTATTTATTGCTCAGTCGGCACAATGATTTAGTCCTTTGGTTATTCTTGTTGATATAATGATAACACGCTATGCCTCTGTTATTTGGCTAAAAGAGCTTATGTGACTTCAAGGATATAGAGAAATCATATGGTAAAAGCAGGTTATATCGATCTATTTAGTGTATGATGTTATCTGAAAATCGTATCTTTATTCACAGCCAATATCTGACTCTATGTGTTCTATTTGTATTCAGATATCAAAAATAGTACTATTGTCTGAGTAGTCATTTTCCAACAGCAAGCAGTGGTTTCACTTCAGAAATGAGTAGTGTGTGTTGTTTGTGTGGGTGCACAATATTGTTCTTGTGGATATATTACAATTTATGTTTGTGTGTGTGTCCTACTAGCTCATCATGTGTGCTTGACATAATTCCAACTTCATTTTGTAGCCACTAATGTACTAGCATATGAACCATCCTTAGCTGATTCATTTTCCCAAATGCCGTCCGGTGGCCACTTTCGCGTTATCTCTCTCTGCAGTGTTTACTTCATTACAAATTGTGTGAATAGCTGATTTTAGCATTAACATGCATTAAGCAAAATCTGAATTTTCCATCATATTCCATGGCCAGGGTTCTGTACTAGACAACAGGAAATACGAGGGACATATATTTTTGTTTTCAAGGATATAAATCACACCTGTTGTGTGCATATCTGGCGATGCAAATTTCTGAGAGGAGAAACAAATGTTCAGGTATGTTCTGTCATTTGGAGCAATTATTCCTTGTTTCCGTCAAGTTTATGAAGTTTCCACTGCACCATCGCACTATGTTAAATAATTTATGATTGTTCATGTTTGGTTCAGAAAATAGGGATCGAGCTTCGGTTAAGTTAACCATCAATTTGTTTCAGGCTTAATCTCTATTTTTTTCCACAACATATCTAGACTCATTTTCCTCCTCATGTTCAGATTATTGCTAACAGTGCTTAAACTATGAGCTTCTCTAGCTGTTGATATTAGGAGGCTATATAAATTTGCTTCAGTTTTAAAAATGTTTGTTTTTTCTCTGTATTAGGTGTAATATAGTGTGTGTACTTAACTTGGAGATAGCAACAATTTGATTTCACATCTATATAAAGTTACAAACATGTGAGATTGTTTTCAGATTTTTTTAACTACGAAGCAATTTTCATTTTTTGAAAAGCCTGGCTTAAAGGAGTCCAAGATCCATTTGGAGTTTATTGTGTGGATATTGATATAAAATATGATGTATATTCTCCTTTTTCCAATTGAACACCATCCTCAAACCGGTTACTGTCCAATGGAGTTCTCATTCAGAACCAACATATAAAGCTAACTAAAGTTTGCAAGGAAACAACATTGTTCTCTCTCAGCCTTAATGGCAAACCTCAACAATGTCTGAAACGAGTCGCTCAACTGTATAACCGAAAAAATAGCAGTGTGCAATAATCACGAGCCTATCTCCATACCGAGAGTTCAGGAAGAGTAAGGCAATTAGTTCATTTTCCACGATGGGTATGTTTAAACCCCCCCCCTCCCCTTTTCATGAACAATATATACCACTTAAAATTTCAAACTATAAGATGATGTCCTTAATTAGGCCCTTTTCTTTGCAGAGAATTTATCAGGTGCAACTTGCTACAGGAGAGTTGTTCCAAAAGGAAGCACTAAAGTTTTGAGAAGAGAAACATACATACCTTCAGATTTGCACAACTGTCTGAAATTGCATATAGCGATTCGTCCGTGATGAATGTCCCAGCAATGTTCAGGTGCTGCAGCGAACGAGCCCTTGAAACCCGCAGGACTTTGTGAAGCACCATACAACAAGACCCTGGATTGGTCTAAATGGTATATATCCTGGTCTGATGAACGTGCTGTAGCAAAGAACCACGCAGACTGTAACTATAAGTTAACAAAAGAAGATTTATGTCAAAGGTATGTGGACATTAGGAGGAAATTCGTAGTACAATATAGAAGAAAACCACAGAGGATTTCCATGGTTTTTTTCCTCAAGATTTTGCTTGTTCTTCATATATTAGTTTCTGGGTATTTGTTGCTTCAGTTTCATTTTTCATTGTGCTTATGAGATGATAGTTATACCTTGCATGAGATCCATGATACATATTATTATTCTTCACACTGTTTTTGTTAAAATCTACATTTTATTAGTATATGAAGTCAAATAGCCAATAGCAGTTGGGTCATTCTATTTTTTTCTTGTACTACATGAAGTGTGTATATTTTAATATCATTACACCGATGTCGCCGACAGTGCCACCATACATGTCCCTCCTATCACGATTAGAGGTAGATCAAACGCCTAATCAGAGGATACCGCGTCTCTCCCTCTCCCTCTTCTTTTATTCGCGATATGATCTTTTTCACATGCAAGCATTGGTATAGCCGACTATATTTGTCCCATATTTATCTGAATTACGTATGCCATTAGTTGCATTTAGGTATGCACTAGAATATAATTGACTGAATCTTTTCTTTGTAATGGTAACGGTTTATTGCAGATAACCTAGATTTATGCTACCTTGTGCCACCACTTGTTATGCTAGAGACAACGGGATGCAATGTCAGATCCAATGTATTTTGGACGTGTCCCTTTAATATGAGCATACTAATAGAGAAGCAGTGACATTTGCCGGTGCCAATTGATGATGAAATTTGATTGTCGTACTGATTTTAGACTTTGCATTGATTGGCTAGCTTATTCATCTGTTTTTTTGCGCATGCCAGGATGAAGCTTGAGAACCTGGGTGCCCGATCTCGCCAAGGTGGTGAGATGGAGGCCTTCTTCCTATTGTTTTGCCCGTTGCTGCAGTTCCAGAGCCTCAAAGAGCACACCTCTTCCTCGCCAAGCTTGGCATGCAGTGCGTGGACATTTAATCGCCAATGTTTCTTTTATTTTGAAATCTGTGCTTAAGTTAGACTGAGAAAGCTTTTCCGTCCTGTGTTGATGTTGTTAGTCATCTGTATGATTGTGTCATTTGTGCTATAAGCAAGCATGCCTTGCTTTACCTTTGAACCAGCTCACCAAAGCAGCTTTATTGTTTGTTGCTACTCTCCCTCGTTAAATATCATTCCTAGTGATGGGATTTCACTTTGTTATTCACATGAACAAGCTCTCATCACTTGCATGTACATGTGCTATCCAGACTGCAAAAACCAAGTGAAGAGGACGCATGCCAACCTGGCTCCGCTCTCAACTTCCTCTCAAGAGGCACCACAGGTGGCACCCCAACTGCTAGTCATGTATGAAATGCTGTGTACCAGACCTGATGTGTGCCTTGCTATAAGTCTAGCAGGGAGGTACCAAAGTAATCCAGGAGTGGATCACTGGACAGCGGTCAAGAACACCCTACAGTACCTGAAAAGGACAAAGGATATGTTTCTCGTGTATGGAGGTGACAAAGAGCTCGTCGTAAGCGGTTACGTCGATGCATGCTTTGACACTGATCTGGATGACTCAAAGTCACAAACAGGATATGTGTTTTTATTGAACGATGGAGCTATCAGTTGGTGCAGTTCCAAGCATAGCGTCGTGGCGGGATCTACGTGTGAAGCGGAATACATAGCTGCTTCGGAAGCAGCAAATGAAGGAGTCTGGATGAAGGAGTTCATATCCGATCTAGGTGTGATACCTAGTGCATCGGGTCCGATGAAAATCTTTTGTGACAACACTGGAGAAATAGCCTTGGCGAAGGAATCCAGGTTTCATAAGAGAACAAAGCACATCAGAAGACGCTTCAATTCCATCCGCGATCTAGTCAAGGAGGGAGACATACAAATTTGCAAGATACAAACGGATCTGAATGTTGCAGACCCGTTGACTAAGCCTCTTCCACGGGCAAAACATGATCAGCACCAAGACTCCATGGGTGTTAGGATCATTACTTCGTAATCTAGATTATTGACTCTAGTTCAAGTGGGAGACTGAAGGAAATATGCCCTAGAGGCAATAATAAAGATGTTATTTGTATTTCCTTATATCATGATAAATGTCTTTTATTCATGCTAGAATTGTATTAACTAGAAACTTAGTACATGTGTGAATACATAGACAAAACAGAGTGTCCCTAGTATGCCTCTACTAGACTAGCTCATTGATCAAAGATGGTTATATTTCCTAGCCATAGACATGAGTTGCCATTTTATCAACGGGATCACATCATTAGGAGAATGATGTGATGGACAAGACCCATCCGTTAGCTTAGCACTATGATCGTTTAGTTTTACTGCTATTATTTTCTTCATGACTTATACATGTTCCTATGACTATGAGATTATGCAACTCCTGTATACCGGAGGAACACCTTGTGTGCTATCAAATGTCACAACGTAACTAGGTGATTATAAATATGCTCTATAGGTGTCTCCGAAGGTGTTCGTGGTGTTGGCATAGATCAAGAATAGGATTTGTCACTCCGAGTGTCGGAGAGGTATCTCTGGGCCCTCTCGGTAATACACATCATAATAAGCCTTGCAAGCAAATGACTAATGAGTTAGTCACGAGATGATGTATTACGGAACAAGTAAAGAGACTTGCCGATAACGAGATTGAACTAGGTATTGAGATACCGATGATCGAATTTCGGGCAAGTAACATACCGATGACAAAAGGAACAACATAGGTTGTTATGCGGTTTGACCGATAAAGATCTTCGTAGAATATGTAGGAGCCAATATGAGCATCCAAGTTCCGCTAGTGGTTATTGACCAGAGATGAGTCTCGGTCATGTCTACATAGTTCTCGAACCCGTAGGGTCCGCACGCTTAACGTTTGATGACGATCGGTATTATGAGTTTATGAGTTTTGATGTACCGAAGGTAGTTCGGAGTCCCGGATGAGATCACGGACATGACGAGGAGTCTCGGAATGTCCGAGACGTAATATTGATAGATTGGACGACTATATTCGGACACCGGAAGTGTTCCGAAAAATTTCAGAATAAACCGGAGTGCCGGAGGGGTTACCGGAACCCCCCGGGGAAGCTATGGGCCCTAATTGGCTTTAGTGGAAAGAGAGAGGGCCGGCCAGGGCTGGGCCGTGCGCCCCTCCCCCTTGGTCCGAATTGGACAAGGAAAGGAGGGGGGCGGCGCCCCTTTCCTTCTCCATGTCCCTCTCCTTCCTTCCCCTCTCTCCCTCTTGGTGGATTACCTCTCTAGGCGCGCCATAGGGGGCCGGCCGGCCTCCCCCCTTGCTCCTTTATATACGGGGGCAGGGGGCACCTCTAGACACACAAGTTGATCTGTTGATATCTCCCAACCGTGTGCGGTGCCCCCCTCCACAGAAACACACCTCGGTCATATCGTTGCAGCGCTTAGGTGAAGCCATGCGACGATAGCTTCATCATATCCGTCACCACGCCGTCGTGCTGACGAAACTCTCCCGCGAAGTTCTGCTGGATCAAGAGCTCGTGGGACGTCATCAAGATGAACGTGTGCTGAACGCGGAGGTGCCGTACGTTCGGTGCTTGATCGGTTGGATCGCGAAGAAGTCCGACTACATCAACCGCGTCACTAGACGCTTCCGCTTTCGGTCTACGAGGGTACGTAGACACACTCTCCCCCTCGTTGCTATGCATCTGGTAGATAGATCTTGCGTGATCGTAGGAATTTTTTGAAATACTACGTTCCCCAACAGTGAATACAAACCGTGCCAGATTCCCCCCTGTTGGGCCACCGAGTCAGCGACTATGCTTCGTCGTCCTCATCGCCTCGGCTATCGCTTGATTCAGTGTTGTCGCCGATCATCCTTCCATTGATGAAAGATGGCGCAGTGATGGCGAGCCACCGCCATGCGTGCTCGTCCTTTCCCACCGCGCGTCCCGCCCTTTCCCGCCACGCGCCTACACTGCTCCCGCCCTCTCGCCGCTATAAAAGCCAAACTTCGCCGCCACTCGCCACACAATCGCCCGCCATCTCTTCACCTACATCGCTCCAGCGCCGACATGAACATACCAAATTTTCATTTTGGAATGTTATACATGGGTCATGATATGCATATCATATTTTATTTGCTTTTTGTTTTGTGATCCTCGAAATTCTAAGCAACTCAAGGACCCACGGAGAGAGTTGGGGATTTCACCGTTTTCATATTTGAATTTTCCCAAATATCAGAACGAGGATCATTTGGTTTAATTATTTTTCTTCCCAAAAATATTCCCTATTAAAATATATGAGAGGAGATAATATGACTTCTCCAAAATAAATGGAATATTGTAAGAAAAATATTAAAATCAAATAAATAGTTTTATTTGGTTTTTTCTGCAATTTTATTTGAATTAGAAAAATGTGCATATTTTAAAAGTTGCATTTTAGGCCAAGAAAATGTTCATCATGTTCTAAATATTTTTATTTAGACGGAGAAAATTTGTTTTCGCATTTTTAGATTATTTTTTCTAGGATTTTTTCCGCGAAATCAGTTTAAAAAAATCTTACACCGGGCCGAACTGGGTCGAAGCCCAGCTGGCCCAGCCGCCGCCGCCTCCCCGACCCCGAGCGGGAGTCCGCCGCCCGCACGTCGTCGCGCCGTGGCCGACTCCACCTCGCCCCGCCGCCTTGCCCCCTCCCCCACGCCACCACCCCCTCCCCTCTTAGATAGCCGACGCCGCCCCTCCTTGCCCCATATCGCCGCCCCGCCCCGCGGCCGAAGCCGCCGCGCCGCC
>LR738711.1:777408432-777523947 GCA_902687465.1 Secale cereale
TAGCCGCCCCCCCTTGCCCCACATCGCCGCCCCGCCCCGTAGCCGAAGCCGTCGCGCCGCCGCCGCCGCGCCACTCCGCGTCGCCCCGCGCCACTCCGCCGCCGCCACGCCGCTTCACCACCGCCCCGACTCGCTGGAAGCCCCGCCGGAGCCGCAGCCTCACCGGAGCCCCTGCCGTTCGCCGGATCTGAGCCGCCGGTTTTTTCGGTTTTAGGTAAAAACCCCGGTTTTCTAAAAAAATCTAGATCGGTTTTTTAGTTAGATTGGTTCGGTTTTCTCGGTTTAGTTGTTTAGCGGATATTCGTCCGTTCGTTTGTTTTAACGAACGCTTTTCGTCAGTTAGTCACAAACAGTCAGCATTCGTTCGTTAGCCTGTTCGTCTAGTTTTCTTTTTCAGGGTTTTTCCGCGATTATTTTCGATCGTGATTTGTGCCCTCATCTTAGTTTTAGCTTATCTTTTTGCTCGTTTATCCAAATTAGGTGAAACAAGCGCCTTGATCTTCGTCTCGAAGCCCTCTTTCTATTTAACTAACTTGAACAAGATTTTGGTACTTTAAAACTTGACTTTAGTCCAGTTTAGTAAACGGATCTTGTTTCTTTCGTGGTTTGAGATTCTTTGCTCCGTTTGATTTGATTCTTTTTGCAAACCGGAGTTCTACAATTGAACTTTCTGGTTAGATCTTCTTATTTGAGATTTACCCGTGCATCATTGCTTGATTGCTTATGTATGCTATTGTTTGTTTGCGATAGAATTCCTAGAGTGCGAAGTGTGCTACTACGAGTCACTAGGTTTTGCAAATCGTCAGCAAGGCAAGTAACACATTGATCATACCCCTTTATTACCCAGTTTTTATGCATTAGTTTCAACCCTCACACATTGAATAAATAGGATCTCTTAACATGTGGGTCTGGGAAGTAGATGATGAGGTAGAGCCTATTACCTGTTTTATTACCAAACCCTTGGGAGTTACTTCTACGTTATGCTTATATTGCCATGCTATGCTCGTAGATGTGGTTTGGGTTTGAGAGTATCCATGACAGATGTGAGATTGTTAATTAATGGTTGAACTTAAGGTGGCAACTTTAATACACATCTGGGTGGATTGGTTGCAGGGCACCTGGAGAATCCAGTGTTGTCCTAGGAAATCCCGGAGGACCCGTGCGATTATCCTATGGAATGCCACCTAGGCTCAAAGGGATCATAAGATTATTCATGCTAGAAACTTCTGTGTGCAGCCACAATGCCAGTATGGTCTCTGGCATAGTTGAGTATGTTGTGTGAGCTCTTTCAGTGGTGGACTAGGAGATGTAGGGGAAAGTAGGTGTACGGGTCTACCTAGGGTAAAGAGTAAATGCTTCTGAAAGATTGTGTCTCGGTCATCCGGTTCTCAAACACCATGATTGCGAGAAATTAAACCGAGGCGATCGAGTCTTGTGGGGAAAAGTGCACAAACCTCTGCAGAGTGTACAAACTAATCATGATTAGTCGTGTCCCCGGTTATGGACATCTTGAGTATCTAGTACTTGAATTATTGATTTGATCTCATCACTCTAAATTAATTTTGATGGGTTGTTAATGATTACTTTAATTGGGAATGAGTTGGAGGAACCTTCTCAATGATGTTGCAACTACCATGATAGTTAAAATAAAAATTTATTCCTTTGTTGTACAAAAAATTGGCTTTATGCAAAACAGTATAACCTTAGAGCCTCCACCAGCCATATATGCATGTAGTGGTAGCATTTATCTGTTCCTTGCTCTACTATGTTATCTTGCCATCATATTCCATGTGCTGACCCGTTTCGTGCTGCAACATATCATGTTGCAAACTTTTCAGAAGAAGAGTAAGGTGCGCTAGGTCGTTTGTCATGCACTCAGCTATGCTGTTGGAGTTGATGGACTCACTTTATCTTCCAAGCCTTCCGTTGTTATCGTGTTAGATGGCCTTATGCCATATCTTTTGTAATAAGTTCTCTTTTTTGAGACATTCGATGTAATAAGTGTGTGATTGCTACTCTGTTATAAATCCTTCGATTACTGTGTGTGTCAGCATTGCCGATCCATGGATGACACGGAAGCATAGAGACTTGATCCATTCGGGTCGGGTCGCTACAAGATGGTATCAGAGCACACGCTGAATGTAGGACACGACCAGTAAGATGAGCCATAGGTCACTCTCCTCTACTCATTTCTGACTCCTCTCCATTTCTACTCTTTAGGATGGCGGACTCAAGGAACAAGTTTACCCAACCGGATGAAGACACACCTTTTGGACGACACCTGAAGGAAGTCACTAGGTACCTGAACATCGGAATACCAAGCTTCACTGGGACCTACACCGCCACTTTACGAGAAGAGGAGCGAGGGATTATTCGAGTTCAAGTTCCCGGGAGGACGTTCATGCCAGTCACTGAGCCCATAGAGTTTTCCTTTGATGCACCAACCTGGAGTCTAGGCAAGAGCATGGCAGCCCACATTGCTATGGGACAAATTGGAGAAGTCTACAAACAGGAGCTGAAGGACACTATCTACCAGATATGTGGGCGCCGAGATGAGCAATGGGAGATGATCAGTACCAGGAAGGACAGGTCCATTGCAGCTTTCATCCAGGAGTTAAACCAGGACATTCGTCGACAGGAGAACCAGATGTGCGCAGGCATGACAGATTTGAAGAAGGCGTTAACCAGGAACACAGAGCTAGAAGAGAAACTCAAGTCTTCACGTGACGGATATGAGGAGGAAATCGCAATACTTGTGGATAAGAATGACGACCTGACAAGGAAGCTAGGAGTATTTATGGGAGACCCCGCGCCAGGAGGAGAAGACGACGAACCCAAGGAGATTCGTTCTGAAGACTACATCATCATCGACGACACCGACTCCGACCCTGATGATAGTGATGATGACTATGAAGACGAAGCTGGAGCGGATATTATGGAGTCTTCCACCTATCAAAATTTCTAGATGACCACCATATGAATAGTATATTTTCCCCATATAGTAGAAGTCCGAGCACTTTTGTAACGATAGTTCTGGACCTTTTGTATGCCCTTTCTTGAATTGATTAGGTGTGATATGTTTGTGTTTGTCCCATGTGAATATGGGTAGTGATTTTCCCCCTAGACCTCATTCTATTCTAATATCTCCCCTATAAAACCCATCACATGCCTCCGAGACGTGAGCCCGGATTTGAGTTTCCCCCTGAGCTCACCCAGTTGATCTAGCAGCAGAACACTTTGATGCAACTTCTTGTCCAGAATCAGAACAACAACACCACCAACAACAACAATCCTCCACCACCACCACCAGTTGACAACCTAGCCTGTTTTTTGAGGTTGCAGCCGCTGGTGTTTTCCAGTATTATCAAGCCAATAGTTGCTGATGACTGGCTACGCAAGATTGGAAGGGAATTGACCAGCACAGGTTGCACAGATGTTGAGAAGGCGCGTTTTGCCGCACATCAATTGGATGGACCAGCAGCCTCGTGGTGGGAAAATTATACAGCTACTTTCCCTATAGCCAATGTCACCTGGGATTAGTTTCAGCAAGCTTTTCGCACCGCCCATGTCTCAACTGGGGCTATGAGCATGAAGAAGTGTGAGTTTCGCAACTTGCGCCAAGGAAATCGTACTATGGCTCAATACGTAGATGAGTTTAGTACACTATCCCGCTATGCCCCTGATGATGTGGCCACCGATGCCACGAAGCAGGAGAAGTTTATGGAAGGGTTGAATGATGAGATGAGTATACAGTTGCTGGTGGCAACATTCAACAACTACCAGGAGCTGGTAGATAAGGCTCTTATGATTGAAGGGAAGCAGCAGCAGTTTGAGAGCCGCAAGAGGAAGTATGGACAAGGAAAGAACAATTCTGGAGCCCAGCAGAAGCCCCGTTTCACCCCGAACTCGGGAGGATATACCCATAACCATGGAGGCCACACCCATAATGGAGGGAGTTCTCATAACCACAATGGCCCCAAGAATGGGAATGGGAATGGAGAAAGCAGTAATCAGAACCACTCCAATCCATCCACACCCGCCAAGAAGGATCTGATGGCTTCTCGCCCCTCGTTGGTTACCCCAAGTGGAAGGTTTGAGATGCAGTGTAGCGGTAGTTTTCCCCTGGCAAAGATACCAAGGATCGAATCCCCTAAGACTCCGAGGGTCAACAAGAAGGTGTCAACTGCTAGCGGCGCAACTTAGCGATTGACAGGACCTGCACACAGATAAAAATAACTTTGCTCCCAACGAGTATAGAGAGGTTGTCAATCCCTCCGGCCTTGTCGTTTACAAAGGATCAAAGGCAAGAGATAATAGTGATAGGTATGACTGCAACTAGTAAGTAAGAACAAAAAGTAAATAACGGGTGTGATCAGTGATGGTAATATGGACCGGGGTCCCATGATGTTCACTAGTTATGTCTCTCTCCCAAAAGACGATAAAACAGCTAAGCGAGATTAACGAATTACAGCTGGGCAATTGACAGGATTATGTGCGCAAACCAATGCTAACTATGCTGCAAGAAAGGTAGAGGCTCAAAAGCATGGGCGGTACGCCAAGGCAAGTAGACCGAAATCCATCTGCATCTACTACTAATCATCCACCTTGAGATATCTTTCCAGAACATCTCGCTGGTATTAAGTTGCGAGTCCCACCCATAGTGTAAACTCAAAGCAACAGACAACTGCATTAAAAGAACTTTGCGTAAAGTAAACAATCCTTGCACCCGCAAGTACAAGCACCGTTGTTTTCCCCCTTGTGGCAACAGCACATCCCCTAGACTCATGTTTCTGTCACTCAAGCTAGTCATCGAGGGGCATGAACCCACAATCAAGCATAACGTTCCCTCTTGGAGTTACTACCTACTACTTGGCCAAAGCAATAAACAGCAACGGAGAACATGCAAGAATTACTCAAGAACATAAATATAAAAGAGGTGAATCAAATATATTACTCACACACAATCTGAACATAATCTCATAATCCATCGGATCCCAGCAAACTCATCATAGCAACAGCATAAGGATTACATATGTGCCTCGATCATGTAGGGCAGCTCACGAGGTCTAATCGGTGAAGAACAAAGAGGGGAGGAGAACATCACATAGCTACTGGTCATGGACCCATGGTCCAAGGGGGACTACTCACAACTCATCCGGGAGGCGTCCATGGTGGTGGAGAAGCTCCCGGTGGTGATCCTCCCCTCCGGCAGGGTGCCGGGAAGAGTTCTCCTGGTGCTCCCGATCTTGGAAGCGCGGCGGCGGCGGAACAGAGATGAGATCGCGAAAAAGGGTTCCGTCCTCGAGGGTTTCGGGACGCGGTGTAAATATATGCCAAAGGGGGCGTCAGAAGAGGCAAGGGGGGCCCAGGCGCCCTGGCGGCGCGGCCAGGAGGGGGCCGCCCCCTCTGGTCGCCTGGAGCCCTGGTGGCCCCCCTCTGGCCCTACTTTGGCCGCATGGAAGCTTCCGGAACGCTGTTTTTTTATATATTTTTCCCGGAATTTTTCCGGCAATTTACGTAATGGGAAAACCTGAAATACAAAAACAGCAGAAAACAGAAACTGGCACTGGGGTGCACTGAGTTAATAGGTTAGTCCAAATATGATCAAAAGTGTATGGAAGTGCATAAATATCATAGCAATATCACACAAAAGAGGCATGGAGCAAGCAGAAATTATAGATACGTTTTGGACGTATCAGGATCTAGGTCACATTACCTGTTTCAAGTGCGGGAAGACTGGACACTACGCCACTGAGTGCCCTGAAGCGAAGAATGGGAACGACAATGGAAGCTCTAGGAAGAAGCCCAACCCTTTCAACAGGGGACAAGTGAACAACGTGAACGTGGAGAGGTTGAAGAGCAGCCTGACGCAGTTGTCGGTAAGTTTTTGGTTAAGTCATTTACCGCAATAGTTCTTTTTGATACTGGTGCATCGCATTCATACATTTCAAGGGGATTCGTGGATAAATATAAGTTTCCCACCAAAGTGCTTATGACACCTATGTTAGTAAGCTCACCAGGAGCGGAGTATATGGCAAGTCAAGGATGTTTTCAGATACCATTGACCATTGGAAGCCATGTTTTCCCCTCAGACTTGGTAATTTTGGAATCACAAGGATTGGATGTGATACTAGGCATGGATTGGCTATCGATGTATGGAGGAAACATCGATTGTGCCAGTAAGTCGATTCTACTTACCACCCCGGAGGGAAAAAGGATCAAGTATGTATCCAAGCATGCGCCTAGGAGGAACCAAGTAAATTCTCTCTCGGGAGTTGTTCAGGAGGAAGTGCCTGTAGTGAAGGATTACCCGAATGTATTTCCGGAGGAGCTACCAGGCATGCTGCCAGATCGGGACATTGAGTTTTTGATAGAACTATTGAGAGGCACCGGACCAATATCGAAGAGACCATACCGGATGCCCGCGAATGATCTGGAGGAGATCAAGAAGCAGATTAAGGAGTTATTGGAGAAAGGATTCATTCGACAAAGTTCATCACCCTGGGGAGCCCCAGTGCTCTTGGTCGAGAAGCGGGATGGATCTTTTAAGAATGTTCGTTGATTATCTAGCGCTAAATGAAGTGACAATTAAGAATAAGTACCCACTGCCGATGATCAATGATTTGTTTGACCAACTTCAAGGAGCTAAAGTATTCTCCAAAATCGATCTGCGATCAGGATACCACCAGCTGAAGATCCGAGAAAAGGATATACCTAAGACAGCCTTCACCACAAGGTATGGGCTATATGAGTATACGGTTATGTCATTTGGATTGACTAATGCCCCAGCCTATTTCATGAGTATGATGAATAAGGTGTTCATGGAATTCTTGGATAAGTTCGTTGTGGTATTCATTGATGATATCTTGGTGTACTCGAAGAACGAAGAGGAACATAAGGAACATTTGTGTCTGGTTCTTGAGAAGCTCAGAGAACATCAATTATACGCCAAGTTCAGCAAATGTGAGTTTTGGTTGAAGGAAGTTGGATTCCTAGGACATGTTATATCAGGAGAAGGTATAGCAGTGGATCCTACCAAAGTTCGATCAGTCACTGAGTGGTTGGCACCCACCTCAGTGGGAGAGATCCGCAGTTTCCTTGGACTCGCGGGATATTACCGAAGATTCATTTAGAATTTCTCCAAGATTGCGAAGCCTATGACGGCATTGTTGAAGAAGGACACTAAGTTCCATTGGACTGAAGAGTGCGAAGAAAGTTTTCAGGAGTTGAAGAAACGTTTGACGACAGCCCCAGTGCTGATTTTGCCAGATATACGCAAGGATTTCCAAGTGTATTGCGACGCCTCTCGCTTAGGACTTGGAGGAGTACTCATGCAGGATGAAAGATTTGTTTCCTATGCCTCACGTCAACTTCGACCGCACGAGTTGAATTATGCCACTCATGATTTGGAGTTAGCAGCTGTAGTGCATGCGCTCAAGACCTGGAGACACTTTCTTATTGGAAACCGTTGTGATGTGTACATGGATCACAAGAGTTTGAAGTGCATTTTCACTTAGAAGGAGTTGAACCTCAGGCAGAGGAGATGGTTGGAGCTCATAAAGGATTATGATATGAAGTTGCACTATCATCCAGGCAAGGCCAATGTCGTAGCAGACGCTTTGAGCCGGAAGAGTTATGTCAATACCCTAGTAGACGGAGGATTGCCAAACTAGTTAGCAAAAGATCTCAGGGAGCGTCGTATGGAGATAGTTCCTAGAGGTTTTGTTGCAGCATTGGAGGTTCAGTCAACATTATTGGGAAAGATACGAGAAGCTCAGAAAGATGACAAGGAAATTGCCGAAATAAAGGAGAAGATGAGTGAAGGAAAAGCTAAGGGTTTTCGTGAGGATGAACACGACACCTTGTGGTTTGAGGACCGTGTCTATGTGCCCAACAACACCGAGATCAGGAAGTTGATACTACAAGAAGCACATGACTCGCCATACTCGATACACCCCGGAAACACTAAGATGTATTTGGATTTGAAGAAACGTTTCTGGTGGACGGGAATGAAGAAGGACATTGTGGAGTATGTAGCCATATGTGATGTATGTCAGAGAGTGAAGGCAGAACATCAGAAGCCAAGAGGATTACTGCAGCCTATGCCAATACCTGAATGGAAGTGGGACAAGCTTGGCATGGATTTTATCACCGGATTACCCAGGACCCGATCGGGGTATGACTCTATCTGGGTAGTAGTGGATCGCTTGACCAAAGTATCTCACTTTATCCCCGTGAAAACCACCTATACCGGTGCAAAGTTGGTCAAGATATACATGACCATGATCGTATGTCTGCACGGAGTTCCAAGGACCATTGTATGAGATAGAGGAACATAGTTTACTTCAAAGTTTTGGCATCAGTTGCACCAGACTTTGGGTACCAGGCAAGAGTTTAGTACAGCCTGCCACCTGCAGACTGATGGACAGACCGAGAGAGTCAATCAGATTCTGGAGGACATGTTGAGAGCTTGTGCATTAGATTATGGATCTAGTTGGGATGACAACTTGCCCTACGCGGAATTCTCGTACAACAATAGCTACCAGGCCAGTTTGAATATGGCACCATTCGAAGCATTATATGGAAGCACATGCCGAACATCGTTGATGTGGGATGAAGTTGGAGACCGTCAGTTATTTGGACTGGATTTGATTAAAGAGTCAGAAGAGAAGGTTAAGCTGATTTGAGATAGACTGAAGGTAGCTCAGTCCAGACAGAAGAGTTATGCAGACTCAAAATGCAAGGAGGTAGTCTATGAAATCGGAGACAGAGCATACCTGAGAGTGTCACCTCTGCGAGGTGTTAAACGTTTTGGAGTTAAGGGAAAGTTAGCCCCAAGATTCGTAGGAATGTATCGTGTTTTGGAACGCATGGGAGAGGTTGCCTACAAGTTAGAGTTACCCGAAGGACTGTCAGGAGTTCATGATGTGTTTCGCGTTTCCCAGCTGAAGAAGTGCCATGCTGAGCTGGTCGATATTCCTCTGAGAAATACAGTGCCCCTGGAAGCAATTCAGTTGGATAATGATCTAACCTACGAGGAGAAACCCGTCAAGATTCTCGAGTTTGCCACCCGAGTCACACGCAGCAAGGTTATCAAGTTTTGCAAAGTACAGTGGAGCCACCATACCGAGGATGAAGCCACCTGGGAACAAGAGGATGATCTACGCAAAGACCACCCACACCTATATTCTAGCCAACCCGAATCTCGAGGGCGAGATTCATCTTAAGGGGGTAGGTCTGTAACATCCCGAATTTTCAATTTGGATGTTATACATAGGTCATCATATGCATATCATATTTTATTTGCTTTTTGTTTTGCGATCCTTGAAATTCTAAGCAACTCAAGGACCCACGGAGAGAGTTGGGGCTTTCACCGTTTTCATATTTGAATTTTCTCAAATATCGGAACGATGATCATTTGGTTTAATTATTTTTCTCTCCGAAAATATTCCATATTAAAATATATGAGAGGAGATAATATGACTTCTCCAAAATAAATGGAATATTGGAAGAAAAATATTAAAATCAAATAAATAGTTTTATTTGGTTTTTTATGCAATTTTATTTGAACTGGAAAAATGTGCATATTTTAAAAGTTGCATTTTAGGGCCAAGAAAATGGTCATCATGTTCTAAATATTTTATTTAGACCGTGATTTTTTTTTGGCAATTTTAGATTTTTATTTATATTTTCTAGGTTTTTTCCGGCGAAATAAAACTTACGCCGTGCCGAACTGGGCCGAAGCCCAGCTGGCCCAGCCGCCACCGCCTTCCCGGCCCTGAGCGGGAGTCCGCCGCCTGCACGCCGCCGCGCCGTGGCCGACTCCGCCTCGCCGCGCCGCCTTGCCCCCTCCTCACGCCACCCCCTCCCCTCTTAAATAGTCGCCCCCCCCCCTTGCCCCACATCGCCACCCCGCCCAGTAGCCGAAGCTGCCGCGCCGCCGCCGCCTTCTGCCACGCCGCCGCCACGCCGCTTCACCACTGCTCCGCCTCGCCGGAGCCGCCGTCGTTCACCGAATCCGAGCCGTCGTTTTTTCTGTTTTAGGTAAAAACCCTGGTTTTCTAAAAAAAACTAGATCGTTTTTTTAGTTAGATCGGTTTGGTTTTCTCGGTTTGGTTGTTTAGTGGACGTTCGTCCGTTCGTTCGTTTTAACGAATGCTTTTCGTCAGTTAGTCACAGACAGCAAACGTTCGTTCGTTAGCCTGTTCGTCTCATTTTCTTTTTCAGGGTATTTCCGCGATTATTTTCGATCGCGATTTCTGCCCCGATATCCATTTTAGTTTATCTTTTCTCTTGTTTATCCGAATCAGGTGAAACAAGCGCCTAGATCTTCGTCTTGAAGCCCTCTTTCTATTTAACCAACTTGAACAAGATTTTCGTACTTTAAAATTTGACTTTTGTCTAGTTTAGTAAACGGATCTTGTTTCTTTCGTGGTTTGAGTTTCGTTGCTCCGTTTGATTTGATTCTTTTTGCAAACTGGAGTTCTTCAATTGAACTTTCTGGTTAGATCTTCTTATTTCAAATTTACCCGTGCATCATTGCTTGATTGCTTACGTATGCTATTGTTTGTTTGCGATAGAATTACCGGAGTGTGAAGCGTGCTACTACGAGTCACTAGGTTTTGCGAATCGTCAGCAAGGCAAGTAACACATTGATCATACCCCTTTATTACCCAGTTTTTATGCATTAGTTTCAACCCTCACACATTGCATAAATAGGATCTCTCAACATGTGGGTCTGGGAAGTAGATGATGAGGTAGAACCTATTACCTGTTTTATTACCAAACCCTTGGGAGTTACTTCTACGTTATGCTTATATTGCCATGCTATGCTCGTAGACGTTGTTTGGGTTTGAGAGTATCCATGACCGATGTGAGATTGTAAATTAATGGTTCAATTTAAGGTGGCAACTTTAATACACATCTTTGTGGATTAGTTGTAGGGCACCTGGAGAATTCAGTGTTGTCCTAGGAAATCCCGGAGGACCCGTGCGCTTATCCTATGGAATGCCACCCAGGCTCAAAGGGATCATAAGATTATTCATGCTAGAAACTTCCGTGTGCAGCCACAATGCCATTATGGGCTCTGGCATAGTTGAGTATGTTGTGTGAGCTCTTTCAGTGGTGGACTAGCAGATGTAGGGGAAAGTAGGTGTACGGGTCTACCCCGGGTAAAGAGTAAATGCTTCTGAAAGACCGTGTCTCGGTCATCCGGTTCTCAAACACCATGAAATGCGAGAAATTAAACGGAAGCGATTGAGTCTTGTGGGGAAAAGTGCACAAACCTCTGCATAGTGTACAAACTAATCATGCTTAGCTGTGTCCCCGATTATGGACATATTAAGTATCTGATACTTCAATTATTGATTTGATCTCATCACTCTAAATTAATTTTGATGGGTTGTTAAGGATTACTTTAATTGGGATTGAGTTGGAGGAACCTTCTCAATGATGTTTCAACTACCATGATAGTTAAAATAAAAATGTATTCCTTTGTTGTAGGGAAAAATTGGCTTTATGCAAAACAGTATAACCTTAGAGCCTCCACCAGCCATATATGCATGTAGTGGTAGCATTTATCTGTTCCTTGCTCTACTGTGTTATCTTGCCAGCATATTCCATGTGCTGACCCGTTTCGGGCTGCAACATATCATGTTGCAGACTTTTCAAAAGAAGAGTAAGGTGTGCTAGGTCGTTTGTCATGCACTCAGCTATGCCGTTAGAGTTGATGGACTCACTTTATCTTCCAAGCCTTCCGCTGTTATCATGTTAGATGGCCTTATGCCATATCTTTTGTAATAAGTTCTCTTTTGAGACATTCGATGTAATAAGTATGTGATTGCTACTCTGTTATAAATCCTTTGAGTATTGTGTGTGTCAGCATTACCGATCCAGGGATGACACTGAAGCACAGAGACTTGATCCATTCGGGTCGGGTCGCTACATGACCACATTTCTTCTCACCTTTCTCGCCCAAAAAAGTCGACCTTCATAGTTGCCCGCCACACACTCGCCATGGCGGAGAGTTTTCTCGGTAATGGGGCGGCGGCCAAGAGCTTGGGCTGTCGCTGGCTGCACGAGTGGGAAGCTCGCCTGCTACACGAGGCGAACTACCCAATGTCGCGCGACATGTACGTACCGGGTACATGGCGACTGAGCGTCGGCAGCGTCCCCGGCCCTCCGACGCGGAACACCCTACCGAGATTGAGGTGATTCGGGCCAACCTGCCGGAGCACGCGCGCCAACAACCACGGTACGCGGCACACAACCACGCGTTGTGGACCTCGTACTTCCAGCGACGCCACACTGAGCAACTGGCGTCTACCAACGGTGGCCCGACGCCGAGGGGGCACCACAACTCGAAGGGCCGCCGTCAATGGTGGGGGCGCTCGGGTGAACTCTTTCCGATGTGCTCGCGCACATCGAGGGAGGCAACGAGCCACGGCTAGAGTACTCGGCGTTGTCCTTATCTCGCCGCTGCGGAAGCTCCTGGTTGCCGAGGCGCATGGACCCCTCTTTGTCAACTGGCTCCCGCTCCTTTGGGTCGGCACCGGCGGCACTCATCCCCATCAATCCTGAGCCGCAGGAGACGCCGCTCCGTCAGCGCAGCCACAGCGGCAACCTCGTCGTAAACGAGGGCGGCCACGTCTTTTCCCCTCCCAGCGGCCACATTCTTCTGGGGAAGCCGAAGAAGGAGTTGGCGACCATGGTGAAGAAGGAGCATGTGGACATGGTCTCCGACCTCGAGAGCGGCCTCGCCTGGTCGCGCGCAGACTACATGGTGCCGGATGGAGCACCAGCGCCTTGCTCTGGAAGAAATCATCGAGCGGCGTCGCAACTGCGACAATAGCGGCATCATCGTGCGCTCCGACAATGACAATGAGGTCACTGCACCGAGCAAGCCATTCCACAGCGGCAATCCAGGGCAGAGCTTTAGCCAGGCTGTCGAGCGACAGCGGCGACGACTACACCATCTTCTACAATCTCCTCAGCATGAACTAGGCGTATTTTTTATGTTTTTACCTATGTAAACTCGCGTAAATATCAATGAAATCGCCTACATTTCATCCAAATTAACTGAATTTCGTCGAGTTAGGGCGTTTTAAATTTTTTTGGGGGGTCGATGCCGTTGCGGTCGTCGCTAGGAATCGGTGCCCCCACACCAAAAAACGTCGGCAACGCCCTAAGAGGCGCTATTTTCCACAAAAACGCCCAGCTGAACGGGCGGGGATGCTCTTAGAACAACTCCAACGGGGCGACACATTTCGTCCGCCCATGTACGATTAGGACCGCGCGGACAAAAACACCGGCCCAACGCGCCGACCCATTTCCAAAAGTCGGCCGCCTCGTGTCCACGTCGACCCATTTCCGGCCCAAAATTGCACCTGAAATGCGTCGGCGCAGAAGCAAAACAGACGCACCGTGCGTCTCCTCGGTGTCCACCGTGGTCCCACTTGGCTGCCACCCAACTACCATCCGTCGTCTAATTTATGACGACCATCGACACCGGGCCCACTAGTCAGCCAGTGGAAGCGCGCGCGGCGGCGGCCTCATCCACTTCCGTCCACATATGCCCCCCACCACCCCGGTCGTGCTTCCTCGCCGGCGACACACGAAAACTGTAATGCCCAGGATGCGACTATATCTCCTACGTGTCGAGGCACTACTTAGAGACATAAGCGCATTCTGGAATGATCTCAAGCATGGTATCTTTGCACATCTCATGTAAAAGTTCAGGGATGCAAATGTAAAAGATAGTTGGCTTACACTCGCCACGTCACACAATGAATACAATAACATACATTCATCCCAATAACACAGAGTCCGACTACGGACGAAAGTCAAACGAGAAAATATACCACAACCACAAGGCCTGATCGCTCCTAGTAGGAACCACTACTGATCATCGGGATACGATACATAAAAATGACCACGCTCTTCATCGAACTCCCAGTGAAGTTCAGATCCATCTCCCGCATTGTTCTCGGCGGTACCTGCATCTAGTGTGCGTTGTAATCTTGGAGTCACAAGGACTCAGCAATCCCATTCCCGGGTATCAAAACTATCAAAGCCTTATAGGTGAGGAGGGGTAATAAAGTGTTTGCAGCAAGCACTAAGAAACTTGCTTACAAATTCAGAGCGAGAAGAGAAAAGTGCCAACGGTCGCCAAAGATGATCAATAAGTGATCCTATCTACTCACGTTCATACATAACCCCAACGTGTTCACTCCCCGAAGCCCTTCGCAAAGAGACTGTCACGGTTACTCACACAGGTAGTGTATTCTTAAGGATATGGTGTCAAGTTATCTACAACCAGATATTAACAAATTCCCATCTGCCACATAACCACGGGCACGCCTTTCGAAAGTTCAAAACCCTACAGGGGTGTCCCAACTTATCCCATCACAAGCTCACGATCTGCGGAGTCGCAACTCCATGTTGGGAAGACCCGAGTATTCTCGGAATCCCGTGCTCAAGATATTTTGACAAAGGTAAAACTAATCCAGCAAGACCTCTCGGCGTGCCGACACCCTGATAGTAGCCGTGCGTATCTCGTCTCAGACCACGACCGGATGGGCGATCCTACGGGAGCCAATCCTCGAGTTTCCCCATGTTGGCCCTACATAACCCCCGTTTGGGACCAACACCATCAGCACTAGCCCCCCCTGTTATGTAGAATTAAGAACCCGGGGACATGACCCCCTATGCAATTAATTAATTAAGTTTTTATTATGTTGCAAATTTAAACCAAAGTTGGGCCTTGCTGGAAAAGCTTTAAGTAGTGCGAATTATCAAGAGGGGCCCATAAACCCCAACCGTGTTAGGAACGCAAAATCAAGGAACATAACACCGGTTTATCGGGTCCTAAGGTAGCATGAGTGGAACAAAACACCAAGCAAAAGGCCAAGCCTTCCACCCATTACCAATATATATGTGCATTAATTAAATAAGATATATATTGTGATATCCCAATAAGAAGTCCAAACGTGGAGCAATCTTCAAACTTCACCTGCAACTAACAAAGCTATAAGAGGGGCTGGGCAAAAGCGTACTTAGCCAATCAACGGTTTGCTAGGAAGGCTGTTAGAGTGTTTCATGGAACAATAGGAGGCTGACAAAGAGGAATAGGCATTGAGGCATATCTAAAGAGCGCGACAACTAGCATAGGCAAAGATAGAGGTGATATCGGGGAATGATCATCTTGCCTGGGATTCCGCAAAGAAGAAGAAGGAGTCCACGAAGAAGACAAGCGGACGTAGTTGAACGAATCCTCACAACTCCGGAACGAAACCAAAGATAACGAGAGAAGCATACCGAAAAGACGCAAACAACATTGTAAACACACATATCATAACCATAGCATGATGCACAAACAAGTATGATGCATGTCCGAGTTAAATATGCATGGCATGGCAAGGTGCACAAACAAAACTACAACTTAAGTGGAGCTCAATATGCAACGAGTTGCATATTGACAAAACACCACATCCAATTTATTTAGTTAACTCTCGTTTATCTACAAGACAAGATTAAATTGTTTTTAGCACGGCAAGAGGTGAAGCATAAGTAAACTAGCTAACTAGGCATTTTAAATGAGGCCGGAAATAACAAACAACAATTCCGGAAATTCCCCATCTCATTTAGCAATCTTTAAAGCACTCAACAATTTTAAGCATTTAAAGGTTGTTATCATGATGCGGATGACAAAAGCAAGTTTTATGCAGTTTTTATTAAAAGTTGACATGAAGACGATATGGAGTATTTCATCACCGTGGTGGAAGGAAAGGGGGTGCCATGGCGGCGATAACCAAAAATGATGTCACGACGACATTCCGGTTCTGGTAGCTCGTCGAGAGACTGGTGCAATAGAAAGGAACGAGAGTGTGTCATGCAAGACGATGGGGTGCTCCCGGTTTCCGGTTTCCCACGGGTCGGCAACAAAAGAGGGGCACAATAGACACGGTGGAAACCAGCAATGCATCTCATACAACCACATTCGTTCACGAGCATCGTTCAGATGGTATACCTTTGAAGCGTGCGTTTTTGGGGCGGTTCGAGTCTCGAGGGAAGTAGCCGAAGCAATCGTTCTCACGACGGTAGTGGAAGTAGTCGTTCACGTTTTCATAGACGTTCGGGGTCACGGCGAGGAACTTGGCATCCACGGGTCGACGGTAGTTGTGCATTTCGGCGGTAGTCGAACTCGGCGACGGAAGCGGAACTTGGTGAATCTTCGTAGTTGTACATGTCGATGGTCTTCGGCGACGGTAGTCGTACACGGTCGTCGTGGTACTTGGCATCACATCGTGTAGTCGATCTTCCGTATCCAAGGGGGTACTTGGCGAACAACGGTCGTCGTGGTACTTGGTATCTTCGTGCACATGATGTCGTGATACTTGAGTAAAACTGCGAAGGCGGTCTTGCCGTTCCGGGTCTTGGCGTATTCCACAAAGGCGTACTTGGGCGTCCCTGGTTGCTGCGTCTTGGCAACGACAAGAGGGGTGACGAGGACAGCAGGGCAGTAGAGCTCTGTGTGCGCTGGCCATGAAGGGGAAACAACTGAAGATGGTCGGGTCGAGCGTCGCAGACTTCGGGAGGAGCACGGGCGCGCTGGTACAGTTACTGCTGCCGGTGGAGGCGAGCTCCATTGCATCGGACGCCCGGCGGGACTGCTTGGGGAGGCGGACGGGCTGCAGAATGGGTGATGGGGCTGAGCGGGACCTCGAGGTCGAAGTCGACGAGGTGAGGGCGTCAGGGCGGAGCAGTTGGTGGCGTGACAGCCACCGCTGGATGATGAGGCAAGGAGAGGTGAGGGCGAGAGGAGCTCCTGGCGGACGGCTCGCCGACGAGTGATGCAGAGCAGAGCTCCGGCGCGGGGTTGAGGACGATGTCGCCGGCGGGGTTGCGAGGTGGAGAGGCGTCGCACGGAGGGCGACGAGGTGGCGCTCGACGGAGTAGGGCCTGAGGTGCAGGACAGCAGGGCGCTCGCATGAGGGAGATGGAGGCCGACCGCGGGCTTCAAGGCGCGGAGGCGACGGTTGGCGTGCGGGGCCGAGACGGTGGCGCGCAGGCGGCTCTGGGCGCGCGGGGATGCGCGAACAGGAGCTTGAGGCCATGGCGGGGCGAGGGGAGCTGCGTGGAGGGGCAGAGGAAGGCGATGGCAGGCTGGCTCGAGGAGGAGAGGTCGGGCGCCGAGGAGGAGAAAAGTGGCGGCGCGAGGGGAACGTGAGGGAGCGATGGGTGAGAGAGATCGAGCGGAGGGAAGCTAGGGTTAGGAGGAGTCGGTTGGGCTTTAGGAGGGTTTGGTGGGCCAGCCCAGTGCAGCAACAAAAGAAGGCCTCTTTCTTTTCTCTTTTAAAATCTTTCTGCGAATATATAATTCCACAGAATGCAAAAGGGAAAAGGTCAGAGGGTTGGGGAAGGAATACAAGAGATATAAATATACCCCTCTACTCCTGGAAACATGTGCTATTTGAATAAATTGCCCTGGCAATTTTTAGAGGTAGAAAAATAATACAAGTTTGAATCAAATTCAAACTTGGGCCATTTTGAACCTAACCAAAAACACATCCAATCTAGCTGAAATTTGGCAGAGGGGTTGTAGGCAAGGTGAAGCAATATTAGGCAAGGTGAAGCAATATTAGGCAAGGAATGAACATGTTTCTGGACAAGGAAAAAATATCACTTGAATTAAATGATGAATTTGAAAGGAGTGAGCTAGTGATGGAGTTTGCAAAGAAGATGGTGGAAGGAGACCACCACAAGGAGAGAACAAATAATGCAACACACAAAATGAAAATGCAATGCAAAAAAATGATCATGATGGCATGATGACATGATGCAATGCAAACAACAATAAAGCAAGCACAAAGGAAACACACGGGAAAAACCCGGAATAGCTGGAAGTCTTGTGGAGCGTCGGTCTTGGGGCGTCACAACTCTCCCACACTAACAGAGGATCTTGACCCAAGATCCTAGGGATGGCACCGGATAAAATCGAAGAGGAAGAGGTAAACCAAAGTTGCTTCTTCGACAAACGAGTGAAACCACGAACCTTGAGAGGTTGAACAAATTGTAAGTAAGAATACAACGAAGATGAAAGAGCTTGGAAACACTCCGTTAGAAAAGAGGAACAAGGTACATTACGAGAATGAAGAGCTTAGTGACAAGATAGGCAATGAAACTGACACCGGTTAAAACAAGGTACAGAAGGAATAAGAACAAAAGAATTTGGACAGCACTCCGACTGAAAATGGAAGGAATTGAACATGAACTTGAGAAGATTGGATGATCTTTGATGAAATCAACAATACACTACCTCTGGAACAAATGAAAGAATGTCACAATGGGTAAGAAGGATTTCACACAACACTCCGGTTAAAAGAGAGTCAAAACTTGATAAGATGAGAGAATTTGAATGGAGAATACAACACTCCGAATAAATAGATAAACAAGGAAAAGAACATGATCTTGAAAAAACGAGATCATGGGATGAAGAGAGCAATGTAACAATGCTTCCGGAATGAAAGAATAGATGCTAGATCGTTGGAAAGAAAAGAGCGAAGAAGAAAATGACAACTTCTCCCACAAATGAGTTTGGAAAGAATCCTTACAAAAGACGGATTGAATGGGGTTGATGGAAATCAACAACGAAAAGTATAAGCTTGTTGTGGGCTTATGGAAAACATCTCAAAATTATGAGGTGACAACCGGCCACTAACGGAAAACAATTGCTTGGATTGAGATCAACAAGGAGACGAAAAGCTTCTTTAGGATAATGAAGAACTTGGGTCATTGATAAGCACCACGATAGCAACATTCCCAATGAAAGGCTTTAGGTGAAAAATATACCAAGAAAACTCCAACGAAGAGATTGATGGGTTTATATATCTCATTCTTGATAACTTGTGAACCATGTAACATGACGGAAATTGTCAAGAATGACATAACACCACCTCAAAAGATAAGGGAGCAAGAATTGCAGTTCGAAATGCAAGAAGAAGAATGCTTGAGCTCCAACAAGAATCTTGATGAAGACTTCGAGGATGAATTAAATCATGATGAACCACCATGAAGAACTCCGGTAATAAAAGGATGAGAAGTGAAAGATGAAAAGAATAAGATTCAAGGCATGCGATGATTCAGATAGAGCTTCATGACAAGATAATTGAGAGAGTTTGGAACTACAGAAAGAAAAGATGAACAACCAATAATTTGATATCATGAACGAACTCCAGACAAAGGAATTAATAACTGTAGGATCGAAAGTATTTCTAGAGGGGGGGGGGGTGATTAGACTACTTGTAAATATAAAAATTCTGCCTTTTGACAAAGAACAGTTTTTGGTAGTTTCACAATTATGATCAAGTCAAACATCACCCTACACATGCAATTCTAGAGTATAGGCAGCGGAAAGTAAATTGCACATGTAGTAAAGAGAGGTGGAGAAGAGCAAACGCAATTTGGAGACGCGGTGATTTTTCCCGTGGTTCCGATAGGTGGTGCTATCGTACATCCACGTTGATGGAGACTTCAACCCACGGAGGGTAACGGCTGCGCGAGTCCACGGAGGGCTCCACCCACGAAGGGTCCACGAAGATGGAACCTTGTCTATTCCATCATGGCCTACGCCCACGGAGGGCTAGCCTTACTCGGGGTAGATCTTCACGAAGTAGGCGATCTCCTTGCCCTTACAAACTTCTTGGTTCAACTCCACATCTCGATGATGGAGGCTCCCAAGAGACACCTAACCAATCTAGGAGGCACCACCCTCCAAAAGGTAATAGATGTTGTAGATGATGATGAACTCCTTGCTCTTGTGCTTCAAATGATAATCTCCCCAACACTCAACTCTCCTCACTGATTTGGCTGTGGTGGAAGAAAGGATTGAGTGGAAAGCAACTTGGGAAGGTTAGAAATCAAGTTTCATATGGTGGGAGTGGAGCAACTTGATCTCAACACAAGGGTAGGTAGTTCTCTTCTCAGAAAGTGTAAGGTAGGAGTGGTAGTTCTTTCTGATGGCTCTCTCCACGAATGAAGAGGGGGTGGAGGGGTATATATAGCCTCCACACAAAATCTAACCGTTACACACATAATTGAGCAATCTCGGTGAGACCGAAGTGGACAACTCGGTCAGACCGAAAGTTCAAATAATGTGAACGTTGGGGTTTTCGGTGGGACCGAAAATACCATCTCGGTTATTCCGATTTGATCAAAGGCAGGAGCTTGCCAGTTTCGGTGGGACCGAAAATATCATCTCGGTTATTCCGATATGATGACAAACGGTTACAGAAGCTTGGCAGCCCATGTTTCGGTGAGACCGATCTCAAACTCGGAATGTCCGATTTTTCTAGGGTTTGGCTTATGGCTGAGGTGGTTCATCTCGGTGTGACTGAGTTTGGAAAATCGGTTGGTCCGAGATTACTTATGAGTGTGTATTGTAGTGAAAGTTGCTGATAGTTGAAGGAGATATATCACTAAGCACTTGAGCAACCAGATCATCAACACAACCTCATCCCCTTTTAATAGTATTGACTTTTCCTATGGACTCAATGTGATCTTGGATCACTAAACCAAAAATGGAGTCTTGAGCTTTTGCCAATGCTTGCCTTAGCATTTTGAGGGGTCCACTTCTTCAGTCATTGCCATACCCATATCACTGAACTTCTCTGAAATGATTCTCAAGTAACTATTAGTTCAATGATATATATGTTGTTATTAATTGCCAAAACCACCCGGGGATTAGTTGCACTTTCAATCTCCCCCTTTTTGGTAATTGATGACAACATATAGATCAAAGCTTCGATAAAGGATATAATCAATGAATAATATCGTCGCTTTGAGAAGTATGTGATAAGCAAGAGCTCCCCCTAAATTTGTGCATTATTTAAAATTTGCGTTTGAATGCAAATGCACAATCGATTAGGATCATGGGTCACTCTTCCATGTCACATACATCTTGGTGGAGCGCACAAAATGATAAGAATGAATAGCATGCACCCAATCACCAAGACATGAGTAAATAGCCATACAAGATAGGAATAGCATAAGATAAGCATTAAGCACACATTAAAGCATAGTACGACCAAGCACTCATTAAGGTAGCATCAAACTTAGTATCAAGCATACTGAAAGTATCGAAAACCAAAAGTATCTCAAAGAAACCGCAAATGAACGAAAGAGAAAAAGCGCAAAGATAACAGCACTCTCTCTCTCGAAGCCCTATGATCTATGCAATTTCTCCCCCTTTGGCAACAAGTTACCAAAAAGTTCGAAAAAGCATAGAGCTAAACGTCACTGTGGGCTCTGCTGGCGGCTCCCGTCTGGGTAGATGTCGGAGTAGATATGACGGCATCGGCGAAGACTTCAGCTGAAGTCTGTGCTGGAGGAGTGGATACTGGAGCTGTGGCTGGAGTGACTGCTGGAGCTATAGGAGGTGCTGAAGTGGTAGTCCTGGAGTCAGCCACAGGAATAGCAGCTGATCGGGATCCTCTGGGAACCTGAGCAGTCTGTCGCTGAGAATCCTGGACTTGGTCATCCTGCATGAGCTCTGCCCTGTCCTGCTTAGCTTCCTCCATGTCTGCCTCAAGCTTGTTGACGGTCACCTGAATTTCAGTCAGCTTCACGTCCAGAGCGTGGATCTTCTCGTCAACAATCCTCTCTAAGCTCTCCTGAGATTGTTCAATGCTGGCCAGGCGTTGTTCAATCCTTTGGGTAGCTTCAAGAATCTGCTCTCCGAAACTCTTTGGTTTAGCTGCTGCTGCTGCCTCTTTATCAGCTTTGGCTTTCCTAGCAGCTTCAATCTTGGCTTGACCTTCAACAGATGTTGGATCCTCCTCGTCCATCACAACAACATTGTCTTCATGCTCTGGCTGCAGGGGTAAGTGTTTCCTATCCAACAAGAATTTGCCCGTGCCAAACTTGGCATTGATAAGCATCTGAATCTGCGGGGCAAATCCACATGACCTCTTCTGGTCAGCTGCAGTCCTCTTAATGGTCTCTACCATTAAGTCCATCACCTTGAAAGGTGCCTTCTCATCAAGTATATGCAGCATGTTGATAGAATACCCTCTGATCATGCGATGATCTCCAGACTTGGGCATCAAGGTATGCCTCAGAATAGTGTTAGTGGTAGGTAGACCTGCCTGGAGATAGTAAACTGAGCCGAGCTTCCACACTTCCAAATCTGCTGCGGGGATCTCCTTGTACATGTTCTTCATAGAATCATGGTTCTTCTTTGGAATCCCATAGACATCAATGTCGTCCTCTCGTTGCACTGGAGCATTCAGAAGTTCTGCCCATTCTTCAACAGAAGAAGAAAACCTTTGACCTTCAGTCATCCAGGTGATCTTCCCATCAGGATAGAAGTGAGCTGTGGCATAGAACTGCATAATCATCTCGTCGTTCCAATCTGTCAGTTTCTGACCCACAAACTCAGCAACTCCACATGCAGTGAAGCTCTCATGCACATGGGGAAAGAAGTCTTTGTGCTCTTCACTGTCAATGTATTTCCAGTCAACGTATCTGGTATCTGCAACTATTGGCTTCTTGTCCATCAGCACAGTCTCATAGAAGTCCTGCTGCTCTCTGGTGTGGAATCTGGGGTCTACAGCAGTCCTTCTCCTCACAGCATATGGATCAGCTTGTCTCCATAGCCTGAGACCTCTATCTTTCCTTGCCTTCATATCCTCGGCTTGAGGATGAGCATCATTGTGAATTGGCAGTTTTGGACGGAGTTTCAGCAACACCTGTTCTTCTTCATCAGACTCAGCTGGTGGCACATCACCCTTGTTCTTCTCAGATGCTGGAATGTTCCTGGTTGTCCTCTTGGGCTTGGCAGTAGGCTTTGCTGGAGCTGCCTTAGCTTGAGCAGGCTTCTTGGGCTTTGAAGTGGCTCCAGCCCTAATGGCATCACCCATGAGCTTCTGCTTCTGAGGAGCAGGCTGTGGTGCATCTTCTTCTGCTTCATCATCGGCTGCTGCATCTGCATGAGGATCAGTATACACAACCCTCTTTCTCTTGGAGGTTTTCTTCACTTTGCTTGGGGCTGGTTCTCCCAAGTTCAGCTTCTTGGCAACAGCTGACTGCTTGACCTTGCTGGTGCCCTTCTTTGACTGCTGACCTTGTTGCTCTTTGGCAACAACCTTTCTCTTACGCTTGGAGGACACCTCTTCCTCAGCAATGAAATTAGAATCCTCATCATCAGAATTCCTCTCCTTTCTGGCTCTGGTGGCTGCAGGAGGCAAGCCACTAGGTGTACTCCTCTCACCATCATCAACTGGACTACTAGCCTCAGGACTAGTGTCTGCTTCAGGAATGTCTGCAAAAGGTGACTCTGACCTGTTCTGGCTGTCACTGGCATCTGACATGACTGATAACCTGTGAATAGATAAGGTATAGGCAGAGAAGAAGAGTTATCACAGACTGCAGAGGTTTTTGCAAAAAAATGAGTTCAAATTTTAGTTTTAGGTTTACACAGAAGGCATTTCGGTCAGACCGATTTTCAGTTTCGGTGAATCCGAAGTGTATAACAGAAACTTTACACACCACTTTCGGTTTGACCGAAGTGGGTTTCGGTCCTGCCGAAACACTAGGGTTTCACTAAAACTCTGTTTCGGTCACACCGATTTGCACAACTCGGTTGGACCGAAAGGTGCAGTGCAATGGCCAGAGGCCGAATCGGTCACACCGAAAATTTAAAATCGGTTTCACCGAGATGTATTCCGTGGAAACCTAACCCTAAGAATTTTACTCGAAACTAGAACCGATCTGGTGTTAAAGAGAATTTCAATCGTGGCCAGATATAGGGCAAACCAAACGTGCAATGAATCGGATGGGAGCACAAGTGGGATCGAGACTCACCCTAACTTGGTGGAGTCCCTCTACGGCGGCAACGGCGCGGAGAAGAAGGCCGTTAACGGCGACGGAGACCTGCGGCGAGGGCGCACAGGCGACGACGGCGACGATCCGGAGATCAGGGCGACGGCAGCGAGGGACGTGGGAGCGAAAACGTTTGAAGGAATAATCAACGCGCGCTGCCCTCAGTATATATATCCCTTGCTGTCGGTGGGACCGAGTTGAAAAACTCGGTATCACCGAGATGGATAACTGCCAGGCAGTTATGCATTTCGATCACGCCGAAACTTACAACTCGGTTTCACCGAGATGAAACCTAGATCAGTCTAAATGTTTTCGGTTTGACCAAGTGGGAGAAAGTTGGTCTGTCCGAAAATCACTTAGAAGGTTTTGGAAGTTAGCCCTTGACGGATCGGTGGCTCCGAGTGCTCCTCACTCGGAGGGTCTGAAAGTGACTTGTTCAAAGTTTGTGATATAAGCATGAATA
Organism: Secale cereale; assembly: GCA_902687465.1. Taxonomy (NCBI): domain Eukaryota; kingdom Viridiplantae; phylum Streptophyta; class Magnoliopsida; order Poales; family Poaceae; genus Secale; species Secale cereale. The sequence continues at coordinate 777,432,773 of LR738711.1, forward strand.
GAATTTGAGACAAGAAAGCATAGATAGCTAGGGGAGGTACTTAGGCATTCTTGTCCATCCATTTGGCCAGAAAAATCAAAACAACCAAAACAACAATTGGATGTCCTTGAATGGATAAAATCATGCATTCAACATGCTCACACAATAAGATAGCAAATGAAATATGTGTCAAACATGCACAACCAAAACTCTAGCTACTAGCACACAATTTGTCGATGACTAGGTCATCTTTATATGAGTATTTTGACTTAGGAGCCAAATGAGAACATTTGATCATAGGTCATACTCATCGTTTAAGCACAAGTGGGGTTACCACTTTTACATAAAGCATTGATGTGTTCACATCATTTGGAGATGCTTTAGCTCAATTTTTTAGAGCAAAGCTCCCCCTAGATGTGAGAACCCCTTTTAAAGGGTCAAACTAACCTTGGGTTGTCGTAGAAGACTTCATGTAGATGTTGAAGATGTGGATGCTCAATGTTGATGTAGATCATCAAGAGTTGGGAGCTATCCTTTTGGATTAGGGCACTTTCAATACCTACATGGGTTAGTCCCACAAGAAACAAACAAGGATATCCATAGACATAGATTGAAGTTCACAATAGATGATGTCCATGGAAGCAATGATTACCTTGTCCCTTGACTTACCAACAAGAGGGTTTGTGACTCCATGAACTAGTGCATGATGTGGAAGTTGATTGCACAAGTTCTTGCCAAAATGAATGTGAGTGAAGTATGTTGGCGGAGTCACCCTCAAGAACTTTCTAGTTCTTCTTCTTCGGGATCCACATCATCTTGATGGGAATCCTTGGGGTTGTAGTTGAGCTTGACGAAGTAGAACTTGACGTGTCCTTGGGAACCCACTTGACCATGGCTTGAGGTGCTTCAATGAATGCATCAATCTCCTCTTGAAGCTTGTCCTTGGCTTTTAGCTTGTGGTCTTGTGGTGGAAGGTCATCTTGAGCTTGTTCCACATTGGAAGAAGTAGGATCATACTTTTCCTTTTGAGAAACAAACTGTGGAGTAGGGTATTGACCTTCTTCCCACTCAACACCTTCGGCGTTGAACTTTCGCTCAAAACCAATTCCTTGATTCTTCCGGTGCCTTCCTTGCTTGCGAACAATTTCCTCAAAGTTCTTGCTTCCGGCAAGACTCTTGTAGACACCTTTCTCTATGATCTCCTTCAATAAGCTATTCTCTTGCTCAAGTGTAACTTGGCTTGAAACATTGTTAGTGGAATCAAGAGAACTACTAGAAGCAACAATATTAGATTTAACATGGTTATTGTTACTACTAGAGGAAGAATTTTTCTTATGCTTGTCATGCTTAGTCTTAATAGGTGGCAAGAAATTAGACAAGAGAAGTCGTTTGGCAAGATATGAAGAACTCTTCTTTCGAAGATCGTCATTGATCGCTTTTAGAAACTCATGTTCTTGCTCTAGAGTGAGCTTCTCGAAGCGTAGCTTCTCATGAGATCTTAAGAGCTCTCTATGATCTTCTTGAGTTGTTTCATGAGCTAACTTAAGAGTGTTTAGTTCTTTAGTTAGATGCTCAATCTCCTTCATAGCATTGTCATTCGACTCTTCTCGACTATAAAGACTACTAGCATCTTCATCGTTACTAAGCTCACTAGATTTATCATGCAAGAGCTCATCTTCACCAAGCAAGTCATCCTCATCACTATCAAAGTCAATGAATTCAGGGTGTGTTACCTTGGGGCTTTTAGCCATGAAGCATCTTCCAATTCCCTCATTTGGTGAATCAAATAAGTCGTAGGAGTTGGAGTTGGAGGATACGAGTGCAAGACCGGCAACACCTTCATCTTGACTGTAGTCGGAGTCGGAGTGATAGCTTCCATCGGATTGATTGTCGGAGTCGGAGCCGGAGACCCATTCACCTACATGAGCTTGATGTCTTCTTCTTGTGTAGCTCCTTGATGACTTGTCTCTCCTCTCCGAATCCTTGCTTCTCCGAGAGGGTCTTCGTTCATAACGATCATCTCTACTCCTTCTCTCTTTCCGAGGTGACTCATCTCTTGATCTTCTTCTTGGAGATTCTTCTCTTCTCTTGTGGGGAGCCGTACACTCATTTGAGTAGTGTCCGGGTCTTCCACAATTGTAGCAGTTTCGATCACGACTAGAAGATCTCTTTTCATCATATGATCTAGACTTTGAGCTTCTCTCTTTGCCTCTATTCTTGTAGAATTTGTTGAAGTTCTTAACCATTAGGCTTATCTCTTCATTGGAAATTAACTTGTCACTTGAGGTTGTGGGAGCATCACTTGTAGCTTTGTAAGCACCACTTGACTTGTTGTGAAGCTCTTCCTTATCCTTAAGTGTCATCTCATGAGCAACAATTCTTCCAATGACTTCAGTTGGCTTGAGAGTCTTGTAGTTTGGCATCATTTGGATCAAAGTTCACACGGTGTCGTACTTTCCATCCAAAGCTCTTAGAATCTTCTTGATGATGAATCGGTCGGTCATTTCTTCGCTTCCTAAGCCAGCTATCTCATTTGTGATGAGAGAAAGCCTACAGTACATTTCAGCGACTCCTTCACCATCCTTCATCTTGAACTTGTCAAGTTGACCTTGAAGAATATCTAGCTTTGATTCCTTCACAGATTCGGTACCTTCGTGCATTTCAACCAAAGTATCCCAAATCTCTTTAGCATTCTCAAGACGGCTGATTTTGTTGAACTCCTCGGGACACAAAGCATTGAAGAGAATGTCACAAGCTTGAGCATTGTTTTGCAACATCCGCAACTCTTCCGGTGTAGCTTCGCGATCTGGAACTTTTCCTTCCTCGAATAATTCACCTTGCATACCAACACAAATAATACCCCATGCGGCTAGGTTATGACCAAGAATATGCATTTTCATTTTATGCTTCCAACTAGCAAAATTTGTGCCATCAAAGTAAGGACCTCTACGATAATTACCCTCACTAGACGCCATACTCTCCTAGGTTGTGAAACCAAGCTTATGGAGTCCAATGCAATGGAAACCAATACAATGGAGACCAAAGCTCTGATACCACTTGTAGGATCGAAAGTATGTCTAGAGGGGGGGTGATTAGACTACTTGTAAATATAAAAATTCTACCTTTTGACAAAACAGTTTTTGGTAGTTTCACAATTATGATCAAGTCAAACATCACCCTACACATGCAATTCTAGAGTATAGGCAGCGGAAAGTAAATTGTACATGTAGTAAAGAGAGGTGGAGAAGAGCAAACGCAATTTGGAGACGCGGTGATTTTTCCCGTGGTTCAGATAGGTGGTGCTATCGTACATCCACGTTGATGGAGACTTCAACCCACGGAGGGTAACGGCTGCGCGAGTCCACGGAGGGCTCCACCCACGAAGGGTCCACGAAGAAGCAACCTTGTCTATTCCATCATGGCCTACGCCCACGGAGGGCTAGCCTTACTCGGGGTAGATCTTCACGAAGTAGGCGATCTCCTTGCCCTTACAAACTTCTTGGTTCAGCTCCACATCTCGATGACGGAGGCTCCCAAGCGACACCTAACCAATCTAGGAGGCACCACCCTCCAAAAGGTAATAGATGTTGTAGATGATGATGAACTCCTTGCTCTTGTGCTTCAAATGATAATCTCCCCAACACTCAACTCTCCTCACTGATTTGGCTGTGGTGGAAGAAAGGATTGAGTGGAAAGCAACTTGGGAAGGTTAGAAATCAAGTTTCATATGGTGGGAGTGGAGCAACTTGATCTCAACACAAGGGTAGGTAGTTCTCTTCTCAGAAAGTGTAAGGTAGGAGTGGTAGTTCTTTCTGATGGCTCTCTCCACGAATGAAGAGGGGGTGGAAGGGTATATATAGCCTCCACACAAAATCCAACCGTTACACACATAATTGAGCAATCTCGGTGAGACCGAAGTGGACAACTCGGTCAGACCGAAAGTTCAAATAATGTGAACGTTGGGGTTTTCGGTGGGACCGAAAATACCATCTCGGTTATTCCGATTTGATCAAAGACAGGAGCTTGCCAGTTTCGGTGGGACCGAAAATATCATCTCGGTTATTCCGATATGATGACAAACGGTTACAGAAGCTTGGCAGCCCATGTTTCGGTGAGACCGATCTCAAACTCGGAATGTCCGATTTTTCTAGGGTTTGGCTTATGGCTGAGGTGGTTCATCTCGGTGTGACTGAGTTTGGAAAATCGGTTGGTCCGAGATTACTTATGAGTGTGTATTGTAGTGAAAGTTGCTGATAGTTGAAGGAGATATATCACTAAGCACTTGAGCAACCAGATCATCAACACAACCTCATCCCCTTTTAATAGTATTGACTTTTCCTATGGACTCAATGTGATCTTGGATCACTAAACCAAAAATGGAGTCTTGAGCTTTTGCCAATGCTTGCCTTAGCATTTTGAGGGGTCCACTTCTTCAGTCATTGCCATACCCATATCACTGAACTTCTCTGAAATGATTCTCAAGTAACTATTAGTTCAATGATATATATGTTGTTATTAATTGCCAAAACCACCCGGGGATTAGTTGCACTTTCAATAACCTTGAGGAAAACAAGAATAAGAAATTATATTATACTTATCCTTCATCAACTAAATAGATGATAACCAATGGATTTGTCATACTACTTATTCTTGTTGCAAAGAATTAAAGAGAGATCTCGCACAAACTTGGGTAAATCTTCAACGAACCACCGGTAGGATTATGAAAAGAACAAATGAGTTGATACGAAAACAACGGAAGAGTAATCTTGAATGAACCACCATAAGAATATGGAGACGAACGAAGAGACATCAACTAAGAATAGTTGGAGGACGAAGTTGAAAACTGAGAACGAAGAAATCTTCTGAAATGATGGCTTTCGGAGGATCACAATGGGAAGAATTCATGAAATGCTTCGGATGATACGAAAAGATTCCTCGTGATCGAAACAACTATGAGGATGGCATGAAGCTAGAACCATGAATCTTGAAGGAAAAAGGCCAAGATTTAGGAGAAATTCTTCTTCGGTCTTCAAACTGAGAATGACGATGAGGAACACCTTGAAGAATTTTGAGATACTCCGAAAGAATGAAGAATGTAAAGGTTGAACCAACATTGGAAGGAATTTGAAAGCGATCATAGAGAAAGCTTGTGACTGATGGAAATCATTCTTACATCACACTTTGAAAAGAATTTGAGTATAACTCCAGAAAAATCAGAAGAGTCGGGTAAGATCCTGGAAAAAGACGTGTGGGTTAGGGCCCACAGAAGAAATCACCGTTGAAAAAGATTGCTTAAGAGATATTGCACTGGTTGAATTAAATGACTTGGACGAGATAACAACCTCGAAATAGCTTGAACGGATTAAGAATGGAAACACGAATCTTCCGAGATATCTTCAGCACTCCGGAGAAGAATTAGAGAGAGTTGAATGAGCAAGAGAGACTTTGAATAAGAACTTTCCACACGGGAAAACATGTGAAACACGAGGAAGGATATAATCAACACCAAAGCTTGAATTAAATCCACCGGAGAAGAAATGAGAACAGAGAATGATAAACTTTAAGCTCCTGAGAATCACCGGATAAGGACATTGCAGGAAGGAATGAAGAAATTCACATGAATAAAGGATACTTGATTGAAAATTCTGTCTCCATGAAGAAAAAGGGTGGAAGGGTGGGGAAAACAAAGACAACTTGGGATGAATGAAATGGACAACGTTGAGAAAAAACCAAGACTTGCTCTTGCACATTTTAAAAGGATCAGGTTAACTTGAGGAGAGACGCACCGGTTGAAAAAGAATTTAACATGACAATCTCGATGATCAAGACGAACTAGCACTCCCATAGAAATATGAGAACACCGATTAGGAAAGGTATGGAATCAACACTTGACTTCGAAGCAACTCGAATACCACAATCAAAACAAAACAAATGATAGATATGTTGCAACATAATCTTCACAATATCATTCGAACAGAGAATTGGACGACTGAGTTCCATAGCTTAATGGTACATCAACTTGTCGAGAAGCCACTTGGGAGAACAAAATGATAGAATAAAACAACAAGGTACAGATGGAACAAATACATAATAGAGGTTTGGTCCCACATGTTCGTGTTGAATGCCCCATGGCACATGTTACAAAGGGCCTTGCAATCCCCGGATCAGCATAGCCAAGGATCCTTTAAGATGCAACTCCCAATTGGAGCATCGCCCATGAAACCTCTTCACTAGATGTTGAACCCCAAACCTCATATCATGCACCCGTTGGAAGATTTCCTACAAGCTACTTGAAACCCACCTATTAATTCCCGAAGCTTTCCGGTTATGCAATCTGGTGTTGGGGATACAGGGGAAGCACCGCGCACTCAACTCTAAACCTACATCCAGCTGTATCCATCCATCAACACATAACCAGGCACCTTCGGAAATTGTTTACCTCGGACCTTCGAAACGCATCCTCTATACTAGCTGTGGCAATACTCCCGAACTATCCCGCCAGTACTGGGTGACGTCGGGGTTATCTCACCACTAAACTTTTTGTGTGTGTGCCTAGACTCAACCGTCGGCGGTTCGATCAATCAGGGGGCTCCTAGGTCGGAGAAGGCTCTGAATACCAACTTGTAATGCCTAGTATGCAACTATATCTCCTACGTGTCGAGGCACGACTTAGAGACATAAGCGCATTCTGGAATGATCTCAAGCGTGGTATCTTTGCACATCTCATGTAAAAGTTCAGGGATGCAAATGTAAAAGATAGTTGGCTTACACTCGCCACGTCACACAATGAATACAATAACATACATTCATCCCAATAACACAGGGTCCGACTACGGGCGAAAGAAAAGATACCACAACCACAAGGCCTGATCGCCCCTAGTAGGAACCACTACTGATCGTCGTGATATGATACATAGTAATGACCACGCTCTTCATCGAACTCCCAGTGAAGTTCAGATCAATCTCCTGCATTGTTCTCGGCGGTACCTGCATCTGGTGTGTGTTGTAATCTGTGAGTCACAAGGACTCAGCAATCCCATTCCTGGGTATCAAAACTAACAAAGCCTTATAGGTGAGGAGGGGTAATAAAGTGTTTGCAGCAAGCACTAAGCAACTAGCTTACGAATTCAGAGCGAGAAGAGAAAAGTGCCAACGGTCGCCAAAGATGATCAATAAGTGATCCTAGCTACTCACATTCATACATAACCCCACCGTGTTCACTTCTCGAAGCCCTTCGGAAAGAGACCATCACGGTTACTCACACAGGTAGTGTATTCTTAAGGATATGGTGTCAAGTTATCTACAACCGGATATTAACAAATTCCCATGTGCCACATAACCGCGGGCACGGCTTTCGAAAGTTGAAAACCCTGCAGGGGTGTCCCAACTTAGCCCATCACAAGCTCACGATCTGCGGAGTCGCAACTCCATGTTGGAAAGACCCGAGTATTCTCGGAATCCCGTGCTCAAGATATTTCGACAAAGGTAAAACTAATCCAGCAAGACCTCCCGGCGTGCCGACACCCTGATAGTAGTCGCGCGTATCTCGTCTCAGGCCACGACCGGATGGGCGATCCTACGGGAGCCAATCCTCGAGTTTCCCCGTGGTGGCCCCGCATAACCCCCGTTTGGGACCAACACCATCAGCACTAGCCCCCCCTGTTATGTAGAATTAAGAACCCGGGGACATGACCCCCTATGCAATTAATTAATTAAGTTTTTATTATGTTGCAAATTTAAACCAAAGTTGGGCCTTGCTGGAAAAGCTTTAAGTAGTGCGAATTATCAAGAGGGGCCCATAAACCCCAATCGTGTTAGGAACGCAAAATCAAGGAACATAACACCGGTTTATCGGGTCCTAAGGTAGCATGAGTGGAACAAAACACCAAGCAAAAGGCCAAGCCTTCCACCCATTACCAATATATATGTGCATTAATTAAATAAGATATATATTGTGATATCCTAATAAGAAGTCCAAACATGGAGCAATCTTCAAACTTCACCTGCAACTAACAATGCTATAAGAGGGGCTGAGCAAAAGCGTACTTAGCCAATCAATGGTTTGCTAGGAAGGCGGTTAGAGTGTTTCATGGCAACAATAGGAGGCTGACAAAGAGGAATAGGCATCGAGGCATATCTAAAGAGTGAGACAACTAGCATAGGCAAAGATAGAGGTGATATCGGGGAATGATCATCTTGCCTAGGATTCCGCAAAGAAGAAGAACGAGTCCACGAAGAAGACAAGCGGATGTAGTTGAACGAATCCTCACAACTCCGGAATGAAACTGAAGCTAACGAGAGAAGCATACCGGAAAGAAGCAAACAACACGGTAAACACACATATCATAACCATGGCATGATGCACAAACAAGTATGATGCATGTCCGAGTTAAATATGCATGGAAGGTGCACAAACAAAACTACAAGTTAAGTGGAGCTCAATATGCAATGAGTTGCATATTGACAAAACACCACATCCAATTTATTTAGTTAACTCTCATTTATCTACAAGACAAGATTAAATTGTTTTTAGCATGGCAAGAGGTGAAGCATAAGTAAACTAGCTAACTAGGCATTTTAAATGAGGCCGGAAATAACAAACAATAATTCCGGAAAATCCCCATGTCATTTAGCAATCTTTAAAGCACTCAACAATTTTAAGCATTTAAAGGTTGTTATCATGATGCGGATGACACAAGCAAGTTTTATGCAGTTTTTATTAAAAGTTGACATGAAGACGATATGGAGTATTTCATCACCGTGGTGGAAGGAAAGGGGGTGCCACGGCAGTGATAGCCGAAAATGATGTCACGACGACATTTCGGTTCCGGTAGCCCGTCGAGAGACCGGTGCAAAAGAAAGTAGCGAGAGCGTGTCATGCAAGATGATGGGGTGCTCCTGGTTTCCGGGTTCCCACGGGTCGGCGACAAAAGAGGGGCACAACGGAAACGGTGCAAACAAGGGATGCATCTCATACAACCACATTCGTTCACGGGCATCGTTCCAACGGTATACCTTTGAAGCATGCGTTTTTGGGGCGGTTTGAGTCTCGAGGGAAGTAGCCAAAGCAGTCGTTCTCGCGACGGTAGTGGAAGTAGTCGTTCATGTTTTCGTAGACGTTCGGGGTCACGGCGAGGAACTTGGCATCCACGGGTCGACGGTAGTTATACATTTCGTCGGTAATCGAACTCGGCGACGGAAGCGGAACTTGGTGAATCCTCGTAGTTGTACATGTCGATGGTCTTCGGCGACGGTAGTCGTACACGGTTGAAAGGATCGATATGGTTGACTAGAGGGGGGTGAATAGGGAACTAACAATTTTTAGCTTTTCTTAACCAATTTAAAATAAGCAACAAAGTAAGTTGGCTAGATATGCAACTAGGATGACAACTTATAGCAAGCAAAGATAACAACCTCACAAGCAAGCTAGCTAAGGTAAACAAGGAAAGCTTGCACAAGTAAAGAAAATAAATAACCACAAGTGGAGCCGGTGAAGACGAGGATGTGTTACCGAAGTTCCTTCCCTTTGAGAGGAAGTACGTCTCCATTGGAGCGGTGTGGAGGCACAATGCTCCCCAAGAAGCCACTAGGGCCACCGTATTCTCCTCTCGCCCTCACACAGTGCAAGGTGCCATGATTCCACTAGTGGTGCCCTTGAAGGCGGCACCCAAACCTTCACAAACAAGGTTGGGGCTATCTCCACAACCGAATTGGAGGCTCCCAACGACACCATGAAGCATCACCACAATGGAATATGGCTCCGAGGTGACCTCAACCGTCTAGGGTGCTCAAACACCCAAGAGTAACAAGATTCACAAGGGATTAGTGGGGGAAATCAAATATCTCTTGGTGGAAGTGTAGATCGATGCCTTCTCAAGCAATCCCGAGGAAATCAACAAGTTTGATTGGCTAGGGAGAGAGATCGGGCGGAAATGGAGCTTTGAGCAACAATGGAGCTTTGGGGAGGAAGAGGTAAGTCTTCGTGGAGAAGAAGACTCCCTTATATAGTGGAGAAGGGGATCCGGTCGTTGAGCAATAAGTGCTCTGCGACCTGCGGTACTACTGCTCCTCGGGAGCGGTACTACCGCAATGCCTTGCGGTACTACCACATCGCAGTTACGTAGAGGAACGGGCCAGACCACAGTAGTATAAAAATAACTTCCGTGGGTACTTCCGCGTCGATAAATATTGCGCAAAAGTCCGATACGGTACTACCGCGCAGGAGGTGCGGTACTACCACGTAGGAGCGGATGTAAAAAATTACATCTGCATCTACTGCCGCACGTGTTAAAACTGTGACCGACACTTACCGTACTACCGCAGAGGTGAGCGGTACTACCGCAGTGCCTCGCGGTACTACTGCACAGCAAGGGCGGTACTACCGCGCTAGGGCGGATGTAAAAAATTACATTCGCTCCTACTACCGTAAGCCTGTGGTACTACCGTTCCAGGGAGCGGTACTACCGTGGGCCTGTGCGGTACTACCGCTCCCTTGAGCGGTACTACCGCGGGTCACAGAACTTCTACATTTTGGCACACTTTCTGATGGCAAGAAAAAGATAGAAGGAAAGAGGCTCCATTGAAACAAAGGAAATGTGGTGCAAAGGAAAAGATGTGTACGTGTTGATTTCTCCCTAACCTTTCCGAGGCGGACCCCCTCTTAATAGTACGGCTTTCCTACGACTCAAATCCACCGAAAAGAATCGAAAGGAAACGCGGTCTTCGACAAGCTTCGAGGGGCACCAAATCGTCTCGTGCTAAACCGGGAGATCTCTGAAATGCTGAGTGCACACGATTAGTCCGCAAATGTATTGTCATCAATCACCAAAACTACTTAGGAGAAATATGCCCTTACAATCTCCCCCTTTTTGGTGGATTGATGACAACACTGGATTTGCACAAAGGATAAGATAGGGACATAGGAAAACCCGACCCTCTATAAGATATAGCTAAGCTCCCCCTAGATGTGTGCAAACTTTTGAATTTTGCTTTGGACTGCAAAGCACACATACTAGGATCAATGCTCCCCCTATATTTTATAGACAACTCAAACCTAGCAATAATAGATATGGATAAAGACAAGATAACAAGGTAAAGCATGTGAGTATGAATATAATGCACCACTAAGAAATAACCTCACAAGCTACTAAGCATGCTAGATAATATGAAACGAGAGTGAGCATATGTCTTACACCATATGAAGGATAAAGTCTCACACACCAACGGGGACACAAGATGGACCAACACGGAACAGAGTTCAACAACACAAACGACAAAAAGAACGCAAAGCAGCTAATCCTACACTCTCTCCCCCTTTGGCATCGAGACGCCAAAAAGGCAAAGAGGACACCTAGTCATAGATGGCAGCCACCGCCTAGGAAGAAGAAGGTCCGGCCTCGTCATCTGACTCCTCCCAGTTGAGTGCATTCTCCCGCACCCAAGTCTCCTCAGAAGTGATGGATTGCTCAGAGCCGTCTGACACAGCCTGGCCCAAGGCCTTCAGGTGCATGATGCTGGTCCGGCGAGTCTTCTTCTCGTGCACATGAGCCTGATACTGGCCCTTGACCTGCATGCAAAGCATCGTCTTCATCTTCATCTTCAGCTTCGTGGCCCAAGATGGCTCAGCACATGACGATGTGGTGGCATGAGATCTACGCCCAGCCACACCGCCAGGAATATTCTCTGGATCCACATCCATGCGAGCAGCCTGCTCCTGAGTGGTAGTGTTGGCCCACTTATCCTTCCGGCGGAGGTGAATGGGCTCGTGATGCTGCACATCAGGAGCCCGAAACGGTATCCCTGGTGGAGTATTATTCACCCAAGTGGACTCAATCAAGTGCATCAGAAGGGGGCAATAGATAGGCACCTTCCTATGAAAAATGGCAGTCCTAAGTTCCTTCCAGTTGACGTTGGAGACGTCCAAGATCGCAGTGGGTTCATTCCGAGTGGCCTCGCAGAACAAAAGCATATCCACAAGGTAAGAGTGCACCTTGTCCTTGTCCCCCATGCGAGGAAACAGCGTATGGCGAAAGATCATGTGCATCACATCCATGAAGGGGTTCAGCACCATAGAAGTCTTACCATTGGGTAAAGCCTTCTCAACATGGTAAGGAACAAGCTGATTCTTGCCGGCTGCAGTGGGGTTAGCATGAGGACGGAACCCAATAGGCGTATCTTCACCATCATCAGCAACATGGAGCAGATCCATAAACTCCTTCCACGTTGTAGACAGTCTCCTCCCATTTGTCATCCATGTCATGGTCCGTGCCTCATCAGTGTGGATGTGAACTGAAGCATAAAACCGTCCCACAATATCGTTGTTAAAGTCCTTGTGGAACGAGATGATGTCCTCGATCCCAAGGTGCTCTACAACCTCCACAAAGTCTCCAAAGTTGTCTGGGTACTTCCTCAAGTGTGCCATATCAATCCATTGCTGAGGGACAAATGTGTTTTGCTTCCCTTGAATGACATCAAGATATAGCACGTGTTGTTGCTTTGTCCAGAAAAGACCGAGACCGCGGCCTTCAACTCTAGGATGCACATATGGGTTGACCAACCTCCTCTCCTAGAACTCTGGCTGAGGCATGGTATCCCAGTTGATCTCAGCTGGCTTGGCCTTAGTTGCAGTAGCTTTGGTGGCTTTAGCTGGGCGCTGAGAGTCCTCTGCCGCATCGGTGTTGGAGGTACAGAACTGCTTGGACCCTGTAGCACGAGCGGGGTTCGAGCGACGAGGCTTAGAACCGGAGCCACCACCTATGACACGCAACACAAACACGCGAGAAAGCAAACATCATTAATGCAAAGACCATGGCCAAAACCAACAGGAAGTAGACACAAGATTATGAGGAAGACTACATCAAAGTTTGGAATCAAAAAGGCAGACAAAGGTATCCACGGAACAAAAAAATTGTTCCGCTTGGAGCGCGGTACTACCACTACAACGGTACTACCGCACCAGCGGTACTACCGCGATCTGAGGGGAAGAAAAAATTTAATGTCGCGCCCCTATGGTAGTACCGCGCCGGAGGCGCGGTAGTACCGCACGGGCGGATCTAGCAGGGAACCACCCCAGATCTGTCCCTTTCTTCACCAAGATTCAAACTTAGACGTATTCTACCACAAAATAATGCATCTACTACAAGCCACACCTCCTAACTCCTCCCCTTTTCACAGATCTAGAAACAAGAATGTGGAACCACAATACATTATCCCCAACCGCCTAGAGAAGACAAAAACACAAGAACGAGAACGGGGGCAGGGAAAATACCATGGTCCATGGCTAAGGGGAGCGGTGGGGAGCAATCCTACCGGTCGGAACGAGTGGAGGGCGGCCAGAGACGGAGATCTGGCGAAGAACTCCGCGGCGTTCTTGGAGAGGAGAGAGAGGAGAGTGGGGGGAAATGAGGGGATAAGGGAGAGAAAACCTCCCTAGCCCCGCACTTAACCCCCACGGGTCATCGCAGCGCGGTACTACCGCTGTTCATTGTGGTAGTACCGCCTCGGGCGGAAGTACCACACCAAGGACGGTAGTACCGCTCCCCCAGCGGCAGTAAAAATTACTGCCGTGCCAGGGGCGGTAGTACCGTGCCACTCTTGTGAGAAGGAAGCACAAATCTCCTTCTCTCCTCAGCGGTAATACGTGACTTGCCATGCTAGTACCGTATGTCCTAGAACTTTGGTTATGGCCAAAAACGATCTAAAGCAATAACAAAGACAACCAAAAACCACAAGGCAAACAAAAGCACACATGAAAGGACAAGCAACAACTCTCAAACGAGAGGGCGGTGGCCGGAGCCACCTATGTTTGAGTAAGTTGGTATGGCACCGCGAAGAATTATCCTTGGGTCCATGACCAAAACTCGTCTTTGAAGCACAAGTGTCATCATAAATGATGAATGTGGAAGAGTTGATCAATTTATGCATAATGGGGGGAGGGAGAGTTAATTGAGAGAACAACACTCCCCCTATGTCCATGCCTATAATCATATTGAGTGTGAGGAGTGTGTGCAAGGTTTCAAGCCACATTGCTCAAATCTATGATATTTAGCTCATGCCTTAACTCGCGAAATCTTGCTTCATCCAATGGCTTCTTGAAGATATCTGCAAGGTTATCATGAGTGTTGGCATGGTGAAGCTCTATTTATCCTCGCCGAATATGATCCCGGATGAAGTGATACCGAATCTCAATATGCTTCGTCTTGAAGTATTGCACTGGGTTGAGAGAAATCTTGATGGCACTTTCATTGTCATACCAAAGAGGCACTTTGTCACAAGTGACACCGTAATCCTTTAAAGTTTGCCTCATCCATAGAAGTTGAGCACAACAACTGCCAGCTGCCACATACTCTGCTTCGGTGGACGAGAGAGACACACAACTTTGCTTTTTGGAAGACCAACTTACCTGAGAGCAACCAAGGAATTGGCACCCTCTGGAAGTGGACTTCCTATCCACTTTGTCTCCCGCCCAATCCGAATCAGAGAAACCTACAAGGTTGAAGTTTGCTCCTCTTGGGTACCATAAGCCAAAGTTTGTGGTATGAGCCAAATATCGAAAGATTCGCTTGACTGCCACAAAGTGACTTTCCTTAGGAGAAGCTTGAAACCGTGCACAGATTCCCACACTCAACATAATATCCGGTCTAGATGCACAAAGGTAAAGCAAGGAACCAATCATAGAACGATATACCTTTTGATCCACTGCTTTACCATTGGGATCAATGTCATGTTGGCACTTGGTTGGCATTGGAGTAGTAGCCGGCTTGACATCACTTAGATCAAACCTCTTGAGCATGTCTTGAGTGTACTTGGCTTGTTTGATGAAGATTCCTTCTCTTCTTTGCTTAATCTCGAACCCAAGGAAGTACTTCAACTCTCCCATCATGGACATCTCAAAATGTGTGGTCATGAGTGCGGCAAACTCATCATTGAAAGCTTTGTTAGGTGAACCAAAGATAATATCATCAACATATAGTTGGCAGACAAACAACTCCCCTTTGACCTTCTTAGTAAAAAGAGTTGGGTCGATTTTCCCAATTTCAAACCCACGATCTTGTAACAACTCGGTAAGATGCTCATACCACGCACGTGGGGCTTCTTTAAGGCCATAGAGTACCTTAGCGAGTTGATACACGTGATTGGGGAACTTAGGATCCTCCAACCCTGGGGGTTGTTTGACATAAACCAACTCATTAATAGGACCATTAAGAAATGCACTTTTCACATCCATTTGTTGCAACTTAAAGTTATGATGAGAAGCATAGGCAAGCAACAAACGGATAGATTCAAGGCGAGCAACGAGGGCAAAGGTTTCACCGTAGTCGATACCCTCGACTTGGGAGTAGCCTTGAGCCACCAAACACGCCTTATTGCGAATGACAATGCCATGAGCATCCTGCTTGTTCTTAAAGATCCACTTGGTTCCAATGACATTATGGTTCTCCATTGGCCTCGGCACCACATGCCAAACTTTGTTGCGCTCGAAGTTGTGGAGTTCTTCATGCATGGCATCAAGCCAATCAGGGTCTTCGAGCACCTGATAGACCTTTTGAGGTTCAACACAAGAGACAAAAGCTTGATGAGCACAATAGTTTGCTAATTGTCTACGAGTGCTTACCCCCTTTGTGATGCTTCCAAGAATATTCTCCATGCGATGTTCTCTAGAAGCAAGCCTGGAGGCAATTTTTGCAGCACGACGCTCCAATTGCTCTTCAAGAGATTATTGAGGAGCACTGAGTTGATCATCTTGAGCAACTTCAAGAGCTTGATCTTGATCTTGAGCTTCCTCTTGATCTTGATCTTTCTCAGAGGAGATAACTTGACCTTGTGCATCATTTGGTGGCTCACCACCATCTTGTGATTGATCTTGCACTTGGTCTTGTTCGTCCGGTTGAGGGCCTTCACTTTGTTCTTCGGAAGCGTGTGGGTCTTGGGTTGATGATGGTTCCACTTGTGTGGAACATTGTCCTTCTCCTTTGGCCACAAGGGGTTCCTCAATGGGTAGGATATATCCAACACCCATTCTTCTTATGGCTTGAGGAGGAATTTCATCACCTACATCACAAGTACCACTTTGCTCCACTTGGGAGCCGTTATTCTCATCAAAATACACGTTACACGTTTCCTCAGTGAGTCCATTGGACTTGTTGAGGACACGGTAAGCATGAGAATTTGTAGCATAACCAACAAATATGCCCTCATGAGCTCTAGACTCAAACTTAGACGAACGAGCACCTTTCTTGAGGATGAAACACTTACACCCGAACACCCGGAAGTACTTGAGATTGGGCTTGTTACCGGTAAGAATCTCATATGGAGTCTTGTTCAAGCCTTTGCGGAGATAGAGACGATTGGATGCATGACACGCGGTGTTAATGGCTTCTGCCCAAAAGTTGTATGGAGACTTGAATTATGCCATCATGGTCCTTGCCGCATCCATCAATGTCCGGTTCTTTCTCTCCGCTACACCATTTTGTTGAGGGGTATAAGGTGCGACATATTGATGTTTGATCCCCTCATCCCTAAGAAACTCATCCAAGGTGTAGTTCTTGAACTCGGTGCCGTTGTCACTTCAGATCATCAAAATCTTTGCATCATGTTAACGTTGAGCTTCATTTGCAAAGTTGATGACGGTTTGTTGGCTCTCACTCTTCTTCTTGAAGAAATATACCCATGTGTATCTTGAATAATCATCTACAATCACCAGGCAATACTTTCTGCCCCCAAGCCTATCAAAGGATGGAGGCCCAAAGATCTCCATGTGAAGGAGCTCTAATGGTCTTTTTGAGTAGATGATAGTCGTGGGAGGGTGAGCCGTCTCATGTAACTTTCCTTCAATACAAGCACTCCAAGCACGATCTTTGGCAAAGATAACATTGGTTAGTCCACGAACACGGTCCCCCTTGAGAAGACTTTGCAAAGATCTCATATTGACATGGGCTAACCGGTGATGCCAGAGCCATCCCACATCAACTTTAGCCATTAGGCATGTCGCGGTCTTAGTGGGTTGCTCCGAGAAGTTAACCACATAGAGACCGTTCTCGACATGTCCAACATAGGCTACTTTAAGAGTCTTGCTCCACAAGAGGGCCACGGTATCAATATCAAAGAATGTGGCAAAGCCCATGAGTGCAAGTTAACGAACAGAAAGTAAGTTGTATGAAGGGACTCAACAAGCATGACTTTCTCGATCGTGAGATCATGAGAAACAACAACCTTGCCAAGTCCCAATACCTTAGAAGATGAAGCATCACCCCATTCGACGTTGGTGGCCATTGATGAACCTTGATGCACGTCCACCACCAAGTCTTTGCTTCCGGTCATATGATTTGTGGCTCCACTATCGAGCAACCATGATCCCCCACCGGAAGCAAACTCCTACATGAGATCAATGCTTGGATTTAGGTACCCATTTGGTAATGGGTCCTTTGAGGTTAGTAACAAGGGTCGTAGAAACCCAAATAGACCATTCAATGTACTAATAAGAAGAACCAACAAATGTAGCAAAGACATGACCATCACTAGCACGACATAAAACATATGAAGGATTAAAGTCGCCGGCTATCTTTGATGGCATGGTGGGGTTTTTCTTGACTCTGCCACTTTTCACATTGTTCTTCTTCCTAGAATCACCCTCTCCCTCTTTCACAAATGTTTGTCTGAGAGGAGGAGGATGCTTGGTCTTGTCGTTCTTCTTCTTCTTGGGCTTGGGAGCAAACCCAATTCCTTCCTTTGCCACAACCTCCTTTTGATTGCTCAAAAGATCGTTGAGGTTCTTCGCACCTTGTATACATGTCACAAGGAATTTCTCAAGTTGCTTCTTCAACTTGGCATTCTCTTCAACAAGATGCACATGCTCGCAACATGGGTTAGTGGCATTTGCATTATCAATCAACACCATGCAAGGAAAGATAGCTTTCTCCTTGGTTAGCGAAAATTGGAGTTGATCATGAGATTCTTTGAGAGAAGCATGTACACCTTTCAAGGCCTTGTGAACCTTGTCAAGTGTAACAAACTCCTCCTTGAGTCTAGCATGGTCAACCACAAGTTTTGCCTTCTCGAAATTAATCATACGAGAGACAACTAAAGCATGATCGAGATCTTTCTTTAATTTAGCAAGATCATCGTTGTGTGACACCTCAAGAGCCAAACGAAGACCACACTCTTCCTCTAGAGCATTAGAGAGATCCGATATCTCATCGGCATAGTCTCGACTATGTCCTTCCATTTTAGAAATGGTCTCCTCGTGAGCCTCGATCATGTCATTGGCCTCACCGAGTTGTTCCAAGAGAGCAACGAAGTGCTTCTTGGGTTTGCCCTTGAATTGCTCATAAACAACTCAAATTCATTATCTTCCTCCTCCGCTCCCTCACTCTCATCAATACAATCCGTCAATGAAGGATTAGAGGTGATGGTAGTGTTGATGTTTGGAGTTACCTTGTTGGTGGCCTTAGCCATGAGACACTTGGTGGTGATGTTCTCATTTGGTGAGTCGAAGAGAGATGAGCGTGGAGTAGTAGCAATAGCAATTGTGGCCATGGTGACCATCTCATCATCTTCATCATTATCATCATCCTCAACATATTCTTCTTGGGCCACCAACCCTTTAGGAGGGGTCTTCTTGTTGAGGCTGTTCTTGTTGGGATAAGACTTGGCCTTGTCCTTCCGAATAAGCTTGCCTCCATAGTCTTCTCTTTTCTCATATGGGCAATCTACAACAAAGTGGCTCACATTCCCACAGTTGAAGCACATCCTCACTCGTTGCTTGCCCTTGTTGCCACTTGAGTTGTTCTTGTTGAAGTTGGGCCTTGAGTTCTTCTTGTTTCCCCAAAATTGACATGATGCAAGAGCCATGTGCTCATGATAGGCATATTTGGTGTCCTCGGGGCAACACTCATCATCCTCCTCCTCCTCCTCTTCTTCCACACAAGCCTTTGCCTTCAAGGCAAGGTTAGGCTTCTTTGATCGTTGAGCTCTTAAAACCACATTGTCGGCAGTCTTGTCCAAGATCCTCATGGCAACGAACTCATCCAACACTTCACTTGAAGACAAAGTGTGGAATTCCGGTCTTTGGCGAAGGACGAAGGACATGGCCATGTGGTAAGGCATCATGGCCTTGAGAAACTTGCGCTTGATCCAATTGTCAACCGTGTCCTTGCTCCCATGATCTCGAAGTGAAACCGCAAGAGTGGTTAATCTTTGATAAAGTTCACGGGGATCTTCATCTTCGATCATGGCAAACTCATCGGCTTCATCTTGCACAACTTCATAGTTATACCGTTGAATGCTTGCGCTTCCCTTGAACATGGAGCCAACATGCTCCCATGCTTCCTTGGCCACGGTGAAGGGTCGAAGATGTGCAATGTCTTCGGGAGGGATAGCATCTTGAAGTATGCAAAGAACGGACTCGTTGAATTGATGATCCGCAGCTTCTCTCAGAGTTAAGTTGTCGGGATCATGTGGGTAGAAACCTTGCTCAATGATTCTCCAAAGATTAGTAGAACAATGATTTAAATGATGTCTAAAGCGAAACATCCAAGTAGCAAAATCAGAATTTTTCACAAACTTAGGAGGAGGACCAACGGAATTTAAATGCGGAGTAGGAACGGGTCCTCCATAGTGGGTAAGAGGAGCCGAGTGGGCAAAAATCCCACTCCCATTCTTAGTAACCGGGGCTTGCTCACTACTAGCTTCTCCCTTGTCGGGAGTAGCCTCCGACACGTTGGTAGCGGGACGAACCACTTCCAACGGTGTGGTGGATAATTTAAGTCCCTCAAGCAATTCCTTAAACATGCCTTTGACCTCGGTCGCTAGTGATTCTTTCAATGTGACCATTGCCACATTGAACTCCTCACGAGAGACCGAGGCTCCCCCATCGGACATAGGCAAGGACGAAGTTCCACCAGAGTGTCCCTCCGTCTCGACTACGTTGTCACCCATACTCTTTGGACAGTAAAGTCCTTATAAAGAGACGAGGCTCTGATACCAATTGAACGGATCGATATGGTTGACTAGAGGGGGGTGAATAGGCAACTAACAATTTTTAGCTTTTCTTAACCAATTTAAAATAAGCAACAAAGTAAGTTGTCTAGATATGCAACTAGGATGACAACTTATAGCAAGCAAAGATAACAACCTCACAAGCAAGCTAGCTAAGGTAAACAAGGAAAGCTTGCAGAATTAAAGGAAAGAAATAACCACAAGTGGAGCCGGTGAAGACGAGGATGTGTTACCGAAGTTACTTCCCTTTTAGAGGAAGTACGTCTCCTTTGGAGCGGTGTGGAGGCACAATGCTCCCCAAGAAGCCACTAGGGCCACCGTATTCTCCTCACGCCCTCACACAATGCAAGGTGCCGTGATTCCACTAGTGGTGCCCTTGAAGGCGGCAACCGAACCTTTACAAACAAGGTTGGGGCTATCTCCAAAACTGAATTGGAGGCTCCCAATGACACCACGAAGCTTCACCACAATGGAATATGGCTCCAAGGTGACCTCAACCGTCTAGGGTGCTCAAACACCCAAGAGTAACAAGATCCGCAAGGGATTAGTAGGGGGAATCAAATATCTCTTGGTGGAAGTGTAGATCGATGCCTTCTTAAGCAATCCCGAGGAAATCAACAAGTTTGATTGGCTAGGGAGAGAGATCCGGCGGAAATGGAGCTTTGAGCGACAATGGAGCTTTGGGGAGGAAGAGGTAAGTCTTCGTGGAGAAGAAGACTCCCTTATATAGTGGAGAAGGGGATTCGGCCGTTGAGCAATAAGTGCTCTGCGACCTGCGGTACTACTGCAGCGCAGTTACGTAGAGGAACGGGCCGGACCACGATAGTATAAAAATAAGTACCGTGGGTACTTCCACTTTGATAAATATTGCGCAAAAGTCCGACACGGTACTACTGCGCAGGAGGCGTGGTACTACCGCGTAACATCGGATGTAAAAAATTACATCCGCACCTACTGCCGCATGTGTTAAAACTGTGACCGACACTTACGGTACTACCGCAGAGGTGAGCGGTACTACCGCAGTGCCTCGCGGTACTACCGCACAGCAGGGGCGGTACTACCGCGCTAGGGCGGATGTAAAAAATTACATCCGCTCTTACTACCGCAAGCCTACGGTAGTACCGCTCCGTGGGCCTGTGCCGTACTACCGCTCCCTTGAGCGGTACTACCTCGGGTCACAGAACTTCTACAATTTGGCACCCTTTCTGATGGCAAGAAAAATATAGAAGGAAAGAGGCTCCATTGAAACAAAGGAAAGGTGGTGCAAAGGAAAAGATGGGTACGTGTTGATTCCTCCCTAACCTTTCCGAGGCGGATCCCCTCTTAGTAGTACGGCTTTCCTATGACTCAAATCCACCGAAAAGAACCGAAAGGAAACGCTGTCTTCGACAAGCTTCGAGGGGCACCAAATCGTCTCGTGCCAAACCGGGAGATCTATGAAATGCTCAGTGCACACGATTAGTCCGCAAATGTATTGTCATCAATCACTGTCGGGGGAAACTGTCCTCCCACGAGCACCTATGGGACCGGAGCCCCTTCTACGTTGCGGTAAGGGAGCGGAGGGAGCACAAAGAGCAGATCGAGGAGCGCACGCGGGCAGTTTACCCAGGTTCGGGCCGCGCGGACACGTAAAACCCTACTCCTGCTTGGGTTGTATTGAGTTTTTTGGCTCGGGAGCTTGGAGATCTACAGTACTTAGCTACACCGAGCGAGAGAGTTGTCTAGGTTTCGAGCCGAACCTCCCCTACGTTGTGCATGGGCCTCCTTTTATAGCTCAAAGGGGTCTCCGACAGGTGTCAACGTAGCGGAGGGTAGAAGTGTAAATTTGGTGGTAGTTGTAATAGTGCGTGAATAGTGCATGAACAGTAAATGAACAGTGGTCTTCACCTAACTTTGACAGTGGGGGACAAGGGCATTAAATGCCCGTCGCCGTCGCCCTCAAAAGCATCCGTCCATGCTCCTCCGTTCGCCACGGCGGTAGCCTTGTCACCGTGGCTTGCCACCGTGTGCCCCTGGCTGCACAGCCGTCTGCCACGCGTCCCTGGAAGGGCCCCAGGGTGACGCGTGGGCAGATGAGCTGGAGCGCGGGCACACAGCGTAGGTTCCCCCGGCAAGCACCTTGCCGGGGTCGTAATCTTGCCGGGCCCGGAAGCTTGTCGCTCTCCGGGTCCTGCCGGGGCGCATGATGCGCCGAGGCATCTCTTGAGATATGTATTCCTTGGCCTTCCTGGCAAGCTCCTCTTGCCAGGGTCTTGTGCCGAAGTGATAACCTTGAGCCTGGTGCGGCCTTCCCGGCAAGCTCCTCTTGACGGGGCCTTGTTCTTCTGACTTGTATACTTTGTTCTTGAATGGCTTCATAGGGACCAAAAAGGTTCTTGGCGAGCACGTGGTAAGCCCTGCCACGGGAAGCTGCTACTGCCCGTGCACAAGTTGGGGTACTAAGGTACCCCTATCTTAGTACACCGACAGGAGCCCCCGGGCCTGGGCCACACACGGTGCCGAGCGCTGTTGGGCCAGGCCCAAGACAGTACACGGGCACGCGCGGCCCACGGCAAGCCGTATCCCCTTCCGCATCCGCCGCATCCCTCCCTAACGGCACGCGTCGATTGCGGTGTCGTGGGAGAGATCGTGGCCTGTTGTTTAATGGGAAATGCGGAACGTCCCCCACTTCCCCATAAAAGCAGAGGAAGCAGGGGCAGTTCCCTCCATCGTCTTCATTGCGTCTTGATTCTCCAGAAATCCCCGTCGCCCTCCGCCTCCCAAAGATCGACAGAGAGCTCAGCTCCACCCCCTCCTCCGCCGTCCGCAGCGTCCGCAGCGCCGCCGTCCTTCCCGCCTTCCCGCGATGGCCCCGAAGGGCGACAAGACGAAGAAGGAGAAGTCCGAGCAGGCGGCGAAGCTGGCCGCCCTGCGGAAGAAGTGCGTGGTCTTCGCGCCAAGGCTTGGTCCAAGGGAGCTCCGAGACAAATACTATTTGTTCTGGGCGAGGGAGACCAAGGCTCATCCCCGCACCAGAGTCCTCCCCGCCGTCGCCGTCGACATGTTCCCCGGCGGGTACTTTTTCTTTGCCACATTCTTCCACTATGGTTTGTGCCCTCCGTACTCGGAGTTCTTCTGCGATGTAATGAACACATATGGCCTCCACCTTCTAGACTTCACCCCCAACGCCATCCTTACGATGGCCGTTTTCGCACATCTGTGCGAAAACTATGTTGGGGTTCATCCCAATGTAGCTCTTTTCCGCCACTTCTTTATGCCTAGAGTAGAATCCGGTGCTCCCCTCTCCGGCGGCATCTCCTGGATATTCAGGCTGAACAAGAAGGACTCGTACCTGAAGGGAGAGCTCCGCGGGAAGTGGGAGGAGTGGAGAGCCGATTGGTGCTGGGTGCTAGAAGATAAGGCTGAGCCTTTCACCTCGCCGCGCACGACTGCCATAGTGCGCGGCAGGGATTGGAGTGAGTTGGCCCCGGAGGACAGCAAGCTTAATATCGCCCTCATTAGGATCATTCGTCTCCGGGTGGACAATTTGACTGTTGGAGAAGTTGGGGCAGATTTCCTCCGCCGCCGCATCGCCCCTTTACAGGAAAGGAAGAGGCGTGCCTGGGAATTCGGCAACGCGGCGGATATCATGAGGTTGCGCCCTGGATTGAACTACAACTTCACCGTCTTGGAGTTGAAGGGGATGGTCAAGGAGCTCTTCAAGCATGACCCCGCCCATCCAGAGTGGTTCAGACCTTCCCGGGGAGTGGTGCCGCTGTGCAACAGCACTGCCCGAGACTCTATTCGCGCGATGATGCCCGAGTGCGACTCTCATGGCATCGTCCCCACTTGGCTGGAGCCTCCGCCAGATACCGTGCTGAACTTCTTTGACAACTTGGTCGAGAAGCCCTGCAAGGCCGACGAGCAGAAGGGCCTTACCCGGGATACTACTGGCCGGGATATAGCTTACATCGCCTCCAGGATGGAGGAGGCCGCCGCAGCTGCGGCTGCGGGTGATTTTGGGTACACTGTGGACGAGGCCGAGGCCGCGGACGCAGTGAGTCAAGCAGAGGAGGCGGAGATCCTCAAGCTGCTGAAGATTGCCCCCGAGGAGTTTGCCGGGGAGCCTTCCGTGAAGCTTGCCGGGACGAGCGAGGTTGCCGGAGGGAGCGGAGCTGCCGAGCATGGCACTGAGTCCAGCGGGGCTGCCGAGGAGGAGGAGGACGCCGAGGCCGAAGATTCCGATGAAGACTCTGGTGGATCTCTGAATCTTGACGATGATGCATCCTCGTCCTCGGAGAACTCTCCGCCTTCGCCAAGCCCTCCGCAACAACAGAAGAAGCGCCTCCGCAAGGCAGCTGAGACGGCGAGGCCACAGGCGCCGCGGCAGCAGCCGGCGCGCCGTGCGACGCGCGCCACCAAGACGAGCGGAGTCGTCAAGGAGGCGCCCCGCGCTCAGGCACCAAGCGGAGCGGGATCCTCCCGGAGCAGAACGGGTGCTCCTTCTGCCCCTCGGTCCTCGGCGACGACGGGGGCTGGGTCTTCACAGCCCGCAGCCCCGGAGACCGCCAAGCGCCTGAGGGAACCTTCTCCTCGAGCTCCTCGTGCGGGAGCACCTCAGGAGGATTTTGACTTCTCCGCCCTTAGCTCCGACGAAGAGGAAGAGGAGTAAGTACTTGCACTTCTTTTTAGTTTCTTTGATTTTGTCTTGATTTTCCTTGTTTGGTTCTGATCTCGTTTTTTGTTTTGCTTTGCAGGACCTTGACCCAGCGGATGGCGAAGAGGGCCAAGATCCCTGTGGTCACAATCGAGGACGACGAGCCCGCCGCGGCGACAAGTGACGTGCCAGCGACGAGCTTGCCAGATCAGTCTGCTGCTCCGAGGAGCAGCCCCCAGCGTAAGTCTGGTATTTGTCTTTTTTGCTTGATGGGTGCGCTTGAGGTGATCATCTTCATCTGGTATCTTGTTGTCTTATGCAGAAGTGGAGCCGCAGCTGCAGGAGCACCAGGAGGTCGCCCCCGACGAGCCACTTGCTCCACCCTCCCCGCCAAGGGTGAACTCCCCGGCAAGGGAGAACGCTCCGCCAAGGACGGGCACTCCGCCAAGGGCGAGTACCCTGCCAAGGGTGAGCAGCCCGGCAAGGGTGAGCACCCCGCCAAGGGAGGGCGCGGGCGGCCCTCCGCCAGCAGGGGCCACTGCTCCGCCGCCAAGGGAAAACTCCCCGGCGAGGGACCCTGTCATTGAAGAGATCCGCGAAGGTAAGCCTTGCAACTTCTTCTTCTTGGATTTGTCTTTTTTGGATATTTGCTTGACTTTTTCTTTTCTTTTTCTTCTGCTAGATCCTCCTGCCCCAGAGCTGATGGAAACGGAGACCACCGGCGAGGAGGAGGTGCACGGCGACGGCGGCAACGCCACTGCCGCCGAGGGAACGGCTGGAGCTGGCGAGCCAGTCGTCGAAGAGACCGCCCCGACCGCCGACGCCGCGGCTGGGGAAGGGACCGGCGACCAAACTGCTGGCCCGGAGGCCGCAGGAGCGCCGGACGCTGCACCGGCCGCCGACCCTTCCGCCTCCGCGGAGCGGTCGGGTGTCTACTTGAAGGCCGCCAACGGGGTCTTCATACAAGTCCCGTGGGCGTCCTCGTCTCGAGCACCCGTGGAGGGAGAGACCTTTGACGGAGAGGTCCTCGCCTCCGCCGGCTTGAAGATCGTTGAAGCGCCCGGCGACAGCGACGAGCCCGAAGAGGAGGGACTCCTTCGCCGGCTCCTGGCCTTGTACCGGGCCAGGCAGGCGAAGCTGGAGTCTCGGGAGGCTCTCGCCGCCAAGGCTGGAGCAGACTTGGAGAAGCGCGCCGCGGAGCACCGTGCCGCCAACCAGGCGGCCCTCCGCAACTTGGCGGAGGAGCGTGAAGAGCTTGCCGGGGCGCAGCAAGCCTTCCTCCTGGAGAAGGCTGAGGTCGAGGAGCAGCAGCGGCGGGCTGCCGAAGAGCTGTCTCAGCGGGAAGGAGCGCTCAACCAGCGGAAGGTCGACCTCGACAACCACGAGGACGACCTCACCGCCCGGGAGCAAGCCATCGGCGGGGCCCTGAAGGAGGCAAAGGACGTCGCCGCTGCCGTGGAAACTGCTAAGAAGGATCTGGAGGCCAGGGTGAAGCAGCTGGAGTTGTTCCTGAAGGCGAGCGAGGACAGAGTCACTGCGCTCAATGTGGAGCGGGAGAAAGATGCCCACACCAACTCTGAGCTGCAGGTACGTCTCTCCGAGAAGGGCACAGAGCTCTTTGACGCCAAGAACTCCATTGCTGACTTAGAGCTGAAGGTCTCCACCCTGACTGGCTCGCTCGACGCCGCCCGGGACCGCGAGACGAAGTTGAAGGACGAACTCCGCAAGGAAAGGAACTTGGTGGAGAGCGCCGCCGTCTCGGCGAACAACTTCAACCGGGCAGTGGAGCAGTGGACTGATGAGCTGGTCACCTCCGTTGCCAGTATTGACAAGGAGATGGTGGCGCTGAGGGCGGAGCATCTCGGGTACTCCCCGGACGAGAATCTCCCCCACAGCGCCAAGTTGAGTCTGTTCTTCAGGGGAATAGCGCCGGCACTTGCGCGGCTACGGGAGAGGATCCCCGTGCAGTTGGCCGACGAGGCGCGCCGGCTCTGCACAGGCACCATGGAGCGGGTCTTGTCAAAGATCGTCTTCCGCAACCCCGGCATCAACCTCGTCAACGTCCTCCGCAGCTTGCCGCCCGAAGCCGATCAGGAGGCGTTGAAGGCGCAGGTCGCCCACATCGTCGCCAAGGTGAACAAGATCACGAGGCGTGAAGGCGACCGCGTAGATTAGATTCCTTTCGTTCTGCTTTCTTTGTCGCTGCAAAGTATGTTATGGACATGAATCTATTAGTTATTGCGGCAAGTTATCTTTGTAATATACAATCTTATTTTGAGCAACCAATGCAGTGTTATTTTCCTTGCTTTGGTCCCTTCACTTTGTATGCATTCCACCCTACGCTTTCAGGGAACTTGCCGGCAAGAGGACCCTTGCCGCGAGCGCTGAGTGCTGGACTCTTAGCAGCCTGCGGGCAAAGGCCTTACCGGCAAGAAACCTTGCCGCAGCTAGTCGCAACGCACTTAGCTTGCTGAGCGAACTCGAAAACGGAGTAAGGGTGCGACACTTGTCGCAGCTCACTTAAGTCGTTGAGCGTGCTCGAAACAAAGTAAGGGTGCGGCTAGCCACGGGTAGGTTCCTCCGCGCACAGGTTTTCCATACAAAGTGTGGTTGTTCAAGGAAGACAACTAAAAATTTAAAAATTTGAACTGCTCAAATTCTGGTAACTTAGCTTTCTTAGATTGTTTGCTCCCCGACAAGGCTTCTCTTTCTTGAACAATACTTGGTTTATACCTCCATCTCCTTCCCTCCTGGCAAACTTGTGCGCGAGGAATATTGTTCTGCTTAAGAGGGAAAGAAAAAGAGGAGGAAAAACAAGTATAGAGCCTTACGGCTTGCTAGTGCTTACCGGGGATGTGCATTGCACAAAGTGTCAGATAATGCATGCAAATAACAAAGAAAAGCATGGAAATGACAAGTAGTGTGAAGGACAAAAGCTTTACTGATGCACGGGATCTGCGCCCGGCTTTGTACAAAGGTTTACATGCAACAGCGGCAAGACTTGTACAAAAGGTGGTTGCCGGAGCGGATCACGGCAACCGCGCCTTATGGGTGAAACTTGCGAAGATGCTCTATGTTCCAGGAGTTGCTCACCGGTAAGCCTTCTTCGGTCTCAAGGCGGACAGCGCCGGGCCTTGTGACTTGTCTCACCTGATAAGGGCCTTTCCACTTCGGCGTCAACTTGTTGGAATTCTTGGCGGACTGAACACGCCGAAGAACAAGGTCGCCTTCCTCGAGACTCCTCGCCTTGACCTTGCATCTATGATAGCGACGCAAGGCTTGCTGGTATCGAGCAGCTCGTACAGCAGCCTGGAGACGTTCCTCCTCAAGGAGCAATGCGTCATCTTGTCGCAGTTGCTCTTGCTCGAGCTCATCATAAGCGAGCACTCGAGGAGATCCGTATACGAGTTCCGTGGGGAGAACTGCCTCTGCTCCATAGACAAGAGCAAAGGGTGTCTGCCCGGTGGCTCGATTTGGTGTCGTCCTGATTGACCAAAGAGCCGCCGGCAACTCCTCTATCCAGTTTCTTCCGCACTTGTGCAGCCTGTCGAAGGTTCTTGTCTTGAGTCCGCGCAACACTTCAGCATTGGCCCTCTCCGCTTGACCATTGCTCCTCGGGTGAGCAACGGAAGCGAAGCAGACCTTGGCGCCAAGGTCTTGGACGTACTGCATGAAGGTGCGACTTGTGAACTGCGTGCCGTTGTCGGTGATTATCATGTTAGGGATTCCGAAACGACAAACAATCGACCTGAGCTGGCATGCTTCACACTTGGTTACTTGTGCAGTTGCATCTTGGAGGGCTTCTGGCCAGAAGAACCCTTGCCGGAACGCTTTCCCGGCAAGTGCCCTTGCGCCAATGTGGTGGCCACATATGCCTCCATGTATCTCTGCCAACAGCTTCTGTCCATCTTCCCTGGAGATGCACTTCAACCTGACACCATTGAGTCTTCTTCTGTACAATTCATTGCCAACGAACTGGTACATACTTGACTGCGTGGTTATTTTCTCTATCTCTTCTGGGTCGTCGGGAAGTTCTCTAGTTTGTAGAAAGTGGACGATCTGCCGTGCCCATGCTGGAGCCTGAGGCTCAACAACAAGGACTAAAGGCATGAGGGCTGCTGCGGGAACCTCAGCTTCTACGGCGAGAACCTGCGGCTCTGCCAGAGCTGATGGTCCCCCGGCAAGCCTGCCGGGGCAAGGCTTGTCGTGAACGCTTGCTTCAACTGTACAGACCCTTGGATCTGCAGGAGCAAACTGTTCCTCAGCATCTTGGCTGTTGATCTTGGGGACCTTGGCGGCGGCTTCGGGAAGATCCGCCGGCAAGTAGTCGCCGTAGACCAACTTCCTCTTCTTGTTTTGCCCAACTGATGGTGTAACGAATGGCTGAGTTAGCTTGAGCATGAAGGTCCTTGGTTCCACAGGTAACTTCATCGCAGCACACTTTGAGAGGCCATCTGCAATATCATTCTGAGCTCTTGGGACGTGCTCCATTTGCAGACCTTCAAAGCGTTCTTCAAGCTTCCTCACTTCATCAACGTAAGCTTCCATCAAAGGGCTCTGGTAACTCTTATTCACTTGTCGGACCACCAACTGTGAATCTCCCCGCACAATCAACTTCTTGATCCCGAGTTCAGCCGCAATTCTGAGGCCGGCAAGCAAACCTTCATACTCAGCAGTATTGTTTGTCGCTTGTTCCTTGGGAAAGTGCATCTGGACAACATACTTGAGGTGCTCTCCGGTGGGCGCTACGAGTACCACTCCGGCACCGGCGCCTTGCAGCGAAAAAGCACCATCAAAGTACATTATCCATTTGCTGCTCGCTTCTTGGACGGGGACGCTTGTCTCTGGGACTTCTTCATCTGGTGTTGGGGTCCATTCAGCTATGAATTCTGCCAAAGCTCTGCTCTGTATGGTTGAAGTACTCTCAAACTTGAGGCCAAAGCTTGACAGCTCCAGTGCCCACTCGACGATCCTGCCTGTTGCTTCGGGATTTTGCAATATCCTCTTCAACGGAAAGCGAGTGACCACCGTTATCTCGTGTGCTTGGAAGTAATGGCGCAGCTTCCTTGAGGCCATGAGGAGGCCGAATAGTAGCTTCTGCACCCCAGAGTATCTTGATCTAGCCCCCTACAAGAGGGAACTCACAAAATACACTGGGCGCTGCACCATCTTCTTCCTCTCTTCTCCTTTTTCCTGCGCAGACTTGTCCTTGTCGGGGCCAGAGCTTGTCGGGGAAGCCCCCTGCTTGTCGCTGGAAGTACTTGCCGAAGCTGCGGGTTCTTCCTCTGCCTCCCTTTCCGCTACCAACGCAGCACTAACCACTTGATTGGTTGCCGCTAAGTACAGCGGCAACTTCTCTTGTGGTCTAGGTGCGACAAGTATTGGAGTGGAGGACATGTATCCTTTCAAGTCTTGCAGCGCTGCCTCCGCTTCCGGAGTCCATTTCATAGGACCTGCCTTTTTCAAAATTTTGAAGAAAGGTAGGGCGCGTTCTGCAGACTTTGAAATGAACCTGCTGAGGGCAGCCACACAACCAGCAAGTCTCCTTACGTCCTTGACGCGCTTCGGGGCTTCAATCTGCTCGATGGCTTTTATCTTGTTGGGATTGGCTTCAATCCCCCTCTGGGACACAAAGAACCCGAGAAGCTTGCCGGAGGGGACTCCGAAGACGCACTTCTCGGGGTTCAGCTTGAGCTGGATCTTGCGCAGATTCTCAAAAGTCTCTTCCAAATCTTGTATCAGGGTATCTTTGCTCTTACTCTTGACCACTATATCATCCATGTAGGCCTCTATATTCCTGTGGATCTGTGGCTCAAAAGCAGTGTGCACCACCCTCGCAAATGTGGAGCCTGCATTCTTCAATCCAAAGGGCATGCGTATGAAGCAATATGTGCCGCATGGAGTAATGAATGCAGTCTTCTCCTCATCTTCCTTGGCCATGAATATCTGGTGGTAACCTAAGTATGCATCAAGGAATGAGAGCAACTCACATCCAGCTGTGGAGTCAACAATCTGGTCGATGCGCGGCAAAGGAACGGGATCCTTGGGACAAGCTTTGTTCACGTCGGTGAAATCTATACAAAGTCTCCACTTCCCATTAGCCTTTCGCACGACAACTGGATTGGCCAACCACGTGGGATGTATCACGCCTCTAACCAGGCCTGCTGCTTCTAGCTTCTTTATCTCTTCAGCTATGAACTCTTGGCGCTCCACGGCTTGCTTCCTAACCTTTTGCTTGACGGGCCGCGTGTGAGGACAAACAACAAGCTTGTGCTCCATTACTTCCCTGGGAACGCCGGGGATGTCAGACGGTTGCCACGCAAACACGTCGACATTCGCCCGCAGGAAGGCAACGAGCGCGCTTTCCTATTTGTGGTCGAGCGTAGCACTGATGGTGAAGGTACCACCAGTGCCGTCCTCCTTGGCGGACACCTTCTTGGTCGCCGGTGGAGCTGCCATTCCTTTCTTGCACTTGCCGGTGGA
Organism: Secale cereale; assembly: GCA_902687465.1. Lineage (NCBI taxonomy): Eukaryota > Viridiplantae > Streptophyta > Magnoliopsida > Poales > Poaceae > Secale > Secale cereale. Next base: position 777,463,866 of record LR738711.1, read on the forward strand.
GCTCGATGGTGCGTCCTCGACGGCAGCGCAGCACTCCGAAGAGGTGCGTTTGCCGGAGTGGGCCCCAGAGCTCTTGCCGGACTTGGTCTTGGTCTTCCCCCCGGGAGCTTCAGCGGCAAGTGTGTGGCTGTCTGTTGCGGCTGCTGCATCCCGGTAGATCTTGTCGGCGCAGATAAGCGCGTCCTTCTTGTCGCCGGAGACAGAGATGACGCTTATCGGCCCCAGCATCTTGAGTACGTTGTACGCAAAGTGGGAAGCTGCCATGAACTTGGCGAGGGCAGGACGGCCAAGTATCCCATTCTATGGTAATGGGATATCAGCAACATCAAACGTGACCCGCTCCGTCCTGAAGTTGAGCTCCCCGCCAAAGGTCACTGGCAGCGTAATCTTCCCCTTCGGCTTGCTCCTCCCCGGGTTGATTCCTTGGAACGACCCGGTTTCCTCGAGCTCGCTGTCGGGGATCTGTAGCTTCTTGATCACAGCTGAGGAGATCAATTTCAGGCCGGCCCCGCCGTCAACCAACATCTTGGTGACCTTGAGGTTGCGGATAGTTGGTGAAACCAACATCGGCAAGCACCCGACCGCAGTTGTGCGGTCAGGGTGATCCTCAAGGTCAAAAATGATGGGCGTGCTGGACCACTTCAGCAGCCTGCGTGACTCGACGGGTGGCTCAGCTGCATTCACTTCCCGCACCCACTGCTTGAGTTGGCGGTGGGAAGTGTGCAGAGAGGCGCCTCCGTCGACACACAGAACTTCTGTGGCCTTCTGGAACTCCTGCTCGCTGTTGTCTCCTTCTTCCATGTCGTCGTCGTCGTCTTCTTCATCCTTGTCGCGGCCCCGGGGAGGTCTGTCACCTTGCCGCTGCTTGGCCTTGCCGCGGCGTCCTCCCCGGCCATTGAATGGCCGCTTCTTGCTTGGTTCTCCTCCGCCTCCTTGGGCCTTCTCCTTGTCGCGACGCTCGTATTCAGCCTTCTGCTGCTCTACGAGGTACTCGACTCTTTTGCAGTTCTGAAGATCGTGGCCCTTGGTGCGGTGGATCTTGCAGTATTGCTTGTCGGAGCCGTCCTGCTTGTCGGCTGCCGCTACAGGGGCGGGCTCCTTGCCGGAACCGCCAGCATGTGCCTTCTTGGCGGGAGCCTCCTTGCCGGACTGCTCGACGACTAGCACCTCCTTGCTCTTCTTCTTTCTGTTATTCCGCCGCCGGCTTCTCTTTGCCGGGGCGGCATCCTCACTGTCGCTTCCTCCTGCGCCAGTATCCTCTCCGGGGAGTCTCCTCCCCTCTTCAGCGCGCGCGCACTTGTCAGCCAGAGCGTAGAGCTCACTGACATCCCGGATCTTGGTCATGGCCATCTCCTCCCTCATCCGGCGGTTACGCACGTTTTGGTGAAACGCGCTGATAACCGCGGCAGGGTGGACGTCGGGAATGTTGTGCTAGACGCGGCTGAACCTCTGGATGTACTTGCGCAGGGACTCTCCCTCCTTCTGGGCGAGGATGTGGAGATCGCTCTCCTGGCCGTGGGGTTTGTGGCCGCCCGTGAAGGCGCCAACAAACTGGTGGCACAGATCTGCCCATGAAGAAATGGAGTTTTCCGGCAAGTGCATAAGCCAAGACCGGACGTTTGGCTTAAGCACTAGCGGGAAGTAGTTAGCCAGTATCTTCTCGTCGCGTCCCCCGGCAGCCTGCACCGCGATGGTGTAGATGCTGAGGAACTCCGAGGGGTGTGTCTTGCCGTCGTACTTCTCGGGTACGTCGGGCTTGAAATTCTTCATGCTGGGCCACTGGACTCGCTGCAGCTCACGGGTGAACGCAGGGCAACCTGCCGCGTACGGCAAGTCGCCTGGTTCACCGGGCACGTGTGTGTCGACAGCGGTCCCAGCGCGCCGATCTGACTGTCTTCGGGCTTCTCGTCGGCGCTCGATGCGAGTCCGAGCGTCCTCTTGCCTCCTGTCGTCGAGGACCTGACGCTGGCCACGACGAGCCCGCGGATCTGACGACGCCGTGGAGTCGTCGTCGACGTTGATCCGGCGGGGTGGCGTCTTCTGCTTCCGCGGCAGGGAGTGCACGGTAGTTGCACCCCCGGCGGTCTTGTCTCCATCGGCCTTCGTCTGGTCGACTTGCCGCGGCCGCGACGTCGCCGGCTGCTGCGGCGTGTCGTTGTTGGCGAAGGCGATGAGGCTCTGGATCGTCGCCCTCCAGTCTTCGGCTTTATCTGCCGCTGGAGGGAAGTCAAGGAGCAGTTGCGCTCTTGCTAGAGCTTCTGCTGGAGAGGAGGGGAGCGGCGGCGAGCGGTGCGAGGAGCGAGATATGCTCGGACTTCTAACAGGGTTAGAAGGAGCAGTTTCTCGCCCCGGCGACCGCGCCTTGCTCGTACCAGGACGATGGCCTTGAGCATCCCGCGATCCTCCGGTTTGTCCTTGCCCCAGCAAGCGTATGGTACCTCCTGTACCACGGCACTGCTGGCCTGGCACCTCCTGAGAGGGATGTGGTGCGTGCACGAACGCCGAGGCTTTGGAGTTCGCCCGGTCGTCCGTCTTGTCCTTGGACTTGGTGGCGCCGTGAGTTTCCTCGCCGGCGACCACCCTTCCGCCAGCGTCTCCTCCACCAACCGTTGGTTCCGGTGGCGGTGGGATCGACGCGGACGGGCCTCCAACCTTTGAAGCCTTCTTCTTCGGAGGCATGTTGATGCTGTCGATGAGGTTGATGAAGCTGGTGAAGTTGCTGAAGGTTGCGCCCGCGTGAGCGCCGGATCAGGTTCGCACAACCTCGACGCCCCCTACCTGGCGCGCCAAAGATGTCGGGGGAAACTGTCCTCCCACGAGCACCTTTGGGACCGGAGCCCCTTCTACGTTGCGGTAAGGGAGCGGAGGGAGCACAAAGAGCAGATCGAGGAGCGCACGCGGGTAGTTTACCCAGGTTCGGGCCGCGCGGACGCGTAAAACCCTACTCCTGCTTGGGTTGTATTGAGTTTTTGGGCTCGGGAGCTTGGAGATCTACAGTACTTAGCTACACCGAGCGAGAGAGTTGTCTAGGTTTCGAGCCGAACCTCCCCTACGTTGTGCATGGGCCTCCTTTTATAGCTCAAAGGGGTCTCCGACAGGTGTCAACGTAGCGGAGGGTAAAAGTGTAAATTTGGTGGTTGTAATAGTGCGTGAATAGTGCATGAACAGTAAATGAACAGTGGTCTTCACCTAACTTTGACAGTAGGGGACAAGGGCATTAAATGCCCGTCGCCGTCGCCCTCAAAAGCATCCGTCCATGCTCCTCCGTTCGCCACGGCGGTAGCCTCGTCACCGTGGCTTGCCACCGTGTGCCCCAGGCTGCACAGCCGTCCGCCACGCGTCCCTGGAAGGGCCCCAGGGCGACGCGTGGGCAGATGAGCTGGAGCGCGGGCACACAGCGTAGGTTCCCCCGGCAAGCACCTTGCCGGGGTCGTAATCTTGCCGGGCCCGGAAGCTTGTCGCTCTCCGGGTCCTGACGGGGGGCATGATGCACCGAGGCATCTCTTGAGATATGTATTCCTTGGCCTTCCTGGCAAGCTCCTCTTGCCAGGGTCTTGTGCCGAAGTGATAACCTTGAGCCTGGTGCGGCCTTCCCGGCAAGCTCCTCTTGCCGGGGCCTTGTTCTTCTGACTTGTATACTTTGTTCTTGAATGGCTTCATAGGGACCAAAAAGGTTCTTGGCGAGCACGTGGTAAGCCCTGCCACGGGAAGCTGCTACTGCCCGTGCACAAGTTGGGGTACTAAGGTACCCCTATCTTAGTACACCGGCAATCACCAAAACTACTTAGGAGAAATATGCCCTTACAACGGCCGTCATGGTACTTGGCGTCACATCGTGTAGTCGATCTTCCGTATCCGAGGGGGTACTTGGCGAACAACGGTCGTCGTGGTACTCGGTATCTTCGTGAACATGTTGTCATGGTACTTGAGTAAAACCGCAAAGGCGGTCTTGGCGTTACGGGTCTTGGCGTATTCCACGAAGGCATACTTGGGCGTGCCTGGTTGCCACGTCTTGGCAGCGACAAGAGGGGTGACGAGGACAGCAGGGCGGTGGAGCTCTGTGTGCACTAGCGGTGAAGGGGAAACAACCGAAGATGGCCGGGTCGAGCGTTGCAGACTTCGGGAGGAGCACGGGCACGCTGGTACGGTTACTGCTGCCGGTGGAGGCGAGATCCATGGCATTGGACGCACGGCGGGACTGCTTGGGGAGGCGGATGAGCTGCAGGACGGGTGATGGGGCTGAGCGGGACCTCGAGGTCGAAGTCGACGAGGTGAGGGTGTCAGGGCGGAGCAGTTGGTGGTGCGACAGCGGCCGCTGGACGATGAGGCAAGGAGAGGCGAGGCTGCGAGGAGCTCCTGGCAGACGGCTCGCCGAAGGGTGATGCAGAGTAGAGCTCCGGTGAGGGGTTGAGGACGATGTCGCCGGCGGGGTTGCGAGGTGGAGAGGCGTCGCACGGAGGGCGACGAGGTAGTGCTCGACGGAGTAGGGCCCGAGGCGCAGGACAGTAGGGCGCTCGCGCGAGGGAGATGGAAGCCGACCGCGGGCTTCAAGGCGCGGAGGCGATGGTCAGCGTGCGGGGACGAGACGGGTGGCGCGCAGGTAATTGTCAAGAATTACATAACACCACCTCAAAAGATAAGGGAGCAAGAATTGCAGTTCGAAATGCAAGAAGAAGAATGCTTGAGCTTCAACAAGAATCTTGATGAAGACTTCGAGGATGAATTAAATCATGATGAACCACCATGAAGAACTCCGGTAATAAAAGGATGAGAAGTGAAAGATGAAAAGAATAAGATTCAAGGCCTGCGATGATTCAGATAGAGCTTCGTGACAAGATAATTGAGAGAGTTTGGAACTCCGGAAAGAAAAGATGAACAACCAATAATTTGATATCATGAACGAACTCCAGACAAAGGAATTAATAACCTTGAGGAAAACAAGAATAAGAAATTATGTTATGCTTATCCTTCATCAACTAAATAGATGACAACCAATGGATCTGTCATACTACTTATTCTCGCTGCAAAGAATTAAAGAGAGATCTCGCACAAACTTGGGTAAATCTTCAACGAACCACCGGTAGGATTATGAAAAGAACAAATGAGTTGATACGATAACAATGGAAGAGTAATCTTGAATGAACCACCATAAGAATATGGAGACGAACGAAGAGACATCAACTAAGAATAGTTGGAGGACGAAGTTGAAAACTGAGAACGAAGAAATCTTCTGAAATCATGGCCTTCGGAGGATCACAATGGGAAGAATTCATGAAATGCTTCGGATGATACGAAAAGATTCCTCGTGATCGAAACAACTATGAGGATGGCATGAATCTAGAACCATGAATCTTGAAGGAAAAAGACCAAGATTTAGGAGAAATTCTTCTTCGGTCTTCAAACTGAGAATGATGACGAGGAACACCTTGAAGAATTTTGAGATACTCCGGAAGAATGAAGAATGTAAAGTTGAACCAACGTTGGAAGGAATTTGAAAGCGATCATAGAGAAAGCATGTGACTGATGGAAACCATTCTTACATCACACTTTGAAAAGAATGTGAGTATAACTCCAGAAAAATCAGAAGGGTCAGGTAAGATCCTGGAAAAAGACATGTGGGTTAGGGCCCACTGAAGAAATCACCGCTGAAAAAGGTTGCATAAGAGATATTGCACCGGTTGAATTAAATGACTTGGACGAGATAACAACCTCGAAATAGCTTGAACGGATTAAGAATGGAAACACGAATCATCCGAGATATCTTCAGCACTCCGAAGAAGAATAGAGAGAGTTGAATGAGGAAGAGAGACTTCGAATAAGAAATTTAACATGGGAAAACATGTGAAACAAGAGGAAGGATATAATCAACAACAAAGCTTAAATTAAATCCACCGGAGAACAAATGAGAACGAAGAATGATAAACTTTAAGCTCCTGAGCATCTTCTTGAGAATCACCGGATAAGGACATTGCAGGAAAGAATGAAGAAATTCACATGAATAAAGGATACTTGATTGAAAATTCTGGCTCCATGAAGAAAAAGGGTGGGAGGGTGGGGAAAACAAAGACAACTTGGGGTGAATGAAACGGACATCATTGAGAAAAAACCAAGACTTGCTCATATACATTTTAAAAGGATCAGGTTAACTTAAGGAGAAACGCACCGGTTGAAAAAGAATTTAACATGACAATCTTGATGATCAAGACGAACTAGCACTCCCATAGAAATATGAGAACACCGGTTAGGAAAGGTATGGAATCAACACTTGACTTCGAAGCAACTCGAATACCACAATCAAAACAAAACAAAGGATAGATATGTTGCAACATAATCTTCACAATATCATTCGAACAGAGAATTGAACGACTGAGTTCCATAGCTTAATGGTACATCAACTTGTCGAGAAGCCACTTGGGAGAACAAAATGATAGAATAAAACAACAAGGTACAGATGGAACAAATACCTAATAGAGTTTTCGTCCCACATGTTCGTGTTGAATGCCCCATGGCACGTGTTACAAAGGGCCTTGCAATCCCCGGATCAGCATAGCCAAGGATCCTTTAAGATGCAACTCCCAATTGGAACATGATACGTCCAAAACGTATCTATAATTTATGCTTGCTCCATGCCTCTTTTGTGTGATATTGCTATGATATTTATGCACTTCCATACACTTTTGATCATATTTGGACTAACCTATTAACTCAATGCACTCCAGTGCCAGTTTCTGTTTTCTGCTGTTTTTGTATTTCAGGTTTTCCCATTACGTAAACTGCCAGAAAAATCCCAGAAAAATTATATAAAAAATCAGCAATCCGGAAGCTTCCTTGCGGCCAAAGTAGGGCCGGAGGGGGGTCACCAGGGCTCCAGGCGCCCTGGTGGCGCGACCCCCCTCCTGGCCGCGCCGGGGGGCGCCTGGGCCCCCCAGGTCTCCACTGATGCCCCCCTTTGGCATATATTTATACCGCGTCCCGAAACCCTTGATGACGGAACCCTTTTTCGCGATCTCATCTCTGTTCCGCCGCCGCCGCGCTTCCAAGATCGGGAGCACCAGGAGAACTCTTCCCGGCACCCTGCCGGAGGGGAGGATCACCACCGGGAGCCTCTCCACCATCATGGACGCCTCCCGGATGAGTTGTGAGTAGTCTCCCTTGGACCATGGGTCCATGACCAGTAGCTATGTGATGTTCTCCTCCCCTTTTTGTTCTTCACTAATTAGACCTCGTGAGCTGCCCTACATGATCGAGGCACATATGTAATCCTTATGTTGTTGCTATGATGAGTTTGCTGGGATCCGATGGATTATGAGATTATGTTCAGATTGTCTTTGAGTAATATATTTGATTTACCTATTTTATATTTATGTTCTTAAGTAATTATTGCATGTTCTCCTTTGCTATTTATTGCGTTGGCCGAGTAGTAGGTAGTAACTCCAAGAGGGAACGTTATGCTTGATTGTGGGTTCATGCCCCTCGATGACTAGCTTGAGTGACAGAAACATGAGTCTAGGGGATGTGTTGTTGCCACAAGGGGGAAAACAACGGTGCTTGTACTCGCGGGTGCAAGGATTGTTTACTTTACACAAAGTTCTTTTAATGCAGTTGTCTGTTGCTTTGAGTTTACACTATGGGTGGGACTCGCAACTTAATACCAGCGAGATGTTCTGGATAGATATCTCAAGGTGGATGATTAGTAGTAGATGCAGATGGATTTTGGTCTACTTGCCTTGGCGTACCGCCCATGCTTTGAACCTCTACCTTTCTTGCAACATAGTTAGCATTGGTCTACGCACGTAATCCTGTCAATTGCCCAACTGTAATTCGTTTACCTCACATAGCTGTTTTACCGTCTTTTGGGAGAGAGACATCACTAGTTGTCACACCCTGCATCTTGTAACATGTTATTTGTATCCTTGAAGCATGGAAATTTGGACTAGCAAAATTTTTTAGCATCATTTGGCTTTTATTTGGAATTGAGTTTTCTTCATGTGCTTTTTCATGTGCTCATTAAAGTCAACTATGACCTCTTGTAGGATTCATCTCCATACCCAAAACTTCTGCCCAATGATCATGCCAAGTGTTATATAACAGTATAGTATTTTCCTACAAAATGAATTTGGCCAAAATGTATTTTATAAATTTAGTTTCCAAAAACCCCTGAATTGAGATTTGCACTGCAAGTACTTGATTTAGGGTGAGAAATTTATTTCAAAAGGTATATTTGAGACCTAGTAGTCATAGGACTCCCAGAAACCACAAAGGTATAATTTTAAAAGTTATTTTCCTATTTTATTTAAAAGCTTTTTCTTAAGGCCAGAAATGGTCTTTAATAGGGGAAAATTATTTAACTATTTCAAAAATATTTGCCAAAATTCAGAGAGACTCAGAGGACATATATTGTCCATATAAAAGAGTTTCAACATTTGGTGATGTTCAAAATAATGGGCCAAACCCTCTAAAACCCTTTCTGGATATTTCAAGCTTTTGAAATATTTACAAAGGAAATATTCTCCAAAAATTCTAGGGAAATTCTATCATGTCATATATGACATATTTGATGATCTTGCCAAGTCCCATGCCTTGGGAAGCAAGAAAACATCCTCAAACCCCTTCATAACCATTCTGTCCATATTTGAAGTTTGAGCAACTTTACATTGCCAAACTTGTCCAAATGCTCTCAAAATTGGTGCACATTCTAGAATGACCTAATAAGGCATCTAGACCAAATGGCACAAGAATTGGAATAGAGCAACTTGATCTGATCACCTCAAAACCCTTTCTGTTCAAATGCAAATTTGAACAACTTTACATTACCAACTTTTTATCTGGAGCTTCAAACTTTGTGGGCATGATCAATACCCCAAATGATGATGCTACACCAAGTGGTGCATCAAGGGGAGATGATTAGCTTGACTCAAACAAGATGAAGCTGTTTCTGTTGATTTCTAGGGTTCACCAAAGTTACATTGGCTAGTTTCTTCAAATGAGCCCAAATTTGGTGAAGCACCCTATTTTCTCATGTCTTTCAACCCTGTTAAGTGTCATGTCAAGTGGAGGTCATTTACTTGACCAAACACTGATCAAACACCTTCTGGCTTTTTACTAAAACCTCCAACTTGATCACTTTTACTTTTCTCCATGACCTCAACTTTTTACCACCTGATCATTGAGTTACTAGCTACCTCCAGTAACTTCCCCAGCACCCCAGCTCCATGATTGAGGGGTAAGAACCATGTTTTACCTTGCTGGACAGCAGGTTTTCACCAAGACACCAGCCTCCTCCCTCTCTCTCAGCATCTCCAGGGCATCCAAGGCCTCAGGCCAATTCTTTACTCTCCCCCTGACCTTCTAGACGGTCCTGGACACGCTAGTTTTGACCGGGACGGCGAGAGCGCGGCGATGCCAGCCAAACGCGCGCTCTGAAGCACGCAACAGTGCAGACAAGCACTGTAGCTCCAGCCAATCGGCCTCCCCCGACAGCCTCGGGCCTCCCCTTCGCGCCAGTCGAGGCCTCTCGACGTCCGCAACCTCCCCGGCGATGTCCCCCCTCCTCCTGCGCCCTCCAGTGGCCGACGTCGCACGCGCGCTGGCCGCCCGCGACGGCCACTCTGCTGCTTCACACGCGCGCACGCTCCAAACGCTCCCCCGCTCCTCTTTTCCCCTCAGCTGGACGTGGAGATCGTCCAGGAACTCCATGGACTCATCCCCTTGGCCTCCTGTGCGCTGTAGCCTCGAGCCGGAGCTCGCCGGCGCACTGGACCACGGGCCTCCGTCGACCTCCTATAAATAGCCCCTCCCGAGCCTCTCCAGCAGCATCAGCGACCTCTCCTCACTCCACTGAGACCCCCAGCACCATCCATTCTTCCCCAGAGAGCTCCAGTACTCGGGATCGACCGGAGCGCCGCCGCGTCGGGCCGCCGGTGATCTCGCGGTACGGGCCTCCCCTGCCCTTCCTTTCACCTGATTCGGAACCCCCTCGCCTCACTGACCCTTTCCCCCTTGTTTTCCCCTCCGTTTGCAGTCGGAAACGGCCACAGCAACCACCTCCCGACGTGCCTCCGCCGTCCCACCTCGCCGCCGGCGAACCGGACCTCCCCGGCGTGCCGCACCACCACCCCTGCATCCGCGACACGACGCTGAGTCCATCCCTGGCCTCCGTTGCCGTCGCCGTGGCCGGGAACCTCGCCGGTGAGCTCGCCGTCGCCGTGGCTGCAAGGTTGGAGATGACAGGCGGGCCCCGCCTGTCATCCCCACACCTCTCCCCCCTCCTCTCTGCCACTGACCCACGGGCCCCGCCCGTCAGGTTCAAAAACCTGACGTGCGCGCGCAGGCTCCCGTGCGGCTGGGCTGGACCGCCCTGGGCCGTGCACTGTGGCCTCTCTGGCCCAGTTGCACAGGTCTTTTTATCTTTTTCTTTTCTGTATTTGTTTTAAACATTCCTACAGAAAATAATAATGGTCCAAATAAAATAATTCCAACTCCTAAAATCTTGTAATATTCCAACCTATTTAATGGTACCACTTTCATTCAAATCCATGAAACTTTTCTGTTCTGTTCAAATTTAAATTCAAATTTGAGCAGTAATACTCCTATTCAAAAATCAATAGATTCTATTCTGTAATTCCAAAACTCCAACTAAGATTTTTCCCCATCTTAGAAATTCCTCTAGTATTTTACAAAAATGAGTTGACATTTTTTGAGCACTTTGATTTTTCTGTTTTGTTTGTATTCTTATTTTCTCGTGGTTATTATGCGACGTATAGATCCCGTACTTGACGAAGTTGCTGTGGAAGGAGAAGGAGAAGGATTTGAAGACTTTGAAGACCAAGCCAATCCAGGCAAGCAGCCCTTTGACCATGATACACTTGTTCTCGGAACCCGTTTGTTTCCGGTGCATGATGATAGGGTTACGATGGTGACCTAGATGAACCACCACATGATGCATGCTTTATTGTTGATCTTGCTATGTGCTAGATGACATGCAAATAGTTGGTCATGATGCTCAAATGATGCATGTGTGTTATGAACCTTCGTAGTTGAAATCATTTGCATGAACCCATCGGGTGCCCCTAATGCCCGAGGGTGATGATGTGTTAGGTCATCACTTGAGGAAGAAGTGATGTGCCGGTAAATCATGTGCATGGTGAAACGATGGATTAGATTTATGTGTGACTACAGTCCCAACCAAACATGTGCAACCAGACTACCCCTTATGGGACGGGGCTTTATTGATTACTTAGGTCGATACTAGCATGGTGCCCGCATTACTAGTGACGGGAAGACTTGAGGTCTTTTCCGGGACGGGGTCATGCTTGGATAGACGGCCATGACTATTTTTACAGGGCACCGGACACACCGTTGGTCCCTTCGGGTACGCATGGCATTGAAATTAGGGCAAGTCCCGTGATCTATTGTTTGTACCCGAGGGCCGTGTACCAACGAGTGGACTCTATGTTAGTGTTGTCTAAGGAAAGATAATGACCGGGTGCTTACCCCGGGTACTTGAGGTACCGCGGGTCGTGGATGACACGGAAGTTCCCCGGATCTTGTGGGTAAAGTGCGCAACCTCTGCAGAGTGTAAAACTATTCGAATAGCCGTGTCCACGGTCATGGACAGTTGGGTGGTGCTACTTAAACTATGTCCAGAATTTTACTTCATCGATGATAGTTTGTGTGTGATAAGTCAAGAGGGTGACTTGACTCGGTGAGTTGGATCATAATCATGTTGATATCGGTAACCTGTCTTCGAGGTTACGCGAGGTTATTGATGCATAAACTTGGTAGTAGAATGTTTGTTCTAGCCTTGCTAGATTGATCATTATTATTCAACTGCACTGTTACTTTGAACCACATCATGGGTTGCTTGCGAGTACATTCAAAGTACTCATTGGCTTGCCACTGGTTATTTAATTGGCCAGGCATGGAAGAACAGGAATATGAGGAAGAGTTCTTTAGAGACGATCATACGAACTAGGACGCTACCCCAGTCAGAATGCCTGTAGGGTTAAGGCAGATGGCATGGGTTCTCCCCGTTACCGAAGACTTCCGCTATTTGAGTTATTTGCTATTCAGCCCGTGAGGCTCTATCTATGTAAGACTTGGCCATAATGTCCATAATTCGTGTAAGACTATTTGTATGGACGTAAGACTCTTGTTATTCAGCTTCTGTGTGTTCAGTGAGCATTGATCTCTGGGATCACTGTACACGTGCATTCGGTGATCTCGACTTCTAAGTCGGGGTCCCCACACTAGTGAACGTCATGGGACCCCGGTCCATATTACCAACACTGATCACATCCGCTATTTACTTTCTGTTTTTACTTACTAGTTGCAGTTATACATATCACTATTATCTCTTGCGTTTGATCCTTTGTAAACGACAAGGCCGGAGGGATTGACAACCTCTCTGTACTCGTTGGGAGCAAAGTTATTTGTATCTGTGTGCAGGTCCAGTTGATTGCTAATATCTGGCGCCGTTAGCAGTTGACACCTTCTTGTTTAACCTTGGAGTCTCAGGGGAATTCGATCCTTGGTATCTTTGCCAAGGGAAAACTACCGCTACACTGCATCTCAAACCTTCCACTTGGGGTAACCAACGAGGGGCGAGAAGCCATCAAGCAAAGTTTTCTGGCGCCGTCGCCGGGGACCCCACTCTTCAAGATAGGCTTGAACTTTACCTCGCGGAACTTGTTAGATTCGGCCGCGGGAGGAACCTTTATGTCAACTACACTTGGTGCTGCCACGAAGCTTCTCGATGAGATGATGACCAATTATTCCCAATGGCACACCGAACGCGCTCCAACAGGTAGGAAGGTAAACTCTGTTGAGGAGATTTCCTCCCTAAATGAAAAAGTTGACTTGATCATGTCTCTACTTTCGAAGCAATCTTCTGTTGATCCTCGTGATGTTCCTTTAAATTCTTTGATTGCTCAAGAACAAGTAGATGTGAACTTTATCTCTAGAAACAATTTCAATAACAATGCTTATAGGAGTAATTTTGGTAGCAATCCTAGACCGTTCCCCTCTAATTCTTATGGGAACAACAATGCTTATCCTAGCACCAAGAACTCCACTACTGAACTAGAGATTATGCTTAAAGATTTCATCACTACCCAAAAAGCCTTCAATAAGAGTGTAGAAGAAAAACTAAACAAACTAGATGATCTCTCTTCGAAGGTAGACAATTTAGCCCATGAGGTAGAATTGCTTAAAATTAGAACTTCTCCTCTTGAGGAGAGGAAGGTCACTCCTATGAATGCTATTCAAGTGCAAATTAATGAAAACATTAGGATGTTGGCTAAACTTAAAGAAAGATGGGCTAGAGAAAAGGAGGAAGAAGATAGAATTAAGAGCCTTCCTACCCACCATACTGTTGCTACTATCCAAGTTGTTGAGGATATCCAAACTTTTAGCACCCAATACACTCCTGGTCCCGTTGGACCTATTAGTGGTGATGCTATGACCATAGAAACTACCAAACAAGTGAACCTAAAGGACACCACTACCACCTTACTTGATAGTAGTGACCTTAATTTTGATAATTGCACCCTTACCGAAGTTATTGATTTCCTTCACAAGATGTCTAGAGATCCCCGCACTAGCACGCTTAATCTTGCCTTCACAGAGCATATCACTAATGCTCTCATCAAAGCTAGGGAGGAGAAACTTAGAGTAGAAGCCTCCATACCTAGAAAACTAGAAGATGGTTGGGATCCTATGACTAAAATTAAGTTGAATAACTTCTCTTGCTATGCTTTATGTGATGTTGGAGCTAGTACCTCCGTTATGCCCAAAAGAATATATGATATGCTTAAAGTGAAACCTTTTGATTCTTGTTCTTTTGGTGTTCGTCTTGTTGATTCTTCCATAAAGAAACCTTTGGGGAGGATCGACGATGTTCTTATCATTGTCAATGACAATTACGTTCCCGTTGATTTTACTATTATGGATATTGAATGTGAACCTTCTTGTCCAATTATTTTGGGACGTTCTTTTCTTCGCACCGTTGGTGCCATCATTGACATGAAAGAGGGGAATATAAAATTCCAATTTCCTCTCAAGAAAGGGATGGAACACTTCCCTAGAAAGATGATTAAGTTACCTTTTAAGTCCGTTATACGGGCTAGCTATTCTTTTACTCTTGATAAAAGTTGATCTCCTTGCATTATGCCTAGCTTAAAGGCATAAAAGAAAGCGCTTTTGGGAGGCAGCCCACAATGAATAAAATTTTATTTTGCTTTTGTTGTGTCTTGATGTTTTTACTACAGTAGCATCATCATTGTATCTTTACTTTTCAACTTTGCGCCAAGTGTAGCCTCTGATTGCAAGAAAGTTCAAAAGTTGTGACGTGCTGTCCAGGAAACAGATTCTGTCCTTGGACAGAAAAATTCGTATAAAATCACCAGATCGTCTTTTTGGTCTGAATTTTTTCGACAGCGTGCTCTATACAATTGGCTTTCGGGCGTCTGTTCTGAGTTTTTTTATTAGAGTTGCAGAAGTGCCCCGAAAAAATCATTTACTGCCTGCTGTTCTGTTTTTCACAGATTCTGTCCTGTTTTGCCTTTTCTTCATTTTGCAAACCTTGAGCTTGCTTTTTCTTTGCAAAAACCTTTTGGCAATCTTGAGAAACAGTAGACCTTCAAGAATATCCTTATTTCCAGCAAGGAACAATTATTTTATTATGGGTACTAACCTCGCTAATCAGATTATGATGAGTTATGTATGAAGGGAGTTTTCAAGTGTGCGAGGGAAGATGATAAAAAGATTCAGGAGTGTCAAACGCTCAAGCTTGGGGATGCCCCCATGCACCCCCAAGAAATATTCAAGAAGACTCAAGCGTCTAAGCTTGGGGATGCCCTCGTGCATCCCCTTCTCCATCAACAATTATCAGTTCGTCTTTCGTTCCACTATATTTTTATCACTTCATGTGTTATGTGCTATGCTTGGAGCGTCTTGCTTTTAGTTTCCTTTTTAGTTTTCTTTAGCTTTGCTTGCTTTTCATAACGAGTTGGAACTCAGCTTTCTTTGTGTGGGAGAGAAACACGCTCCACTTCAACCTAGAACACAACATAGAATTTTCATGTCTATCTTTGCTGTGTATGTTCTTGGTCTTTCAATAGCTACGGTCATGTTCAGCTCTTAGTTTTCATGCTTATCTTGTTAAGAGAGTTGGCTTCTGTTGCACTGGTCGATATGTCTATGATAAAATGCTACATGCATAATGCTGCTTAGTAGTTCATGTTTTCTTATGGTTAGTCTCAAATAGCTGGGGGGTTCCCAATGTGTTATTGGAGTACCAACATGATTTGTTTGCCTATGATGTGGTATGGTTTAGTGATATCTTCCTTCAAGAATTTATTTTGATTGACTTGGCGTATGCTCACGCATATTTAAGACTGTAAAGAAAGTCTGTCAAGCCTTGATGATCTTTAATTTCTGAGTAGCGATATAACTTCCATGCCTGATTCAATGTTGCTTTGTCGCTCTGCATGATTATGACCGTCATTGCTCTTTTAGTTGGTCGCTCCCAGTCTTTTGCTAACCTCCACCTGTACTAAGCGGACTGACTGCTTGTGCATCCAAAATCTTTTAAACCAGTTATGCCATATGAGTCCACCATACCTTCCTATACATGGTATTTACCTGCCAATCCTAACAAAGACTTTCATGTACCATCTCGAAATTATTCAAAAAAAAACGCATTTCTCTTTTGTGCCTCTGTTTTAGTTCATGAGGAAGTAGTAGTTAATTCATGATCTTTTTAAGTTGGACAAGCTTCACCCCGGGATTGCATGTCTAATGTGCAAACCCATAATACGAGAAGGAACAGGCATAGAGTGCGCCCGGCTCATTAAAAAAATAATACAACAAACAAACCCTCCTTCACGCTTTGTTCATGACAAATCAGAAAACTTTGGCAGTGATAAACAAAGGAGATTAAGAGGATGTGATCGTCCTCATTCGGGAGCCGTTCCTCGAAACTTGTCCAGCTCAAGAAGTGATTGAGTTATCTGCTAGCATTCGTTGACGAAACATGCATATTCAAACAAATAATTTTTACTTCTATTTTTAAAACCAAGAGCTCTGGTACATGCTTTGTCTTTGTTTCCGACCACGGGTTTTCAACCTTGCCAACAAAAGCCACGGTTCGAGAGTCTCCACCTTCTTTAAAGCACCAATTACTGAGAGCATGATTGTCATTCTGAGTGTAATGTGCATTGTCCCAAAGTACCATTGTCTTTTGCATGATTATGATATCGTTTATTCTGAAATCATTGTATCTAGTCGTCACTTAAACCTTGGAGGTGCCCCTGCATTTATGTTTTGCTTCACTAAAGGGGGCAAGCGAGATACCACTTTATCATATTTGTACACCATGCTCATTGCAAATCTATTTGATGTTTCAATATCATGTTGTAAAACTTTCAGTTCTTTGTGATTTTCTCATGAGACAACTTAATTACTACAGATTCATTGTCTCAGTAATCTTTTGTCATGTGACTATGAAAAGTCTTTATATGGTTAATAGCATGTCACCACAGAAATTATGCTTGTTATCATTTACCTACTCGAGGACGAGCAGGAATTAAGCTTGGGGATGTTGATACGTCCAAAACGTATCTATAATTTCTGCTTGCTCCATGCCTCTTTTGTGTGATATTGCTATGATATTTATGCACTTCCATACACTTTTGATCATATTTGGACTAACCTATTAACTCAGTGCACCCCAGTGCCAGTTTCTGTTTTCTGCTGTTTTAGTATTTCAGGTTTTCCCATTACGTAAACTGCCAGAAAAATCCCGGAAAAATTATATAAAAAATCAGCATTCCGGAAGCTTCCTTGCGGCCAAAGTAGGGCCGGAGGGGGGCCACCAGGGCTCCAGGCGCCCTGGTGGCGCGGCCCCCCTCCTGGCCGCGCCGGGGGGGCGCCTGGGCCCCCCAGGTCTCCGCTGATGCCCCCTTTTGGCATATATTTATACCGCGTCCCAAAACCCTCGATGACGGAACCCTTTTTCGCGATCTCATCTCTGTTCTGCCGCCGCCGCGCTTCCAAGATCGGGAGCACCAGGAGAACTCTTCCCGGCACCCTGCCGGAGGGGAGGATCACCACCGGGAGCCTCTCCACCACCATGGATGCCTCCCGGATGAGTTGTGAGTAGTCTCCCTTGGACCATGGGTCCATGACCAGTAGCTATGTGATGTTCTCCTCCCCTTTTTGTTCTTCACTAATTAGACCTCGTGAGCTGCCCTACATGATCGAGGCACATATGTAATCCTTATGTTGTTGCTATGATGAGTTTGCTGGGATCCGATGGATTATGAGATTATGTTCAGATTGTGTTTGAGTAATATATTTGATTTACCTCTTTTATATTTATGTTCTTAAGTAATTCTTGCATGTTCTCCGTTGCTATTTATTGCTTTGGCCGAGTAGTAGGTAGTAACTCCAAGAGGGAACATTATGCTTGATTGTGGGTTCATGCCCCTCGATGACTAGCTTGAGTGACAGAAACATGAGTCTAGGGGATGTGTTGTTGCCACAAGGGGGAAAACAACGGTGTTTGTACTCGCGGGTGCAAGGATTGTTTACTTTACGCAAAGTTCTTTTAATGCAGTTGTCTGTTGCTTTGAGTTTACACTATGGGTGGGACTCGCAACTTAATACCAGCGAGATGTTCTGGATAGATATCTCAAGGTGGATGATTAGTAGTAGATGCAGATGGATTTCGGTCTACTTGCCTTGGCGTACCGCCCATGCTTTGAACCTCTACCTTTCTTGCAACATAGTTAGCATTGGTTTGCGCAGGTAATCCTGTCAATTGCCCAGCTGTAATTCGTTTACCTCACATAGCTGTTTTACCGTCTTTTGGGAGAGAGACATCACTAGTGAACGTCATGGGACCCCGGTCCATATTACCATCACTGATCACATCCGCTATTTACTTTCTGTTTTTACTTACTAGTTGTAGTTATACATATCACTATTATCTCTTGCGTTTGATCCTTTGTAAACGACAAGGCCGGAGGGATTGACAACCTCTCTGTACTCGTTGGGAGCAAAGTTATTTGTATCTGTGTGCAGGTCCAGTTGATTGCTAATATCTGGCGCCGTTAGCAGTTGACACCTTCTTGTTGAACCTTGGAGTCTCAAGGGAATTCGATCCTTGGTATCTTTGCCAAGGGAAAACTACCGCTACACTGCATCTCAAACCTTCCACTTGGGGTAACCAACGAGGGGCGAGAAGCCATCAGAACATCGCCCATGAAACCTCTTCACTAGATGTTGAACCCCAAACCTCATATCATGCACCCGTTGGAAGATTTCCTACGAGCTACTTGAAACCCACCTATTAATTCCCGAAGCTTTCCGGTTATGCAATCTGGTGTTGGAGATACAGGGGAAGCACCGCGCACTCAACTCTAAACCTACATCCAGCTGTATCCATCCGTCAACACATTACCAGGCACCTTCCGAAATTGTTTACCTCGGACCTTCGAAACGCATCCGCTATACTAGTTGTGGCAATACTCCCGAACTATCCCGCCAGTACTAGGTGACATCGGGGTTATCTCACCACTAACCGCATAGAAGAGTTTTCGATGTCGGCCGCCTCTGGTATTCTAGAACCGCAACGATACATTTGTGATGAAAACACCTCAGAGCTCAACTCCCCGGGACACTGCCACAACCACTAAATGACAGGAGGCATCGAGAACAATGTTCTCGTCACAAAGATATCGGAACAATCCAAACAATACCCGCGTGATCCTAAAAAAATTGGTGAAATTTTGAGAATAGTGAAGATAGAACAACGTTACGAGTCCTCACCAGAGCGATGAAGGGGATGAGGAGTAAAAAGAAATCCTACTCTTCGATATATATATATATATATATATATATATATATATATATATATATATATATATATATATATATATATATATATATATATATATATATATATATATATATATATATATATATATATATATATATATATATATATATATATATATATATATATATATATATATATATGTCGGGGAAACTGATCGCCCACGAACACCTATGGGACCGGAGCCCCTTTTCGGTACGACAAGGGGGCCGGAGGAAGCACAAAGAGCGGATCAAGGTGAGCACACGAGCAGTTTACCCAGTTTCGGGCCGCACGGATGCGTAAAACCCTACTCCTGCTTTGGTTTGTATTGTGTTCTTGCTCGAGAGCGAGGAGAGCTACAGTACACTCTAACCACTAACTAGACCGAGCGTGGAATGATCGATGTTCGGAACCTCTTCTACGTTGCGCATGGGCCTCCTTTTATAGGTCAAAGGGGTCACCGACAGGTGGCAACACAGATGGGGGTAAAAATGTAAAAAGAGTGGTAGTTGGAATAGTGTTCCATACCTAACCCTGACGGCAGGGGACAAGGGCATTAAATGCCCGTCGCCGTCGCCCAAACAGTGCAAAAAGTGGCCGTCAGGGGCGCCACCGTCCGCCACGACGGTAGCCTTGTCATCGCCGCTTGCCACCGTGTACCCCAGGCTGCACAGCCTTCCGCCACGTACGCCTGGGACGGGCCCAGGGCGACACGCGGGTGGATGCGCTGGAGCGCGGGTACTGAGTGGAAGCTTGCCGCGGCAAGCGTCTTGCCGCGTTCGCTATCTTGTCGCTTCCGTGAGCTGGTCGCTCACCGGGCCTTGCCGGGACACGTGGCGCGTCGCGGCAAGTCCCTTAAGATGCCTTGATTGGCCTTCCCGGCAAGCTCCTCTTGCCAGGGTCTTGCACCTTGAGTGGTTTTGTGCCTTGAGTGGCCTTCCCGGCAAGCTCCTCTTGCTGGGGCCTTGTCTTCTGGACTTGGATATTTTGTTCTTGAATGGCTCCAAGGGAACCACGGAGGATCTTGGCGGCCGCCTGGCAAGCCTTGCCGCGGGACGCTGCGACTGCCCGTGCACAAGTTCGGGATACTAAGGTACCCCTACTTTAGTACACTGACAGGAGCCCCCGGGCCTGGGCCAGACACGGTGCCGAGCGTTGTTGGGCCAGGCCCAAAACAGTGCACGAGCACGCGCGGCCTGCGGCACGCCGTATCCCACTCCGTATCTGCCGCGCCCTCCCTTAATGACACGCGTTTAATGCGGCGTCGTGGGGGAGATCATGGCCTGCTTCTTTAATAGGAAATGCGGAACGTCCGCCCCCTTCCCCCTTATAAGCAGGGGAAACCGGGGCAGTTCATCCATCTGCCCGTTGCTTCTTCAATTCTCAGAAACCTCCGCCGCTCTCCTCCTTCCCAAAGGCCGAAAGAGAGCAGTGCTCCGCCCTCCGTCGCCACCAGCACTACCAGCGCCGTCGACCTCCTTCACCGCTTCCGCCATGGCTCCGAAGAGCGAGAAGGGGAAGACCAAGAAGTCGGTTGATGCGCAGCGGCTCGCGGCGATGCGGAAGAGGAAGGCAGTCTTCCCGCCAAAGCTTGACGCGGAGGAGCTGAGGCATTCCTTCTACCTTTTCTGGTCAAGGGAGACGAATGCGCATCCGCGCACCAAGGTACTCCCGGCCATCGCCTGCCAGATGTTCCCGAATGGCTACGCATTCTTTGCTCTGTTCTTCTACTGTGGGCTCTGCCCGCCCTATTCCGTGTTCTTCTGCGACGTCATGAACACCTACGGGTTCCACCTCCTTGACTTCACCCCCAACGCCGTTCTCACCATGGCTGTTTTCGCACATCTGTGCGAAAACTTTGTCGGAGTCTTCCCAAATGTAGCTCTTTTCCGCCATTACTTCACGCCTCGGGTTGAGAGGGGAGAGCCTCTGTCTGGCGGAATCTCTTGGATCTCTAGGACTCACAAGAAGGAAGCTTACTTATCGGGAGAGCTCCGCGGCAAGTGGGATGAGTGGAGAGCCAATTGGTGTTGGATCGTGGAGGATAACCCGCAGCACTTTAGCACTTTACCGCCCGGCGCCAAACCCCAGTAGTACGCGGCGACGACTGGAGCGACTTGGCACCGGAAGATAGTAAATTGATGATTGCCACTACCCGGATCCTTCGCCTCAGGCTTGCCGGGCTGACCGTAGGCGCAGTTGGAGCAGATTTTCTCCGCCGCGGCATCGCCCCCTTGCAGGAGAGGAAGAGGGCCGCCTGGGAGTTCGAGAATGCGGCAGATATCATGAGGCTGCGCCCGGGCCTCAATTATAACTTTACTGTCCTGGAGCTCAACGCGATGCTCCAAGCGTTGTTCAAGTATGACTCCGACCACCCCGAATGGTTCACGTTGCCGAGGGGCATAGTTCCGCTGTGCAACAGCTCAGCACTCAGCGGCATCCGCGCAGTGATGCCGCTGTGCGACTCCCACGGGATCGACCCCACTTGGAAAGAGCCTTCCGACGAAGCTGTGCAGACGTTCTTCGACAACTTGGTGGAGCAGCCAATCGACTCCGACGAGAAGAAGGGCCTCACCCGCGATACTACTAACCAGGAGATGGCATATATTGCCACTAGACTGGAAGAGGCAGCGGCAGCTGCGGCCGCGGGCGATTTTGGGTACACAGTGGAGGAGGCGGAGGCAGCGGAGGCGACAAGCCTTGCCGAGCAGGAAGAGTTTCTCAAAGCAGAGAAACTTGCCGGGAAGGTCGCCGAGACAAGCGAGCCCGCTGAGCAGGGCGTCGAATCGAGCGGGCCTGCCGAGTAGGGCGCCGAGTCGAGCGGGCCCGTTGGGGATACGAGCGGCTCACTGGAGATCGGCGACTCCTCTTCCTCGTCCTCAGGCAGCTCGCCGCCACCAGCAGAGCCCCCGGCTCCACAAAGGCGCCTCCGCGAGGCCGGGGACGTGACGGAGCGGCAGACGGGCTGACAGCCGCAGCGCCGTGCGACACGCGCCACCGCGGCAAGCAAGGCCGCCACGGGAGCACCTCGCGCTTCTACAACGGCTGGAGGGGGGTCTTCCCGGACTGGCGCCTCTGCCCATGCCGCCCCTCGCGCTTCGGCGGCAACCGGAGCGGGGTCTTCTCAGACCACCGTCCCTGCTCCCGCCAAGCGGCCAAGGGAGCCCACTCCTCCGCCTCCTCGCGCCGGGACGCGTGAGCCAGATTTTGACTTCTCCGCGCTTAGCTCCGACGAGGAGGAAGAAGAGTAAGTCTTCGCAGTTCTTGTACTTCTTCAATTTTCTGTTGCTTTGTCTTGTATCTCTTTTGCCTAACTCTGAACCTGCTCTTTTTCAGAACTCTGGCCCAGAGGGCGGCGAAGAGGGCCAAGGTCCCGGTGATCGTCATCGAGGACGAGCCCGCCGCGACGGCAGGGGGCGCGCCTGAGGCAAGCTTGCCGGACCCGGCAACTGTTCTTCAAAGCAGCCCCCAGCGCAGCCCCCAGCGTAAGTGTAGTTCACCTTCTGCTGTTGGGCGCGCGTGGGTGTTTCTTCTTTGCTGATATCTTGTTTGTTGACTTGTGCAGGAGTAGAGCAGCAGCACCAGGAGCGCCAGGAGACCGCCTCTGATGTGCCGCACGCCTCGACTACACCGCCAAGGGGAAGTTCTCCGGCGAGGGAGAACCCTCCGCCAAGGACGAGTCCTCCGCCAAGGGCGAACACTCCGCCAAGGGCGAGCTCTCTGGCGAGGGATGTCACTAGCGACCCTCCGCCGGGGGGAGCTACGACCACGCCGCCGAGGGAGAGCCCCTCGGCAAGGAATCTCACCGAGGAGCCGGCCCGCGCAGGTAACCCCTTTGCTTCACTCCTCCCTTGGACTTTTCTTCTTCTGAATTTCTTCTTTTTGGATATTTGCTTGACTGTTTGTCTTTTCTTTTCCTCCGTCGGACCCTTCTGTAGCCGAGCCAATGGAGATGGAGGTCGTTGCTGACGACGCCGCCGTTGCCGAGGAAACGGCCGGCGCGGACGATCCGCCACCGCAGAGGCCGCCAGGGCTGCCGCCGCGGCAGCCGACGAAGAGGCCGGCGATCGCACTGACGGCACTGGGGCCGCAGGAGCGCCAGGCGCTACGTCGACCACCGAGCCCTCCGCCGCAGCCGCAGCCCCCAGCTCCGACGAGCCCGAGCCAAGCGCCTATCTAAAGGTCGGCGACGACGTCTTCATCCAGCTCCCGTGGGCGTCTATGTCCAGGGCGCCCGTTGAGGGAGAGGTCTTCGACGGAGAGGTGCTGGCCTCTGCCGGGCTTAAGCTTGTCGACGCACCGAGCAGCAGCAGCGGCGAGTCGGAGGAGGAGCGCCTGCTGCGCAAACTGCTGTCACTCTACCGCGCCCAGCAGGCCAAGCTGGAGTCCCGTGAGGCTCTGGCCACCAAGGCGGGAGTTGAGTTGGAGAAACGCGCATAGGAGCTCCGGGCCATCAATCAAGCAGCTCTCCGGTCCTTGGTGGAGGAGCGGGAGCAGCTCGCTGAGGCGCAGCAGGCCTTCATCTTGGAGAAGGCTGAAGTGGAGGAGCAGCAGCGGCTTGCCGCCGAGGAGCTATCCAAGCGAGAAGGCGAGCTGGCGCTGCGGAAGGTCAACCTCGACGGCCACGAGGATGAGCTTGCCGCGCGTGAGCAGTCGCTTGGCGGAGCTCTCCAAGAAGCGAAGGATGCTGTCGCGGCCGCCGAGACCTCGAAGAGGGAGTTGGAGACGAGGGTGGCGCAGCTGGAGGCCAACCTCAAGACGGGCGGCGAGGAGGTTGCCGCACTCAAGCTCGAGCGAGAGAAGGACGCCCACAGCCACTCCGAGCTGCAGATCCGCCTCTCCGAGAAGGGCAAGGAGCTCGCCGTCGCCAAGGATTCCATCGCCGACCTCGAGCTGAAGCTGGCCACCCTAACCCAGACGCTGGACGGCGCCAAGGAGCGGGAGGCGACCCTGAAGGAGGAGCTCAGGGCCGAGAAGGCGCTGCTGGAGAGCGCTGCCATCACCCAAAACGTCTTCAAGGAAACCGTGGAGCATTGGACAGAAGGTCTTGTCAATGCTGCCACGGATATCGACAAGGAGCTGGCGCAGCTGGGGGCGGAATATCTCGGATACTCCACCGACGAGAACCTCCACCCCAGCGCCAAGCTCACTTTGTTTTTCAGAGGCGTGGCGACGGCCCTCCAGCAACTCCGGGAGAAGATCCCAAAGCAGCTGGCGGACGAGTCGCGCAGGCTCTGCGCGGGGGCCCTGCAGAAGGTGTTGGTGAAGGTGGCCTTCCGCAATCCAGGCCTCAACCTCACCAACGTCCTTAGGAGTTTGCCGCCGGACGCCGACCAAGAAGTGCTCAAGGCCCTTGTCGCACCCATCGTGGACAAGGTGGGTGGCATCAAGAGGGTTGAGGGCGACCGCACGGACTAGTCTTGTTCACTTTCTTCTTTTCCTTGTCGCCGTTATCCATGTTATGAAAAACAGTCTATTAGAGTTGCGACAAGTTGCTTTGTAATATAACTTTATTTTGGGTAGTTATTGCAATGTTATTTCCTTTACTTGATTTCCTTGTTTTGTATGTTATTTACCGTACGCTTTTAGGGAACTTGCCGGCGTAGGCACCTTTGCCGCGAGCGCTGAGTGCGGGACTTCAGCAGCCTGCTGGCGGTGCCGTTGCCGACAAGAAACCTTGTCGCAACTAGTCGCAGCACACTTAGGTTGTTGAGCGAACTCGAAAACGAAGTAAGGGCGCGACACTAGTCGCAGCACACTTAAGTCGTTGAGCGTGCTCGAAACAAAGTAAGGGCGCGGCTAGCCACGAGTGGGTTCCTCCGCGCACAGGTTTTCCATACAAAGTGCGGTCGTTCAAGGAAGATAACTTAGAAAAATTAAAAAATTTGATTGCTCAAACTTTGGCAACTTAGCTTTTGTGTTGTCTGTTTCCCGGCGAGGCAAGGTTTTCTTGAACGGCGCCTTGTCCATACCACTATCTTCCTCCCTCCCGGCAAACTTGTGCGCGAGGGAAACTTCTTCTGCTGGAGAAAGAAGATAGAAGAGAGAATATAGATATGGAGCTCTTGGGCTCGTTATTGCTTACCGGGGTTAGGTGCTGCACAAAGTGTCAGATAATACACGCAAAAAAATTTAAAAACCATGAAACGACAGGATGTGCTGGGCACATAAGCTTTACTGTCGCACGGGATCTGCGCCCGGCTTTGTACAAAGGATTACATGCAACAGCGGCAAGACTTGTACAAAAGGTGGTTGCCGGAGCGGATCACGGCAACCGCGCCTTATGGGTAAAACTTGCGAAGGTGCTCAATGTTCCAGGAGTTGCTCACCGGGAAGCCATCTTCGGTCTCAAGGCGGACAGCGCCGGGCCTAGTGACTCGTTTTACCCGATAAGGGCCTTCCCACTTCGGCGTCAACTTGTTGGAATTCTTGGCGGACTGAACGCGCCGAAGAACAAGGTCACCTTCCTCGAGACTTCTGGCATTGACTTTGCGGCTATGGTAGCGGCGCAAAGCTTGCTGGTATCGAGCAGCTCGTACAACAGCCTGAAGATGGTCTTCCTCAAGGAGCAGCGCGTCATCTTGTCGCAGCTGCTCTTGCTCGAGCTCATCATAAGCGAGCACTCGAGGTGACCCGTATACGAGTTCCGTGGGGAGAACTGCCTCTGCTCCATAGACGAGAGCGAAAGGTGTCTGTCCAATGGCTCGACTTGGCGTCGTCCTGATCGACCAAAGAACCACTGGTAGCTCCTCAATCCAGTTTCTTCCGCACTTGTGCAGCCTGTCGAAAGTTCTTGTCTTGAGTCCGCGCAGCACTTCAGCGTTTGCCCTCTCCGCTTGACCGTTGCTCCTCGGGTGAGCGACAGAAGCGAAGCAGACCTTGGCGCCAAGGTCTTGGACGTACTGCATGAAGGTGCGACTTGTGAATTGTGTGCCGTTGTCGGTGATGATCCTGTTAGGGATCCCGAAACGGCAAACAATCGACCTGAAGAACTTGACTGCTGACTGTGCGGTCACCTTTCTCATTGGTTCCACTTCCGGCCACTTTGTGAACTTGTCGATCGCAACGTACAAGTACTCAAAGCCCCCGGCTGCGCGGGGAAAGGGGCCGAGGATGTCGAGCCCCCAGACCGAAAATGGCTAGGACAAAGGGATCGTCTGGAGAGCTTGAGCTGGCTGGTGTATCTGCTTGGAATGGAACTGGCACGCTTCACACTTGGTTACTTGTGCAGTTGCATCCTAGAGGGCTTCTGGCCAAAAGAAACCTTGCCGGAACGCCTTGCCTGCAAGTGCTCTTGCGCCAATGTGGTGGCCACATATGCCTCCATGTATCTCTGCCAACAGCTTCTGTCCATCTTCCCGGGGAATACACTTCAATTTCACGCCGTTGAGTCTTCTTCTGTACAGTTCGTTGCTGACAAACTGGTACATACTTGACTGCCGGGCTA
Source organism: Secale cereale (assembly GCA_902687465.1). NCBI lineage: Eukaryota > Viridiplantae > Streptophyta > Magnoliopsida > Poales > Poaceae > Secale > Secale cereale. The sequence continues at coordinate 777,490,193 of LR738711.1, forward strand.
CTCTTTCAGCTTCTTCTTGCTCTTCGAGAAGTTCCCTCGTCTGAAGGAAACGGAGATCTGTTGTGCCTATGCTGGAGCCTGTGGCTCGACAACAAGGACTAAAGGCACATCTGCTGCTGCGGGAACATCTACTTCTACGGCGAGAACCTGTGTCTCAGCCGGAGCTTGACGTTCCCCGGCAAGCTTGCCGGAGCAAAACTTGTCAGGAGCGTCTGCTTCAACTGTACAAGCCCTAGGGCTTGCAGGAGCAAACTGCTCCTCAGCATTCTCGGTGTTGATCTTGGGGACTTTCTTGGCGGCGGCTTCGGGAAGCTCTGCCGAAAAATAGTCACCGGAAACCAACTTCCTCTTCTTGCTTTGTCCAGTTGATGGTGTTACGGATGGCTGAGTCAGCTTGAGCACAAAGATCCCTGGTTCCACAGGCAGCTTTAGTGCGGCGCACTTCGACAGGCCATCTGCGATGTCGTTCTGAGCTCTTGGAACATGCTCCATCTGTAGGCCGTCGAAGTGTTCTTCAAGCTTTCTCACCTCGTCGACGTAAGCTTCCAACAACGGGCTCTGATAGTTCTTGTTCACTTGGCGGACGACAAGCTGCGAGTCACCCCTTACAATCAGCTTCTTAATCCCAAGGTCCGCTGCGATCCTGAGACCGGCAAGCAAACCCTCATACTCTGCAGCATTGTTTGTCGCTTGCTCCTTGGGAAAGTGCATTTGGACCACGTACTTGAGGTGCTCTCCGGTGGGCGCGACAAGCAGCACACCAGCACCGGCGCCTTGCAGCGAGAAGGCACCATCAAAGTACATTATCCATTCTTTGCTTGCTTCCTTGACGGGGATGCTCGTCTCTGGAATCTCTTCATCTGGTGTTGGCGTCCAATCTGCTATGAACTCTGCCAATGCTCTGCTTTGGATAGTCGAAGTGCTTTCAAACTTAAGGCCAAAGCTTGACAGTTCCAATGCCCACTCAACAATCCTGCCTGTCGCTTCCGGATTTTGTAGTATCCTTTTCAACGGGAAGCGAGTGACCACTGTTATCTCATATGCTTGGAAGTAATGGCGCAGCTTTCTCGAGGCCATAAGAAGGCCGAAAAGCAGCTTCTGCACACCAGAGTACCTTGATCTAGCCCCCTGCAGAAGGGAGCTAACGAAGTAAACTGGGCGCTGCACCATCTTTTTCCACACCTCTTCTTGCGTCTGTGCAGATCCGTCCTTGCCGGGACCAGAGCTTGTCGGGGAAGCCGCCTGCTTGTCGCTGGATACGCTTGCCGCAGTTGTTGGCTCATCATCTGCCTCCCTCTCCGCTACTAACGCAGCACTAACCACTTGATTGGTTGTCGCTAGGTACAGCAGCAACTTTTCTTGTGGTTTAGGTGCGACAAGTATTGGAGTAGAGGACAGGTACCTCTTCAAGTCTTGTAGCGCAGCTGCCGCTTCCGGAGTCCACTTCATTGGACCTGCCTTTTTCAAAATTTTGAAAAACGGCAGGGCGCGCTCTGCTGACTTAGAGATAAACCTGCTGAGAGCAGCCATACAACCGGCAAGTCTTCGCACATCCTTGACGCGCTTGGGTGCTTCGATCTGCTCAATGGCCTTTATCTTGTCGGGATTGGCTTCAATCCCTCTCTGAGACACAAAGAACCCGAGAAGCTTGCCGGAAAGGACTCCAAACACACACTTCTCGGGGTTGAGCTTTAGCTGGATCTTACGCAGATTTGCAAAGGTTTCTTCTAAATCTTGAACTAGGGTAGCCCTGTCCTTGCTCTTGACCACTATGTCATCCATGTATGCTTCTACATTTCTGTGAATCTGTGGCTCAAAAGCTGTATGGACTACCCTTGCAAATGTTGAACCAGCATTCTTCAATCCGAAAGGCATGCGTATGAAACAGTATGTGCCACATGGAGTGATGAATGCGGTCTTCTCTTCATCTTCTTCAGCCATGAATATCTGATGATATCCTGAGTATGCGTCAAGAAACGAAAGCAGGTCACATCCGGCCGTGGAGTCAAAAATCTGGTCAATGCGCGGCAAGGGAAATGGGTCTTTTGGACAAGCTTTATTCACATCGGTGAAGTCGATACAAAGCCTCTATTTCCCGTTTGCCTTACGCACGACTACAGGGTTGGCCAACCACGTGGGATGGAGGACACCTCTGACAAGGCCTGCTGCTTCCAGCTTCTTGATTTCTTCTGCTATGAACTCTTGGCGCTCCATCGCTTGCTTTCTAACCTTCTGCTTGACGGGCCGCACGTGAGGACAAACGGCAAGCTTGTGCTCAATCACTTTCCTGGGAACACCGGGGATGTCAGACGGTTGCCATGCAAACACGTCAACATTCGCCCGCAGGAAAGCAACGAGCGCGCTTTCCTATTTAGGGTCAAGCGTGGCACTGATGGTGAAAGTACCACCAGTGCCGTCCTCCTTGGCGGACACCTTCTTTGTCTCTGGTGGAGCTGCCATCGTCTTCTTACACTTGCCGGTGGAGCTCGATGGTGCGTCCTCGACGGCAGCGCAGCACTCCGAAGAGGTGCGTTTGCCGGAGTGGGCCCCAGAGCTCTTGCCGGACTTGGTCTTCTTCCCTCCGGGAGCTTCAGCGGCAAGTGTCTTGCTATCTGTTGCGGCTGTTGCGTCCCGGTAAATATTGTCGGCACAGATAAGGACACCCTTCTTGTCGCCAGGGACAGAGATGACGCTTATCGGGCCTGGCATCTTGAGCATGTTGTAGGCGTAGTGAGAGGCTGCCATGAACTTGGCGAGTGCTGGACGGCCAAGTATCCCATTGTAGGGCAATGGGATATCGGCAACGTCGAACGTGATGCTCTCAGTCCTGAAGTTCAGCTCGCTGCCAAACGTCACTGGCAGTGTGATCTTCCCCTTCGGCTTGCTCCTCCCTGGGTTGATTCCTTGGAAGGTGCCGGTTTCTTCGAGCTCGCTGTCGGGGATCTGGAGTTTCCGGATCATAGTGGAGGAGATCAGGTTCAAGCCGGCCCCGCCGTCAACTAACATCTTAGTGACCTTGAGGTTGCGGATAGTTGGTGAAACCAACATCGGCAAGCACCCGACCGCAGTTGTGCGATCAGGGTGGTCCTCAATGTCAAAGACGATAGGCGTGCTGGACCATTTCAGAAGTTTGCGTGATTCGACAGGTGGTTCTGCCGCATTGACCTCCCACACCCACTGTTTGAGTTGGCGGTGTGAAGTATGCAGAGAAGCACAGTCGTCAACGCACAGAACCTCTGTGGCTTTCTGAAACTCCTGCTCACTGGTCTCTCCATCATCCATGTCTTCGTCGTCGTCGTCGTCTTCATCCTTGTCGCGGCCGCGGGGGGGTCTGTCTCCTTGCCGCTGCTTGGCCTTGCCGCGGCGTCCTCCCCGGCCGTTGAATGGCCGCTTCTTGCCGGATCCCCCATCACCTCCTTGGGCCTTCTCCTTGTCGCGTCACTTGTACTCAGATTTCTACTGTTCAACAAGGTACTCGACCCTCTTGCAGTTCTGGAGATCGTGGCCCTTGGTGCGGTGGATCTTGCAGTACTGTTTGTCGGTGCCATCCTGCTTGTCGGCGGCCGCCACAGCCTGGCAGTTGGTGCATGCGGCAGTCTCCTTGCCGGAGCTACCAACTTGGGCTTTCTTGGCGCCAGCCTCCTTGCCGGACTGCTCAACGGCTAGCACTTCCTTGTTCTTCTTCTTCCTATTGTTCCGCCGCCGGTTCTTCTTTGCCGGGGCGGCATCCTCGTTGTCTGATCCCCCTGCTCCTGTATCCTCTCCGGGGAGTTTCCTCCCTTCTTCAGCACGTGCACACTTGTCGGCCAGGGCGTACAGCTCGCTGACGTCCCTGATCTTGCACATCGCCATCTCCTTCCTCATCCTGCGGTTACGCACGTTCTGGTGGAACGCGCTAATAACCGCGGCAGGGTGGACGTCTGGGATGTTGTGTTGCACGCGGCTGAACCTCTGGATGTATTTGCGCAGGGGCTCTCCTTCCTTCTGGGCGAGCAGGTGAAGGTCGCTCTCCTGGCCATGAGGCTTGTGGCCGCCTGTGAAGGCGCCGACAAACTGATGGCACAGGTCAGCCCAAGAAGAAATGGAGTTGTCCGGCAAGTGCATGAGCCAGGATCTGACGTTTGGCTTGAGCACCAGCGGGAAGTAATTGGCGAGTATCTTCTCGTCTCGTCCCCCAGCAGCCTGCACCACGATGGTATAGATGCTGAGGAACTCCGACGGATGTGTCTTGCCGTCGTACTTCTCCGGTACGTCGGGCTTGAAGTTCTTCATGCTGGGCCACTGGACTTGCCGCAGCTCACGAGTGAACGCAGGGCAACCTACCGCGTACGGCAAGTCGCCTGGTCCCCCGGGCGCGTGCATGTCAACAGCGGGCCCACCGCGCTGGTCTGATTGACGCCGCGATTCTCTTCGACGCTCGATGCGGGTTCGAGCGTCCTCTTGTTGTCAATCGTCAAGAACTTGGCGCTGATCGCGGCGAGCCCGCGGATCTGATGACGCATTTGAGTCATCGTCGATGTTGATCCGGCGGGTCGGTGATCTTGGCCTTCGGGGCGGAGAGTGCACGGTGGTTGCACCCCCACCGGTCTTGCCACCATTGGCCTGCGCCTAGCTGACTTGATGCGGCCGTGACGTGCTCAGCTGCTGCGGGGTGTCGCCGTTGGTGAAGGCGATGAGGCTCTGGATGGTGGCCCTCCAGTCGTCGGCCTTGTCTGCCGCTGGAGGGAAGTCGAGTAGCAGTTGAGCTCGTGCTAGAGCTTCTGTTGGAGTGGCGGGTAACGGCGGCGAACGGTGCGAGGAGCGGGATATGCTCGGACTTCTAACTACGCTAGAAGGAGCAGTTTCCCGTCCCGGCGACTGCGCCTTGCTCATGCCGGCATGCTGGTGCGCATGCTGGCCCTGAGCGTCCCGAGATCCGCCAGCTTGACCTTGGCCCAGCAGACGTATGGTACCTTGAGTACCACGACGCTGCCGGTCCCGCGCCTCCTGAGATGGACGCGGTGCGTGCACGGACGCCGAGACCTTGGAGTGCGCTCGGTCGTCTGTCTTGTCCTTGGACTTGGCGGCGCCGTGAGTTTCCTCGACGATGTCCGTTCTTCCGCCGGCGTCTACCCCACCAGCCGTTGGCTCCGACGGTGGCGGGATCGACGCAGACGGACCTGCTGCCTACGAAGCTTTCTTCTTCGACGGCATGTTGGTGAAGAAATTGAAGATCTAGCCCGTGTGCAGGCCGGATCAGGTTCACACAACCTCGACGCATCCCGTACCTGGCGCGCCAAAGATGTCAGGGAAGCTGATCGCCCATGAACACCTATGGGACCTTGTCCTAATTAGCTCGGATTTCTACGGGTTATTATTGCATTACATATGTTTCAACCAAGTGTCACAAAGGGGTACCTCTATGCCACCTGTACAAAGGTCCAAGGAGATAAATCGCATTTGATTTCTCGTTTTTCATAGATCTCAACTTGAGGACATCCATACCGGGACAACATAGAAAATAGATGATGGACTCCTCTTTAATGCATAAGCATATTCTCATAAGAGATTGAGGATTAATGTCCAAGCTAAAACTTCCACCATGATACATGGCTTTGGTTGGCGGCCCAATGTTCTTCTCTAACAATATGCATACTCATTCAACCCATGGCAAATCACCCTTACTTCAGACAAGACGAACATGCATAGCAACTCACATGATATTCAACAAAAGTGTGACAGTTGATGGCGTCCCCAGAAACATGGTTACCGCTCAGCAAGCAACTTATAAGAAATAAGATACATAGGCAACATATTCTTTACCACAATAGTTTTTAAGCTACTTTCCCATGAGCTACGTATTGCAAAGTTAGTCTGCTTAGTACAGGTGGAGGTTAGCAAAAGACTGGGAGCGACCAACTAAGAGAGCAATGACGGTCATAATCATGCAGAGTGACAAAGCAACATTGAATCGGTCATGGTAGTTATATCGCTACTCAGAAATAAAAGATCATCAAGGCTTGACAGACTCTCTTTACAGTCTTAAATATGCGTGAGCATACGCCAAGTCAATCAAAATAAATTCTTGAAGGAAGATATTACTGAACCATACCACATCATAGGCAAACAAATCATGTTGGTACTCCAATAACACATTGGGAATCCCCCAGCTATTTGAGATTAACCATAAGAAAACCTGAACTACTAAGCGCCATTGTCGGTGTACTAAAGTAGGGGTACCTTAGTATCCCGACTTGTGCACGGGCAGTAGCAGCGTCCCGTGGTCAGGCTCACCACGTGTCCGCCAAAGCCCACTCCGGTTCCCTTGAAGCCATTCAAGAACAAAGTATTCAAGTTAAGAAACAAGACCCCGGCAAGAGGAGCTTGTCGGGAAGGCCGCTCCAGGCTCGAGATCATCCCTTCTAAACAAGACCCTGCCAAGGGGAGCTTGCCAGGAAGGCCAAGGAACAACATTTCAGAAGATATACCATGGCGCGTTGCGCGCCCCGGCAAGACCCGGAGAGCGGCAAGCTTCCGGGCCCGGCAAGGTAGCGACCGCGGCAAGGTGCTTGCCGCGGCAAGCTTTCACTGTGCGCCTGCGCTCCAGCTCACCTGGCCACGCGTCGCCCTGGGGCCCTTCCTGGGGCACGTGGCGGATGGCTGTGCAGCCTGGGGGTACACGGTGGCAAGCCACGATGACGAGGCCTCCGTCATGGCGAACGGAGGCGCCCGGGCGGACGCTTTTGGGGTGACGGCGACGGGCATTCAATGCCCTTGTCCCCCACCGTCAGGGTTAGGTATAGACCACTATACATACACTGTACATGCATTGTTACAACTACCACCAATTTTACGTTTTTACCCTCCTCTACGTTGACACCTGTCGGTGACCCCTTTGAGCTATAAAAGGAGGCCCAGGCACAACGTAGAGGGGGTTCGGTTCCGAAAACTTGATCACTCCCACGCTCGGTGTAGCTAGTACTGTAGATCTTCTTGCTCCCGAGCCAAGAACTCAATACAACCAAGGTAGGAGTAGGGTTTTACGCATCCGTGCGGCCCGAACCTGGGTAAACTGCTCGCGTGTGCCCCTCGATCTGCTCTTCGTGCTCCCTCCGCTCCCTTGCCGTACCGACAAGGGGCTCCGGTCCCATAGGTGTTCGTGGGCGATCAGTTTCCCCGACATCTTTGGCGCGCCAGGTAGGGGGGCGTCGAGGTTGTGCGAACCTGATGGCGCTCACGCAAGCGCAACCTTCAGCAACTTCACCAGCTTCATCAACCTCATCGACTACATCGACATGCCGCCGAAGAAGAAAGCTTCGGAGGTAGGAGGCCAGTCCGCGTCGATCCCACCACCACCAAAACCAACGGTTGGTGGGGTAGACGCTGGCGGAAGGGTGGACGCCGGTGAGGACACTCACGGCGCCGCCAAGTCCAAGGACAAGACGGACGACCGAGCCCACTCCAAGACCTCGGTGTCCGTGCATGCACCGTGCCCCTCTCAGGAGGTGCCGGACCAGCAGCGGCGTGGTACCGGGGGTACCATACGCTTGCTGGGACGTAGCCAAGCTGGCGGGTCGCGGGACGCTCAAGGCCAGCGCGCCGGCACGAGCAAGGCGCGGTCGCCGGGGCGAGAACCTGCTCCTTCTAACGCTGTTAGGAGTCCGAGCATATCTCGCTCCTCGCAACGAACGCCACCGCTTCCCTCCTCTCCAGCAGAAGCTCTAGCTAGGGCTCAGCTGCTCCTCGACTTCCCTCCAGCGGCGGACAAAGCCGAAGACTGGAGGGCTACAATCCAGAGCCTCATCGCCTTCGCCAACAACGACATGCCGCAGCAGCCGGCAACATCACGGCCGCGGCAAGTCAGCCAAGCGAAGGCCGATGGAGACAAGACCGCCGGGGGTGCAACTACCGTGCACTCCCCGCCACAGAAGCAAAAATCGCCGGCTCGCCGGATCAACGTCGACGACGACTCCACGGCGTCGTCGGATCCGCGAGCTCGCCGCGATCAGCGCCAAGTCCTCGATGACAGGCGACAAGAGGACGCTCGAACTCGCATCGAGTGTCGAAGAGAAGCACGGCGACAGTCCGACCAGCGCGCTAGGACCGCTGTCGACTTGCACGCGCCCGGTGAACCAGGCGACTTGCCGTATGTGGCAGGTTGCCCTATGTTCACCCGAGAGCTGCGGCAAGTCCAGTGGCCCAACATGAAGAACTTCAAGCCCGACGTACCCGAGAAGTACGACGGCAAGACCCATCCCTCGAAGTTCCTCAGCATCTACACCATTGCGGTGCAGGCTGCCGGGGGACGTGACGAGAGGATTCTAGCAAATTACTTCCCGCTCGTGCTTAAGCTAAACGTCAGATCTTGGCTTATGCACTTGCCGGAGAACTCCATCTCTTCTTGGGCAGATCTGTGCCACCAGTTTGTCGGCGCCTTCACGGGCGGCCACAAACCCCACGGCCAGGAGAGCGATCTCCACATTCTTGCCCAGAAGGAGGGAGAGTCCCTGCGAAAGTACATCCAGAGGTTCAGCCGCGTTCAGCACAATATCCCAGATGTCCACCCTACCGCGGTTATCAGCGCGTTCCACCAGAACATGCGTAACCGCCGGATGAGGGAGGAAATGGCGATGACCAAGATACGGGACGTCAGCGAGCTTTACGCTCTGGCTGACAAGTGTGCGTGCGCTGAAGAAGGGAGGAGCCTTCTCAGAGAGGATACTGGAGCAGGAGGAACGGACAGCGAGGATGCCGCCCCGGCAAGGAAAAACCGGCGGCAGAACAACAAGAAGAAGAAGAACAAGGAAGTACTGGCTGTGGAGAAGTCCGGCAAGGAGGCTGGCGACAAGAAAACTCAGGCTGGTGGCTTCAGCAAGGAGCCTACCACTGTAGCCGCCGCCGACAAGCAGGACAGCTCCGACAAGCAGTACTGCAAGATCCACCGCACCAAGGGCCACGATCTCCAGAACTGCAAGAGGGTCGAATACCTCGTAGAGCAGCAGAAGGCTGAATATGAGCGACGCGACAAGGAGAAGGCCCAAGGAGGCGGAGGTGAGTCCGGCAAGAAGCGGCCATTCAATGGCCGGGGAGGGCGCCGCGGCAAGGCCAAGCAGCGGCAAGGAGACAGACCTCCCCGGGGCCGCGACAAGGATGAAGACGAAGACGATGACGAGGACATGGATGACGGAGACAACAGCGAGCAGGAGTTCCAAAAGGCCACAGAAGTTCTATGCGTCGATGGAGGTGCCTCCCTGCACACTTCCCACCGCCAACTCAAGCAATGGGTGGGGAAGTGAATGCAGCTGAGCCACCCGTCGAGTCACGCAAGCTGCTGAAGTGGTCCAGCACGCCCATCATCTTCGACCTTGAGGACCACCCTGACCGCACAACTGCGGTCGGGTGCTTGCCGATGTTGGTTTCACCAACCATCCGCAACCTCAACGTCACCAAGATGTTGGTTGACGGCGGGGCCGGCCTAAACTTGATCTCCTCTGCTGTAATCCGGAAACTGCAAATCCCCGACAGCGAGCTCGAGGAAACCGGAACTTTCCAAGGAATCAACCCGGGAAGGAGCAAGCCGAAGGGGAAGATAACACTGCCAGTGACCTTTGGCGGAGAGCTAAACTTCAGAACTGAGAGGATCACCTTCGACGTCGCCGATATTCCATTGCCATACAATGGAATACTCGGCCGTCCTGCGCTCGCCAAGTTTATGGCCGCCTCGCACTATGCATATAACATGCTCAAGATGCCCGGCCCGATAAGCGTCATCTCTGTCCCCGGCGACAAGAAGGACGCGCTTATCTGCGCCGACAAGATCTACCGGGATGCAGCAGCCGCGGCAGACGGCAAGACACTTGCCGCTGAAGCTCCCGGGGGAAAGACCAAGACCAAGTCCGGCAAGAGCTCTGGGGCCCACTCCGGCAAACGCACCTCTTCGGAGTGCTGCGCTGCCGTCAAGGACGCACCATCGAGCTCCACCGGCAAGTGCAAGAAGGGAATGGCAGCTCCACCCGCAACCAAGAAGGTGTCCGCCAAGGAGGACGGCACTGGTGGTACCTTCACCATCAGTGCTACGCTCGACCCCAAATAGGAAAGCGCGCTCGTTGCCTTCCTGCGGGCGAATGTCGACGTGTTTGCATGGCAACCGTCTGACATCCCCGGCGTTCCCAGGAAGGTAATTGAGCACAAGCTTGCTGTTTGTCCTCACGTGCGGCCCGTCAAGCAGAAGGTCAGGAAGCAAGCGATGGAGCGCCAAGAGTTCATTGCCGAAGAGATCAAGAAATTGGAAGCAGCAGGCCTTGTTAGAGGTGTACTTCATCCTACGTGGCTAGCCAATCCAGTTGTCGTGCGCAAAGCTAATGGGAAGTGGAGACTTTGTATAGACTTCACCGATGTGAATAAAGCTTGTCCCAAGGATCCATTCCCCTTGCCCCGCATTGACCAGATCGTTGACTCCAGGGCTGGATGTGAGTTGCTTTCATTTCTTGACGCATACTTCGGGTATCACCGGATATTCATGGCTGAGGAAGATGAAAAGAAGACCGCATTCATTACTCCATGTGGCACTTACTGTTTCATACGCATGCCCTTTGGATTGAAGAATGCGGGCTCAACATTTGCAAGGGTGGTCCACACTGCTTTTGAGCCACAGATACACAGGAATATAGAAGCCTACATGGATGACATAGTGGTCAAGAGCAAGGACAAGGATACCCTGATCCAAGACCTGGATGAGACTTTTGCAAATCTGCGCAAGATACAACTCAAGCTTAACCCCGAGAAGTGCGTCTTCGGAGTCCCCTCCGGCAAGCTTCTCGGGTACTTTGTGTCCCAAAGGGGGATTGAAGTCAATCCCGACAAGATCAAGGCCATCGAGCAGATCGAAGCTCCAAAGCGCGTCAAGGATGTACGGAGGCTTGCTGGTTGTGTGGCTGCCCTCAGCAGGTTCATTTCAAAGTCTGCAGAACGCGCCCTGCCTTTCTTCAAAATCTTGAAAAAGGTAGGTCCAATGAAATGGACTCCAGAAGCGGAGGCAGCACTGCATGACTTGAAAGGATACCTGTCCTCCACTCCTATACTTGTCGCACCTAAGCCGCAAGAAAAGTTGCTGCTGTACTTAGCAGCAACCAATCAAGTGGTTAGTGCTGCGTTGGTAGCAGAGAGGGAGGTAGATGAGGAGCCCGCAGCCCCGGCAAGCACATCCAGCGACAAGCAGGGGACTTCCCCGACAAGTTCTGGCCCCAACAAGGACAAGTCTGCGCAGGAACAAGGAGAAGTGCGAAAGAAGATGGTGCAGCGCCTAGTTTATTTTGTAAGTTCCCTCTTGCAGGGGGCTAGATCAAGATACTCTGGGGTGCAGAAGCTGCTTTTCGGCCTCCTCATGGCCTCGAGAAAGCTACGCCACTACTTCCAAGCACATGAGATAACAGTGGTCACTCGCTTTCCGCTGAAGAGGATATTGCAGAACCCAGAAGCAACAGGTAGGATTGTCGAGTGGGCACTGGAGCTGTCAAGCTTTGGTGTTAAGTTTGAAAGCACATCAACTATACAGAGCAGAGCTTTAGCAGAGTTCATAGCGGAATGGACGCCAACACCAGACGAAGAAGTTCCAGAGACAAGCATCCCCGTCAAGGAAGCAAGCAAGGAATGGATAATGTACTTTGATGGTGCCTTCTCGCTGCAAGGCGCCGGTGCTGGTGTGCTACTCATAGCACCCACCGGGGAGCACCTCAAGTACGTTGTTCAGATGCACTTTCCCAAGGAGCAAGCGAAAAACAACACTGCAGAGTATGAAGGTTTGCTTGCCGGCCTCAGAATTGCAGCCGAACTTGGGATCAAGAAGCTGATTGTGCGGGGAGATTCACAGTTGGTGGTCCGACAAGTAAACAAGAGCTATCAGAGTCCTTTGATGGAAGCTTATGTCGATGAAGTGAGGAAGCTTGAAGAGCACTTTGAGGGCCTACAGATGGAGCACGTTCCAAGAGCTCAAAATGATATCGCAGATGGCCTCTCAAAGTGTGCTGCAATGAAGCTACCTGTGGAACCAGGGACCTTCCTGCTCAAGTTAACTCAACCATCCGTTACACCATCAGTTGGGCAGAGCAAGAAAAGAAAGTTGGTCTCCGGTGACTACTTGCCGGCGGATCTTCCTGAAGCCGCCGCCAAGATCCCCAAGATCGACGACCAAGTTGCTGAGGAACAGTCTGCTCCTGTGGACCCTAGGGTTCATACAGTTGAAGCAGGAGTTCCCGACAAGTCTTGCCCCGGCAGGCTTGCCGGGGAATGCTCAGCTCCGGCAGAGCCGCAGGTTTTTGCCGTGGAAGCTGACGTTCCCGCAGCAGCCCTGATGCCTTTAGTCCTTGTTGTTGAGCCTCAGGCCCCAGCATGGGCACAGCAAATTGTCCGTTTCCTTCAAACTAGAGAACTTCCCAAAGAACCAGAAGAGATAGAGAGAATAACCAGGCAGTCAAGTATGTACCAGTTCGTCGGCAATGAACTGTACAGAAGAAGACTCAATGGTGTCAGATTGAAATGCATTTCCCGGGAAGATGGACAGAAGCTGTTGGCAGAGATCCACGGAGGCATATGTGGACACCACATTGGCGCAAGAGCACTTGCCGGGAAGGCGTTCCGGCAAGGTTTCTTTTGGCCAGAAGCCCTCCAAGATGCAACTGCACAAGTAACCAAGTGTGAAGCGTGCCAGTTCCATGCCAAGCAAATACACCAGCCAGCTCAAGCTCTCCAGACGATCCCTTTGTCCTGGCCCTTTTCGGTCTGGGGGCTCGACATCCTCGGCCCCTTTCCCCGCGCTGTCGGGGGCTTTGAGTACTTGTACGTTGCTATCGACAAGTTCACAAAGTGGCCGGAAGTGGAACCAGTGAGAAAGGTGACCGCATAGTCAGCAGTCAGGTTCTTCAGATCGATCGTTTGCCGTTTCGGAATCCCTAACAGGATCATCACCGACAACGGCACACAGTTCACAAGTCGCACCTTCATGCAATACGTCCAAGACCTTGGCGCCGAGGTCTGCTTCGCTTCTGTTGCTCACCCGAGGAGCAATGGTCAAGCGGAGAGGGCAAATGCTGAAGTGCTGCGCGGACTCAAGATGAGAACCTTCGACAGGCTGCACAAGTGCGGAAGAAACTGGATCGAGGAGTTGCCGGCGGCTCTTTTGTCAATCAGGACGACACCAAATCGAGCCACCGGACAGACACCCTTTGCTCTTGTCTATGGAGCAGAGTCAGTCCTCCCCACGGAACTCGTATACGGGTCTCCTCGAGTGCTCGCTTACGATGAGCTTGAGCAAGAGTAGCTGCGCCAAGATGATGCATTGCTCCTCGAGGAGGACCGTCTCCAGGCTGCTATACGAGCTGCTCGATACCAGCAAGCTTTGCGTCACTATCATAGCCGCAAAATCAAGGCCAGGGGTCTCGAGGAAGGCGACCTTGTTCTTCGGCGCGTTCAGTCCGCCAAGAACTCCAACAAGTTGACGCCGAAGTGGGAAGGCCCTTATCGGGTGAGACAAGTCACAAGGCCCGGCGCTGTCCGCCTTGAGACCGAAGAAGGCTTACTGGTGAGCAACTCCTGGAACATTGAGCATCTTCGCAAGTTTCACCCATGAGGCGCGGTTGTCGTGATCCGCTCCGGCAACCACCTTTTGTACAAGTCTTGCCGCTGTTGCATGTAAACCTTTGTACAAAGCCGGGCGCAGACCCCGTGCATCAGTAAAACTTTTGTGCTTCGCACAGCTTGTCGTTTCATGCATTCTTTTTTTCATTGCATGTATTATCTGACACTTTGTGCAGCACACGATCCCGGTAAGCGATAACAAGCCGCAAGGCTCCATATATGTGTTTCCTCCCCTCCTCCTTTTTCTCTCAAGCAGAAGAAGTGTTCCTCGCGCACAAGTTTGCCGGGGGGGAAGGAGACAGTGGTATGGACCAAGTGCTGTTCAAGGAAGGAAAGCCTTGCCGAGAAGCAAACAGAACACAAAAGCTAAGTTGCCAAAGTTTGAGCATTCAAAATTTTAAAATTCTTAGTTGTCTTCCTTGAACGACCACACTTTGTATGGAAAACCTGTGCGCGGAGGAACCTACCCGTGGCTAGCCGCGCCCTTACTTTGTTTCGAGCACGATCAACGGCTTAAGTGAGCTGCGACAAGTGTCGCGCCCTTATTTCGTTTTCGAGTTCGCTCAACAACCTAAGTGTGCTGCGACTAGCTGCGGCAAGGTTTTGTGACGCCCGAAGACCGACGTCCCAGAAGATTCCAGAAGATGCTCGAAGATTCCAGATGTTCTGGGTTGCCCGTGTGTTCTTTTGTGCTTGTGTTATTTATTTTTTCGCATTGCATCATGTCATCATGCCATCATGTCATTTTTAATTTTGCATCTCAACCTAAATAAATTGTGTGGACCTTCGGTCCATTTAAGTCGAGGGAAGGATGACTTCTCTTTATAACATATAAAAGTCTCTCATTATTTTAGGGAGCTATATTAAAATACTCCATTCTTTGGAATTACTCAAACACACTTGCAATATTTTCCCCATGTCTTTTTCACTTCGAGTTTCTCCTTTAAAAAAACCTTCCCTATATTCTTTCCTCAATTTTTTCGAGGCCCCCCAAAAATCTAGACACCTTTTGAACTCCTTGAGGCAAGTTATTATTTTTAGTTTGCACTTCCCTTTTTGTTGGAACTATTTTTGTTGGGTTGGTAATACCCCGTAAAGCCTTATAAAAATGTTCCATATTTTATTTTCTGTTCATGGCCTCCTTTTCTTCTTATTGTGGACTCTCTCTAATTTTATTTTTTCTGCTTAGAGATTAATAAAAGAGGGCACCCGCACCTGCCTCTTGGGCCTCCTTCCCAGCCGGCCTACTTCTCCTCCTTCCCAGCCTCCAGGCCTCAAGGCCCATCTCATCTCCTGGCCCAACCGCGCCCTCCAACCCTAGCGGAGCCGACCGCAGCCCCGCATCGCTCATCTCCCTCCCGTTTTTCCCTCGCTCACCACCGCCACCTCGTTCCCTCTCTCCCGTCGGTTCTCTCTGTCCCGATCCCTCCAGCCTCTGTTCGCCCGAACCCCCAAGTCCCTCGATCCCCAATCCCCGCACCCCGCTCCTCTCGCCGAACCTTCGACCCTCTCCCTCGTCGCAGTTCCCCTGCCCCGCCTGGGCCTCCTCGCCCGCATCGTCAGGGCCGGCCAGGAGAACGCCTACGCCGCGCAGGCCTGCCTCCCTTCTTCGCCCCAGGCTGCGGCCTCACCTCCCGCGCCGCGCTGCGCCCCAAGCCGCGCGCCCGCGTCCCGTCCTCCCCGACGCCATCCTCCCTCCGTTCCAGCTCCGCAGTGCCTCCGTGCCGGGCCGCAGCGGCCGGATCCCGCAGCGTCCGATGCGCCCCGACGCCCCATGCTGCTCCCTCCATCCGCCGCCTCCTCGCCATGGTCTTGACCTCCCCGAGCATCTCCAGCCGCTTGCCTCCTTGGACTGTCCCGCGCTGCTGCTGTGTTTTTTTTATCGCCTTGTCGCTGCTGCCTTTGCTGCTGTTGAACTTGACAGGGAACGCGTAAACGCCTATACGACCAAGTGCCTCTCCGATGCTCAAGTCCGACTACTACATGTACAACTACGAGCTCGAGAACGACTACTCGGAGACCCCAAGTACCCCTACGAACCTGTACCCCTACGTCGACGACGATTCCGACAAGTACCACGACGACCCGAACCTCTACGGAAAACGAGCTCGTGAACGGCTACGGAACAAGTACATCTACGAACGTGAACAACTACCGTCGCCGGAGCAACTACTTCCACTACGGAACGTGTACCACTACCGTCGCCCCGAAGATGTCCGACGTCGCAAGTACCACGACACGTGACGTGAACGCCTACCGTCGCCGAAGCCCCGTGTACCACTACTTCCCTCTACGGAACGGCTACTTCCTCTTCGGAAACGTGAACCACTACTTCCTCTACGACTCGTGAGAACGACTCCTTCCTCTACGTCTCAAACCGCCCCGAAACGCACGCTTCGAAGGTATAATGAGACGACCCCGTGGATGACCCATGTGATGCTTGCTTGTGTTGTACGAAATGTCTTCCTTGTGTGCTCCGTGCCCGTCGTGCCCGTTCCGACCTTTTGTCATGTTCCTCGGTTGCCTCGTCACCGACTCGTGGGAACCCGGTAACGGGATCACCCCACCTTTCATCTCGTTTGACTTGCTCACGCCATCTTACCTTTTGCACCGGTCTCTCAACGAGTTACCGGAACCGAGGTGTTGCGTTGCATCATTTTCGGATCGCTGCCGTGGCACCCTTTCCTTCCACCGCGGTGACAACACTTCATGTCTTCTTCTTGTTAACCTTTTAATAAAATTGCATAAACTTGATCATGTCATCCGCATCATGATAACAACATTAAATTGTTTAATTGTTGTTGCTTTATAATTATTAAACATGCTCATGGGGATTTTCCGGATATGTTGTTGTTATTCTCCGGCCTCATTTAAATTGCCTAGTTAGTGTAGTTTTATTATGCTTCACCTCTTGCCATGTTAAAAACATTTAATCTTGTCTTGTAAATAACGAGAGTCAACTAAATAATTAAGATGTGGGGTTTCGTCAATATGCAACTCGTTGCATATTGAGCTCCACTTAACTTGTAGTTTTGTTTGTGCACTTTGCCATGCCATGCATATTTAAACCGGACATGCATCATACTTGTTTGTGCATCGTATGCCATGTTTATGCTTGTGTGTTTACCGTGTTGTTTCTTTCTTTCCGGTTGCTTCTTTTGTTAGCTTCGGTTTCGTTCCGGAGTTGTGAGGATCCTCTCGTCTGTGTTGCTCCGCCTACTTCATGGATCCGTTCTTCTCCCTTATGGAATTCCAGGCAAGATGACCGAACCCCGATAACATTACTATCTTTGCCTATTGCTAGAGTATCGCTCTATAGTTTTTGCCTCGATGCCCATGTTTTCCTGTCAGCCTCCTATTGTAACCAATTGCCATGTTTAACCACCCTACCTACACAAACCGTTGCTTGGCTAAGTACGCTTCGCTCAGCCCCTCTTATAGCATTGCTAGTTGCAGGTGAAGATTGAAGATGCTTGCTTCATGTTGAAGTTTGGTTGGGTTATAACACACTATATAAATGCTTAAATGAAATCATCTATATATTGGCAAGGGTGGAAGGCTAAGCCTTTTGCTTGGTGATTTGTTCCACTCATGCCGTTAGGAACCGTATAAACCGGTGTTATGTTCCTTGATTATGCGTTCCTAACACGGTTGGGGTGTATGGGACCCCCTTGATAAACCGCTAAGTGCTAAGTCTTTTCCAGCAAGTCCCAACATTGGTACTATTCGCCTAATAACTAATAAAACATGCATAAGGGTCTTGCAAACCCTCTTTTATTTAATTCAACCCCCCGGGCCAGTGCTCCACATGAGTGTTGGTCCGAACTGGGCAACCTGCGGGGCCACCTCGAGGAAACTCAAGGTCTGGTAAAAACCCGTAGCTTGTCCCATCCGGTCGTGGCCTGAGACGAGATACGCGCGGCTACTATCAGGGTGTCGGCACGCCGGGAGGATTTGCTGGATTAGCCTTACCTTAGTTCGGTTTAACTTGAGCACGGGATTCCGAGAATACTCGGGTCTTCCCACCTATGGAGTTGCGACTCCGCGGATCGTGGGCTTGTAATGGGTCAAGTTGGAACACCCCTGCAGGGTTTGAACTTTCGAAAGCCGTGCCCGCGGTTATGTGGCAGATGGGAGCTTGTTAATATCCGGTTGTAGATAACTTGACACAATGATTCAATACACTACCAGCGTGTGTACCGTGACTGTCAATTTCCGAATAGGGATTCGGGAGTTGAACACGGTGGGGTTATGTTTGACCGGCTTTAGTTAGGATCACTTCGTGATCATCTCTCGACCGAGGCACTTCTCTTCTCGCTCTCGTTTACGTAAGTTAGTGCTAGTTGCTGCTGCAGACTCTTGGTGTTCCTTCACCTCTCGTTCTTTCTTCAGCCTTGTCCTCATCCAAGGCTTAAATAGTCATGTTACCCGGGAACGGGATTGCTGAGTCCTCTGTGGCTCACAGTTACTTCACCACACCAGATGCAGGTTCAGCCGAGTTTGATGCAGGAGTTGGATCAGTTCTTCACCCGGGAGTCCGATGAAGATCGTGGCTGTTTGCTTGTGACGTTTTGACGATCAGTAGTGGTTTCTACTAGGATTCGATCTTGACCTGTGGCTTTATGTTGTTTTGGTATCTTTCTTCTGATCTTCACCCGTAGTCGGGTTGTGATGTTTTGAATGATGTATTGCTTATGTAATGTATTGTGTGAAGTGGCGAGTGTAAGCCAACTATCTCCTTTTGCAATTTAATCCCTCTTTTACATGAGTCGTGCAAAGATACCAAACTTGAGATCATTCTAGGATGGGCTTATACCTTTAAGTCGTGCCTCGACACGTAGGAGGTATAGTCCCATCCTGGGCATTACAGGTTTCTTGCCGGCAAGGGCATTGCCAGCAGGCTGCTAAGAGTCCCGTACTCAGCACTCGCGGCAAGGGTCCCTTTGCCGGCAAGTTCCCTAAAAGCGTAAGGTGGAAAGCATACAAAGTGAAGGGATCAAGCAAGAGAGATAACACTGCATTGACTATCCAAAATAAAGTTATATTACAAGATAACTTGCCGCTGTTCTAACCAACTACTACCCATGACTTAATCGACAGCGGCAAGGGAAGCAGAAAGAAGAGAGCCTAGTCTACACGGTCTCCGTCAACCCTCTTGATCTTGCCCGCCTTGGCCACGATATGGGCAACTTGTGCCTTCAACGCTTCCAGGTCAGCTTCGGGCGGCAAGGTCCGGAGGACGTTCTCGAGATTAATCCCGGGGTTGCGGTAGACGATCTTCGTCAACACCCGCTCCATAGTACCCATGCAAAGCCGGCGCGCCTCGTTAGCCAGCTGCATGGGGACCCTCTCCCGTAGCTGCGCGAGGGCCGGCGCCACTCCTCTGAAGAACAAGCTCAGCTTGGCGCTGTGGGGGAGGCTCTCATCGGGGGAGTACACGAGGTGCTCCGCCCTCAGCGCCACCATCTCCTTGTCGATGTTGGCGGCGGAGGCGACGAGCTCCTCGGTCCACAGCTCCACCGCCCGCTGGAAGTTGTTCTGCGACAGGGCGGCACTGTCCAGCAGCGCCCTTTCAACCCGGAGATCTTCCTTCAACTTGGACTCCCTATTCCGGGCCCCGTCAAGCGACTCAGTAAGGGTGGACAATTTTAGCTCCAAGTATGCGATGGAGTCCTTGGCATCGTTGAGCTCTTTGCCCTTCTCAGAGAGTTGGACCTGCAGCTCCGAGTGGCTGTCGGCGTCCTTCTCCCTTTCAAGTTTGAGCGCGGCAACCTTCTCCACGCTCGTCTTCAGATTGAGCTCCAACTGCGCCACCCTCGCCTCCAGGTCCCTCTTGGCGGTCTCTGCGGCAGCAGTGGCGTCCCTCGCCTCCTGCAGAGCCCCGCCAATGGACTGCTCGCACGCGGTGAGGTCGTCCTCATGGCTATTGAGGTCGACCTTCCGCTGGTTCAGCGCTCCTTCCCGCCAAGTCAGGTCCTCGGCGGCCAGTCGATGCTGCTCCTCAACCTCGGCCTTCTCGAGGATGAACGCCTGGTGCGCCTCGGCGAGCTCCTCGCGCTCCTCCGCCAAGTTCCGGAGGGCCGCTTGGTTGGCGGCGCGGAGCTCGGCAGCGCGCTTCTCCAAGTCGATGCTAGCCTTGGCGGCCAGAGCCTCTCGGGACTCCAGCTTCGCCTGCCTGGCTCGGTACAAGGCCAGAAGCCGGCGCAGGAGCTGCTCCTCTTCGGGCTCGCTGCTGCTGCCGGACGCGTCGACAACCTTCAGCCCAGCGGAGGCGAGGACTTCTCCATCGAAGCTCTCCCCCTCCACGGGTTCCCTTGAAGAGGATGCCCACGGGACTTGGATGAAGACCCCGTTGGCGGCCTCCAGATAGATACCCGGCCCAGTCGCGGCGGCGGAGGGGTCGGCGGCCGGTGCAGCGTCCGGCGCTCCTGCGGCCTCGGGGCCGTCAGTGCGGTCGCCGGCCTCCTCCCCGGCTGCCGCGTCAGTGGCCACGGGGGTCTCGTCGGCGACGGGCTCGTCAGCAGTGGCGGCGTCGCCAGCATTGTCACGCACTTCCTCCTCGGCGATGGTCTCCGTCTCCATCGGCTCCGGGGCAGGCGAATCTGGCAACAGAAAAAGAAAAGAAGAATCGTCAAGCAAATATCCAAAAAAGAAGAGTTCAAAAGAAGGAAAGTACAAGGGTTTACCTGCGCGGGCCTCTTCAGTAACGGGGTCCCTCGCCGGTGAGTTCTCCCTTGGCGGCGTAGTAGGGGCCCCCGCCGGCGGAGGGCTGCTGGCGCCTTCCCTTGGCGGGGTGCCCTTCCTTGTCGGGGTGCTCGCCCTTGGCGGGGTACTCGCCCTTGGCGGAGTACCCGCCCTTGGCGGAGCACCCTCCCTCGCCGGGGAGCTCCTCCTTGGCGGGGATGGCGGGACGAGCGGCTCGTCGGGAGCAGTTTCTTGACGCTCCTGAGGCTGCGGCTCCACTTCTGCACAAGACAGCAAGCAAACAAGACATCAATAAGGATAAGAAGCTCAAGCGCGCCCGATAAGCAGAAAGGTGAACAAGGAACTTACGCTGGGGGCTGCACTGGGGGCTGCTCTCCGGAGCAGCCGGATGGTCCGGCAAGCCTGTCGCGGGCGCATCCCCTGCCGCGGTGACGGGCTCGTCGTCCTCGAGGTCAACCACAGGGATCTTGGCCCTCTTCGCCAGCCTCTGGGTCAGGGTCTTGGAAGCCGAACAAGACCAGAGTTAGGCAAAGAGAATTCAAGACAAGAGCAACAAGAATTAAAGGAAATGAAAGTTGCGAATGCTTACTCTTCCTCCTCCTCGTCGGAACTAAGGGCGGAGAAGTCAAATTCCGCCTCGCGCATCCCAGCGCGGGGAGCTGGAGGAGTAGGCTCCCTCGGGCTCTTGGCGGGCTCCGGAGCCGTGGGTTGAGAAGACCCCGCGCCGGTCGTCGCCGAGGACCGGGGGGCAGAAGGAGCACCAGAACCGCTTCGGGAAGATCCCCCTCCGCTTGCCGCTGGGACACGGGGCGCCTCCTTGACGACCTTGCTCATCGTGGTGGCACGCGTCGCACGACGCTTCGGCTGCTGTCGGGGCGCCGGCTGCTTCACCGTCTCAGTGGTCTTGCGGAGGCACTTCTTCGGCTGTGGCGGAGGACTTGGCGGTGGCGGAGAATTCTCCGATGATGAGGAAACGTCGTCGAGGTTCGGTGACCCGCCCGAGTCTTCGTCGGAATCGCCCGATTCGGCGTCCTCCTCGGCGGGCTCACTGGACTCAGTGCCCTGCCCGGCAGCCTCGCTCGTCCCGGCAGGCTCCCCAACAGGCTTCCCGGCAGGCCTCAGCAGTTTGAGGATTTCTTCCTCCTCGGCCCGGCTCACTGCATCCGCTGCTTCTGCTTCCTCCACGGTGTACCCGAACTCACCCGCGGCCGCCGCTGCGGCGGCCTCCTCCATCCTGTTGGCTATATATGCCACGTCCCGGTCGGTGGTCGCGCGTGTGAGACCCTTTTTCTCCTCGGGGTTGCGCGGCCGTTCAACCAGATTATCGAAGAAAGTCTGCACGGTCTCTTCTGAAGGCATCAGCCAAGTAGGATCAACCCCGTGGGAGTCGCACTGAGGCATTGCCGCACGGATGGCACTAAGGGCAGAATTGTTGCATAGTGGAACTACTCCGTTCGACGGGGTGAACCACTCCTTGTGCTTGGGGTCATGCTTAAACAGCGAGCGGACCATTCCCTTGAGCTCCATGACGGTGAAGTTGTAATTCAGCCCGGGGCGCAGCCTCATGAAGTCTGCCGGATTGCCGAACTCCCAAGCAGGCCTCTTCCTGTCCTGCAAGGGGGCAATGCGGCGGCGGAGGAAATCCACCCCGACCTCACCTACAGTAAGGTTGGCGGCCCGGAGACGAAGGATCCTAGTAAGGGCAATCTGCAGCTTATCGTCCTCCGGGGCCAAGTCACTCCAATCCTTGCCGCGCACTATTGCCGCTCGGCGCGGGGAGGTAAACTGCTGGGGTTCCTCTTCCATAACCCAGCACCAATCAGCCCTCCACTCATCCCACTTGCCGCGGAGCTCTCCAATCAAGTACGCCTCTTTCTTGTTGAGCCTGAAGATCCAAGAGATTCCACCGGAGAGTGGGGATCCAGACTCTACTCTAGGTGTGAAAAAGTGGCGGAAGAGAGCTACGTTGGGGTGGACCCCGACAAAGTTTTCGCACAAATGTGCGAAAACGGCCAAGGTCAAGACTGCATTCGGGGTGAAATCTAGGAGGTGGAATCCGTATGTGTTCATCACATCGTAGAAAAACTCAGAGTACGGAGGACAAAGACCACAGTGGAAGAACAGAGCGAAGAAATGGTAACCTCCAGGATACATATCGTAGGCTTCAGCGGGGAGGACCCTGGTGCGCGGGTGAGCCTTCGTCTCCCTCGCCCAGAACAAGTAATACTTGTCCCTCAGCTCCCTCGCGCCGAGCCTCGGCGGGAAGACCACCATCCTCTTCCGCATGGCTGCCAGCTTCGCCGCCTTATCGGACTTCGCTTTCTTCGCCTTATCGCCTTGTCG
This sequence comes from Secale cereale, assembly GCA_902687465.1. Taxonomy (NCBI): domain Eukaryota; kingdom Viridiplantae; phylum Streptophyta; class Magnoliopsida; order Poales; family Poaceae; genus Secale; species Secale cereale. Next base: position 777,512,852 of record LR738711.1, read on the forward strand.
CTCTTCGGGGCCATGGCGGGGACGGCGAGGGGGGTCGGCGGCACTGGGGAGGCGGGCGGCGGTGGAAGAGGGTTGGAGCTCGGCTCTCTGTCAACCTTTGGGGAGGCGGAGAACGGCGGGGGTTTCTGGAGATTGAAGACGCAATGAAGCAATGGGGGAAAACTGCCCCTGCTTCCTCTGCTTTTAAGGGGGAAGTGGGGGACGTTCCGCATTTTCCCATTAAAGAAACAGGCCACGATCTCTCCCACGACGCCGCAATCGACGCGTGCCGTTAGGGAGAGATGCGGCGGATACGGAGCGGGATACGGCACGCCGTGGGCCGCGTGTGCCCGTGCACTGTTTTGGGCCTGGCCCAACAGCGCTCGGCACCGTGTGTGGCCCAGGCCCGGGGGCTCCTGTCGGTGTACTAAAGTAGGGGTACCTTAGTATCCCGACTTGTGCACGGGCAGTAGCAGCGTCCCGTGGTCAGGCTCACCACGTGCCCGCCAAAGCCCACTCTGGTTCCCTTGAAGCCATTCAAGAACAAAGTATTCAAGTTAAGAAACAAGACCCCGGCAAGAGGAGCTTGTCGGGAAGGCCGCTCCAGGCTTGAGATCATCCCTTCTAAACAAGACCCTGGCAAGGGGAGCTTGCCAGGAAGGCCAAGGAACAACATTTCAGAAGATATACCATGGCGCGTTGCGCGCCTCGGCAAGACCCGGAGAGCGGCAAGCTTCCGGGCCCGGCAAGGTAGCGACCGCGGCAAGGTGCTTGCCGCGTCAAGCTTTCACTGTGCGCCTGCGCTCTAGCTCACCTGGCCACGCGTCGCCCTGGGGACCTTCCTGGGGCACGTGGCGGATGGCTGTGCAGCCTGGGGGTACATGGTGGCAAGCCACGATGACGAGGCCTCCGTCGTGGCGAACGGAGGCGCCCGGGCGGACGCTTTTGGGGTGACGGCGACGGGCATTCAATGCCCTTGTCCCCCACCGTCAGGGTTAGGTATAGACCACTATACATACACTGTACATGCACTGTTACAACTACCACCAATTTTACGTTTTTACCCTCCTCTACGTTGACACCTGTCGGTGACCCCTTTGAGCTATAAAAGGAGGCCCAGGCACAACGTAGAGGGGGTTCGGTTCCGAAAACTTGATCACTCCCACGCTCAGTGTAGCTAGTACTGTAGATCTTCTTGCTCCCGAGCCAAGAACTCAATACAACCAAGGCAGGAGTAGGGTTTTACGCATCCGTGCGGCCCGAACCTGGGTAAACTGCTGCGTGTGCCCCTCGATCTGCTCTTCATGCTCCCTCCGCTCCCTTGCCGTACCGAAAAGGGGCTCCGGTCCCATAGGTGTTCGTGGGCGATCAGTTTCCTCGACAGCCATCATGCACGTAGCATCTTTATCATAGACATATTAACCAATGCAACGGAAGCAAACTCTCTTAATAAGGTGAGCATGATAATTAAAGAGAGTTCAAGCAACCAACTAAACAAAAGCTCTTTGAAAAGATAAGCATGAATACTAAGAGCAGAGCATGATAGTAGCTATTAAAAAGACAAAGAACACACACAGCAAAGATAGACATGAAAATTCTATGTTATGTTCTAGGTAGAAGTGGAGCGTATTTCTCTCCCACATAAAGAACGCTGAGTTCCGACTCGTTATGAAAAACTAAAAAGAAAGCTAAAAGCAAGACGCTCCAAGCATAGCACATAACACATGAAGTGATAAAAATATAGTGGAACGAAAAACGAACTGATAATGTTGATGGAGAAGGGGATGCACGGGGGCATCCCCAAGCTTAGATGCTTGATTCTCCTTGAATATTTCTTGGGGGTGCACGGGGGCATCCCCAAGCTTGAGCGCTTGACACTCCTGAATCTTTTTATCATCTTCCCTCGCACACTTGAAAACTCCCTTCATACATAACTCATTATAATCTGATTAGCGAGGTTAGTACCCTTAATAAAATAATTGCACCTTGCTGGAAATAAAGATATTCTTGAAGTTCTACTGTTTCTCAAGATTGCCAAAAGGTTTTTGCAAAGAAAAAGCAAGCTCTTGATTTGCAAAATGAAGGAAAGGCAAAACAGGACAGAATCTGTGAAAAACAGAACAGCAGGTAGTCATTGATTTGTTCGGGGCACTTCTGCAACTCAAATCAAAAAACTCAGAACATACGCACGAAAGACAATTGTATAGAGAACGCTGTCGAAACAATTCAGACCAAAAAGATGATCTGGTGATTTTATACGAATTTTTCTATCCAAGGACAGAATCTGTTTCCTGGACAGCACCTCACAACTTTTGAACTTTCTAGCAATCAGAGGCTATACTTGGCAAAAATATGAAAAGCAAAGATACAATGATGATGCTACTGTAGTAAACAAAATCAAGACACAACAAAAGCAAAATATAAAATTTATTCATGTGGGCTGCCTCCCAAAAGCGCTTTCTTTTATGCCTTTAAGCTAGGCACAATGCATAGAGATCAAGTTTTATCAAGAGTAAAAGAATAACTAGCCCGTACAACAGACTCAAAAGGTAACTTGATCTTCTTTCGAGGGAAGTGTTCCATCCCTTTCTTGAGAGGAAACTGAAATTTTATATTACCCTCTTTCATGTCAATGATAGCACCAACGGTGCGTAAAAAGGGACGTCCCAAAATAATTGGACATGAAGGATCACATTCAATATCCATAATAGTAAAATCAACGGGAACATAATTATCATTGACAACAATAAGAACATCGTCGATCCTCCCCAAAGGTTTCTTTATGGAAGAATCAACGAGACGAACACCAAAAGAACAAGAATCATAAGGTTTCAATTTAAGCATATCATATATTCTTTTGGGCATAACAGAGGTACTAGCTCCAACATCACATAATGCATAGCAAGAGAAGTCATTCAATTTAATTTTTATCATATGATCCCAACCATCTTCTAGCTTTCTAGGTATGGAGGCTTCTACTCTAAGTTTCTCCTCCCTAGCTTTGATGAGAGCATTAGTGATATGCTATGTGAAGGCAAGATTAAGCGTGCTAGTGCGGGGGTCTCTAGACATCTTGTGAAGGAAATCAATAACTTCGGTAAGAGTGCAATTATCAAAATCAAGGTCACGAGCATCAAGTAAAGTGGTAGTGGTGTCCTTTAGGTTCACTTGTTTGGTAGTTTCTATAGTCATAGCATCACCATTAATAGGTCCAATGGGACCAGGAGTACATTGGGTGCTAAGAGTTTGAATATCCTCAACAACTTGGATAGTAGCAACAGTGTGATGGGTAGGAAGGCTCTTAATTCTATCCTCTTCCTCCCTTTCTCTAGCCCATCTCTCTTTAAGTTTAGCCATCATCCTAATGTTTTCATTAATTTGCACTTGAATAGCATTTATAGGAGTGGCTTCCCTCTCCTCAAGAGGAGAAGTTTTAATTTTTAGCAATTTTACCTCATTGGCTAAATGGTCTACCTTAAAAGAAAGATCATCTAGTTTATGTAGTTTTTCTTCTACACTCTTATTAAAGGCTTTTTGGGTAGTGATGAAATCTTTAAGCATAATCTCTAGTTCAGTAGTGGAGTTCTTGGTGATAGGATAAGCATTGTTGTTCCCATAAGAATTAGAGGGGAACGGTCTAGGATTGTTACCAAAGTTACTTCTATAAGCATTGTTGTTAAAATTGTTTCTAGAGATAAAATTCACATCTACTTGTTATTGAGCAATCAAAGAATTTAAAGGAACATCACGAGGATCAACAGAAGATTGCTTCGAAAGTAGAGACATGATCAAGTCAACTTTTTCATTTAAGGAGGAAATCTCCTCGATAGAGTTTACCTTCCTACCTGTTGGAGCGCGTTCGGTGTGCCATTGGGAATAGTTGGTCATCATCTCATCGAGAAGCTTTGTGGCAGCACCAAGTGTAGTTGACATAAAAGTTCCTCCCGCGGCCGAATCTAACAAGTTCCGCGAGGTAAAGTTCAAGCCTGCATAAAAAGTTTGGATAACCATCCAAGTAGTCAAACCATGATTAGGGCAGTTCTTGATAAGAGATTTCATACGTTCCCAAGCTTGGGCAACGTGTTCATTATCCAACTGTTTAAAATTCATTATGTTACTTCTAAGTTGGATAATTTTAGCAGGTGGATAGTATTTTCCGATAAAAGCATCTTTGCACTTGTCCCAGGAATCTATGCTATTTCTAGGCAAGGACTGAAACCAAATTTTAGCAACTCCTCTCAAGGAGAAAGGAAAAAGCTTAAGCTTAACAATATTACCATCTATTTCTTGGTACTTTTGCATATCACAAAGTTCAACAAAGTTGTTTAAGTGTAAAGCAGCATCATCTCCAGCACCGGAGAATTGTTCTCTCATAACTAAGTTCAGTAAAGCAGGTTTAATTTCATATGAAGGTGCTGAAGTGGCAGGTGTAGTGATAGGTGTGCTGATAAAGTCATCGTTGTTGTGACTAGTGAAGTCACACAACTTGGTGTTCTCGGTGGAACCCATAGTAGCAAGCAAGCAAGATAACTATTTTTGTGATTTTCGATTAAAGGTACTAAAGCAAAAATGAAAGGTAAACTAACAAGACTAAAAAGCAAAGGTAAAAGATAGCGTGCAACTCCCCTATCCTGAAGAGTGGAGGCCCCGGCAACGGCGCCAGAAAAACTCCTTGATGGGCCTCTAACCCCTCGTTGGTTACCCCAAGTGGAAGGTGTAAGATGCAGTGTTGTGGAAGTTTTTCCCTTAGCAAAGATGCCAAGGATCGAATCCCCAGAGACTCCTAGGTTCAACAAGTAGGTGTCAACTGCTAAAGGCGCCAGATATTAGCAATCAACGTGGACCTGCACACAGATACAAATAACTTTGCTCCCAACGAGTACAGAGAGGTTGTCAATCCCTCCGGCCTTGTAGTTCACAAAGGATTAAACGCAAATGATAGTAGTGATAGATAGTGTTTGCAATAGTAAGTAAAAGCGAAAAGTAAATAGCGGATGTGATCAATGATGGTAATATGGACCGGAGTCTCATGATGTTCACTAGTGATGTCTCTCTCCCAAAAGACGATAAAACAGCTATGTGAGGTAAACGAATTACAGCTGGGCAATTGACAGGACCACGAACGCAAACCAATGCTGACTACATTGCAAGAAAGGTTGAGGTTCAAAGCATGGGCGGTACGCCAAAGTAAGTAGACCAAAATCCATCAATATCTACTACTAATCATCCACCTTGAGATATCTATCCAAAACATCTCGCTGGTATTAAGTTGCGAGTCCCACCCATAGTGTAAACTCAAAGCAACAGACAACTGCATTAAAAGAACTTTGCGTAAAGTAAACAATCCTTGCACCCGCGGGCACAAGCACCGTTGTTTTCCCCCTTGTGGCAACAGCACATCCCCTAGACTCATGTTTCTGTCACTCAAGCTAGTCATCGAGGGGCATGAACCCACAATCGAGCATAACGTTCCCTCTTGGAGTCACTACGTATTACTTGGCCAAAGCAATATATAACAATGGAGAACATGCAAGAATTACTTATGAACATAAATATAAAAGAGGTAGATCAAATATATTACTCAAGAACAATCTGAACATAATCTCATAATCCATCGGATCCCAGCAAACTCAACATAGCAACAGCATAAGGATTACATATGTGCCTCGATCATGTAGGGCAGCTCACGAGGACTAATTAGTGAAGCACAAGAACGGGAGGAGAACATCACATAGCTACTGGTCATGGACCCATGGTCCAAGGGCGACTACTCACAACTCATCCGGGAGGCGTCCATGGTGGTGGAGAGGTTCCCGATGATGATCCTCCCCTCCGGCAGGGTGCCGGGAAGAGTTCTTCTGGTGCTCCCGATCTTGGAAGCGGCGGCGGCGGCGGAACAGAGATGAGATCGCGAAAAAGAGTTCCCGTCTTGAGGGTTTCGAAGGACGCTCTAAATATATGCCAAAGGGGGGCACCAGACGGGGCTCGGGGGGCCCAGGCGCCCCCCGGCGCGGCCCAGGGGGGCGCGCCGCCAGGGCGCCTGGAGCCCTGGTGCCCCCCCCCCCCTCCCGGCTGTCCTTCGGGCACAAGGAAGTTTCCGGAACGCTGATTTTTTATATAATTTTTCTAGATTTTTCCTGGCAGTTCTCGTAATGTGAAAACCTGAAATACAAAAACAGCCGAAAACAGAAACTGGCACTGGGGTGCACTGGATTAGTAGGTTAGTCCAAATATGATCAAAAGTGTATGGAAGTGTATGAATATCATAGCAATATCACCCAAAAGTGGCATGGAGCAAGCAGAAATTATAGATACGTTTTGGACGTATCAATGCACGAACAGGAGCTTGAGGCCATGGCGGGGCGAGGGGAGCTGCGTGGAGGGGCAGAGGAAGGCGGTGGCAGGCTGGCTCGAGGAGGAGAGGTCGGGCGCCGAGGAGGAGAAAAGTGGCGGCGCGAGGGGAACGTGAGGGAGCGATGGGGGAGAGAGATCGAGCGGAGGGAGGCTAGGGTTAGGAGGAGTCGGTTGGGCTTCAGGAGGGTTTGGTGGGCCGGCCCAGTGCAGCAACAAAAGAAGGCCTCTTTCTTTTCTCTTTTAAAATCTTTCTGCGAATATATAATTCCACAGAATGCAAAAGGAAAAATGTCAGAGGGTTGGGGAAGGAATACGAGAGATATAAATATACCCCTCTACTCCTGGAAACATGTGCTATTTGAATAAATTGCCCTGGCAATTTTTAGAGGTAGAAAAATAATACAAGTTTGAATCAAATTCAAACTTGGGCCATTTTGAACCTAACCAAAAACACCTCCAATTGAGCTAAAATTTGGCAGAGGGGTTGTAGGCAAGGTGAAGCAATATTGGGCAAGGAATGAACATGTTTCTGGACAAGAAAAAAATATCACTTGAATTAAATGATGAATTTGAAAGGAGTGAGCTAGTGATGGAGTTTGCAAAGAAGATGGTGGAAGGAGATCACCACAAGGAGAGAGCAAATAATGCAACACACAAAATGAAAATGCAATGCAAACAAAATGATCATGATGGCATGATGACATGATGCAATGCAAACAACAATAAAGCAAGCACAAAGGAAACACACGGGGAAAACCCGGAATAGCTGGAAGTCTTCTGGAGCGTCGGTCTTGGGGCGTCATAAAAACCCCACCCATGGGTCTTTTCGGCAGCAGCTCGGGCAGCAGCAAGGGCAAGGGCACCCCCAGCGCCTCATCCTCCCATGATCCTCCTCCTCCGCCGCCAGCGTGGGACCGCTCGGTTCGGCGGCGTCTACACATCCCGATGCACCAAGCGCGGTGGCTCTGAGAGTACGGGCAGTCGCTGCCTTACCCCAACGTGACGCTGCCGCACCACTGGCACCTGGATCTGCAACGGATCCTGGTGCCGGTGGTTCCGTGGTCACAGCAGGCGCATAACGAGGAGGTGTGCAGGCGCCGGGAGCAGCTCACGCCGGCGCAACGGCGGATGCCCGAGTACACCGCCTACTCTCCCAACTGGGAGGCCTGATTTGCCCTCGAACATAAGGAGCAACGACGGCGTGGCGTCGACTCCAACCAGTCGTTCCCACCACCATCCCCGCAGGTAGAGCTAAAGGAAGAGGATGCGGAGCGGAGTACCAAGCCGCCCTCGAGGAGGCCCAGCAGCACGCGCTGGATGCGAGCCGGCTCGAGGAGCACGCGGACTGGGATGGGCTGGAGCAAGCCCTTGCCTTGTCCGCAGCTGGGGACTCAGTCCACACGCCCCTCTTCATGCCGCCACCGCCGCCCAAGGCCGAGCCGAAGCTGGAGCCAACACCCATGCGCAAGCGGTCACCGCCGCCCCCCACTTGGCCGGAGGAATCCTACTCGTGGACCGGCAAGTACCGCGAGTGGGTGAGCATGCCTCCCTGCCAGTACACCGTCACGCTGAAAGAAGAGGCGGCACACCTTGAGCAGTGGAAGGCGCACTGGCTCGCCGAGGAGGGGGCCGACGATGAGCGGCAGATGCAATATGAGCAGCTGATGCGCCGCGATGATGAGGCTCTGTGGCTCGAGGAGGAGGAGGAGGAGCATGCCCGCCTCGCCGATGTGCCGTAGCCGCAGCAGACGCCGGAGGAGGCTGCCCTGGCGGCCTATTGAGCCGCGTTTGGTTGGGCTGGGCCTGCCCCCGTCTTCATTGACCTCACCGGTGGTGAGGGCGAGGGCGACGATGGCATGGGCAAGGGCCCGGCGGTCTCGAGCAGCGTACGGCTGTTTATTTTAGTGTTTTTAATTTTCTAGTTATATTTAAGTGGACTTTGGCCGGCGTTTGACTGGCCATTTATGTATAATTATGTTTAATGTCTCAGTTTCTGCCACGTAGGCCTCCCGTTGGGCACATCTGCCGACCCAAATAAAAAACCAAACACGCATATCCACATGGCCGACCCGACGGAAGAAAAGCGAACAAAGCACACTCTTAGGGCTGTTCGAAACAAGAAGAAGAAGAAGAAGAAGAAAAATGCAACTCAAATATTATAAGTGACTAGTAGACTGCCCGTGCATTGCCACGGGCCGGAAATGAATATGTAAACAATGCTCAATTTATAGCTCCAATCATCTTCCGTTGTAAACGTTGCCGCGGGCCTCGTTGTAAGCTTTATTCTGGTTTCTTGCTCCTCCATTTTATAGGTGCAATCATCTTCTACTCCTACACATGCTTCCAATCCTATGTTTTGGATACCTCCAGATCGAACGCAGCCCAATTCTTTCTATCCTTGTCTTTCTTCTCGCGGAGGCAGCATCTCCTTAACCATCAGTGAAAAACAAAGTGACCTATCTCTTGTCTTCCCTCCTCCCCATTCACCTTTATCTCTTTATTTGAACCGAGGCAAAATACTTGCCATTTTCATTGATTAGAGAGTGAGAATTGCACGTTAATTAACGGGAAACCAGGCTAAAACCAATATGTCCAACCCACATAACATGGGTACACTGGCCAACCTGGTTATCGACATAGAACATAAAGCTACAAAGAGGAAAAGACATCTGGCGAATAGTCGCAAGCGTCATTGTCATCACCGGTTGCCTCCGAACGAGCAACTCCAACTTCACTATAGACCTTCATCGTCAAAGCCAACCCCGCAAGCAGCTACACCAAAACCATGACGACACATGCCAACAGAAGGCCACACGCGCAAACAACCGATAACTCCGACTCTGATGATGAGCATCACAAGGGAAATGTGTAGGACTTGCGGTGTTGCAGCTTTGACTTCAAAGCAACAAAAAAACCAGTGAAAGAGCACCTCGGACACGTAGAGAATATCTGACTACCGAAGCCAGAGCCACGAACGAAGCTCCTCTCGATTCCATCATCGTTGCCAAACAGACACCATCACCCCGAAATGGTTGCCTCAACAAACTACACGACGAAGATGCCGCAAAGCATGCACCGAACATGCCGCCATCCACCAGTCTCCGGGTAGTGGCCGACTCTAAGACGATGCCCCAAAGAAGGAAGAAGACGTGAAGGCCACTTTGCTGCCCGATCCTGAGGATCTGAGCTTTCCCTCCGGAGAAAAGGCCGCGAGGACGGGACGAGAGGAGCACCACACAGCAACAACGCTTCCAAGAAAGAGCACGACGCCCACAGGCGTCGCCATCGCCGGACCCAGCAAGGCCAAACATAGGATTTCTCCCGGAGATAGTCAACCATCAACTGCTCGCACCGGCACAACAAACAAACCCCATCCTGCCGAGGCCGACAATGAACTTGTCACGGGGTCCCACGATGCACCAGATCTAGACGCACGTACCACCCCCTCCCCGTAGCCAAAGTCGCTAACACCAAATCCGGGGCCACCGCTCTAGCAGCCTCCACCAAGCCATAACCACGCCGGGCTAGCAAGATGGCCATATTCGTCGCACCAAGCCTGGAGGGGAGCCGCCACCCCACCCCATCGCGCAGAGCAGAGCTGCCGGGCTGAAGCTTGAGCAACCCGCAGCAGCCGCAACCCCGTCCTTGGAGTGGGTGGCAAGTAGCATACCATCGGATCCACACGTCAGTAGCCGCCTATGGCGCCCGGATAATTATGCTACAGTAAATCTCTGCTAATGACGCCACGTCACCACTATTACTATTGATAAACTCGCATTGATTAAAATCCTCGTTCAAATTCAAATTTGAAATAAAGTCAAATTCGAAAGTTTTCAAATATCAAAAATAAAATGTTTGTCATGTGGCAAATTTTCATTTGTTAATATTGGAGGTGAACCAACATTTTTTGTAATTGGTTGAACGCCTTAAACTAAATAAAATAGAAAATATAAAAGGTTAAAGAGAAAACAAAAACAGAAAAATTAAAAGGAAGAAAAACCCCCCTCCCCTGGGTCTTGGCCCAACTGGCCGACCAGGCTAGCCACCCACCGGCCCAGCCCCTAGCTATACCCTGCCTCCCCACATCGTGACCTAGCCCATGATCCACCCCACTCCCCCCACGCTTCCCTCGTCCTCCTATGCTCCCCCATCGATCCAGATCGGGGCAACCGCCCCGACCTCGCCGTCGGATGCCGCTTGAAGGAGCTGTCTCGACACTAACGCCTGGTGCTACCTCGGGTTGCCTGCCCCCCTTGCTGAATGCCCCGTCCTCCTCCTTGGGCCCCTCCCACTCGACTGGATCTGGATCGGGGAGGGGCTCGATCCCGTGCCTCTTCGCGCCTCTCGTCGCCACTGTGCCCCACCACCACGTCGGCGCCGCCCCCACCGCCTCTCCATCGACGTTCACTGTCGAGCCTCGCCGCCTCGATCCTCTGCAATGGGGGTGAGGAACTCCCCCTCTCCTCTCTACTCCCTGCGGCCGCTGCTCACCGCCTGAACCGCGCCTTGCTCGCCCGTCGTCGCCTGCTGCTGCTCCCGCCGCCGTGCCCCATCTCCGATTAGCCTCGCCCCGGTCCCATCCCGCGCGATCTCCCAAGGCCTCTGCGCCGCCCACACCCCGCGAGCCCACATTGTCGTGTGCCTTTGCCCGCTACCAACTGGCTTGGCACCGAGCCTGCCCAGCGGCCCAAGCCATCGAGCGCAGCCGCTGCTGGTCGCCGCCCCGCCGCCTAGCGCCCACCGATGCCGCCCCCTGCAGCTCC
>LR738711.1:777526080-777550678 GCA_902687465.1 Secale cereale
GATCATCCTGATATCGGCCATTCTACTCTCTATCATGCTTGCATTAGATTTATTTACGGTTGTTGCTTGCTCCTATTCTGATGCATAACATGTTTTTGTAACTGCTATTATACCTTACCTGCTTATCCTAAACTGCTTAGTATAGGTTGGTAGTGATCCATTAGTGAACCCCACCTTGTCCTTGTTGCCCTTGCTTCATCATCGATGATTCAATCAACGTGATCGACGACCAGAGCCCGACACCTCACATCACTTCACGCCCCTTTTGTTGCTCGACTCTGCGGAGCTACTATCGAGTGCCAAGGGTGATACCTCGTGACGCACTCCCGATGATGACTCTGTAGTATAACTATTCGGTCATGGTCATTGAGGGTGATTCCCCTTTCACCATTCCTGATACGACTCTGTCGTGCAACACCTCAAGTGTGAACCTTGAGGGTGATTCCTCCTAAGTTCACCTTGATGATTACATCGAGTGGAATCCATCGAGGGTGATTCCTCGGGGTTTCCCCTTGATGTTTGGACACACGGTTACCTTGACTTTACTTAAGACCATTGTTGAAGTCGGGTCGGACCTGAGGGTACCCACGAGTTGATGTGAAAGTCGGGCGGGCCCGTGGAGCACCCGCGAGATAGTTATGAGGCACGGCTGGGCAGGCAGGTCGCCCACGGGTGGGCTGGGCTAGCCCTTGCCGTATTTCCTTGAGACAGGGCGATTGGGTCACATTTCGTGAGTCTTTGCTCGTCTCCGTGAGCTCCTAATACACTAATGGTTTGGGTATTTGATTTGAATTGGCCTCTAGGCTTTACGCACTAACCGCCATGCGAGATTAGTTATGGGCCTTGGCGTCGTGGTACCAGCCGAAGCTTTGTCAGACATCCAGTTCAGCATTACAGCATGGTTGGATTGTGATGGCCATCTGAGGCGGTGCTGGTATTCACCCTACGCATAATGACCCGGAGTGCAACGGGCGATGGGCCCAAGACACCGGAGCGCTTAGGATCTAGATCAGCGGGGATCTCTCTGCTGAGCCTAGGTAGGGCAGCAACATGTTGATCTTCCAAGGCCGGGCATTGACTCTGAAAAGTGTGTCCGGCCAGAGATGATCAAGTGTGAGGGTAACGTGGTGCACCCCTGCAGGGAAGTTATCTATTCGAATAGCCGTGTCCATGGTAACGGACGTTCAGTCTTATATCTGGATCTATTACAACTAGAAATTGATACTTGAGATATGTGATGGTTATTGATATAACATGCTTGTTAATTAAAATTCTATTATGTAATCCCTTCTACTGCTGCAAGATGGTGGATTCCAGAAGATGCTAGTCTTCGATAGGCTAGGCATTTCCCTCTATTCTGGCTTTCTGCAGTTCAGTACACTTATACAGCTCATTCCTTTGATACTGATGCATACTTAGTATAGATCTGATGCTTGCGAGTACTTTGGATGAGTACTCACGGTTGCTTAGCTCCCCCTTTTACCCCTTCTTTCTTCTTTCTGGTTGTTGCAACCAGATGGCGGATCCCAGGAGCCAGACGCCACCCGAGTCGACTACTGCTACTACCCCGACGGAGCCTACTACTTCGAAGAGATCGCTGCCGACCAGGAGAAGTTAGGAGGTCCCATGCAGGAAGCCTTGCCTCTTCGATCGTTGATGTTTGTGCAAGCCTTCTTAAGGCAAAACTTGTTTAACTTATGTCTGTAGTCAGATATTGTTGTTTCCGCTAACTCTGTTGCTTTCGAGCTTCTGTATTCGAGCCATCGAGGCCCCTGGCTTGTAATATGAAGCTTGTATTATTTTAATTTGTGTCTAGAGTTGTGTTGTGATATCTTCCCATGAGTCCTTGATCTTGGTCGTACACATTTGCGTGCATGATTAGTGTACGGTCAAATCGGGGGCGTCACACCGCTGGAGCGCTGCCAACCGCCATGCAGTCCCTACCAAATGTCGTCGAGGCGCCCCAAGGCCACTCCCCAAGCAACATGAAGAAGGACACCCATCTCCTGGTTGCCTCGTCGTCGCCCACGCAGCCGAAGGGGACCGCCGCATCTGCAGTCACACCGACCAGACCAGCATCGCGACCAACCTCAGGCCCGCCGTCGCGAGATCCCAGCACCGCTGTCAGAACGACGTATGGGTGCCCCGCCGCCGCCACGCAAGCCCTAGCGGCCATGGCGGTAGGCCGCTTGATTTGACCTATCCTCTAGGGGCTAGGTTTGGCGCCCTGGTGCCGCCAGGAGCGGCACTCGAGCGGTGTCTTTTTTCTACGAGACCAAATTTACCTCTATGCCATATGTGTAGATCGGATAATGGTAAACACTCAAAGGTTGTTGCCGCACCCATTACTTCTTTTTTCTTTTTTGCGCCTTGCCGCACCCATTACTAACCGCAAGGAAATTCCGCATTACCTATAATGGTCTGTATCGCCATGGGGTGGAACCCAAGAGCACAGGACGAAGGCAGGATGGGATAAGGGAGGGTGTGAAACCTAGTAGCCCTGTTCTGCGGAAAAGGGAATGGTAGAGAGAAAGAACATACCATTCTGTACAGAAATTTGGACAAGCTTTGTGTAGGTAATGTTCAATATTAATGTGTGAACAAAAATGTTAACAATTTTTAACATGATAGCTACCATGGTGTGCTGACCGGGAACTACTTACTTACTGAAGATCACATAAGTGCGACTTTTTGCATTTAATGAAGAAGAATGTATTCACAATTACAGAGGTATGTTCCGGGTCTTATATGATTATTATGGGTTATAATTTGACTGTTCTTATCATGGGTTATAGAACCGAAAACATTATTAATTATATGCATACAATAAATAAATAAATGTGAAACTTCATTGTAAATTCATCTTTGCCGCTCCATGTAATCGGAAACAAAAAAAGTTATAAACACGTTGATGCATAAGACAAGTGATTGTCTTGAGGCAGGAGGGCGACGAGACCTAGTATGTCTCCACTGTGGTCTTCTCGTATGGTCCTATGGCAATATGATGTAAATCCAATGGTGAAAAGTAATCAAAGTGGCTTCTCCCTAAATCCAATTGTCCAAATCAGAATATCAAACAAATTTAATTACAAAGCTCTACAAATTAAAGATAACTGACAAACATTAGTACAAGAGCATACATGTTTGCTGATGGCAACCATAATCTGAAATCCAAAAGCTTAAATAACCTCAAAGTGTAAATACTACATCCTTGCAGCTATGTCTCCACTAACAAATTGACTTCTTGCTATTAGAGAAGCCCAACGATTGGTGGTAAGCAACAAAAATGTCCGCAATATGGTTACTTCACTATTACTTTCTTTTTTATCGTATGCCCACAATATCGTACAGTAACACATTGGTAGTATCCACTTCATCTGCACATAGCAGCAATAAAATTAAGCACGAAAGAGCATAATTTATATATGAAAAATTGTATCGGTTGTACAATCTTTTATTTTGAGGCAAACATTATACAGTTTGGACTATGTGCTACTTGCCAATTCACAAGATATACAATGCAGTAGTAATACGTCCATTTTGCATCATGCTTTTATATCGATATTTATTGCATTATGGGCTATTACTTCACATTATATCACAATACTTATGCCTTTTCTCTCTTATTTTACAAGGTTTACATGAAGAGGGAGAATGTTGGCAGCTGGAATTCTGGGCTGGAAAAGGAGCAAATATTAGAGACATATTCTGCACAACTCCAAAAGTCCTGAAACTCTACGAAAGTTAGTTTTGGAATATATTAAAAATATTGGGAAGAAAGCATCAGAGGGGGCCACCCACTGTCCATGAGGGTGGAGGACGCGCCCTACCCCCCTGGGCGCGCCCCCTGCCTCCTGGGCCACCTGGAAGCCCCCGATGCCCATCTTCTGGTATAAGGTGTCTTTTGCCCTGGAAAAAAATTAGAAGGAAGCTTTCAGGAGAAGCGCCGCCGTCTCGAGGCGGGACCTTGGCGGGACCAATCTAGGGCTCCGACGGAGCTGTTTTGCCGGGGAAACATCCCTCCGAGAGGGGGAAATCGTCACCATCGTCATCACCATCGATCCTCTCATCGGGAGGGGTTCAATCTCCATTCACATCTTCACTGGCACCATCTCCTCTCAAACCCTAGTTCATCTCTTGTATCCGATCTTTGTCTCAAAACCTCAAATTGGTATCTGTGGGTTGCTAGTAGTGTTGATGACTCCTTGTAGTTGATGCTAGTTGGTTTATTCGGTGGAAGATTATATGTTCAGATCCTTTATGCACATTAATACCCCTCTGATTATGAACATGAATATGATTTGTGAGTAGTTACGTTTGTTCTTGAGGACATGGGAGAAGTCTTGTTATAAGTAGTCATGTGAATTTGGTATTCGTTTGATATTTTGATGAGATGTATGTTGTCTTTCCTCTAGTGGTGTTATGTGAATGTCGACTACATGACACTTCACCATTGTTTGGGCCTAGGGGAAGGTATGGGGAAGTAATAAGTAGATGATGGGTTGCTAGTGTGACAGAAGCTTAAACCCTAGTTTATGCGTTGCTTCGTAAGGGGCTGATTTGGATCCATGTGTTTCATGCTATGGTTTGGTTTACCTTAATTCTTGTTTCGTAGTTGTGGATGCTTGCGAGGGGGGGGTTAATAATAAGTGGGATGCTTGTCCAAGGAAGGGTAGTACCCAAGCACCGGTTCACCCACATATCAAATTATCAAAGTAACGAACACATGATGAAAACTAGCTTGACGATAATTCCCGTGTGTCCTCGGGAGCGCTTTCCTTTATATAAGAGTTTGTCTACGCTTGTCTTTTGCTACAAAAAGGATTGGGCCATATTGTTTCACCTTATTTACTTTTAGTACTTGATACTTGTTACCAATTACCTTATCACAAAACTATCTGTTACTGATAATTTCAGTGCTTGCAGAGAATACCTTACTAAAAACTGCCTATCATTTCCTTCTGCTCCTCATTGGGTTCGACACTTCTACTGAGATGGAACATTACATCCTGATATGCACCTAATCTATGTGGATGAAGTTTGTGGATTATTTAAGCTTGCAGGTATGCCTGAGGATGTTATCAAGAAGAAGGTTTTCGCTTTATCTTTGAAGGGAAAGGCATTCACATTGTTTAGGTTATGTGATGATATTGGATCATGGAACTACAACCGATTAAAATTGGAATTTCATCAGAAGTTTTATCCTATGCATCTGGTTCATCGTGATCATAATTATATATGTAATTTTTGGCCTCGTGAAGGAGAAAGTATTGCTCAATCTTGGGGGAGGATTAAGTCAATGTTATATTCATGCCCCAATCATGAGCTCTCAAGAGAAATTATTATTCAAAAAATTTATGCTCGGCTTTCTCTCAATAATCGCTCCATGCTCGATACTTCTTGTACTGGTTCTTTTATGATGAAGACTATTGAATTCAGCTGGGATTTATTGGAAAGAATTAAACGCAACTCTGAAGCTTGGGAACTCGACGAAGGTAAGGAGTCAGGTATAACACCTAAGTTTGATTGTGTTAAATCTTTTATGGATACCGATGCTTTTCGTGAATTTAGCACTAAATATGGACTTGACTCTGAGATAGTAGCTTCTTTCTGTGAATCATTTGCTACTCATGTTGATCTCCCTAAGGAGAAGTGGTTTAAATATCATCCTCCCATTGACGTACAAGTAGTTGAACCCATTAAATTTCAAGAAAAGACTATCACTTATAATGTTGATCCTATTGTTCCTACCACTTATATTGAGAAACCACCTTTCCCTGTTAGAATAAAGGATCATGCTAAAGCTTCTACTTTGGTTCGTAATATTAATTCTAGAACACCTACACCCTCTGAGCAAATTAAAGTTGAACCTATTATTGCTATGGTTAAGGGTCTCTTGGTTGATAATATTGATGGGCATGTTATTTACTTCTGTGATGAAGCTGCTAGAATTGCTAGACCCGATACTAAAAATAAACATAGACCTGTTGTTGGCATGCCTGTTGTTTCTGTTAAAATAGGAGATCACTGTTATCATGGCTTATGTGATATGGGTGCTAGTGTCAGTGCAATACCTTATACTTTATATAAAGAAATTATGCAAGATATTGCACCTGCTGAGATAGAAGATATTGATGTTACTATTAAGCTTGCCAATAGAGATACTATTTCACCAGTTGGGATTGTTAGAGATGTTGAAGTCTTGTGTGGGAAAATTAAATATCCTACTGATTTTCTTGTTCTTGCTGCCCCACAAGATGACTTTTGTCCCCTTATATTTGGTAGACCCTTCTTGAATATTGTTAATGCTAAGATAGACTGCGAAAAGGATATTGTTACTGTTGGTTTAGGGGATATGTCTCATGATTTTAATTTTGCAAAATTTCGTAGACAACCCCATGATAAAGAATTGCCTAGTAAAGATGAAATTATTGGTCTTGCTTCTAGTGTCGTGCCTCCTAATGATCCATTAGAACAATATTTGCTAGACCATGAAAATGATATGTTTATGAATGAAAGAAGGGAAATAGATGAAGTATTCTTTAAACAGGGACCTATTTTGAAACACAACTTGCATGTTGAAATTCTAGGGGACCCTCCTCCACCCAAGGGTGATCCCATGTTTGAGCTTAAACCATTACATGATACTTTTAAATATGCTTATCTTGATGAAAAGAAGATATATCCTGTTATTATTAGTGCTAACCTTTCAGAGCACGAAGAAGAGAAATTATTGAAAACTCTGAAGAAGCAACGTGCTGCTATTGGATATACTCTTGATGATCTTAAGGGCATTAGTCCCACTCTATGCTAACACAAAATAAAATTGGAGAAAGACGCTAAATGGTTGTTGATCACCAACGACGGTTAAATCCTAAGATGAAAGACGTGGTAAGAAATGAAATACTAAAGCTTCTGGAGGCATGTATAATTTATCCTGTTGCTGATAGTCAGCGGGTAAGTCATGTCCAATGTGTCCCTAAGAAGGGATGTATTACTGTTGTTCCTAATGATAAAGACGAATTGATCCCACAAAGAATTATTACAGGTTATAGAATAGTAATTGATTTCTGCAAATTAAATAAAGCTACTAGAAAGGATCATTACCCTTTACCTTTTATTGATCAAATGCTAGAAAGATTATCCAAACATACACATTTTTGCTTTCTAGACGGTTATTCTGGTTTCTCTCAAATACCTATGTCAAAAGAGGATCAGGAAAAGACCACTTTTACTTGCCCTTTCGGTACCTTTGCTTATAGACGTATGCCTTTTGGTTTATGTAATGGACCTTCTACCTTTCAAAGATGTATGACTGCTATATTCCTTGACTTTTGTGAAAAGATTGTTGAGGTTTCCATGAATGATTTCTCCGTGTATGGAACTTCTTTTGATGATTGCTTAAGCAACCTTGATCGAGTTTTGCAGAGATGTGAAGAAACTAATCTTGTCTTGGATTGGGAGAAGTGACACTTCATGGTTAATGAAGGTATTGTCTTGGGGCATAAAATTTCTGAAAGAGGTATTGAAGTTGATAAAGCTAAAGTTGATGCTATTGAAAAGATGTCGTGTCCTAAGGACATCAAATGTATAAGAAGTTTCCTTGGTCATGCCGGTTTTTGTAGGAGGTTCATTAAAGACTTCTCAAAAATTTCTAGGCCTCTGATTAATCTCTTACAAAAAGATGTTCCTTTTGTCTTTGATGATGATTGTGTAGAATCATTTGAAATACTTAAGAAAGCCTTGATTTCTGCACCTATTGTTCAGCCACCTGATTGGAATTTACCCTTTGAAATTATGTGTGATGCTAGTGATTATGTTGTAGGTGTTGTTCTAGGACAAAGAGTTGATAAGAAATTAAATGTTATCAAATATGCTAGTGAAACTCTAGACAGTGCGCAGAGAAATTATGCTACTACTGGAAAAAGTAGCAGTTGTATTTGCTTGTGATAAGTTCAGACCTTATATTGTTGATTCTAAAGTAACTGTTCACACTGATCATGTTGCTATTAAATATCTTATGGAAAAGAAAGATGCTAAACCTAGAATTATTAGATGGGTTCTCTTGCTACAAGAATTTGATTTGCACATTATTGATAGAAAGGGAGCTGAGAACCCCGTTGCAGACAACTTATCTCGGTTAGAGAATGTTCTTGATGACCCACTACCTATTGATGATAGCTTTCCTGATGAACAATTAGCTGTCATAAATGCTTCTCATACTGCTCCATGGTATGCTGATTATGCTAATTAAATTGTTGCTAAATTTATACCACCTAGTTTCACATATCAGCAAAAGAAAAAGTTTTTCTATGATTTAAGGCATTACTTCTGGGATGACCCACACCTCTATAAAGAAGGAGTAGATGGTGTTATTAGACGTTGTGTACCTGAGCATGAACAGGAACATATCCTACACAAGTGTCACTCCGAGGCTTATGGAGGACACCACGCTGGAGATAGAACTACACATAAGGTATTGCAATCCGGTTTTTATTGGCCTACTCTTTTCAAAGATGCCCGTAAGTTTGTCTTGTCTTGTGATGAATGTCAAAGAATTGGTAATATTAGTAGACGTCAAGAAATGTCTATGAACTATTCACTTGTTATCAAACCATTTGATGTTTGGGGCTTTGATTATATGGGACCGTTTCCATCCTCTAATGGGTATACACATATTTTAGTTGATGTTGATTACGTCACTAAGTGGGTAGAAGCTATTCCAACTAGTAGTGCCGATCATAACACCTCTATTAAGATGCTTAAAGAAGTTGTTTTTCCGAGGTTTGGAGTCCCTAGATACTTAATGACTGATGGTGGTTCACATTTTATTCATGGTGCTTTTCGTAAAATGCTTCCTGAGTATGATGTTAATCATAGAATTGCATCACCATACCACCCACAGTCTAGTGGTCAAGTAGAACTGAGTAATAGATAGATTAAATTAATTTTGCAAGAGACTGTTAATAGATCTAGAAAGAATTGGTCCAAGAAACTTGATGATGCATTATGGGCCTATAGAACTGCATATAAAAATCCTATGGGTATGTCACCGTATAAAATGGTTTATGGAAAAGCATGTCACTTACCTCTCGAACTAGAACATAAGGCATATTGGGCCATTAAAGAGCTCAGTTATGATTTCAAACTTTCCGGTGAGAAGAGACTATTTGACATTAGCTCACTTGATGAGTGGAGAACCCATGCCTATGAGAATGCCAAACTGTTAAAAGAAAAAGTTAAAAGATGACATGACAAAAGGATACAAAAGTGTGTGTTTAATGTAGGTGATTATGTTTTGTTATACAACTCTCGTTTAAGATTTTTTGCAGGAAAACTCCTCTCTAAATGGGAAGGTCATTACATTATCGAGGAGGTCTGTCGTTCCTGTGCCATAAAAATCAACAAATCCGAAGGTGGTGAACGGTCAAAGAATCAAACATTATATCTCAGGTAATCCCATAAATGTTGAAACCAATGTTATTGACACCGTAACCCCGGAGGTGTACATAAGGGACACTTTCCAGAACTTTTCAGACTCCGAAAAGGAATAGGTATGTGGTACGGTAAGTAAACCGACTCCAAGACAGTTCTAAAAACATTTTTTCTACGTCTTGGAATACTTAAGAAAATAGTAAAATAAGAAGTAGTCCGGGAAGGACAAGAGCCATCCACGAGGGTGGAGGGCACGCCCTACCCCCCCCCCCCGGGCGCGCCCCCTGCCTCGTGGGCACCTTGTGTGCCCTTCGGACTCCATTTTCTTGCATGATTCTTCTTTTGGTCAGTAAAAATTCATTATATAATCTCTCAAAGGTTTTGGCCACGGTACCACGACAAAATCCTCTGCTTTTCTTTTGAGCCATTTTTCTAACAGATCTGATCACCATGATGTATTCAAGCGCCCCCAAGGACACGTTTTTTGAGATGGTCATCAACCCCTACCTCGTGGAGGTGCTGCAACACCCTCAAACCATTGAGATGCGTGAGGGGGTGCTGCACATCCATGATGTTGAGGGACCAAGGAGGACCGGAAGCATGGAGACAAGACTCGAAGCAATGGAGCAGCAAGTTTTTAAGTGCCAGGGGATGGTGGAAAGCAGACTCAACGCCAACCACATGATGATCGCGGAGTTCACCAACAACCACAAGTTGGATGCCAAGAACATTGGGGAGACCATCTTCAAGCTTCACGAGAAAATCGAGCACCTCCAAGCCCAGATCTATGACCTGCAAAATCAAAACTGTGAGTATGAATATAGATTCAAGAGGATGAGTTTGGCTGCAGATTTGAGGATCCCGGAGACTCGATCATCCTTCTATGATGGTGAGACTATGCCTTGGAAGATGGACGACAAGCCTACATCATTAACAACTCCATCATCACCACCTCCGAAGAAAGAGACATAAATACATGGGTATGGGCACTCCCCTTGTCAATTGCGAAGCTTGGGGGAGGTGCCACGGTATCGTATCACCATCGCACTTCTATCTTTACCGTTTTTCTTAGTTCGATCCTTTCGGTTATATCTTGATCTAGTAGAATAAAGTTTACTATGATCTAGCTTTGAGTTTTTGTGTTGGTCCTTATCTATGTAATCGAGTATGTGAGCTATATATATATAATAAAGATTAGTCTTGAGTCGAGGGCTTGGTTATCTTGCTGTGATCTTGAGGGGAAAAGGAAAAAAGGAAAAAAAATCATATTGATCTTATGGAGAGTAATAACTTCACATATAAAGAGTATGATGAATAAAAGTTGTTGAGAGTTGACAAACATATTTGGTCATCGTTGCAATTAATAGGAAGTAATAAAGGAAGAGAGGTTTTCATAAATAAATATACTATCTTGGACCTCTTTTATGATTGTGAGCACTCATTAAAATATGACATGCTAAAAAGTTGATGTTGGACAAGGAAGACAACGTAATGGGTTATGTTTTCTTATATCTGAAATAAATTATATTGTCATGGATCATCCAACATGTTGAGCTTGCCTTTCCCCCTCATGCTAGCCAAATTCTTTGCACCAAGTAGAGTACAACTTGTGCTTCCAAATATCTTTAAACCCAATTTTGCCATGAGAGTCCACCATATCTACCTATGGATTGAGTAAGATCCTTCAAGTAAGTTGTCATTGTTGCAAGCAATAAAAATTGTTCTCTAAATATGTATGATCTATTAGTGTGGAGAAAATAAGCTTTATACGAGCTTGTGATATGTAAGAAATAAAAGCGACGGGCTGCATAATAAAGGTCCCTATCACAAGTGGCAATATAAAGTGACGTTCTTCTGCATTAAGATTTTGTGCATCCAACCATAAAAGCACATGACAACCTCTGCTTCCCTCTGTGAATGGCCTATCTTTTATTTTTGTCTTATACCTTATACAAGAGTCATCGTGATCTTCACCTTTCCATTTTACACTTTATCCTTTGGCAAACACTATGTGTTGGAAAGATCCTGATATATATATCCAATTGGATATGGGTTTTCATAAAGCATTATTGTTGACGTTGCCCTTGAGGTAAAAGGTTGGGAGGCAAAACTATAAGCCCCTATCGTTCTCAATGTCCGATTAAAACTTCATACCCATATGTATTGCGTGAGTGTTAGCAATTGTGAAAGACTAAATGATAGTTGAGTATGTGGACTTGCTGAAAAGCTCTTATATTGACTCTTTCCCATGTTATGATAAATTGCAATTGCTTCAATGACTGAGACCATAGTTTGTTAGTTTTCAATGAAGTTTTTGATTCATACTTTACATTGTGAATAGATTGTTACTTCAGCATAAGAAATCATATGATAATATATATATGTTGCTATTCTAAGAATGATCATGATGCCCTCATGTCTGTATTTTATTTATTGAGAAACCACCTTTCCCTGTTAGAATAAAGGATCATGCTAAAGCTTCTACTTTGGTTCGTAATATTAATTCTAGAACACCTACACCCTCTGAGCAAATTAAAGTTGAACCTAGTATTGCTATAGTTAAGGGTCTCTTGGTCGATAATATTGATGGGCATGTTATTTACTTCTGTGATGAAGCTGCTAGAATTGCTAGACCCGATACTAAAAATAAACATAGACCTGTTGTTGGCATGCCTGTTGTTTCTGTTAAAATAGGAGATCACTGTTATCATGGCTTATGTGATATGGGTGCTAGTGTCAGTGCAATACCTTATACTTTATATAAAGAAATTATGCAAGATATTGCACCTGCTGAGATAGAAGATATTGATGTTACTATTAAGCTTGCCAATAAAGATACTATTTCACCAGTTGGGATTGTTAGAG
Source organism: Secale cereale (assembly GCA_902687465.1). NCBI lineage: Eukaryota > Viridiplantae > Streptophyta > Magnoliopsida > Poales > Poaceae > Secale > Secale cereale. Next base: position 777,538,381 of record LR738711.1, read on the forward strand.
ATGTTGAAGTCTTGTGTGGGAAAATTAAATATCCTACTGATTTTCTTGTTCTTGCTTCCCCACAAGATGACTTTTGTCCCCTTATATTTGGTAGACCCTTCTTGAATATTGTTAATGCTAAGATAGACTGCGAAAAGGATATTGTTATTGTTGGTTTAGGGGATATGTCTCATGATTTTAATTTTGCAAAATTTCGTAGACAACCCCATGATAAAGAATTGCCTAGTAAAGATGAAATTATTGGTCTTGCTTCTAGTGTCGTGTCTCATAATGATCCATTAGAACAATATTTGCTAGACCATGAAAATGATATGTTTATGAATGAAAGAAGGGAAATAGATGAAGTATTCTTTAAGCAGGGACCTATATTGAAACACAACTTGCATGTTGAAATTCTCGGTCAGTGCAATCTCAAGGAATCTGAGGATCGTGCAGAAATTCTCATCCACTTCTAGCTTGCGTGCCTGGTGTAAAATATAGCGCAAGGTCTGCTGGTAAGCGATTATAGGAATCCAGCTGATATAAACCATCATCGCCCACAAACCTGATGTACATCACTACTACAAATCTAATAAGCCGATCTAATTGAGAAAAGTTTATTAGAATTTAGAAAGCCTGACCTCGGCAGAGCTGATATTCGTTGTCGATCTAGGAGAAGCATGCCAACACAGCGGAAGCGGCATCCATGTCGGTTCGTGACGAATGGCGACGACGTCGCCCACCTCCTTACAGGATGAGGCGGCTCTCACCTCGTGGCAGCGGTCGTCCGTCCTCAACAATGAGTCGACTCATGTGTCCTTGCCAGAGGAGGTCCTCAGATGCGGCGGATACATGGGGAATCAGTGCGCCATAGTGATAGAGAGGCCACCATCGACGGCGGTCTACACGATCTGCGCGGCCATGGCCACGGAGATGCTCTATGTGACAGAGGCAAAGGCGACCACGACTCTTAACCGGACAACGCCGGATCAGACCGAGCTCTTGGAACCCTCGATACCTAGCGAAGGTGCTGACGACACAATGCCAAGGAGGATGGTGGCAGCCTGCGGGGAGCGGTCGAGCGGGCCCATCCCCTGCGTGAGCGTGCACGAGAGACAGAGAGTGAGGGAGAGGGAGGAATCCGGGATGGGGTAGAGCACGAGGCTACGTGGTGGCGACGGCGCTCGGACTCTTCGAGCGGTAGGGCAAGACGACGGAAGTGAGATGAGGCGTCCGCATTTTTATTGTTGATTAGAAATTAAATAGGTAAATAAATACTTTAATAATGAGATAATATTTCATTACAAATTAAGTAGGTACATGAAATGCTTTAATAATGAGATTTGTTAAAATTGGTTATTTGTTTCCTAATTAATGTGATTGAGCGATTTAAGGAAATTAATTTAAATTTGATCTTTAGAGACTGATTGTGATTGATTCTTTCACATAAAGATATTACTTCCTCCGTAAACTAATATAAGAGCGTTAATTAGGAAACAATTTACGGAGTGAGTACTAAATAATTTGCGTCAGTATGAAAATTTTGATCCGTTCAGATTTTTTTCGTTGTGTGAGAGGATTATGCGAAACTAAACCAACGAAAAAAACGTTTGAAAGTGATGGAACGAAAATAAATCATAAATATTATTCAACTACTCCCTCCGTCTCATAATATAAAAACGTTTTTTACACTAGTGTAGTGTCAAAAACGTTCTTATATTATGCGACGGAGAGAGTAACTCTTAAAAGCAGAGATATAAGAAATGCGACATGTCGCCAGAGATTTCTCCCCACGCACGTTGGCGGCTGACACGAGCACCAGAGTCCAGAGTCACCGCACCGCGCGCTCAGCTCACTCCCCTTCAACAGGAACATCATCGTCTGCGGCCGCGGCAGCGACAGCGCAAAGAGAGCCACACACATCACACTCGCAGCGAGATGGCCGACGCCGCCGCCGCGGATGAGCCGTGCCGCTGCCACATTGTGGCGGTGCCGTTCCCCGGCCGAGGCCACGTCAACTCCATGATGAACCTGTCCCGCCTCCTCGCCGCGCGGGGCGCCGCGGTCACCTTCGTCGTCACCGAGGAGTGGCTCGGCCTGCTCCGCTCCTCCTCCTCCGCCCCGCCGCCGCCCGGCGTCCGCCTGCGCGCCATCCCCAACGTCATCCCCTCCGAGCACGGCCGCGCCGCCGACCACGCGGGCTTCCTCGACGCCGTCGCCACCGAGATGGAGGCGCCCTTCGAGCTCCTGCTCGACCGCCTCCAGGAGGAGGAGGAGGTCCCGCCCGTCGCGGCGCTCGTGGCGGACACCTACGTGCCCTGGGTCGTGGGCGTCGGCAACCGGAGGGGCGTCCCGGTCTGCTCGCTCTTCCCCATGCCCGCCTCCTTCTTCTCCGCCTACTACCACTTTGACTCCCTCCCGCCGCGCCTCGTCGACGAGCACGCCCCAGCCGCCGGCGCCACCACAGGTCAGGTTCCTCTTCTTCCAAGCATTTCTGATAGGCTGATAACGCTGCCGATTACTGGACCATTAACGTTACTGATTGGGGAACCAACAACATTTCATTCAATTTATTGGCTGTTGCATCTATCATGTGTTGGATTTGAATGTACTATACTAGTACCATCTGATTTACATGTTCATGTTCATGGACTAGGGTCCTTGATAAGGCTGGTCACAATGGGGTGGAACTTAGGATTAACATCACATATTTCAATACAACGTTGCTTATGTGGCGCATATTTAATGAAGAGTGAGGTGCTTGTGGTAACTAGCTAAGTTACCGGAACATCACACACTTCAAGAAACAATGAGTCTATAAGCTAATAAATGCATCGTTGCATGACACTACCTACATGTTCCTACCCACTGTGGAGGTAGTAACATAGTCTAGATAAGTGCGTATGTTACTACCTTATGTTCCTGCCCATTGGGACCAGCCTAACTCTGCCAAAAATATACTCCATTATTTATGTGCCATTGTTTGACTGCTCCATTATTTATGTGCACATCCCGACGTATTTAGTGTTACGATGCCGGCAGCTGCATGTGCAGAGGATCGACTGACGTGAAGTATGGCCAATAAACATTGCCAAACATGAAAATAACTAATTAGTCACATGCAACTTTGAAGTGGACATGTCTATTTGTTTGTGGGAGTGGGCGAGTGGCACATGCTATTACTGGGAGAAAACTCACTGAATTAAGTTTCTACATGTAGTTTTTTTTATAGACAGTCCAAATAGCCAGAACTGAGCATAAATTAGGCTTGAGAAATTGGTATGGCATATGTGTATTGTTTTAACTGTACCACGTGGTTCTCATTTCGGGTGATTTTATTTTTTATAGTCATTATTATAGTGGAAAAGTTTTGTTCACCTCAATCATATATACATGGCAGCTTGCAGCATTGCTCAGCCATCCATTCTTGTATGCAGATAAATCAGATCACAGACTTGGGCACTATATCTCAGGCTTTGCTTCAAGTTCAGTAACCTTATCTGATCTGGAGCCCTTGATTCACAACAAGAGAACAGTAAACCATGTCCTAGCAGCTCTCTCTAGCATCAAGAACGCGCAATGTCTCCTATTCACCACTATGCACGAGCTCGAGGCCGGTGTCATCAACTCCCTAAGATCAGCACTCCCATGTCCAGTTCTCCCAGTTGGGCCCTGCATTCCCTACATGACACTGCAAGACCAGCATTCCAAGTCCAATGGCAAGTCCAATGGAGAAGTTACCACCAGTCCAGGAGACTGCTTCACCTGGTTGGACTCTCAACCTGTGAACTCGGTGCTATACGTCTCCCTTGGCAGCTTCCTCTCTGTGTCAGACTCCCAGCTTGATGAGATAGCATTAGGCCTTGCATCGAGCGGTGTCAGGTTCTTATGGATTCTCCGTGAAAAATCTTCCCGGGTGCGAGAACTTGTCGGCGACACCGACAGGGGCATGATAATGCCATGGTGCGATCAGCTGAAGGTTCTGTGTCATCCTTCTGTTGGGGGCTTCCTGACACATTGTGGGATGAACTCGACGCTTGAAGCCGTGTTTGCTGGTGTGCCTATGCTTGCTCTACCACTGTTCTTTGATCAACCGATTGATGGCCGTCTAATTGTTGAAGACTGGAAGGTTGGACTGGCCCTGCGGGAATGGGCCGATAAGGATGGCCTGATTGGGAGTCAGGTTATTGCAAGGGCTGTTAAGAGGCTCATGGCCTGCGATGAGGCCGATACCAAGGCGATAAGGAGGCGTGCCCTTGAGTGGAAAGAGATCTGTGGCAGAGCTGTCGAAAAGGGTGGATCTTCGTATGATAATCTCAGTTCATTGATGCAGATGGTATGCGCGTCAAGATGTACTGAACTCAATCAGCAATGTTGCAAAACTGATGCTTGAAATGCGTCATGTATTGTGTGAGTGTAGTTTTGATGAGCAGTGTCATAGGGAGAGAGCACTTGGTACAGTTTCTGCCAGAGCTCAGTTTGATTGTCATCACGATATCCTGAACTCAATCAGCCATTTGGTTTCATTGTTCTTGTATCTTCATGAAAAGACATAAGGGATTTTATTGCACTGCAAAGTGATTATTGTGTGAGTAGTTTTGATGATAAGAAAATTTAATGCGCAAACCACCATCATTCTAAGACTGAATTTATTCGACAGACTACTTGTGCAAAATATGGTTCAGATTTTGAATAAGGCTAGTTCAAATTATGAAGGTGCAAATATGGTTCAAAAGATATTGCAGAGTCAGAAACACTTCATATTGCTGCCTGTTAAAAATATTAAAATTATGATGTTCAGATTGAATAACAGTTGGATATCCTCACACATTTAGGAGGAAATTAAGGACACATCAAAGATTATTCAAAAAAAAAATATGAGCAGTAGTTTTGTATTACACGTAAGCCTGTCAGAAGACTGAAAATTTTAAAAATTCTACAAAATGCTTTTCGTAAATCAGAAGCAACTGCAGTGCTTACAAACTCGCACACCATATTTTTTATGATGAAAAAGGTAAGTTCTTATGAAGTGCAATTGCAAACCACTGTGGAGATTTTGAAATCATGATGAACACATCAAAGATTATTCAAGTGTTGGCCTGGACACCAGTCTCTAAGAAGAAAAATTATTCATTCTGAAAATTCTACAGACCGCAATTAACATCAGAAATAAAAAAAAAAGGTCAGATTATGAAGTGCAAATTGCAAACACATTCTGATTGTAAATTACAAACTTCTACAACTGTGGTTCAGATTTTGAAATTATGCTGAACTGTACCTCAGGCAGCAATTATCTCACACCATAATTCACAAAGACAGAGACACCAAAGATTATTGATTATTCAAATAATTGAATAGCTGTCGTAGACTCATGTCATTGATGCAGATGTGTGTGAGACTACTTGTGGAAAAATATGTTCAGATTTTGAATAAGGCCTGTTCAAATTACGAAGGTACAAATATGGTTCAAGAAAACTCATGTCATTGATGCGTGTGTGAGTTTTCTTGTCCCAGTTCAAATAAGAGATTGTGAGTAGTATTGCGGATCACAATAGATGCAAAGAAAATGAATGCATTCCATACTTGTACTAGAGAAGTTAATAGGTGTAAGTGTAATAGTGTCACATGACTTATTCCATTTCTACTCTATGGGATCTTACGGATTCATGGACATGGTTGCGGTGATCATATTCTTCATGTGGCAGATCCAAATCAATAACTCAAGTCACACTCATAATCCGCCTTTTTTCTTTCGTAAAATTAACTTCAACTATTTAACTCCAAATTATTTTACTATGATACATATATGCCTTCCCTATAAAGGACCCGAAGCTTACTTTAAAGTGATGTTCTTATGATGAACACTGCAACTGTGGTCAGATTTTGAATAACAGTAGAAGCATGATCACACAACATATTTTCAGGAGGAAATTCAGAAGGACAGAGACACCAAATATTATTCAAATAATTGAATAGCTGTCGTAGATAGCATTCAGAAGACATAATATATATACACCAAGACCAAGGTGTATTTTTACCACACAAATCCTAATAATATTCATCAACAAGTCAGATAATATGCCTGACTTGCGATCAAACAGCAAACAAACAGCTTCTCAGAACTGTTCTTCAAACCCTTCTTGCACTCTTCTAAAAGCAACGCGGCGAAATGTCAGACAATCCTTCCATCGCACTCCCAAGTCCAAACCAAAAGAACAGCTCATTTGCCCAAGTCGGTCGCAGGCGGGCGCAGGGCGACTCCTCCGAGCTTCTCGCTGGAGTATTTCTTGTAGGCGACCTTCAGCTTGCTGTCAGGGGCAGTTGAGTGCGAGGCCACCAGGATCTTGGCAGCGTCCCTGAAATCAATCATCACACAAAGCAAAAGATTGTCTCTGTCAGTGCGCGCCCCTGAATGAAATCATCACAGATTCAAGCTACGAGAGGGATTCAGTAGCGTGCATGCTTATAGCTTACATCAGCTGTGCTTCAGTGAAGCCGGTGTGGTGCTTCAGAGTGTCGGTCCACAGAGGGGTCCTCTTGAGGGTGAGCCTGGCGGCGTAGACAGCAGCGGCGGCGACCATGGAGGGCTTGGACTGCACGAGCCCGTACTGCAGCAGCGCCAGCTCCGCGAAGAAGAAGACGGTGTTCTCCATCTGCACACACACACACACACATCCAGGAGAAGACAGACAAAGGAAACATCAGCACACAGACTCGCTGATCTGAAGAATTTGCGTGCTGTGTATGTGTAAATCTGATGTTCTTTTTACCTCCTTGTCGTTCTTCTGATCGGAGGAGAAGGCGGCCTTGGCGAAGCGGACAAGGAAGACGTAGAGCGTGGGCACCGTCAGGTTCCACTCGAGCCTGTTTAGGATGGCCTTCTCCATCTTCAGAATCTGCTCCCGGGTATAGGCACTGTCGGAGATCAGTATGAAATCATTCACCTGCAAGCGTACGTGCACAGCCAGCAATCAGAAACGTGGACTCGATGAATGAACAAACATCTGGTGAGTGGAGAAAAGCAGAGGGATTCAGCTTTTTACTTACCTCAGGAGCCCAAATCTCTTCGTACTTGCAGGCGATGAGGAGGGCGGAGACGCCCACCAGCTGCAGCTCCCGCCGGAGCACGGGCTGCAGCGACAGGTACATGTCGATGATATACACCGTGAGGTAAAGCGACTCGGGCATCAGGTCGAACTTCTGGTGCACTTCCAGGATCCAGTCGATGAGGATGCCCCTCATCTTGGCGTTGATCTCCACCTGGGAGTCCATGTAGTCACTGGCCCGGCATTCGTTCTGTCAACAGAGAGAGCATGGATGGAAACAACACCTTCAGATTCAGAGACCAGGCGGGCAGGAGATCACAATGCCTTTTGCACAATCTAGTACTGTACTCTACTACTGCCTAAGGGAGCTCATGTTCTTACCTCGGCGACTTTGTAGAATTTGTAGATATCTTCGATGTAATCGACGACGGCGAGCTGGTTGTCGCCGTCAAGCTTGTCGATGTCCTGAATCGCTGGCAGAGCTTGTTCTTCGGTGATTCCTGCGGCAAACTGCAATTGCAATGGTGGATCAGAATCAGATCAGACTCCTTGCGCAGGTCTAAGAAGCAAGTGTTTGACTGTCGACAGGTGAGACGCGTACCTTGGAGCGTGCCGAGAGCACGTGGCTGAGGGTGGTGACCACCTTCTTCCTCGAGTACTTGCGGACGGAGCTGACGCTGCCGGCCTCCGACTTGGTCACGTCGGAGTCGGAGCTGATCTCGATCACGTGCTCCGGTGGAGGAGGGGCGGGCTTGACATGATGAGCCCTCCTCACCGCAGGTCTCGCCGCCGGATTCTGCAGCAACCAAAGCCAGGCGACGCTCCGGTCAGCACCAAGACCAGATATGATTCAAATCAGGACGAGCGAGGAGGGCGTGCGTGCGTACCTTTGCTTTCTCCTGCGCGTTCTTGAGGAGCTGGGCACCGAAGTTCCTGGTGACGGGGCGGTGGTTCGCCGGCTCATGGGGCTGCGGCTTCCTGTTTCTAAGAAGGCAACGTAAGCCGGAGCTCCATAGGAAGAAGAAGGGGAGGAAATCGTAAGTGCTGGAACGGATAGACTTGCTGCTTACCCTTCGGCCGCGCGGACGTTGACGACATTGCCGATGTCGCCCAGGGCACGGCGGGTGGCCGCCTTCTGCTGCTTGCCCATGGCGGGGACACCACCACCACCACCACCACCTAACGCTGCAGGGCAGAAACAAGAAGAAGTCAGATCCGTCGCGAGGAGGTGGATCAAATCGCCATCAGAGTCGAATCTTGCGTCTGAAGCTGCTCTTGCAGCAATCAATTCAGACCAAAAACGAGGATCGGAATCTTGGGCAATTAATCGCAGAGAAAGCCACGGATCGGAAGCTTGAAGCACAATCTTGACGAGAAATCGGCCGGGGCTAACAAAAACGCATCACAAATTCCCCCCAACCAGACAGGGGGTCAGGGCCGAAACGAGCACCTCCAAGAAACTCATCTTTCCCCCCAAAGAAACCCATATTTCCCCCAAAAAATCCATCTTTTCCCGAGACCAGAACAAGAACCAGGAACCAGGGAGGAATCCACCCTGGGGGAACCACGCCAAGGGAAGAAGAAGAAGAGGGAGGGCAGGATCCGCCGGCGCACCTCTGTTGTGCTGCTGAGCGGCAGCGACGTTGTTGTGCGCGCGTGCGGCCATCGCGTCCCCCTCCTCGCCCTGCCCGAAGATCCCCGAGAGCACCGAGGAGAAGAAGCGCGCAACCCGCGAGCCCTCTTCCCCGCCGGCGAGCGCAGCCACGGTGGGTTCCGGCGAGCTCTACGGCGACCCTTCCCTTCTCGGCAGCTCTTCACCCTCCGGCTCTTCTCTCTCTTCCTTCTCGCCTAGGGTACGAATCGACCTTCGCCTCGTGGGTGGATCGATCGATGGCGTGATGGGGAGAGAGTTCTTGGAGGGATTGGGGGTCTGGGATCCGGAGGAGGGGAGGAGAGATATAGGACGAGGACGGGGCGGGCAAGGTCCTGTCGGGGTGGGCGGCGGCGTGGGCCTCTGCGCGGAGCGGGGAGGGGGAGGAGCGGCCGGCTCCAACGGTCGGTAAGGGCTCGGATCGCAACGGTCGGGGCGCGGGATCGGACGGCCCGGATTGAACGGGGGACTAGCCGTTGGGTGGCTGGGTTCCGAGCTGGAAAGGGGCTCGAGTTGTGTAGGACACGTAACACCAGAAGGCGCGTTGGGTATATGGTAAGAAATTAATAGAGAGATTTTGTGTTGTTGTTGTAGTATGTACGACGGATTCACAAGATCTCTTTGGCGTGTGGCTTTCTTTCTTTTTATGGTTCATTCATTCACTGGCTATGGGTTGCCTAGGCCAGGCACCAGGTGGAAACATTCAATCTCTTTTTATGAAAATGTGAAATTCTTTTAACTCTTTCCGAAAGTGAAAAATGTCCAATTCTTTAACTCTTTCCTAAAGCGAAATATGTGAGGTTCTATACCTAAAATTACAGTTGTGATTTATTTTTCAAGTCGTGTGAATAAAGCAGTTTCTGTAGAGGGCGGCGTTACCGAGCTTGGGTCATCTGTGCACCCGCAATGTACGGTACATGGAAAGAAAATATAACCTCCGCTCGAAAATAACTAACGTGGTTTTAGTTCGGTTGAAAATTTCACGACGTTTTGACATCGCAGGAACTCTGGACAAAAAATAAACTTTGAGTAAGGCTCAAAATTCAGATTTTTGAGCATTGATTTGTGTTTTTGTTTGTTTGTCCATAGCTCCCTCGATGTCAAACCTCGGCATCTTTGATGCCATGAAATTTTAGTTTTTTCTTATCATATTTGCAAAAAAAAAATGGATTTACTTTCATTCGATAGGTGATGAGCTTCGGATCTACCATCAACTATCCTGATACGACATGATACGTATCCTTTGATTTACTTTTTAAAAATAATGTTTGATACGTGCGGGATACTATTATGATACATTTTGGATAGAAGAAACCATTACTTACATTGTAAGCATGATGTATCTCACCATTTACCATTGTACTAATTTATTCTGTTTTGATAAAGTGTTTTTCTAACATAGTACAGACGTAGACGCTCATACATACGCACTCATCTCTATTAACGCATACACGCACACCATATCTCTATGAGCACCTTCGAGGGGCTGGGCTGAGTTTGCACACCGTCTTGAGATTGACAGAGTCGCCATAGACACATTCGTAGTCGACGGGAACGTCTCTTCTCACTAAAACCATATCGCTGGAAGACCTGAAATAAATTTAGGAAAATGCGAGCACCAATGTCAAGTCCGAGACTTGAACTATGGTGGGCAGAGGATACCGTTGTTCTCTTAACCATCTAACCACAGAGCAATGCTACACATACAAATAATTTACAGGCTTTTACAGGGTGGGTTAACCTTGATTGGTCAATAGGTGAGCGGGGCGGCCCACCCCCCTTAAAATCAGGGGGGGAGAGGTTTGTGATTGGTTGTTAGATGGAAAAAGCGTGTAAAAGCTTGTAAATCCTTGTATGTCTAGCATTTTTGCCAACCACATGTTGGTTCACAAACGTAAAGCATTTGCTAGAAGACTTCATCACTTTAATATGTATATTGATGTATTGGGCGTAACCCCCTATCCCCGTATCATAGTTCCTAAAAAACTGAGGTATCGGATGTATCTCTGCATCGTGTATCTGATACATATCCAAGTATCCACATAGTGTAGCAAGTATTTGTGACTATATGACCTTTTCGCGAGATTTAAATTTTATGTCAAGTTTTATCACATTTAAAAGCTATAGTTTTCCAAATTACGAGATGTAAGAATCGGGGTGATTTCAACTTTGCATCACACTCAAATTATGTGCAGTTGACCATCAAATGAATGTAATCTCTCTGCGTGCGTGCGTGCGTGCGTGCGTGCGTGCGTGCGTGCGTGTGTGTGTGTGTGTGTGTGTGTGTTTGATGCAACTGATTTTGTGGGCGTGTTCACAATGGGGTTTGAATCAAGGTATTTTGCAATTTACCTTGGAATCTGGTTTAGATGACCGCAAATTTATTACAGTAAATAGAATTACAAATAACACTCATAAATTTAACTCGTTTTATGATCATACCATGAAATGCACACAAATCGCACGTCGCACAAAGTTTGAAACCCGCCTAATTCTTAAATCCCGCAATGTCAATTGGAATTCACATAGTTCTCAAGTATAATGAGAGTGCAACATTGAATTTAAAACCCTGTAAAAGGTGTCGACACAAACATCTGGTTACAAATGTAATTAACTACTGTATATATTTTACGTTATCTTTGTTGGAAATTGCACATAACACAGGAGGCCAGATTGAGAGGAGCCCATGAAATCATGGTCAGTTGGTAAGAGTTTGAAAACTTCATTTACTCCAACGAGCAAGTACCAGCGCATTACAAGATGCCCGGCTAAAAGGCATGTGAGCCCGTGGTCCAGCGGTCCAGCCCAGCACTGACAAGACCTCGACGGCTTTCGGATTGAAGATAACCTTGGATTGGCTTGCGTTGCGTTTGCATGTGACGAGCGAGCGTCTTGGAGTGAGATCCGTACGTTGCAGCGGCCTATGCGCTGTCATGTACTCAACGTGGATTATATAGTAGTACTACCATATATCCTTTCTCAAATGGATATATTGTTTTCTTTTTGAGATGAAATTCTCACGTGGATTTTGAACGTCTCTGAGAAAATCCGTTGCGTTTTGTTGCTGAGACTAGCTTTGGTTTGACCCGTCAACGGCTAGGGATTCGAGATATAGCACTAGTAGTATAATAATACAAGGTTTGTCAGAGCGTGTTTGCAGATAGCCGTGCAGTCTTTGCCCTTGTTGTTTACAGACGCTAACAGGCAGTGGGGTTTACATTCGGCAACGAAGAAAAAAATACAGTAGAGAGAATTGGTGATGAAAGTGTTGGAACCACTGGCTCCGGCACACGACGACGATCACCGGAGACACGACCTGAGAGGAGAAGGAAGAACACAGAAAGTCTGCCGGCACACGAACGCCCCCCGCACGAACGGGATTTTTTCTTTTTCTCCTCGAACACGAACTCGATCGCCTTAGCGACTCACACAGGGGGAAGAGGGCTTTACACCCGAGCGCACGGACATGCCCGAGCTGCTCCACGACTCACCCATCTCCCACTCGCCACGCCCTGCACGCTCTGGCTCGCGCGCGCCCATCGCGCTCTGACGCGATCGCCGCGGCCACTCCGCGCGCCCTACGCAGCCCACGCCCTGGTCCTTCGCTAACTGACCCCCCCCC
>LR738711.1:777550900-777577358 GCA_902687465.1 Secale cereale
GCACACACGCGCTAACTCACGCACACCTACACTGCCACGGGCCGAACCCGACGCGGCCACCGCCCGCACGCACGCGCGCACCGCGCCCTGGCTCGCCGCGGCTTATTGAGCCCAACACTCACGCCCTAAGCCGCGGCTCAGAGCAAGCCACCGTCCTCGACGTCGCCGTCGACCAGCAGCGCATGCTCCGCCGCCGGCGCCTTCTTCCACTGCGGGCAGTCACGTTTGAAGTGACCCCGCTCACCGCATTTGTAGCAGCGGCCCTTTCTGTTGCGGCCGAAGCCCGATGCCTCGCTGCGCGCCCCGTCGTCGTCGCCCGAGTTCCGCCTCGCTGACGATCGCGCGCCCGCCACTGCGCCTCCGTGAGCAGAAGCTGCCCGTCCGTCCGCTCGCTGTTGCCCTGCCCGCGACGCCGCACTCGCTTGTCGAAAGCTCGCAAGCGTCCGAGCGCCTCGTCGTACGTCAGCTCTTCGAGCTCGCAGAATTGTTCGATGCCGGCGACGACGGGGAAGAGCCGGTCCGGCACCGTGTCCAGAAGCTTTTTCACCAGCTCCATCTCGCCCAGCGTCTCGCCTAGACCTGCAAACCGCGCCGCCATGCCCGCAAGACGTCCAGCGTACGCGTCCAGGGATTCGCCGTCCTCCATCCTCATCCGGTCCAGCTCGCCGCGCAACGTCGCCCTCCTCGCCGCGCGCACTCGCTCGGCGCCGACGAAGCGCACCTTCAGAGAGTCCCATACCTCTCTGGCAGTGGCTTTCGTCGCCACCGAGAGCAGCACATCCTCCGGCAGCCCTGACAGGAGCAGTGCCCTCGCCGTCTTGCACTTCTTGCCGTTCACCGCCGCATCGGCCGCCGGCGCCACTGCCTCCCACAGCGTGTGAGCGTCAAGGATGGCCTGGGCCTTGATCGCCCACACCGTGTAGCCGTCCGGCACGAGCATCGGCATCCCCATGGGCACCGATCCTCCCGCGCCACCTCCGCCGTGTGGAACCAGCGCCATCACCGCCGGCGAGCTCCGTCACCTTGCTCCCTAACCTCGCTCTAATACCAATTGTGTTGGAAATATGCCCTAGAGGCAATAATAAATTGGTTATTATTATATTTCCTTGTTCATGATAATTGTTTATTATCCATGCTAGAATTGTATTGATAGGGAGGTACAATAATGATCCAGGAGTAGATCACTGTACAGCGGTCGAAATTATCCTTAGTAATTGGATGACTAAGGAAATATTTCTCGATTTTGGAGGTGATAAAGAGTTCGTCGTAAAGGGTTACGCCGATGCAAGCTTTGACACTAAATCCAGATGACTCTAAGTATCAATCTGGATGCGTATTGAAAGTGGGAGCAATTAGCTAGAGTAGCTCCATGCAGAGCATTGTAGACATAGAAATTTGCGAAATACATACGGATCTGAATGTGACAGACCCGTTGACTAAACTTCTCTCACAAGCAAAACATGATCACACCTTATTACTCTTGGGTATTAATCACATAGCGATGTGAACTAGATTATTGACTCTAGTAAACCATTTGGGTGTTGGTCACATGGTGATGTGAACTATGGGTGTTATTCACATAACGATGTGAACTATCGGTATTAAATCACATGGCGATGTGAGCTAGATTATTGACTCTAGTGCAAGTGGGAGACTGAAGGAAATATGCCCTAGAGGCAATAATAAAGTTGTTATTTATATTTCCTTATATCATGATAAATATTTATTATTCATGCTAGAATTGTATTAACCGGAAACTTAGTACATGTGTGAATACATAGACAAAACAGAGTGTCCCTAGTATGCCTCTACTAGACTAGCTCATTGATCAAAGATGGTTATGTTTCCTAACCATAGACATGAGTTGTCATTTGATCAACGGGATCACATCATTAGGTGAATGATGTGATGGACAAGACCCATCCGTTAACATAGCACTATGATCGTTTAGTTTTACTGCTATTGCTTTCTTCATGACTTATACATGTTCCTATGACTATGAGATTATGCAACTCCCGAATACCGTAGGAACACCTTGTGTGCTATCAAACGTCACAACGTAACTGGGTGATCATAAAGATGCTCTACAGGTGTCTCTGAAAGTATTCGTGGTGTTGGCATAGATCAAGATTAGGATTTGTCACTCCGAGTGTCGGAGAGGTATCTCTGGGCCCTCTCGGTAACACACATCATAATAAGCCTTGCAAGAAAAAGACTAATGAGTTAGTCACGAGATGATGTGTTAGGGAACGAGTAAAGAGACTTGCCGGTAACGAGATTGAACTAGGTATGGAGATACCGACGATCGAATCTCGGGCAAGTAACATACCGATGACAAAAGGAACAACGTATGTTGTTATGCGGTTTGACCGATAAAAGATCTTCGTAGAATATGTAGGAGCCAATATGAACATCCAGGTTCCGCTATTGGTTATTGACCGGAGATGAGTCTCGGTCATGTCTACATAGTTCTCGAACCCGTAGGGTCCGCACGCTTAACGTTTGATGACGATCGGTATTATGAGTTTATGAGTTTTGATGTACCGAAGGTAGTTCAGAGTCCCGGATGAGATCACGGACATGACGAGGAGTCTCGGAATGTCCGAGACATAAAGATTGATATATTGGACGACTATATTCGGACACCGGAAGTGTTCCGGAAAAGTTTCGGATTTAACTGGATTGCCGGAGGGGGTTACCGGAACCCCCTACGAGGGGGGATGGTCCATAGTGGGCCTTAAGGAAAGGAGAGAGGCAGCCCATAGAGGCTGGCCGGCGCCCCACCAGGGGATCCTAGTTGGACTAGGATTGGGGGGCGCCACCTCTCCCTCCTTTTTCCTTTCCCTCTCTTCCTTCTTGGTGGACTCCTACTAGGAATAGGATTGCAATCCTATTCCTAGTAGGATTGCCCTAGCCGCACCATAGGAGGCCGGCCGGCCCTTCTCCCTTGCTCCTTTATATACGGGGGTAGGGGGGCACCCAAAGACACACAAGTTTAATTGTTCCAGCCGTGTGCGGTGCCCCCCTCCACAGAAACACACCTCGGTCATACCGTTGCAGTGCTTAGGCGAAGCCCTGCGCCGGTAGATACATCATATCCGTCACCACGCCGTCGTGCTGACGAAACTCTCCCGTGAACCTCAACTGGATCAAGAGCTCGTGGGACGTCATCAAGCTGAACGTGTGCTGAACGCGGAGGTGCCGTACGTTCGGTGCTTGATCGGTTGAATCACGAAGAAGTTCGACTACATCAACCGCGTCACTTGACGCTTCCGCTTCCGGTCTACGACGGTACGTAGACACACTCTTCCCTCTCGTTGCTATGCATCTGGTAGATAGATCTTGCGTGATCGTAGGAAAATTTTAAAATACTAAGTTCCCCAACAGTGGCATCAGAGCCAGGTCTATGCGTAGATGATATGCACGAGTAGAACATAATGAGTTGTGGGCGATACTAGTCATACTGCTTACCAGCATGTCATACTTTGCTTCGGCGGTATTGTGAGATGAAGCGGCCCGGACCGACATTACGCGTACGCTTACGCGAGACTGGTTTCACCGTTACGAGCACTCGTTGCTTAAAGGTGACTGGCGGGTGTCTGTCTCTCTCACTTTAGCTGAATCAAGCGTGGCTACGCCCGGTCCTTGTGAAGGTTAAAACAACACTTACTTGACGAAACATCGTTGTGGTTTTGTATGCGTAGGTAAGAACGGTTCTTGCTTAGCCCGTAGCAGCCACGTAAAACTTCCAACAACAAAGTAGATGACGTCTAACTTGTTTTTGCAGGGCATGTTGTGATGTGATATGGTCAAGACATGATGAGTTATACGGTTTTGTATGAGATGATCATGTTTTGTAATGTTATCGGCAACTGGCAGGAGCCATATGGTTGTCGCTTTATTGTATGAAATGCAATCGCCATGTAATTGCTTTACTTTATCACTAAGCGGTAGCGATAGTCGTAGAAGCAATAGTTGGCGAGACGACAACGATGCTGCGATGGAGATCAAGGTGTCGCGTCGGTGACGAAGGTGATCATGACGGTGCTTTGGAGATGGAGATCAAAAGCACAAGATGATGATGATCATATCATGTCACATATTTTGATTGCATGTGATGTTTATCTTATTATGCTTCTTATTTTGCTTAGAACGACGGTAGCATTATAAGATGATCCCTTACTAAATTTCAAGGTATAAGTGTTCTCCCTGAGTATGCACCGTTGCAAAAGTTCGTCGTGCCGAGACACCACGTGATGATCGGGTGTGATAAGCTCTACGTTCAAATACAACGGGTGTAAGCCAGTTTTGCACACGCAGAATAGTCGGGTTAAACTTGACGAGCCTAGCATATGCAGATATGGCCTCGGAACACTGGAGACCGAAAGGTCGAGCGTGAATCATATAGTAGATATGATCAACATAAGATGTTCACCATTGAAACTACTCCATCTCACGTGATGATCGGACATGGTTTAGTTGATTTGGATCACATGATCATTTAGATGACCGGAGGGATGTCTATCTAAGTGGGAGTTCTTTAATTAATATGATTAAATTGAACTTTAATTTATCATGAACTTAGTCCTGGTAGTATTAGCATATCTATGTTGTAGATCAATAGCTCGCGATGTTGCTCCACGTTTATTTTTTATATGTTCCTAGAGAAAACCAAGTTGAAAGATGTTAGTAGCAATGATGCAGAATTGTTCCGTGATCTGAGGATCATCCTCATTGCTGCATAGAAGAATTATGTCCTTGATGCACCGCTAGGTGACAGACCTATTGCAGGAGCAGATGTAGACGTTATGAACGTTTTGACAAAAGCTCGATATGATGACTACTTGATAGTTTAGTGCACCATGCTTTACGGCTTATAACCGGGACTTCAAAAACGTTTTTGAAACGCCATGGAGCATATGAGATGTTCCAAGAGTTGAAATTAGTATTTCATACTCATGCCCATGTCGAGAGGTATAACACCTCTGACAGTACTTTGCCTACAAGATGGAGGAGAATAGCTCAACCAGTGAGCATGTGCTCAGATTGTCTGGGTAGTACAATTGCTTGAATCAAGTGGGAGTTAATCTTCCAGACAAGATAGTAATTGACAAAGTTCTCTAGACACTATCACCAAGTTAGTAGAACTTCGTGATGAACTATAATATGCAAGGGATGACGAAAGTAATTCCCGAGCTCTTCACGATGATGAAATCGGCGAAGGTAGAAATCAAGAAAGAGCATCAAGTGTTGATGGTTAACCAGACCACTTGTTTCAAGTAAAGGGCAAAGGGATAGAAGGGGAACTTCAAGAAGAATGACAAGCAAGTTGTCACTCCCGTGAAGAAACCCAAAGCTAAACTCGAGCCTGAAACTAAGTGCTTCTACTGCAAAGGAAATGGTCACTAGAAGTGGAACTGCCCTAGATATTTGGCGGATAAGAAGGATGGCAAAGTGAACAAAGGTATATTTGATATACAGATTATTGATGTGTATTTTACTAGTGTTCATAGCAACCCCTCGGTATTTGATATTGGTTCAGTTGCTAAAGAGTAGTAACTCGAAATGGGAGTTGCATAATGAACAGAAACTAGTTAAAGGATGAAGTGACGATGTGTATTGGAAGTAGTTCCAAGATTGATATGATCATCATCGCACACTCCCTATACTTTCGGGATTAGTGTTGAACCTAAATAAGTGTTATTTGGTGTTTGTGTTGAGCATGAATATGATTTGATCATGTTTATTGCAATACGTTTATTCATGTAAGTTAGAGAATAATTGTTGTTCTGTTTACATGAATAAAACCTTCTATGGTCATACACCCAGTGAAAATGGTTTGTTGGATCTCGATCGTGTGATACACATATTCATAATATTGAAGCCAAAAGATGCAAGGTTAATAATGATAGTGCAACTTATTTGTGGCACTGCCGGTTAGGTCATATTGGTGTAAAGCGCATGAAGAAACTCCATAGTGATGGACTTTTGGAATCACTTGATTATGAATCACTTGGTGCTTGCGAACCATGCCTCATGGGCAAGATGACTAAAACTCCGTTCTCCGGAACCGTGGAGCGAGCAACAGAGTTGTTGGAAATCATACATACTGATGTATGCGGACCAATGAGTGTTGAAGCTCGCGGAAGGTATCGTTATTTTCTGACCTTCACTGATGATTTGAGCAGATATGGGTATATCTACTTAATGAAGCACAAGTCTGAAACATTTGAAAAGTTCAAAGAATTTCAGAGTGAAGTGGAGAATCATCATAACAAGAAAATAAGAGTTTCTACGATATGATCGTAGAGGTAAAATATTTGAGTTACCGAGTTTGGCGTTCAATAAAAACAATGTGAAATAGTTTCACTACTCACGCCACCTGGAACACCACAGTGTAATGGTGTGTCCGAACGTCATAACCGTACTTTATTAGATATGGTGCGATCGATGATGTCTCTTACCGATCTACCACTATCGCTTTTGGGGTTATGCATTAGAGACAGCTACATTCCTGTTAAATAGGGCACCATCTAAATCCGTGGAGATGACACCGTATGAACTGTGGTTGGACGAGAAACCTAAGCTGTCATTTCTTTAAGTTTGGGACTGCGATGCTTATGTGAAAAAGTTTCAACATGATAAGCTCGAACCCAAATCGGAGAAGTAAATCTTCATAGGATACCCAGAAAGAAACTGTTGGGTACACCTTCTATCACAGATCCTAAGGCAAGGTCTTTGTTGCTAAGAGTGAATCCTTTCTAGAGAAGGAGTTTCTCTCGAAAGAAGTGAGTGGGAGGAAAGTAGAACTTGATGAGGTAATTGTACCTTCTCCCGAATTGGAAGGTAGTACATCACAGAAACTCGTTCCAGTGATTCCTACACCAATTAGTGAGGAAGCCAATGATGATGATCATGAAACTTCAGATCAAGTTTCTGCTGAACTTCGTAGATCAACCAGAGTTCGTTCCGCACCAGAGTGGTACGGCAACCCAGTTCTGGAAGTCATGTTACTAGACCATGATGAACCTACGAACTATGAGGAAGCGATGATGAGCCCAGATTCCGCAAAATGGCTTGAGACCATGAAATCTGAGATGGGATCCATATATTAGAACAAAGTATGGACTTTGGTTGACTTGCCCAATGATCGGCAAGCCATCGAAAATAAATGGATCTTCAAGAGGAAGACCGACGCAAACGGTAATGTTACTGTTTACAAAGCTCGACTTGTTGCGAAAGGGTTTCGACAAGTTTAAGGAGTTGACTACGATGAGACTTTCTCACCCGTAGCGATGCTTAAGTCTGTCCGAATCATGTTAGTAATTGCCGCATTTTATGAAATCTGGCAAATGGATGACAAAACTGCATTCTTTAATGGATTTATTAAAGAAGACTTGTATATGATGCAACCAGAAGGTTTTTTCAATCCTAAAGGTGCTAACAAAATGTGCAAGCTCCAGCGATCCATCTATGGACTGGTGCAAGCATCTCGGAGTTGGAATATACGCTTTGATAAGTTGATCAAAGCATATAGATTTATACAGACTTGCGGTGAAGCCTGTATTTACAAGAAGTGAGTGGGAGCACTGCAACCTTTCTGATAAGTATATGTGAATGACATATTGTCGATCGGAAATGATGTAGAATTTTCTGGAAAGCATAAAGGAGTGTTTGAAAGGAGTTTTTCAAAGAAAGACCTTGGTGAAGCTGCTTACATATTAGGCATCAAGATCTATAGAGATAGATCAAGACGCTTGATAAGACTTTCGATGAGTACATACCTTGATAAGATTTTGAAGTAGTTCAAAATGGATCAGTCAAAGAAGGAGTTCTTGCCTGACTTGTAAGGTGTGAAGTTGAGTAAGACTCAAAGCCAGACCACGGCAGAAAAATATAGAGAGAATGAAAGTCATTCCCTATGCCTCAGCCATAGGTTCTATAAAGTATGCCATGCTGTGTACAAAACACGTTGTGTACCTTGCCATGAGTTTGACAGGGAGGTACAATAATGATCCAGGAGTAGATCACTGTACAGCGGTCGAAATTATCCTTAGTAATTGGATGACTAAGGAAATATTTCTCGATTTTGGAGGTGATAAAGAGTTCGTCGTAAAGGGTTACGCCGATGCAAGCTTTGACACTAAATCCAGATGACTCTAAGTATCAATCTGGATGCGTATTGAAAGTGGGAGCAATTAGCTAGAGTAGCTCCATGCAGAGCATTGTAGACATAGAAATTTGCGAAATACATACGGATCTGAATGTGACAGACCCGTTGACTAAACTTCTCTCACAAGCAAAACATGATCACACCTTATTACTCTTGGGTATTAATCACATAGCGATGTGAACTAGATTATTGACTCTAGTAAACCATTTGGGTGTTGGTCACATGGTGATGTGAACTATGGGTGTTATTCACATAACGATGTGAACTATCGGTATTAAATCACATGGCGATGTGAGCTAGATTATTGACTCTAGTGCAAGTGGGAGACTGAAGGAAATATGCCCTAGAGGCAATAATAAAGTTGTTATTTATATTTCCTTATATCATGATAAATATTTATTATTCATGCTAGAATTGTATTAACCGGAAACTTAGTACATGTGTGAATACATAGACAAAACAGAGTGTCCCTAGTATGCCTCTACTAGACTAGCTCATTGATCAAAGATGGTTATGTTTCCTAACCATAGACATGAGTTGTCATTTGATCAACAGGATCACATCATTAGGTGAATGATGTGATGGACAAGACCCATCCGTTAGCATAGCACTATGATCGTTTAGTTTTACTGCTATTGCTTTCTTCATGACTTATACATGTTCCTATGACTATGAGATTATGCAACTCCCGAATACCGTAGGAACACCTTGTGTGCTATCAAACGTCACAACGTAACTGGGTGATCATAAAGATGCTCTACAGGTGTCTCTGAAAGTATTCGTGGTGTTGGCATAGATCAAGATTAGGATTTGTCACTCCGAGTGTCGGAGAGGTATCTCTGGGCCCTCTCGGTAACACACATCATAATAAGCCTTGCAAGCAAAAGACTAATGAGTTAGTCACGAGATGATGTGTTACGGAACGAGTAAAGAGACTTGCCGGTAACGAGATTGAACTAGGTATGGAGATACCGACGATCGAATCTCGGGCAAGTAACATACCGATGACAGAAGGAACAACGTATGTTGTTATGCGGTTTGACCGATAAAAGATCTTCGTAGAATATGTAGGAGCCAATATGAACATCCAGGTTCCGCTATTGGTTATTGACCGGAGATGAGTCTCGGTCATGTCTACATAGTTCTCGAACCCGTAGGGTCCGCACGCTTAACGTTTGATGACGATCGGTATTATGAGTTTATGAGTTTTGATGTACCGAAGGTAGTTCGGAGTCCTGGATGAGATCACGGACATGACGAGGAGTCTCGGAATGTCCGAGACATAAAGATTGATATATTGGACGACTATATTCGGACACCGGAAGTGTTCCGGAAAAGTTTCGGATTTAACTGGATTGCCGGAGGGGGTTACCGGAACCCCCTACGAGGGGGGATGGTCCATAGTGGGCCTTAAGGAAAGGAGAGAGGCAGCCCATAGAGGCTGGCCGGCGCCCCACCAGGGGATCCTAGTTGGACTAGGATTGGGGGGCGCCACCTCTCCCTCCTTTTTCCTTTCCCTCTCTTCCTTCTTGGTGGACTCCTACTAGGAATAGGATTGCAATCCTATTCCTAGTAGGATTGCCCTAGCCGCACCATAGGACGCCGGCCGGCCCTCCTCCCTTGCTCCTTTATATACGGGGGCAGGGGGGCACCCAAAGACACACAAGTTGAATTGTTCCAGTCGTGTGCGGTGCCCCCCTCCACAGAAACACACCTCGGTCATACCGTTGCAGTGCTTAGGCGAAGCCCTGCGCCGGTAGATACATCATATCCGTCACCACGCCGTCGTGCTGACGAAACTCTCCCGTGAAGCTCAACTGGATCAAGAGCTCGTGGGACGTCATCAAGCTGAATGTGTGCTGAACGCGGAGGTGCCGTACGTTCGGTGCTTGATCGGTTGAATCGCGAAGAAGTTCGACTACATCAACCGCGTCACTTGACGCTTCTGCTTCCGGTCTACGGGGTACGTAGACATACTCTTCCCTCTCGTTGCTATGCATCTGGTAGATAGATCTTGCGTGATCGTAGGAAAATTTTAAAATACTACGTTCCCCAACACTATGGTTAGGCTTTTGCCTTAATTTCTATCTTGTATTTGCGGATGCTTGCAAGGTGTTTAATCATAAGAGTGCACTCATCTTAGTCTAGAGAGTGCACTGGCATAGATCCACCCACTCAACACTTATCAACACATAACATAGTATCGATACGGAATATGGCGAAAGCACATGACTACTTCTCCCGTGTGTCCTCAGGAACGCTTTGGTCTTTATAAGTTCAGTTGCTAGGCCTCTCCTTTGCTAAGAAAAGGATTGGGCCACTTGTTACTCTCAGTGCCTTTTACATTGCTTGCTTTTACTTTCCTGTTGCTTATATCGAGAAAACCCCTAAAAAGTTATCTTTCAGTGCTTGCAGTAATTTCTTGCTCAGAATCGCTTATCAATACCTTCTGCTCCTCGTTGGGTTCGACACTCTTACTTATCGAAAACGCTGCAACAGATCCCTTACGGTTGTGGGTCATCAAGTACCGTTTTCTGGCGCCGTTGCCGGGGAGCGTAGCGCTATTGGTAAAGTGAAACTGGTAAGGAAGTTTTTATAATTCTGTTTTTATTTTTGCTATTGCTGCTCTTTGTCCTCATGGACAACCCTGTTATTGGATCGTTGCTTGCGGGAAGACGCCCCACACCTGTGGTGGTTGATCCTCCCCCTACTGAAATTGTGCCCTATAAAATACCAGCTGGTATTATCGATTATGTTTTGGCTAATCGTTATGCAGGAGACAGACATCTCGGTGAACACTTGCTATATCTGTCACAACTATGTTCATTATTTAAGCTTGCAGGTGTATCGAGGGAGTTTGTCATGAAGAAATTGTTTGCCGTATCACTTATAGATAAAGCTTCAGATTGGTATAGGCTTCTCAATAACTCACAATTGCTTGACTGGCAGGAACTTATGTCTCACTTTTATACTAAGTTTTATCCTCTTCAAGAAATTCATCGAGACAGGAACTATATCTATAACTTTAGGTCTCGCGACGGAGAAAGCATTGCTCAAGCTTGGGGGAGATTGAAGTCCCTAATGCTCAAATGCCCTATTCATAAGCTTCCCAAGGAAATTATACTCACAAATTTTTATGCCAGGCTTTCTCGTCAGGATAAAGAGATGCTGGATGCCTCCTCTAGTGGGGTATTTCAGAAAAAAGAGTGTTGAAGAAAGGTGGGATCTCATTGAATGGATCCAGAGGAATACCAAAGATTGGGAAATTGATAAAGGTATTGAACCCGCTATAAATTATGAACATGATTATATTGAGAGCTACGTGAAAACTGATTACTTCAATACTTTTTGCTCTAAGATTGGTCTTGATTCCCATCTAGTGATTGATTTCTGTAAGAATTTTGCCTCTCACGTTGATTCTTTTAAAAAGAAGAGAGACCAGCATCATGAACCTTTTAAAGAGCCACCTGTTGATATTCATGTTGCTGACCCTATTTTGCCTACAGTTATATATGAACAACCTCCTTTTCCCGCAAGGATGAGGGAGCACACTCTTGTGACAGGCATAATAAATAAAAGTGAGAGAAGAGTTGATGAGCCTGAGGACCAGATCAGGGTCGATCCTCAAGTTGCATTAATTAAAGACCTTGTTACTAATGATGTTTTGGATTCCAATATAAATTTTTGTGCTGTTTCCACTAACCTTGTCACAGCCAAGAATAAAGGCCCAATTTCAGGTACTCCAGTGGTATCTGTTAAAATAGGAGATCACAATTATTATGGGCTATGCGATTTGGGATCGAGTGCAAGTGCTATCCCCTATTCACTTTATGAAGAGATCATCGGTGAGATTTCCCCTTGTGAACTTGAAGAGGTTGATGTTACCATTCATCTTGCAAACAGAACAACTATCTCTCCTATCGGAATTGTGAGGGACGTTGAAGTCCTATGTGGAAAGGTAAAATACCCTACCGACTTTCTAGTACTTGGTTCACAGAGGGACAATTTCTATCCTATTATTTTTGGTAGACCTTTTCTTAGAACTTGTGGAGCTATAATAGATTGCAAGAAAGGTAAAGTTTCTGTTGAATTCAATGGTGAACCATATGAATTTAATTTTTCTAAGTTCTCTAAGCAGCCTCATGGTACCAATTTACCTAGTGATGATAAACTTATTGAAAGTATTGCTTCTATTGCTATTCCCCCTAATGATCCTTTGCAGCAATATATGGAGGACCACGAGAATGATTTGCATATGCAGGAAAGAAATGAATATTCTTGAGGCAACCTGCTATCCTGAAGCATAACCTTCCGGTTGAACCTTTGGGAATTTTATCAAAACCGAAAGAAGACCCGGTGTTCGATCTTAAACCTCTTCCCGATACGCTCAAGTATGCTTATTTAGATGAAAAGAAAGTATATCCTGTTATTATCAATTCTAACCTTTCAGGATATGAAGAAGAGCGACTATTGGAAGTACTCCATAAACACCGAGGCGCAATTGGCTATACCCTTGATGACCTTAAGGGGATTAGTCCATCTATCTGTCAACATACTATCAACCTTGAGCCTGATGCTAAACCAGTTGTTGATCATCAACGACGGTTGAATCCGAAGATGATGGACGTTGTGAGAACTGAGATTCTCAAGATTCTAGCCGCAGGTATTATATACCCTATAGCTGATAGTAAGTGGGTAAGCCTGGTACATTGTGTTCCTAAGAAAGGAGGTACAACTGTGGTTCCTAATGACAAAAATGAACTAATACCTCAGAGAATTATTATTGGATATAGAATGTGTATTGATTACAGGAAGTTGAACAAGGCAACCAGGAAGGATCATTACCCCTTGCCGTTCATCGACCAAATGCTTGAAAGGTTATCCAAAAATACCCACTTTTGTTATCTCGATGGTTATTCTGGCTTCTCTCAAATTCATGTTAACACTGCCGATCAAGAGAATACCACTTTTACTTGTCCCTTTGGTACTTATGCTTACAGGCATATGCCTTTTGGTTTATGTAATGCCCCTGGTACTTTTCAAAGGTGTATGTCTGCTATCTTTCATGGTTTCTGTGGGGATATTATGGAAGTCTTCATGGACGATTTCTCCGTCTATGGAACTTCTTTTGACCATTGTCTTCACAATCTTAATAAAGTTTTGTAGAGATGTGAGGAGACGAATTTGGTGGTCAACTGGGAGAAGTGCCACTTCATGGTTAACGAAAGAATTGTTCTTGGTCACAAGATTTCCGAAAGGGGAATTGAAGTGGACAAAGCCAAGATCGAAGCTATCGAGAGGATGCCCTATCCAAGGGACATCAAAGGTATTCGCAGTTTTCTTGGTCATGCTGGTTTCTATAGAAGATTTATTAAAGACTTTTCTAAAACCTCGAGGCCCCTCACTAATCTTCTCCAGAAGGACGTCCCTTTTGTATTTAATGAGGATTGTAAGGAAGCTTTTGAAGTCCTTAAGAAAGCTTTAATAACCGCTCCTATAGTACAACCACCTGACTGGAATTTACCTTTTGAGATTATGTGTGATGCTAGTGATTTTGCTGTTGGAGCTATTTTAGGACAAAGAGTTGATAAGAAATTGAATGTTATACATTATGCTAGCAAAACCCTTGATAGTGCTCAAAAGAATTATGCTACTACGGAGAAGGAATTCTTAGCTGTAGTATTTGCTTGTGATAAGTTTAGGCAGTATATTGTTGATTCCAAAGTTATTATTCATACTGATCATGCTGCCATTAAATATCTTATGACAAAGAAGGATGCCAAACCAAGGCTTATCAGATGGGTACTCCTTCTTCAAGAATTTGATTTGCAGATTGTTGATAGGAAAGGAGAAGACAATCCGGTGGCGGACAATCTTTCAAGGATGGAAGATATACCGCACGACCCCATCCCAGTCAACGATAGTTTTCCAGACGAGCAACTTGCCGTTGTGAAAATACAATCTCTTTCCGATCCTTAGTATGCAGATTATGCTAATTTTATTGTTGCAAAGTATTTGCCTCCAGGTTTAACATTTCAGCAAAGGAAGAAGTTCTTTCATGATTTGAGGCACTACTTTTGGGATGACCCACATCTTTTCAAGGAAGGTCCCGACGGGATCGTGAGAAGATGCATACCGGAACATGAGCAGAAGGACATTCTCAGACGGTGTCATGATAGTCCCTATGGAGGACATCATGCCGGTGAGAGAACTGCACATAAGGTTCTTCAATCAGGTTTTTATTGGCCTACTCTTTTTAAAGATGCTAGAAATTATGTTTTAGCCTGTGATAAATGTCAGAGAGTTGGTAACATTAGTAGAAGGAATGAGATGCCTATGAATTACTCACTAGTGATTGAACCTTTTGATTGTTGGGGTTTTGATTTTATGGGTCCTTTTCCTTCTTCGCACAAGTACACTCACATTTTAGTAGCTGTTGATTATGTGACCAAGTGGGTTGAAGCAATCCCCACTGAAAGTGCTGATCACAAGACATCTTTGAAAATGCTTAAAGATGTAATTTTTCCTAGGTTTGGTGTACCAAGGTATCTCGTGACTGATGGAGGATCACACTTCACGCACGGAGCTTTTAGAAAAGCTTTAGCCAAATACGATGTCAACCATAGAATTGCTTCACCATATCATCCTCAAACTAGTGGGCAAGTTGAGCTCACCAATAGAGAGATTAAGTTGGTCTTACAGAAGGCGGTAAACAGAAATAGAAAGGACTGGTCAAATAAGTTAGGAGATGCTTTGTGGGCGTATAGAACTGCTTACAAAAACCCCATGGGCATGTCCCCCTATAAGATGGTTTATGGCAAGGCTTGCCATTTGCCATTAGAGTTAGAGCACAAAGCTTTCTGGGCTGTTAGAGAGCTTAATGCTGACCCAAAATTAGCTGGTGAGAAGCGTCTCATGAACTTGACTTCTCTAGATGAATGGAGAAGTGAGGCTTACGAGAGCGCTAAAATGTTCAAGGAAAAAGTAAAGAAGTGGCATGATAGGAGATTCTGAAATGTGAATTTAATGTTGGTGATAAAGTTTTGTTGTTTAGATCCCGTTTCAGGTTTTCTCCAGGCAAACTACTTTCCAGGTGGGAAGGGCTATTTCATATTGAAGAAGTCTATCGGTCTGGTGCAATTAAGATTAACAATTTTGAAGGCACCAAACCTCAAGTTGTGAATGGGCAAAGACTGAAGCATTACATAGCAGGAGACTCTGTCAATGTTGATGTGAATATAATATACACAACAACTCACGAAGAACATGTTGCAGCCCTGTTTCAGACGCCAGCAGAAGCAGAATAAAGAAAAGGTATATATTACGGTAAGGAAACATCGCGAACCGCCATAAAAGTCCCGTATTACGAGTTTTTGCAAAATTAATAAAATTCTGAGCCTAAGCGGAGCCGGAGATGAGCTCCAGGGGGTACAGGCGCCCCCCTGGCGCGCCCTACCTCCTGGCCGCGCCGCCAGGGCGCCTGGACACCCGGGAGTCCGTCCCCGACCCCGCTTTAGCCTGTTACCTTCCTTTCTGAGCATAAATTTTTTCTATATATTTGCCCGGATTGTTCCGGCAACATATCTTGCAATTTCGCGTGTTTTCTTTTCGATCTGTTTCCGCCAGGGAATCTTTCAGCTGAATTTAGGTGCCATGGCTTCTCCAAGTTCCCCCAAGGACAAGTTCGTCGTCAACGTCATCAACCCTTACCTCGATGAGGTGAAGAAGCACCCTCAGGTTGTTCAGATGGAGGACGGTGTCCTTCATCAAGAAGATCTGAAGGGTCCTATCAAGGAGGGGAGCATCCAGGCCAGGCTGGAAGAGGTGGAGCAAGAAGTCTTCGAGTACAAGAAGATGATCGAGCGTGGTGTTGAAGCTAACTTTGACATCATCAACGAGCTGAAGAACTACTTCCTGGAGGAGATGAAGGAGATGTGGAAAAGCATCACCGCGTCTGAAGAAAGAATTGAAGAGCTCCAAGGGCAAATTAATGATCTACATCGCCAGAACTGTGAGTATGAACTAAGGTTTATGCGCATGAGTATGGGTGCTGCATGCAGGATTCAGGAGACAAACTTCTCATATGAGACTGGAGAACCCCTTCCATGGAAGCGTTTCGCCGAGGACTACGTGATCAACGCCAACAAGGATGAGGAGTGAAATCACCTGGGGTAATGGCATTCCCTTGGCTTGTTCCAAGCTTGGGGGAGTGCCCGGTATATTTATCTTTACCTTTTGTCTTTTAGAGTCAAGTAGAGTCGTATCATGTCTAGGGAGGTTATTATATGAAATAGGTGTGTGCATTGAGGTCTATCACTCCTTCGGTGGAGATTGTATCCGTGAGTGTGGAGTCGTCTATGATGGAATATTAATGAGAAGTTTATTGGTTCCTTTTGCTGCACTCGGTATTCTCTTCACGCAATCGACCTTATATGATGATTCTTATGGGGAGTATTGACCTTGTATCAGGTATGGCTGTGAAAACTTTATTTAATCTTGGCAAACATAGCTTTGGTCATAACAACAAGCATGATTTTCCTAAAAGTATCGACATAGCCAAAACCCTTACGTTATTATGCTTGAAGTGTTATGCTGACAAGGAAGACAACTTGATGTGTTATGCTTATTTC
The DNA here is from genome assembly GCA_902687465.1 of Secale cereale. NCBI lineage: Eukaryota > Viridiplantae > Streptophyta > Magnoliopsida > Poales > Poaceae > Secale > Secale cereale. Next base: position 777,567,704 of record LR738711.1, read on the forward strand.
AATGTTTATGCTTTATATTGTCTTGCATCTTAGTCATCATCAATTGTCTGTTCTCTCAAAACCTTTGCTAGCCTAACTCTGTAATAAGCGGAATTCTGCTTGTGCATCCATACCCTTAAACCAATACCTTCCATATGAGTCCACCATACCTTCCTACTCGTGGTATTCCACTACCACCTCCTAAAGTACAGAATTTATGTGTTATCCTTAAATGTTCAAAATATTTTATTTTGTGCCTCTGTTTTAGCTCATGAGGAAGTAATAGCTAATTCATGATCTTTTTGAGTTGGACAAGCTTCACCCCGGGATTGCATGTCTAATGTGCAAACCCATAATACGAGAAGGAACTGGCAAAGAGTGCGCCCGGCTCAAAAATAATATAACAAACAAACCCTCCTTCACGCTTTGTTCATGAGAAATCATAAAACTTTGGCAGTGATAAACAAAGGAGAATAAGAGGATGTGATCGTCCTCGTATGGGAGCCGTTCCTTGAAACTTGTCCAGCTCAAGAAGTAATTGAGTTATCTATTAGCATTCGTTGACAAATCATGCACCTCTCAAAACTTGTTTTCATTCTGTTTGATTTAAGGATAGCACATGAGTTTTCCCTACTACCCTAGAGCCGGGCCTATCTTTTAATTTTAGATTGAGTCAGTCATTCCTACTTCCTTCTATTTCTCAAAGAGAGCAGACATTTGATGTTGATAAGGATTCATTCATATAAAGTTGCATTAAGATTTGTCATATCATATCCTTGTTGACATTATCATTTGATAAGTAAGTTGTTTGTCAAGCCAGCTAAGGCAAATATCTTCCTTTGTGTTAACACTCTCGCTTCTTGCCTGATAACATGTTCTTTCAAAAGCTTCAGTTAATCTCATCAAAACATAAAGAAAGAGCAAAAGTAAAAGCTATTAGTTGTTCTTTGACCAAAGGACATGTTTGTCATGATTCAATGAGTTTCTTTAGCCCTACTTCCGAATATAAGTGTTACCACTCTTTTATAAGGGCCTTATGAGTTGAAGATTGCTGGTGAGGATATTTGAGTTGGTAAAGAAAATGTGATGCTTCTTGTCCGTATTCTAGTTATCGACACTTCACTCTCTAAACTTGTGGACAGGTTTACCGAGCTTAGTATTCGCTTGGGGACAAGCGAGGTCTAAGCTTGGGGGTGTTGATACGTCCAAAATGCATCACTATTTTATATCGTAATTTATCCTTATTCATTGATATATTTCACGTTACGATGATGTTCTTATGTTGTTTTGGTCTATTTTACACAGTTTGCAACTTTCCAATGCCGAAGCAACAGACGCAGGATTCAGCAGTAAAAAGTGGACGCTGAGTTGCTGAAGAAGAATACCTCCAAATTACCTGAAAATTGACGGGAGATATTTTTCAGACGGATCAGGAAGGCACGCGAAAGGGCAACCAGAGGGGGGCCACAGGGTGCCCAGGCGCCCTGGGGGCGCCCCCCCTGGCCGCGCCGGGGGGCGCCTGGAGCCCCTGGCCCACCTCCGGCTGCCCCCTTTTGCATATATACTCTCCGTTATCCAAAAACCCTAGAGACGGGAGTTTTTACGGAGTTCCGCCGCCCCTCCGTGGCGGAAACCTACAGAGAAGAAAAAGCCATCTCCGGTGGGCAGATTCCGCCGGGGAGATCACCTCCCGGAAGGGGAGATCGTCGCCATCGTCATCACCATCATCACGGGCATCATCGAGATCATCATCAACATCATCCCCAACACCAGCACCATCTCCATCTTCATCCAAATCTCATCTCACAATTGCAACTTGTGTTGTAACTCGTACTACCTATCCTCTCTACTCCATCGGTGTTGATTACTACTTTGTGGTGAATGCTATTGAGTTTTGTTGGAGAAATATTATTATGTCCAGATTGTTTATCACCCATTTATCTCCACTGATCATGATCTCTTTTATGTCTCGTGAGTAGTTACCTTAGTTCTTGAGGACATGGGGAAAGTCTTGTTGTTAGTAGTCATATGCTGTTGAAGTAATATGTGTTGTTTGATACTTAAGTTGTGTTGTTATTCTACTAGTGGTGTTGTGTGAGTCGAACACTCAACACTTCACCTTATTAAGGACCTAGGAGAATACATTGTGTACAAAGAATGCTTACGGTGGGTTGCCGGAGTGACAGAAACCTGAACCCCAGTTCGCACGCTTTTGCATAAGGGAACAATGGATCCTCGATCGTATTGCTATGGTTAGGCTTTTGCCTTAAATTCTATCTTGTATTTGCGGATGCTTGCAAGGTGTTTAATCATAAGAGTGCACTCATCTTAGTCTAGAGAGTGCACTGGCATAGATCCACCCACTCAACACTTATCAACACATAACATAGTATCGATACGGAATATGGCGAAAGCACATGACTACTTCTCCCGTGTGTCCTCAGGAACGCTTTAGTCTTTATAAGTTCAGTTGCTAGGCCTCTCCTTTGCTAAGAAAGGATTGGGCCACTTGTTACTCTCAGTGCCTTTTACATTGCTTGCTTTTACTTTCCTGTTGCTTATATCGAGAAAACCCCTAAAAAGTTATCTTTCAGTGCTTGCAGTAATTTCTTGCTCAGAATCGCTTATCAATACCTTCTGCTCCTCGTTGGGTTCGACACTCTTACTTATCGAAAACGCTGCAACAGATCCCTTACGGTTGTGGGTCATCAGGTCCTTATGAAGGGTAAATAGAAATTGGCATATCACGTTGTGGTTCTGGCGTAGGTAAGAAACGTTCTTGCTAGAAACCTATAGTAGCCATGTAAAAAAAACTTGCAACAACAATTAGAGGGCGTCTAACTTGTTCTTGCAGCATGTGCCTGTGATGTGATATGGCCAAAAGGATGTGATGAATGTTATATATGTGATGTATGAGATTGATCATGTTCTTGTAATAGGAATCACGACTTGCATGTCGATGAGAATGACAACCTGCAGGAGCCATAGGAGTTGTCTTATTTATTGTATGACATGTGTGTCACTGAATAACGCCATGTAATTACTTTACTTTATTGCTAAACGTTAGCCTAGTAGTAGAAGTAATGTTTGGCGAGACGACTTCATGAAGACACGATGATGGAGATCATGATGATGGAGATCATGGTGTCATGCCGGTGACGATGATGATCATGGAGCCCCGAAGATGAAGATCAAAGGAGCAAGATGATATTGGCCATATCATGTCACTATTTGATTGCATGTGATGTTTATCATGTTTTACATCTTATTTGCTTAAAACGACGGTTGTGAATAAGATGATCTCTCACTAAAATTTCAAGAATTGTGTTCCCCCTAATTGTGCACCGTTGCTAAGGTTCGTTGTTCCGAAACACCACGTGATGATCGGGTGTGATAGGTTCTAACGTTCGCATACAACGGGTGTAAGCCAGATTTACACACGCGATATACTTAGGGTTGACTTGACGAGCCTAGCATGTACAGACATGGCCTCGGAACACGGAAGACCGAAAGGTCGAACATGAGTCGTATAGAAGATACGATCAACATGAAGATGTTCACCGTTGATGACTAGTCCGTCTCACGTGATGATCGGACACGGCCTAGTCGATTCGGATCATGTATCACTTAGATGACTAGAGAGATGTCTATCTGAGTGGGAGTTCATTAGATGAACTTAATTGTCATGAACAATAGTCTAAGTTGTCTTCGCAAATTATGTTGTAGATCAATAACTGCGTTGTAGCTCCCTGTTTAATACGATCCTAGAGAAAGACTAAGTTGAAAGATATTGTAAGCAATGATGCGGACTGGGTCCGTATCCGAGGAATGTCCTCACTGCTACACAGAAAGCTTACGTGTTTGATGCACCGCTCGATGTGCAAACCCCTACAACGTCGTCTATGGATATTGTGAACACCTGACAGACACGTCCTGATCACTACTTGATAGTTTAGTGCACCATACTTTACGGCTTAGAATCGGGATTCCATTGACGTTTTGAACGTCATAGAACATATGAGATGTTCTAAGAGCTGAAATTGGGATTTCAGGCTCATGCCCGTGTTGAGAGGGATGAGACCTCTGACAAGTTCTTTTGCCAAAAGATGGAGGAGAATAGCTCAACTAGTGAGCATGTGCTCAGAATGTCTGGGTGCTAAAATCACTTGAACCAAGTGGGAGTTAATCTTCCAGGTGAAACAGTGGTTGACGGAATTCTCTAGACACTATCACCAAGCTACTAGAACTTTGTGATGAACTATGACATGCAAAGGATGGAGATGATCCCGGAGCTATTAGCGGTGCTTAAGACCGCAAAAGTAGAAATTAAGAAGGAGCATCAAGTGTTGATGGTTTGACAAGACCACTGGTTTCAAAGGGGGCAAGGGCTAGAAGGGAAACTTCATGAATGGCAAACCAGTTGTCGCTCTGATGAAGGAACCCAAGGTTGAACCCAAACCTCGAGACTAAGTGCTTCTATTGTAAGGGGAACTGTCACATGGTAGCGGAACTACCCCAAATACATGGTAGATAAGAAAAGTAGGCAACTTCAACAAAGTATATTTGATATATGTGTTATTGATGTGTACCTTACTAGTACTCCTTGTAGCACATGGGTATTGGATACCGGTTCAGTTGCTATTATTAGTGACTTGAAGCAAAAGCTACGGACTGAACGGAGACTAGCTAAGGGCGAGGTGACGATGTGTGTTGGAAGTGTTTCCAAGGTTGATAAGATCACCATCGCACGCTCCCTCTATTTTCGAGATTAGTGTTGAACCTAGATAAATGTTATCAGGTGTCTACGTTGAGCATGAATATGATTAGATCATGTTCATTGCAATACGATTATTCATTTAAGTTAGAGAATAATGGTTATTCTGTTTACATGAATAATACATGTATGGTCATGCACCCAATGGTTTGTTGAATCTCGATTATAGTAATACACATGATGATAATATTAATGCCAAAAGATGTAGAGTTAACAATGATAGTACCACTTTCTTGTGGCACTGCCGCTTAGGTCATTTTGGCATAAAATGTATGAAGAAACTCCATGCTGATGGATGTTTGGAGTCACTTGATTTTGAATCGCTTGACACATGCGAGCCATGCCTCATGGGCAGGACGACTGTGATCCCGTTTTCAGGTACAATGAAACGGGCAAGTGACTTATTGGAAGTCACACATACTGATGTGTGTGATCCAATGAGAATTAAGGCGTGTGGTGGATATCGTTATTTTCTCATCTTCACTGACGATTTGAGTAGATATGGGTATATTTACTCAATGAAGCAAAAGTCTAAAGCGTTTGAAAAGTTCAAGCAATTTCAGAGTGAAGTTAAGAATCATCATAACAAGAAGATCATGTTCCTACGATCTGATCAAGGGGAGATTTTCTGAGTTGTGAGTTTGGCAATCACTTAAGACATTGTGGAATTGTTTCGCAGTTGAAGCCACCTGGAACACCACAGCGTAATGGTGTGTCCGGACGTCGTAATCGAACCTTATGAGATATGGTGCGATCTATGATGTCTCTTACCGATCTACCGCTATTATTTTGAGGTTATGCATTAGAGACAGATGCATTCACTTTAGATAGGGCACCATCTAAGTCCGTTGAGACGACGCCGTATGGTTTGGCAAGAAACCAAAGTTGTCGTTTTCTTAATGTTTGGGGCTGCGATGCTTATGGCTTCAGCCGGAAAAAGCTCGAACCCAAAGCGGACAAATACATCTTCATAGGATACCCAAAGGTAACATTTGGGTATACCTTCTATCTCAGATCCAAGGGCAAAATGTTTGTCGCTAAGAACGGGTCCTTTCTCAAGAAGGAGTTTCTCTCGAAAGAATTGAGTGGGAGGAAGATAGAACTTGATGAGGTTGTCGAACCCTCACTTCAACCTGAGAGTAGTGCAACACAGAAAGATGTTTTTGTGGAACCTATGACTGTTGAAGAGAAAACTAATGATAGTGATCATGAAGCTTCGGATCAAGTTGCTATCGAACCTCGTAGGTCGACAAGGATATGTACTACTCCTGAGTGGTACGGTGATCCTGTCTTAGAAGTCATGTTGTTGGACAACAATGAACCTACGAACTATGGAGAAGCGATGGTGGGCCCATATTCCGACAAATGGTTAGAAGCCGAGAAATCCGAGATAGGATCCATGTATCAAAACAAAGTATGGACTTTGGGGGACTTGCCCGATGATCGGCAAGACATTGAGATAAATGGATCTTTAAGAAGAAGACGGACGTGGACGGTAATGTCACCGTTTATGAAGCTCGACTTGTGGCAAAGAGTTTTTCACAAGTTCAAGGAGTTGACTACGATGAGATTTTCTCACCCATAGCGATGCTTAAGTCCGTCGGAATCATGTTAGCATTAGCTGCATTTATGAAATCTGGCAAATGGATGTCAAAACAAGTTTCCTTACCAGTTTTCGTAAGGAAAGGTTGTATGTGATACAATCAGAAAGGTTTTGTCGATCCTAAGGATGCTAAAAGATATGCTAACTCCAGCGATCCTTCCATGGACTGGAGCAAGCATCTCGGAGTCGGAATATACGCTTTGATGGAGTGATCAAAGTTTTTGGGTATACAAAGTTTGTTAGAAACTTGTATTTATAATAAAGTGAGTGGGAGCACTACAACACTTTGATAAGTATATGTGAATGACATATTGTTGATCCGAAATGATGTAGAATTTCTGGAAAGCATAAAGGGTTGTTTGAAAGGAGTTTTTCAAAGGAAGACCTGGGTAAAGCTGCTTACATATTGGGCATCAAGATCTATAGAGATAGATCAAGACGCCTGATGATACTTTCAAAAGAACACACACCTTGGCATGATTTTGAAGGAGTTCAAAATAGATCAGTCAAAGAAGGAGTTTTTGCCTGAGTTGTAAGGTGTGAAGTTGAGTAAGACTCAAAGCTTGACCACGGCAGAAGAAAGAGGAAGGACGAAGGTCGTCCCCTATGCTTTTGTCATGGGCTCTATACGGTATGCCATGATGAGTACCGCACCTGATGTGTGCCTTGCCACATGTCTGGCAAGAGGGTACAAAGGTGATCCAGGAGTGGATCACTAGATAGTGGTCAAAATTATCCTTAGAGGAATAAGGAAATGTTTCTCGGTTATGGAGGTGATAAGGAGTTCGATGTAAAGAGTTACGTCGATGCAAGCTTAACACCTATCCGGATAACTCTGAGTAGAAATGCCGGATATGTATAATGGGGCAACAGTTTGGAATAGCTCCAAGTGGAACGTGGTAGCAGCATCTACGATATGACATAAAGTTTTGCGAAGTACATAGGGATCTGAATGTAGCAGACCCGTTGACTACAACCTCTCTCACAAGCATAACATGATCAAACCTCAGAACTCATTGAGTGTTAATCACATATTGATGTGAACTAGATTACTGACTCTAGTAAACTCTTTGGATGTTAGTCACATGGCGATGTGACCTGTGAGTGTTAATCACATGGCGATGTGAAATAGATTATTGACTCTAGTGCAAGTGCGAGACTGTTGGAAATATGCCCTAGAGGCAATAATAAATTGGTTATTATTATATTTCCTTGTTCATGATAATTGTTTATTATCCATGCTAGAATTGTATTGATAGGAAACTCAGATACATGTGTGTATACATAGACAAACACCATGTCCCTAGTAAGCCTCTAGTTGACTAGCTCGTTGATCAACAGATGGTCACGGTTTCCTGACCATGGACATTGGATGTCGTTGATAATGGGATCACATCATTAGGAGAATGATGTGATGGACAAGACCCAATCCTAAGCCTAGCACAGATCGTGTAGTTCGTATGCTAAAGCTTTTTCTAAATGCAAGTATCTTTTCCTTAGACCATGAGATTGTGCAACTCCCGGATACTGTAGGAATGCTTTGGGTGTACCAAACGTCACAACATAACTAGGTGGCTATAAAGGTGCACTACAGGTATCTCCGAAAGTGTCTGTTGGGTTGGCACGAATCGAGACTGGGATTTGTCACTCTGTATGACGGAGAGGTATCTCTGGGCCCACTCGGTAGGACATCATCATAATGTGCACAATGTGATCAAGGAGTTGATCACGGGATGATGTGTTACAGAACGAGTAAAGAGACTTGCCGGTAACGAGATTGAACGAGGTATCGGTATACCGACGATCGAATCTCGGGCAAGTACTATGCCGATAGACAAAGGGAATTGTATACGGGATTGATTGAATCCTTGACATCGTGGTTCATCCGATGAGATCATCGTGGAACATGTGGGAGCCAACATGGGTATCCAGATCCCGCTATTGGTTATTGGCCGGAGAGTTGTCTCGGCCATGTCTGCATGACTCCCGAGCCCGTAGGGTCTACACACTTAAGGTTCGATGACGATAGGGTTATAGGGAAAGTATGTACGCGGTTACCGAATGTTGTTCGGAGTCCCGGATAAGATCCCGGACGTCACGAGGAGTTCCGGAATGGTCCGGAGGTAAAGATTCATATATGGGAAGTCCCGTTTTGGTCATCGGAAAAGTTTTGGGCGCTATCGGTAGCGTACCGGGACCACCGGGAGGGTCCCGGGGGTCCACCGGGTGGGGCCACCGGCCCCAGAGGGCTGCATGGGCCAAGTGTGGGAGGGGACCAGCCCCAGGTGGGCTGGTGCGTCCCCCCACCAAGGCCCAAGGCGCCTCCAAGAGGGGAGGGGGGCAAACCCTAGGGCCCAATCTGGTGCGCCCCCCTCTCCCTCTCCCCCTCTGGCCGCCACCCCTAGATGGGATCTAGGGTGGCCGCACCCCTAGGGGTGGGAAACCCTAAAGGGGGAGCAGCCCCCCCTTCCCCCTATATATATGAGAGTTTTGGGGCTGCCCACAACACGGTTTGACCTTTGTCTCTTGGCGCAGCCCTACCTCTCTCCCTCCTCGTCTCTCGCAGTGCTTGGCGAAGCCCTGCTGGAGTCGCGCGCTCCTCCACCACCACCACGCCGTCGTGCTGCTGTTGGATGGAGTCTTCCCCAACCTCTCCCTCTCTCCTTGCTGGATCAAGGCGTGGGAGACGTCATCGGGCTGCACGTGTGTTGAACGCGGAGGCGCCGTTGTTCGACGCTTAGATCGGAATCAACTGCGATCTGAATCGCAGCGAGTATGACTACTTCATACGCGTTCTTGCAACGCTTCCGCATCGCGATCTACAAGGGTATGTAGATGCACTCCCCTCTCCCTCGTTGCTAGATTACTCCATAGATATATCTTGGTGATGCGTAGGAAATTTTTTGAATTCTGCTACGATCCCAACAAATTGTTGGAACCACTGGCTCCGGCACGCGACGATGATCACCGGAGACACGACCTGAGAGGAGAAGGAAGAACACAGAAAGTTTGCCGGCGCACGAACGCCCCCCCGCACGAACGGGATTTTTTCTTTTTCTCCTCGAGCACGAACTCGATCGCCTTAGCGACTCACACAGGGGGAAGAGGGCTTTATACCCGAGCGCACGGACATGCCCGAGCTGCTCCACGACTCACCCATCTCCCACTCGCCACGCCCTGCACGCTCTGGCTCGCGCGCGCCCATCGCGCTCTGACGCGATCGCCGCGGCCACTCCGCGCGCCCTACGCAGCCCACGCCCTGGTCCTTCGCTAACTGACCCCCCCCCCCCCCCCCCCCC
>LR738711.1:777577505-777736868 GCA_902687465.1 Secale cereale
CCCCGCGCGTGCACACACGCGCTAACTCACGCACACCTACACTGCCATGGGCCGAACCCGACGCGGCCACCGCCCGCACGCACGCGCGCACCGTGCCCTGGCTCGCCGCGGCTTATTGAGCCCAACAGAAAGTGACTAGCTTCTCTGTATGAATATTCGCTTCTGTATGGTTCGAATGCTAATGTCACCTGCTATTGTTTTTTTAGGGGACCTGCTATTGTTAGTTACCTAGAAAAGTGCTGATGCCATCAGATAGCTCAAACCGTGACCAATGAAGTAAGAGCATCTTCAACAGATGATGTAGAGCTTGATGCCTAAAAAATCATTATAGCGGGGGTGGGGGGGAGGGGAAATGGATCCTCTAACATTAAGGAGGGAAGTCACCTAAGCTACAATTCTCTAACTTTCCTCTTTCACTTCCATATAATTAAGACTAAAATGACTTGAATTAATTTGCAAATTATAAATCTACTTTATACATTTACAAAAATTATATACAAACAAAATTATGGTGCAATAAAATTTATTTAAAATTTATTTATATTAACAGTAACTATGTACAGTATCTACTTAACTAGATAATACAATGTTCGTTAAAGTACCCGTGACTTTCCTTCTTTATTTTACACTAGCTTGCACTGTAGCTTAGGTGACTTTGCTCCTTAATGTTAGAGGATCCATTTCCGGGGGGAGGGGGTAGGAAGCAGATGCGACAAAGGAGGAGCTCGGCGAGGACGGTGACAATAACGGCAGAATCCGAGGGCAGGATGATGCGGCACAGCAACAGTGAAAGGTCACAATAGCATTGGGTTCCTGCCCCATTCGTGTTTGTTTTAGGGCATTCGCACCTGGTGCTATAATATAGTACTTTCTCTGTAAAGAAATATAAAAATGTTTAGATCACTAAAGTAGTGCTCCAAACGCTCTTATATTTCTTTACAGAGGGAGTACATCACTTGGAAATAAAATATAGGCTTCCTGCAGAAAAAATGTGTCACCGCCAAATTGAGATGCATCATCTATTGAAGCTGGTTTTTTGGACGAAAATGCTCCAAACGGCAGTTTTTTTGGACGCAACCGCCATTTTACTGTTGGGATGCACTAACAAACAGTTTCTAGCTACCAACAAAAAATCATCATATATAATAAGCATGTGCAAGTCATTAGTTATACTCGCAGCAAGGAGAAGAATTACAGCGTAGATGAAATCTCATCTGTACATTTCTTGTGACTCAAGGAAAGCCCCTGGGCACTACACTAAAAAGTCTCTTTCCTTTTTCTCTCTCAAATGTTGCAAATATGTAAATACACAAGATACAATCGGCGTGTGCTGCACATCTTTACAGCATTTGCTAACAGCTGCAGGCAGGCAAATAAAATGATTGCCTTCACAGGACGTGTCCAAAGGGGAAAGCCTCGTGGACTTGATCAACCTCCTACTCTCACAAATATGAATACACAAGCACCCAAATTCACAACCTAATAATATATGCAACGCCATCAAACTGGGCGCGGTTACTTTATCAGCCACCGCCGTGGACTTGATCGCCTGGTCCAGCGAGAACAACCTGCATTCAGCAGATGAAAGGTGTAAACATATTGCTTCACAAGTTCTTACAAATGACGCAAATTCTTGAGCACAATAACACTCACGTTGCAACTGGAAGCAAATTTCCGAGCAAGCATGATCGCGGCATTCCTATCCCTGTCCGTCTCGAAAGCTAGAGTGTAGGATAGGCCTTTCCTAGTTTGCCAGAAAACCGCACAGGCCGCAGCATTACCACCACCTCGGCTTCCACACAACTGAAGATTGCCCAAGAGAACAAGATGGGTCGTCAGAAAATAACCTCAAAATATACGGAAATTTTTCGTCAATTCCGATCGAATTGTTTGCATATTCAATGATCCTTGAGTTCTAAACATGACAGGGCTAATGATCAGAGAACATTCTTAAGTTTCTGCGGACTTTATATGGAACCTTTGTTTGTTTCCGAAATATTACCAGGAGACCTACAAGGTCAGGGCCCATATCTTTGTTGTAAACTGACAAGCATGGTTATTGAAGATATTGCACAAGGATTTAATGCTACAATCTGACACAACATGTGTAGGAAACAAAACATTACAATTGAGTAGACATCACTTCTGTTACATATGTGCTGTGAACGTGATTTCACTTTACCTTCATCGTGGTGGAATATGACTCCCTTGCTTTTGTAGACCTTCCTTTCCGAAGCTTCACTCTCAGCTTTCCAATATGAAATACATGGACAGATTTTGATGCGTAGTCATTCCCATTCATTTGGGTGACTACCACCTACAAAGCAGCACAGATGCAAACCCCAATTAATTTATATCCAGTAATCATTCAAACCCACTGATATTTCCTAGCACAAAATAAAAAGATTGTGCTTTTTATAGCTGGTCCAATGTTAAGGCAGTAGAATCATCAAAGTTAAAGTGTTTTGAAGAAGTTTTATACTGAATTACTGGTATCCTATAGGCAAAGAAGTTAATACATACATTGAACTCAATATCCGCCCTTTTCATTAGCGATTCCACATAACGTTCCAGTCCTGAAGCTATTCAAAGTACACAACAGAGTCAGCCATTAACACGAGCTTTCATTGTTATAAGAATGTGTGACAAAATGCAGTTAAACAAGCAATGCCATTGGCAAATTGTAGCATGAGGCTAATTCATATAATACCACAGCACAAATCAAATGGTGTGTATGCCTTGTCAGGTCAAAATAGATGGTGTTATTAAGGTCCACCAAAGGAAGAAAATCAGTGTAAGGCTCAAATGTAGGAAGAGGATGACTGGCACAAGTTGGAATAGTAAATATAGGGCCTGGGATGTGTGGAAGTTGCTAATGCTTTATAAATCACAAAGAAAGCAACAGAGCAGTTCAGTTATTTTCTGGAAGAAACAAATATATTCACATACATCAGTTATTTCCCCCATAACTCGGAAGATAACAGATGTTTAAAGAGAAGTGGGGAAATGCCTAACCATGATTTATAGGGCCATCTGTCTGAACCGTAACTTTATCTGCTTTCAAAATTATCTCTGCTTGCAACAATTGGCCAACATCAAATGGCTCTGGAGCATAAGTAAGCCTCGTTGCACCTGCAGCAGAAAATTAATTACATCAACATATAAATAAAGGAAAACAATGATCCAAAAAGGTATTAGATGTTCTCATGAAACATAGTTTAATGCAGAGATTCTTGCCGGATGAGTCTGTTCCTTTCAATGCTATGGAAGATGTCTAGCAAGCTCTGGGAACTATTTATTTATCAGATTACATACCCGATATGAGCTCTCTGTTGCCTCCGGAAATTACACGGTACCACTGAGCTGGACAGCTTGAGATGTCTGGAGCACCATCAACTCGAGGGACAATACGGAACTGTGATCCAAGAGTATCAGAACCTTCAAGCTCAAAGAGTTTAGAGCTATCTTGTTCAAGCCTCTTGATCATGGCAAGCTGAACATAAAAGTGAGTGGTGATTCACATAGCTCAACATTACTCAAATTACAATTTAAATAATATGGAGCTTGTCCTAACAGGAATTACCTCTTTCTTTAACTGATTGCAAAGCTGTGTTTTCTCTGATATGAGTGTACGCAGTCCCTGAAGCTCAAACTGCATGTCCATTACCTACGATATTTTGCATGACAGCTGTTAGTAAATACATGAGGAGCAAATTGCCACAGTATGCTTCGTTTGATTACAAGATATATGAAAGTATAAGAAGCGGAGAGCATTGAGAAAAAAAACATGCCAATTTGTAAGAAAAGGAGTTAGGACTAAAAAAGGAGGGAGCACTCTATTTGAACTTGACAGAAGAAAGGCAAGTGGAACAGAGGAAGTATCATCAAAGATTAACATAAACACGAAAACTATAACTCCATTAATAGAACAATGAACCAATGATGCAAAACAAACCTTGCTTGGCTGGTGTAATATTTTTATTCGTCTAGCCTCTCGAATCTCTTTCCTAAGTTCCTCTATCTCCTGATCAGGAAAAATACTAAAATTTTAAGTACAAAAATGTAGCAATTACTCAAATCAAAAGAATCATGTCAGTGCATTTGCATCACCGACTACATAAGAGGTAGTTCAATAACAGTATAGAAATATCCAAGCTCATCATTAATTGAGGAAGCACCTCCTTCTCTCTGCTACTTGATGCTGAATCATGCTCCTGCAACGCTTTCTCAACTTTCTCTATTGCAGCTCTAGATTTTTCAATTTCAGCGAGTGCAAGAGCTCTTTCCTCTTCAGCTACCTTTCGGGCATCTTCAGTAGCCTACGATATACAGGAGAATGATAAATTGGTTATTCAGGTGTAACCAAACGGTGCTGTTGTAATGCTAGTAAATGTTGATATCTAAATAGGCATTCAGCAGATTGTTGTGAGACATCGCACATACAAAATTATACGAAAATTAAATGTGACTCGTGACTGAAAACTAGGACTGCTTTTCTTAAGTTAGGCACAACACGACCTCGTGAACAGCCCACGGTACATTATACGACAAACTATAGTCTCCGGTTATCAAGAATATAAAAAAATAAAGACAAATGGGCACAGGATAATTTGCCCAAAAGATTTCGTGTTGTAGCCTTAGAGATACAAAATGGCTCAAAAGACAATCTAATTCTCGTAAACATTAAGGTTGGATTAGGCCATTGTGCCAAGTTTTCCAGACAAGACCAGAGCATTCTGCAAATGAGCCAGGCACTCGTACCGTACGCCTCTGGTTTTACTCTCACTACAACCACTGGGATCTATGAACAAATTTACTTTTCATTATATGAAATTATGAGTTATCAGTCTTACAAAACAAAAGCCTTACCACATTCTACTTGAACAATGTCTACAGTATCAGCATGTTACGATACACATTTCCTAATGTACTTACAATTAAAAAAATCACTTACGAAGCCTCAAAAAAAAAATCAGGCTCCTAGATCTAATTTTTACGAAGTTTAAACAGGCATGAATAACGAATTTGATAATTAAGAAATGGGGTAAACCTGCTTGAGGAAGCTAGCCAACTTTTTTACTTCAGCCTTCTCATAAATTAATTCTCCTTCTCTTTGAGTAAGTTGAACTGCTAGTGCTTCCACCTGATAGAACATAACTAGTCATAATCACTTAAAAGTTTTTGGAACAAAAGGTAATACGAGAAAAAATAGAAACATCACAGCTGGAGATAAAGAAGAATCATAATTAATAAATATGAAATATGATTGATTTCTTATTTTACGTGCCTACTTAGACTGATAAGCTTAAATCCAAAAATCTGCAACCGAAATTTATTAGTTCTCCCTCCGTTTCAAATTTGAACTAAAACCACGACACTTATTTTGGAACGGAGGGAGTACTGCTTTTCACTTTTCAGAGCATTACATTAACAATCTTTCAAATTTGAGCATTTTGAAAACGCTCAAAGCATCATGTACAAACTATTATGTGAACGCAGCTAACGAAAAAGCACAATCAAGGTTGGCAGTTGGCACCTAATATCCTGTAGAAGAAAAAAGTTGAGCTATTTGCAGGATGCTAGCTTAAATAGAGCATACAGGGGTGAAACTAACTTAACTCGTACATTCAATTAAATAAAAAGTACTCCCTCTGTAAACTAATATAAGAGCGTTTAGATCACTATTTTAGTATTCTAAACGCTCTTATATTAGTTTACGGAGGGAGTAGCTTATATTAGAGTCTAAAGAAGAGATTAACCAGCGAGATAGCTTCATCAGCATCATCCCTGTTTCGACCAGCCACACGGCCTTTCAGCGTATCCAGAACATCTCTGAGCTTCTTCAGAAGAACCTGCCTGTCCAGTGAAGCTGCTTCTCGCCGCTTAGCCTGAAACATGAAGCAACAACTTTAAAATAGAATTTAATTGCAAGGAAGTTACTAAGACTAGAATGTGATATTTATCCTATTTAGCAAAGGCACGATGCCAATAGTACAGTGCATCCCCATGGAACCCATATACTTATCCATTTGAAGTGAATCTATATGCTATTTGAAAAGGAAGAATCTCAAAGAAAGAGAGGTAAGCTATAAATGAAGTATAAATGTGAGTTCAACAATGCTTGAATCAATTAACGTGAGCTCTGGAGACATGCTCTGGGGACGCTGACACTGTTAGGGGAGTCTGATAACAACTCCATAATATGGTCACTGACAGATAAATTATCGGGTATAATTTCACTAACTATAAATATTTTTATATGGATATCCAGGTGAAACGCCACATCATTCTTTACTATATACTCCCTCCGTCCCAAAATAAGTGTCTCAACTTTGTACTAGCTCTAGTACAAAGTTGTACTAAGGTCGAGACACTTATTTTGAGACGGAGGGAGTATAAAAAAGCATGTGAAATCCTAACCAGGAAACCATGCGTTGCGTGAACAACCTACAGCTAATTACAACACCGTCCGTATACGTGTCACTGGAGCTCCTGATGTACTCACATTGTTGATAAAAGTCAGAAAAGGATAAAGTGCTTGGATTGATTAGCATACCTCATCAGACAACTTGGACGCACCAGAGAGACCCTTCTCAAACTTCTCCCTAAGATCACGCACTGACAGCCGCTTTCGCTGCTCTAGCAGTTGTGTTGTTTCTTTCGCAACAATCTCCTTCAAGGGCACAACCTCATGTGTCTCCTCTGGGTCAATGATTTGGTTGTTTGGCCCAATCCTGTAGTCGGGAAAGTGGCCCTTGGGGAAGTTAACATCAGAGGATACCATGTCAAGCGCATCTTTCTGCATGCCTTCTCCAGAGTCATGGATGACCCTTGTCATCTGCGGTACTCTGATACAGAACAGAACAAAAAAAAATATTTTCAGTGTGAAATCATATAAAGTTGTAGTATCAGTAGAACATATGAAGGCACTAACTGATGATATATTGGCCATGTCTAATGGTGCAAACAACTTGCCTCAAGGCTACATGAAATCAGGCGCAGCAAAGCTGGTGCACCTTAAATCTAAAATACTTTAAATTGATGTTCATTTTTCATTTGCATAGCTGAGATTCTAGAAGCATATCACAACGATTTAAGCTGGAAGCAAATCCCACCCAACCAAGTACCTAGCACACCGAAACTAACCAAATTGGCATCATCCAGTGAGTTCAAGAGTTAATAAGAAGCAAGATCGAGGCAAAGAAAAGGAGCAGGCTAAGCTTACAATTAGAGGTTGCTATGGCTAAAGTGGGTCGGTTCAGTGGCACAAATATTGGAACAAGACAGAGCGACAGTCTTTGGGATAAAAATTCCCAATCGGTGCAACATACTAGAATCAAGGTAAGCTATGACAAAACCCGTGCTGATTTGTGTGGAAGAATACAGATTTCTTACCAGCAGCAAGGAGATAACAACCTCTTAAAGACGTGATTATACAAATTTCTTACCGGCCGCAGATAATAGGAGACAACCTCTTAAAAACGTGATTGGATATGTTCTGTAACGAACTGACAATACAGCCCAACCAACTAACTAACCGAAAAGCGAAAATACACAGTCGCTGAGGCTTGAAAGGAACAATTTTAGGACAGGAAGACAAGAACTTTTTCCGCTACCAAATCCAAGCCTGCAAATCCCCGGCATGAAGTGACACAGCAGCAGCCATCAGGGATCCCTCACCTCATGCGCGGCTCCCAGGATCGCCGGAGAGCCGGGCTCCCCGCGCAATCCGCCGCCGCCGTCCCGCGAACACGGACTGGAAGCCTCTGGAGCACGCAACTACTCTAGCAGCGAAGGGGCCCAATCCAGCTAGGGTTTTAACCCCACCTTGTGCTTTGAGAGGAAAAGCTGGATGGATGTATGGATCGAGGCTGTTGCTTTCGATCCCGTGGAATCCTTTTTTTGGCCGGTGGCGAGTTCGAAATTTGGTTGCGGGATTCGGATGACGCCGACGGGCGGACGGAGGGAGGGGAAAGGTGGAAGAGCACGGCGTGCTGGTGACGGAAGCGGCAGGGGAGGGGAGAGAGAAAATCGTCATTAGTATACTAACCATTCAACGACGGATTAGCAGGCTGGTGGATTAAATGTGGGGCCACCCCTTTTTAAAACGCGCAGGGCCGGGGGCATTGATGGTAATATTTGCTTGGTCCACCGGCGGTCCTGCAGTCAAAAGAAGAAGGTTGGACTCGCACTGTCACTGGACTGGACGGCCATTTTTCTAAGCTCGGATTCAAATCGCTCGATAATCTACTGGAGTACGACGCACTTGTGAAGTTCTGATCATTCGTACACATACGTATTGTCTCCTGTGTGTACTCTACGGCACGGCCTACCTGTAGAAAACGTAACACGGAAGCATCTACAACTTGCTTGCGGGCCAATGCACTAGTAAGGCCAACTCCAGCGCCCAGACAGAAAATGCAGCCTAACGCAGCGACCCAAACATATGGGTGTTTATATTTTTTTTCGCGTGACTCATTTCTAGTCTAAATTTGGGTTGAGATTGCATTGGCGCGGATGCTCGCAACGCCCTCCCTTGTCCTCTCTTGATCCGTTTATTGGTGGCACATCCACCCCAATTTTCCTTCTCTCTCCCAAAACCCTCGCGTCCCTCCGCCATGGCTGAAGTGCCTAACCCGGCCGCTGCCTCCTTCCCCGGCCACCACGGTCAACAACATGGCCGCTCGCGACGTGAGCCCAAAGAAGCCGCCGAAGAAGACACGCGCACCGAAGGAGACGGCCACCGCCTCCTTCCCCGGACACCATGGTCAACGGCGTGGCCGCTCGCGTCGTGAGCCCAAAGAGGGTGCCAAAGAAGGCACGCACACCGAAGGAGACGGCCGCCGAGATGACGAAGAGGGTTGGCCGGAGGAAGGTCACGGAGGAGAAAAGGAGGCCATCATCACCCTAGGCGAAGCCGCGCAGTGCCCATTGAACAAGGTGTCCCCAAGAAAAAAGGGCTTGGTTCGAAAAGAAGCAAAAGGAGATGCTCAAGATGGATTAATGAACTATGGCCGAGATGTGTTCTTTTACGTCGGTATGTGTGCTGGCATAAATTACGGTCGAGAGAGATGATTTTTTGTGTGATGGGATGTATGCCGGTCATTGGCACGTATGCCGACATGAAATATGGCCGAGAGATGTGATTTTTCTATGTGTTGTCATGTATGCCGACTGCTGGCACGTGTCGGCATGAATTATGCCAGTCGACCATGAATTCTAGATTTGTTTGTATAAAATATAGTTATTGTACAAAATTCGCCTAAATGAATTAAGTTGATCGGCCGGTTAAGGGGCATCGCCCTGATTTGAACGGATTAGGCCGGACACCACGTCCCTAGTCTATCCAAACAAAAGACAAACCAAATCGGCGTCCATTTGCGTCGACAGTTTGAAGTTGGTCTAACACGGGAACAAGCCCGGCGGCGTAGAGTTCCTTTCCCTTTCAACGACGTCTGCGTCGCGCGATTCTAACACGGGAACAAGCAAGCTGCCCAGCCGGCGACTTCGAACGGTGGCCGGTGTAGGCCGGTGAGCCGTTTCTGATCGCTATTTTATTTTTGTCCCGGATCGTTGGCTTATAGCAGCTGCTAGTAATTGTTTACTACGTGTAATATGACATGCGCGCGTGTGACGGTATGATTAGACGAACCTGTCCTTTCTGTGCTCCCGCGTTATCTGAAAGAGTGACCCAAGAGAAAAAGGTACTATGGCGGAATCGATCCGTGACGGAGATCGCTGGCTTCATGATGGCCTGTCGAATTTCATCATCACGTCCGTCTGGACCAAAGAGAAATAAATGAATGCGGGCCGCCCAAGCGTGGCAATGAACGATGAACCTAGGAGTACAGCTTGAAATGAGAAGCAAACAAGAGGATTGAATGGCATAAGCGCCTCCCATAACCTAACTCGTCCATTATCTCTAATTGCGCTCAAATGCTGGATCCGAGACTGAACAAGCTGGCTTTGGTCTCGTAGCGCCCTTCTGTTGGAAATATGAGCAAATTACTATGACATTTAACCCGAATAGACAGAAAATAAATCATGACAGCATTAACATAGATTGTACTAAACATGCTAACTAGGATAGCAGATGAACCGATCAAATCTAGGGCACATACTAAAAGCATGAATTCTACCACGATCTCGAATAAGAAGGACAGAATCACAAACGGTGCAACGGGAGCAGCACCGCCGGCGTTCATGTTGTCGTCCACGTCGTTGAGGAAGAGGTTGCCGAGGTCGGGGAAGAAGTCGTCGTTGGCGAAGTCGTCGCTGCCAGCAGTCGCGCGAGTGCGCACCCCAAAAATCCGATCGCCTCTCTCCCGTACAGGATTACAAGAGGCGGGTTTCCGGAGGCCTGCCGTCCCTTCTCGCGGTGCACGCCGAAAGGATGGATGGAGAAGACTTGCGTGGCGGCGCAATGATCTGGAATGGTGATGTGAAACCATATGTTGTGGCGGCGGCTAGGGTAGACGTATGTCTGACTATATAATGCGGGCCGGGTAGGTCGTGGAGAAAACCCTACGTCCAAGTAATAGCCCCACGATCCAAAAGGATCGAAAATGGCTGAGCAATTAACGCGTCCGTTAATTACGACTTATTAATTATTCCCGAGCAGCAAAAATATAGACAACGTGCATAGGTCTGTTCTCGGCTCGGCTCATTCCCGCAACTCGTAGCGCGTCGTGACGAGGCGTGGCGTGACGAGGCGAGCGAGGAGGAGGAACGCGCATATAGGTCTCATCTTCTCATGCTCATACAAGTGGTAGAAGAGCTAACCTTATAAAGAGGTGCAACTCCCCCTCAACTTTCTTGGTGGGTCTAAACTTTAGTGCCACTCACTCCACTCACATTGGCGCATGAATGGGCCAAAAGAATTTCAGAAATTTAGTTAGACTTTGGGCCAAAGGCCTACTAGCAAAATTCCAATAATCCCCTACAAAGTCTCATTGGCACATCTCATCATTTAGTTCCAAAACATTGTTTATATAACGGTGCTCAGTGGAGACTGTTAAGTTGAACTTCCACTGAGAGATTTATGCTACACTAGATCACAACTTGAATAGTGGACTATGCCTTGAACTTTAAGTTTTCTGCGATACTAGTTTCACACAAATTCGTAACCGATACTGGGCTGCCGCAAGGCTTCCCCGCGGGTGGAGCGTATACGTCATACTCCAGGGCCTCTCATGAATTTGTAGAGAACACTCAATTCTCACACACTGCGACATTAACAGTCAAATTCATATAGGTGTGTTCCTCAGGAGAAGCTCTGCAGGGCAACATCTCTGCTTACCCGAATAAGCCACTTGGAACACATTAAGATAGGTATCAACCTGCCATGTAGATTAGGAGAGTATTGCATCTTCACAGAGTGGGATAACTAATACAAGGATACTCTCTTCCCAGCTGACCAACAGCTTGTCTCCCACTTCTACTTCACGGGATCTCCGATCACATAGAGTGCGTTACCACTGTGGACAACTCATGCGGTGGGTCTCAAATCCATCTCCATCGATGCATTATCTATCACATTACGTGATAAACCCTTTGTGAAGGGATCTGCCAAGTTTTTCGATGTTTGGATATAATCCAACGTAATAACTCTGGAGTTCTTCAATTTTCTGGCACATTTCAATCTCCTCTTCACATGCCTTGAGGACTTCATATTATCCCTAGAACTGTTTATCTTAATGATCACAGTTTGATTATCACAGTTCATCAAGATAGGGGGTATCGATTTTTCAACCATCGGTAAGTCCATCAAGAGTTCACGAAGCCACTCTGCTTCAACAGTGGCTGTGTCTAATGCTGTGAGTTCTGCTTCCATAGTTGACCTCGTTAAGATGGTCTGCTTGCAAGACTTCCAGGAAACAGCGCCACCACCAAGTGTGAAAACATAACCACTTGTGGCCTTAATCTCATCAGCATCAGATATCCAGTTTGAGTCACTATAACCCTCCAATACCCTTGGATACCTGGTGTAGTGAATCCCATAGCTCGCAGTGCCTTTCAAATAGCGCATAACTCTCTCAAGCACACGCCAATGATCATCTCCTGGTTTTGACACAAACTGACTGAGCTTGCTCACAGCAAAAGAGATGTCGGGCCTCGTGGCACTTGCCAAATACATAAGCGAGCCAATAATCTGAGAGTATCTCAGTTGAACTCTAGCAATCCGTCGATTCTTTCGAAGCAACACACTAGCATCATATGGAGTTGGAGAAGGCTGGCAGTCGCTATACCCAAAGCGACTCAAGAATTTTTCCACATAGTGAGACTGAAGCAGTGTAATCCCACCATTCTCATCTCTCAATAGCTTGATGTTTAAGATAACATCAGCCACTCCTAGATCCTTCATCTCGAAACAATGAGATAAGAAATCCTTAACCTCCTTGATTAAATCAAGTTTGGTTCCAAAGATCAGTATGTCGTCGACATACTGACAAAGAATAACTCCTTCGCCCCCATCATGGCGATAGTACGCGCACTTGTCACCATCATTTACTACAAAGCCTGCAGAAGTTAATGTTCTTTCGAACTTCTCATGCCACTCCTTAGGAGCTTGTTTAAGGCCATATAAAGACTTTAATAACTTGCACATCTTTCCTTCCTGACCAGGTACTACAAAACCATCGGGCTGATCCATGTAAATTTCCTCCTTAAACTCTCCATTGAGGAAAGCTGTCTTAACGTCCATTTGATGAACGAGAAGACCGTGTGAGGCAGCCAGTGATAGTAGCACCCGAATAGTGGTCAGTCTAGTCACAGGTGAGTAAGTATCAAAATAGTCTTCACCTTCTTTTTGGGTATAATCCTTAGCCACAAGCCGTGCCTTGTACTTTTCAATCGTACCATCAGGTCTAAGCTATTTCTTGAACACCCACTTACATCCTACAGGTTTGCACCCATAAGGACGATCAATGATTTCCCAGGTTTTGTTAGCTAAGATGGAATCCATCTCGCTGCGGACAACTACCTTTCAGTAGTCAGCATCAGAAGATGTATAGGCTTCTGAAATAGTCATGGGTGTGTCATCCACGAGGTACACAATGAAATCATCACCAAAGGACTTTGCAGTCCTCTGTCTCTTACTCCTTACAGGAGTTTCATTGTCATCCTCAACAGGATTCTCAACGTGTTCCATCGCAATGGTGGGTTCAGGAATTACAGCAAATTCCTCACTAGATGGAGTAGGTATCTCCTAATTTGATGAACTTGACATACCCTTCATAGGAAATATGTCCTCAAAGAAAGTCGCATCATTCGACTCCATAATTGTACCAACATGCATGTCGGATACCTCAGATTTTATTATCAAAAATCTATAGCCAATGCTATAAAAAGCATAGCCCAGAAGAACACAATCCATGTTTTTTGGTCCAAGCTTGCGCTTCTTGGGAATTGGTATATTGACTTTCGCCAAACAACCACAAGTACGTAGGTAGGAGAGTTTCAATCTTTTCCTTTCCCATTCCTCAAAGGAGTCATGGTTTTCTGCTTTGTGGGAACTCGGTTTAGGACATGACATGCAGTCATTAGCGCCTCCCCCAACCATGCCTTGGAGAGACCTGATGTGTCTAACATGGCGTTAACCAAATCAGTTAGAGTTCGGTTCATTCTTTCGGCGACCCCATTTGACTGAGGTGAGTAGGGAGGCGTCCTCTCATGGATTATACCATGTTCCGCACAAAACAAATCAAACTCATTGGAAAAATAATCTCCACCACGATCAGACCTAAGTCGTTTATTTTTTCGATCAAGTTGGTTCTCTGCTTCAGCTTTATAGATTTTGAAAAAAAATAAAGCCTCATCTTTTGATTTCAGAAGATACACATGACAAAATCTAGTGGAGTCATCAATCAACGTCATGATGTATTTCTTTCCACCTTTTGTCAACACGCCATTCATCTCACATAGATCAGAATGTATAAGCTCTAGTGACGCCAAGTCTCTAGCCTCTGCAGTCTTATGGGACTTGCGAGGTTGCTTAGCTTGCACACACACTTGGCACTTGAAGCCCTTGACATTAGTGAATTTCGGAATTAAACTCATATTGGCTAGCCGCGCCATGCAACCAAAGTTAATATGACAAAGTCGTGAATGCCAAATATTAGACTCATTATTGTGGCAAACATTATTAATAACTTAAGTGCAAATATCTGACAAAGACAGGCGGAACAAGCCTCCGCGCTCATAACTCTTTCCAACAAATTGTCCATATTTAGAAATTGCAACTTTATTGGACTCGAAAACCAACTTAAAACCATCTCGACACAAACGGAACTGATACGTCTCCAACGTATCTATAATTTTTGATTGTTCAATGCTATTATTTATGAAGTCTTGGATGTTTAATGGGCTTTATCATTCACTTTTATATCATTTTTGGGACTAACCTACTAACCCAAAGGCCCAGCCCAGATTGCTGTTTTTTTTGCCTATTTCAGGGTTTCGCAGAAAAAGAATATCAAACGGAGTCCAAACGAAATGAAACCTCCGCGAGAGATATTTTTGGAGAAAATCACGCACAGGAAGCTTAAGAACCACGTCAGAGGATCGAGGAGCTACCCTCGAGGGGGGGGGGCCTTCCGAGGGCGCGCCCCCTACCTTGAGGCCTCCTCAAGTGGCCCCCGGTGCCCTCATTCTTCCTATATAAGTCCACGTACCCCAGAAACTCCGTGGACAGAGAGAAAACCCTAATTCCACCACCGTACCTTCTGTTCCCGTGGAGATCCCATCTTAGAGCCTGTTCCGGAGCTCCACCGGAGGGGGATCCATCACGGAGGCCTTCATCATCATCATCATCGCCCTCACCATGAGTTGTGAGTAGTTTACCACAGACCTTCGGGTCCATAGCTAGTATCTTGATGGCTTCTTCTCTCTCTCTGGATCTCAATACAAAGTTCTCCTCGGTCTTCGAGGAGATCTATTTGATGTAATCTCTTTTTGCGGTGTGTTTGTCGAGATCCGATGAATTGTGAGTTTATGATCAAGGTTATCTATGAAAGATATTTGGTTCTTCCTCTGAACTTTTTATGTGTGCTTATAATATCCTTGTAAGTCTCTTCGAATTATTGGTTTGGTTTGGCCTACTAGATCTATAGTTCTTGCAATGGGAGAAGTGCTTGGCTTTGGGTTCAATCTTGCGGTGTCCTTTCCCAATGACAATAGGGGCAACAAGGCACGTATTGTATTGTTGCCATCGAGGATAAAAAGATGGGGTTTATATCATATTGCTTGAGTTTATCCCTCTACATCATGTCATCTTGCTTAAGGCGTTACTCTGTTCTTATGAACTCAATACACTAGATGCATGCTGGATAGCGGTTGATGTGTGGAGTAATAGTAGTAGATGCAGAATCATTTCGGTCTACTTGTCTCGGATGTGATGCCTATATACAATGATCATTCCTAGATAGTCTCATAATTATTTGCTTTTCTATCAATTGCTCGACAGTAATTTATTTACCCGTCGTAGAATATCGCTATCATGAGAGAAGCCACTAGAGAAAACTATGGCCCCCGGGTCAATTCTCAACATATCAATCTACATCTACTTTAATTTTACCGCTTTTATTTGTTGTTTTATTAAACTAAAAATACCAAAAATATAAACTATCATCTCTATCAGATCTCACTTTCGTAAGTGATCGTAAAGCGATTGACAACCCCTTATCGCGTTGGAAGTTCTTATTTGTTTGTGCAGGTGCGAGGGACTCGCGCGTGGTCTCCTACTGGATTGATACCTTGGTTCTAAAAAAATTAGGGAAATACTTACGCTATTGTGTTGCATCTCCCTTTCCTCTTCGAGGGAATACAACGCAAGCTCAAGAGGTAGCAAGAAGAATTTCTGGCACCGTTGCCGGGGAGGCTTACGCAAAAGTCATATACCAAGTACCTATCACAAACCCTTATCCTTCACATTACATTTTTTGCCTCTCGTCCCCCCCCCCCCACTTCACCCTTGCCGTTTTATTTGCCCTTCTTCCACCGTGTGTTTATCATTCGCTTGCTTCTTGTTTGCTTGTGTGCTGCTTGCTTGCTTGTCGTTATTGCTAGCCCTTTATCTGCTCCCTTGTCTCCCGAGTTTGAAGTACTTCACTTCAAGCAAAAGCAAGGAGAAAACTTAAAAGCTGCTTGGTTTAGGATGATGGAATCTTATCATAAGTGCACCTTAGAGGTGAATTTTAGAATCTTGTTTCGCAATTTTTATGTTGGATTGAACATGTCTCATAGACAACTCTTGGATTGCGTTGCCAAAGGGAATTTTATCGAAGTTGATCCTAGTTTTGCGCATGAAATCATAGAGGGAATAGTGGGAACACTACCTCCCCAAAGGGAGTCAAATTCAACCCCGGAAAGGACGCAAGTTTTTGAGAAAGTTTGCGAAGTAACAAAAATATTACAAAAATCTCTTGAACCTCTTAAAAGTGTTAGTGGGAACCTCCACCGCATGAATATGTTGATTACTCTTTGTAACAAGCGGTTGGATGCTTTAGATATAAAGATTTCCGAATATGAATGGAAACGTATAGAACCTTCCGGATTCGAGCTTGACACCATCAAAAGGGTGAAGATCAAAGATGGAAATACATAGATTTATCTTGTATCGTGCCTAGCTAGGGGCGTAAAACGATAGCGCTTGTTGGGAGGCAACCCAATTTTATGTTTTTTGTTTTTGTTGCTGTTAGGGAATAAATATTGCATCTAGCCTCTGATTATATGTGGTTTCATGTTTTGTTTAGTGTTTGTGCCAAGTAGAACCTTTGGGAAGACTTGTGTGAAGTTTATGTGATCTTGCTCTGAAAAACAGAATCATTAGCGCTCGCTAAAGTAGTCATGGGATTTTACTGGAGCGTGCTTTTTAGTTGATTCTTTTTGCAGATGATTGGTATACAAATTGCGCAAATTTACCAATTTAGTTTGATTTTTTTGGAGTTCCATAAGTAGGCAAAACCTGCAGATTACTACAGACTATTCTGTCTTTGACAGATTCTGTTTTTCGTGTGTTGTTTGCTTATTCCGATGCATCTATGAGTAGTATTGGAGGATATGAACCATAGAGAAGTTGGAGTACAGTAGGTTTAACACCGATATAAACAAATAATGAATTCATTGTTGTACCTTTGAGTAGTGGTTTGCTTTCTTATACTAACGGAGCTCACGAGAATTTTTGTCTAAGTTTTGTGTTGTGAAGTTTTCAAGTTTTGAGTATTGCTTTGATGGACTATGGAACAAGGAGTAGCAAAGGCCTAAGATTAGGGATGCCCATGGAACCCCAAGTAAATTCAAGATAATCAAAAGCCTAAGCTTGGGGATGCCCCGGGAAGGCATCCCCTCTTTCGTCTTCATCCATCGGTAACTATACTTGGAGCTATATTTTTATTCGCAACATGTTATGTGTTTTGCTTGGAGCGTCTTGTATAATTTGAGTCTTTGTTTGTTAGTTTTCCACAATCATCCTTGCTGGACACACCTATTTTAGAGAGTTAAATATGGCCTAGAAATTATTAGAACACTCTATGTGCTTCACTTATATCTTTTGAGTTGAATAGTTTTTGCTCTAGTGCTTCACTTATACCTTTTAGAGCACGGTGGTGATAATATTTTGTAGAAATTTTTGAACTCTCATGCTTCACTTATATCTATTTGAGAGTCTATTTAAACAGCATGGTAATGTGTTTAGGCTAAAGAAACTAGTCTTCACATGATAGATATCCAATGTCAATGTAGTAAAAAAATTCACACCAAGTAGATTGAATAGAATGAGATGTTGGATGCTTGATAATTGTTTTGAGATATGAGGATAGTGATATTAGAGTCATGCTAGTGGAGTTATTATGAAATTGAGAAATATTTGTGTTAAGGTTAGTGATTCTCGTAGCATGCACGTATGGTGAACCGTTGTGTGACTAAGTTAAAGCATGAGGTATTTCTAGAGTGCCAACCTTTGTGTGGAGGTCGGGGGTGCGCGATGGTTAACTCCTACCAACCTCCCCCTAGGAGCATGCGTTGATTGCTTTGTTTTGATGACTCATAGATTTTTGCAATAAGTATATGAGTTCTTATGACTAATGTTGAGTCCATGGATTATACGCACTCTCACCCTTCCACCATTGCTAGCCTCTCTTGTACCGCGCAATTTTCGCCGGTACCATAAATCCACTATATATCCTTCCTCAATACAGCCACCATATTGTTCCTCAAAACAGCCACCATACCTACCTATCATGGCATTTCCATAGCTATTCCGAGATATATTGACATGCAACTTTCCGCCGTTCCGTTCATATGACATGCATCATATTGTCATATTGCCATTGCATGATCATGTAGTTGACATCGTATTTGTGGCAAAGCCACCATGCATAAATTTTATACATGTCACTCTTGTTTCATTGCACATACCGGTACACCGTCGGAGGCATTCATATAGAGTCATGTCGTGGTTCTAAGTCTGACAGTAAGGGTAGGGGGTACGAATGGAGAGGCAAGGCCCTAGCTATGGTGAGGTTGTACACAAGGTGTTTGCGAGTTCAGGCCCCTCTCGGAGGAGGTAAAAGCCCTACGTCTCGGTGCCCGGAGGCTTGGTCGACTGGTATGTGTATATGCGTGTTACAGAGGTGCGAACCCTTGTTCTGGAGGAGGGGGTGGCTTATATAGTGCGCCAGGACCCCAGCCATGCTCCACGTTACCAAGGGTTCAATGTACATTAAGGCAGGCGTTACTGATAACGCCTGCAGTAAAGGGTAATTAAGGTGCTTTACTACGGTGAGTAAATACATGACCGTTGCTATCTCAAGTGATGCTTGACCTTCGGAGGTCGAGTGCCTTGGATCGGTCGAGTGGGGTTGAGTCGTCTTGCGTATGAGGCTCAGTCGAGTGGAGTGTCTTCTTGGACCGTCTCAGTCGACTGCCTCCACTGTCATAGGTCTTGTCTTTTGATCTTCTAGGGTAGTGACCTTGGGTGGGGTACCTTGATCGGGCCTGTGACCCTACCCTAGGTCTGTAACCTCGTCAGTAGCCCCCGAATGGATTGAGGCTTGAGCAAGAGGATGCTGAGGAAAGCTCTGGTTCTGGTTCGACGTCCCTGGGGTAGATTGTTTCGGAGCTTGTGACTTGGGCAGGCTCCCTCGGCTGTGTCTTGGTCGCCTTGATCGATTCTGAAGCTGTCGAGTGAGTTAGTTGCTTCTTGTGTCGATTGGACTTTGCGCTAAGCGTCGGGCGCCGTGAGTGCGTGCCGTTTTCGACGGGATTGGTTGCCCTTCGGTCACCGGATTCGGTGGGGCTTTCGAAATTTGGGGAAGTGCGCGGGTGATACGTCCAAAACGTATCTATAATTTCTGCTTGCTCCATGCCTCTTTTGGGTGATATTGCTATGATATTTATACACTTCCATACACTTTTGATCATATTTGGACTAACCTATTAACTCAGTGCACCCCAGTGCCAGTTTCTGTTTTCGGCTGTTTTTGTATTTCAGGTTTTCACATTACGAGAACTGCCAGGAAAAATCCAGAAAAAATATAAAAAAAATCAGCGTTCCAGGAGCTACCGTGCGGCCAAAGTACAGCCGGGGGGGACCCACAGGGGCTCCAGGCGGCCCACCCCTAGGCCGCGCCGGGGGGGGGGGGCGCCTGGGCCCCCCAGGACTCCCCTGGTGACCCCTTTGGCATATATTTAAGGTCCGTCGAGAAAACCCTGATTCCGGACCCCTTTTCTCCATACGCGATTCCGATCTCTGCCGCCATCGCCATCAAGCTTCGGGGGACCAGAATTCCTGCGCCGGCACCCTGCCGGGACGGGGAAGTGCCCCCGGATTCATCTCCATCGACGTTGCTTCCTCCCTCCATGATGCGGGAGTAGTTCCTCCTCGGGGCTGAGGTTTCTACCAGTAGCTATGTGGTTATCTCTCTCTCCCATGATGTGATCTTCGTTGTGATCATAGGCTATGTTAATCTAGGGTGATCCCATGATATTTCCCCTTCCTCTATGTATTGGATTGATGTACTCACTTGTCTTTATCTAGTATAATCCCCGAGACCAAGGTGACAGCGGTCTATTAGACATGGATTAGAAAAGTATTTTCATGAGTGATTTCCTCTCTTGTGTGTTGATTGAAGATTGAGAGTCTCTGGGTGCTTGTCTTTGACTATCCTTTAGATATGTTGTGGTGATTGTGGGACTCTCTTTGGATGGCCGCGGTGACATTGGGAAATCCTTAGATTGAGAACTACGAACTTTGAGGTGTGCTTTTGTAGCCCTACATAATTCTCGTCCTCTCTTGACCACGAAGGAATGACCTCCGAGTGTGTCCCCTTTGCATGTTTTATGGGAAACATCATGTGATTCGATTATGTTAATGTTGTTGGGAGTTGCCACTAGTGAAAGTATGAAGCCTAGGCCTTGTTTCCACCATTGCAATACCATTTGTGCTCACGTTTATCACCTGTTTGCTTGCTGCACTTTTTATTACATATTTATATTACTTTGTTTTGCCATCCATATCACTTGCCATTTAACATCTCTTCGCCGAACTAGTGCACCTATACATCTGACAAGTGTATTAGGTGTGTTGGGGACACAAGAGACTTCTTGTATCTTAGTTACAGGGTTGCTTGAGAGAGACCATCTTCAACCTCTACTTCCCTGAGTTCGATAAACCTTAGGTCATCCACTTAAGGGAAATTGCCGCTGTCCTACAAACCTCTGCGCTTGGAGGCCCAACATAGTCTACAAGAGTAGAAGCGTGTGTAGACATCAAGCTATTTCTGGCGCCGTTGCCGGGGAGGTGAGCGCTTGAAGGTATATCTTTAGATCTTGCAATTAAATCTTTTTGTTTCTTGTTTTTATTTCACTAGTTATGTTTATGGAAAACCTTGCTATTGGATCGTTGCTTGCGGGAGGACGCCCCACACCTGTGGTGGTTGCTCCCCCTCCTACTGAAATTGTGCCCTATAAAATACCGGCTGGTATTATCGATCATGTTTTGGCTAATCGTTATGCAGGAGACAGACATCCCGGTGAACACTTGCTATATCTGTCACAACTATGTTCATTATTTAAGCTTGCAGGTGTATCGAAGGAGTTTGTCATGAGGAAATTATTTGCCTTGTCACTGAAAGGAAAAGCATTGGAATGGTATAGGCTACTAAATGACTCTCACCTGCTGGAGTGGGAAGAGATCCAGACTCTCTTTTACTCCAAGTTTTATCCTCTTCATGAAGTCCATGAGAATAGGAATTATGTTTATAATTTTTATCCTCATGACGGAGAGAGCATAGCTCAAGCTTGGGGGAGACTGAAAACGTTAATGCTAAAATGTCCTAACCATGGGCTCCCCAAAGATATTATTATTACTAACTTCTATGCGAGGCTCTCTCGACAGGATACAGATTTGCTCGATGCTTCCTCTATGGGTTCTTTCACAAACGAAAAGATTGATGCTAAATGGGAACTCCTTGAAAGAATTCAACGCAACACTGAAGATTGGGAGATCGACAAAGGTAAAGAGTCAGGTATAATTTATGAGTATGATTGCATTAAGTCCTTTGTTGAAACTACAAGTTTTAATAAGTTTAGTGCTAAGTTTGGGCTTGATTCTCAACTCCTTGTTGATTTCCTCAAATCTTTTGCTTCACATCTTAATATGCCTAAGGAGGATTGGATCAAGCATCATAAACCTTTTAAAGAGACTTGCAAAGAAAATGAAATTGTTCATGATGATTGCAACATGCATGATCCAATTCCTAAAAATGAAGTTTTATATAAGCATGTTAATTTTTGTGGAGTGGATAGACCTTGTGAAAGGCCTATGATTGAAGAAGAGAAGTATTGTAAGCAACATAAGCATGAAAGAACAATCACTTGGGTCAGAGATTTAAATGAAATTGCTAGAGAATTGTGTGACCTTTATCCTTTTACTTGTGAACTTTGCCGTATAGAGGGTCACTTTAATTTTCAATGCATGAACTTTCAAAACATAACTGTTAACCGGTTGTGTGATAACATGATCACCTCTGATCTTTATGATGAGCTGATGTTATTTTTGATGTGTGAAGAGTTATCAGAAAAGACTTCTTGGCTGGATGATAATGCCATAGGAATAAAAAACACTTTGCAAAAT
Source organism: Secale cereale (assembly GCA_902687465.1). Lineage (NCBI taxonomy): Eukaryota > Viridiplantae > Streptophyta > Magnoliopsida > Poales > Poaceae > Secale > Secale cereale. Next base: position 777,599,638 of record LR738711.1, read on the forward strand.
TGCCATCTCTATTGTGTTGTTAATTGCCATGAAAATGATTACATAAGTAAGATTAGAAAGGAGGGAACTTTACCAAAGTATAAAAATGTCTCTTATATTTCTGCTAATAAAAAGGAGAGTTTCTCCCAAGTTTCCCCTATTGTTTCTAATGATAAACCAGGATATGTGGAGAAGCTTCATCTCCAACCACCACCTCCTAAGGTGAAGAAGAAGAAAAAGAAGAGGAGGAGGAGGAGGAGCAAGAAGGAAGAAGAATGGGTATCAACCTGGCCTGGGCATATTCCTCCCATCAACTTTTATCCTAACGGTTGTAAGTTTAAAGAAGAAGGTGAAGTTTATTGCCTTAATTATCATCTTGATGATACGTCCGTAGGTACTATTGAAGATGATTTTGATTATGATATGCATGTTACTTATTGTGATTGGGAAAATGATGATAATGCTGCTTATGATCTTGAAAATCTTTTTGGTACCAACTCTGAAAGTGAAGATATGGGAAGCTCTAAGCTTGGGGATGATATGATTGCAAATCCTATCCCCACTAGTGATGTGATAATTGATAATTCTCTTGCTAGTAAGAATAAAGACAACATGTTTACAAATATAGTTGCTAGCAATGATAATGCTCTTCTCTACCATGATGATGTTATAACTCCAATCTATAGTGATTGTAAAGGTACCTATGACATAAGGAGAAATTATCCTTATGAAACTTGTCATAATCATGAAGGGAATTACTCCCTTGTTGAATACCACCCTCCTAATATACAACTAATCTATAGTGTTCAAGTAGTTTATGATAGTCCTACTCCCACTATTACCAATGAGAAAAAATATGCTTATGTGGGGAGTGAGAGTACCTTTTTGCATGTGGATCATCGTAACAATGCTTTATGTGATGCTTATATTGTTGAGTTCATCCATGATGCCACTGAAATTTATAATGAGAGAGGGAGGCTTGGTTCTAAATATCTTAATAATAAGAAGTTTCCTCTCTTTATGGTGAATATTTTGAAGTTATGCTTGTTTTGCCTTCCTATGCTAGTTGCTTCGTGCTTCAATGAATTATTCTATTGCAATATTCCTATGCATAGGAAGCATGTTAGGCTTAAATGTATTTGGCATTTTCTTCTTGATGCCCTCTTTTGTCTTCAGCTCTTATTCTTACGAGAGCATCATTAAAGTCCTATGCCTAGCTTAAAGGCATAAAAGAAAGCGCTTTTGGGAGGCAGCCCACAATGAATAAAATTTTATTTTGCTTTTTGTTGTGTCTTGATGTTTTTACTACAGTAGCATCATCATTGTATCTTTACTTTTCAACTTTGTGCCAAGTGTAGCCTCTGATTGCAAGAAAGTTCAAAAGTTGTGACGTGCTGTCCAGGAAACAGATTCTGTCCTTGGATAGAAAAATTCGTATAAAATCACCAGATCATCTTTTTGGTCTGAATTTTTTCGACAGTGTGCTCTATACAATTGTCTTTCGTGCATCTGTTCTGAGTTTTTTGATTAGAATTGCAGAAGTGCCCCGAACAAATCATTTACTACCTGCTGTTCTGTTTTTCACAGATTCTGTCCTGTTTTGCCTTTCTTTCATTTTGCAAACCAAGAGCTTGCTTTTTCTTTGCAAAAACCTTTTGGCAATCTTGAGAAACAGTTGAACTTCAAGAATATATTTATTTCCAGCAAGGAATAATTATTTTATTATGGGTACTAACCTCGCTAATCAGATTATGATGAGTTATGTATGAAGGGAGTTTTCAAGTGTGCGAGGGAAGATGATAAAAAGATTCCGGTGTGTCAAGCGCTCAAGCTTGGGGATGCCCCCGTTCACCCCCAAGAAATATTCAAGGAGACTCAAGCATCTAAGCTTGGGGATGCCCCCGTGCATCCCCTTCTCCATCAACATTATCAGTTCGTCTTTCGTTCCACTATATTTTTATCACTTCATGTGTTATGTGCTATGCTTGGAGCGTCTTACTTTTAGTTTCATTTTTTGTTTTCTTTAGCTTTGCTTGTTTTTCATAACGAGTTGGAACTCAGCTTTCTTTGTGTGGGAGAGAAACACGCTCCACTTCAACCTAGAACACAACATAGAATTTTCATGTTTATCTTTGTTGTGTGTGTTCTTTGTCTTTTAATAGCTACTATCATGTTCAGCTCTTAGTATTCATGCTTATCTTTTCAAAGAGCTTTTGTTTAGTTGGTTGCTTGAACTCTCTTTAATTACCATGCTCACCTTATTAAGAGAGTTTGCTTCCGTTGCATTGGTTGATATGTCTATGATAAAGATGCTACGTGCATAATGGCGCTTAGTAGTTCATGTTTTCTTGTGGTTAGTCTCAAATAGTTGGGGGATTCCCAATGTGTTATTGGAGTACCAACTTGATTTGTTTGCCTATGATGTGGTATGGTTTAGTAATATCTTCCTTCAAGAATTTATTTTGATTGACTTGGCGTATGCTCATGCATATTTAAGACTGTAAAGAAAGTCTGTCAAGCCTTGATGATCTTTTGTTTCTGAGTAGCGATATAACTACCATGCCTGATTCAATGTTGCTTTGTCGCTCTGCATGATTATGACCGTCATTGCTCTTTTAGTTGGTCGCTCCCAGTCTTTTGCTAACCTCCACCTGTACTAAGTGGACTGACTGCTTGTGCATCCACATTCTTTTAATCCAGTTATGCCATATGAGTCCACCATACCTACCTATATGTGGTATTTCACCGCCACTCCAAGTAAATTTACATGTGCTACCTTTAAAACCTTCATTTTTGCAATACATAGCTCATGGGAAAGTAGCTTAAAAACTATTGTGGTAAAGAATATGTCGCTTATGTATCTTATTTCTTATAAGTTGCTTGTTGAGCGGTATCCATGTTTCTGGGGACGCCATCAACTGTTACACTTTTGTTGAATATCATGTGAGTTGCTATGCATGTTCGTCTTGTCCGAAGTAAGGGTGATTTGCCATGAGTTGAATGGTTTGAGTATGCATATTGTTAGAGAAGAACATTGGGCCGCCAACCAAAGCCATGTATCATGGTGGAAGTTTTAGCTTGGACATTAATCCTCAACCTCTTATGAATGCTTAAGCATTAAAGAGGAGTCCATTATCTATTTTCTATGTTGTCCCGGTATGGATGTCCTCAAGTTTAGATCGATCAAAAACGAGAAATCAAATGCAATTTATCTCCTTGGACCTTTGTACAGGTGGCATAGAGGTACCCCTTTGTGACACTTGGTTGAAACATATGTAATGCAATGATAACCCATGGAAATCCGAACTAATTAGGACAAGGTGCGAGCACTATTGGTATTCGATGCATGAGGCTTGCAACTTATAGGATGTCTTATGCATAACACATATGAAGTATTACTACCGTTGACAAAATTGCTTCTATGTTTTCAAAATAAAAAACTCTAGCACATGAGTAATCCATGCTTCCCTCTGCGAAGGGCCATTCTTTTACTTTTATGTTGAGTCTCCACCTTCTTTTAAAGCACCAACTACTGAGAGCATGATTGTCATTCTGAGTGTAATGTGCATTGTCCCAAAGTAGCATTGTCTTTTGCATGATTGTGATATCGTTTATTCTGAAATCATTGTATCTAGTCATCACTTAAACCTTGAAGGTGCCCCTGCATTTATGTTTTGCTTCACTAAAGGGGGGAAACTAGATATCACTTTATCATATTTGCATATCATGTTCATTGCAAATCTATTTGATGTTTCAGTATCATATTGTAAAACTTTCAGTTCTTTGTGATTTTCTCATGAGGCAACTTAATTACTACAGATTCATTGTATCAGTAAGCTTTTTTCATATGACTATGAATAAGTCCTATATGGTTAATAGCATGTCACCATAGAAATTGTTCTTGTTATCATTTACCTACTCGACGACGAGCAGGAATTAAGCTTGGGGATGTTGATACGTCCAAAACGTATCTATAATTTCTGCTTGCTCCATGCCTCTTTTGGGTGATATTGCTATGATATTTATACACTACCATACACTTTTGATCATATTTGGACTAACCTATTAACTCAGTGCACCCCAGTGCCAGTTTCTGTTTTCGGCTGTTTTTGTATTTCAGGTTTTCACATTACGAGAACTGCCAGGAAAAATCCAGAAAAAATATATAAAAAATCAGCGTTCCAGGAGCTACCGTGCAGCCAAAGTACAGCCGGGGGGACCCACAGGGGCTCCAGGCGGCCTGCCCAGGCGGCCCACCCCTAGGCCGCGCCGGGGGGGCGCCTGGGCCCCCCAGGACTCCCCTGGTGACCCCCTTTGGCATATATTTAAGGTCCGTCGAGAAAACCCTTATTCCGGACCCCTTTTCTCCACACGCAATTCCGATCTCCGCCGCCATCGCCATCAAGCTTCGGGGGACCAGAATTCCTGCGCCGGCACCCTGCCGGGACGGGGAAGTGCCCCCGGATTCATCTCCATCGACGTTGCTTTCTCCCTCCATGATGCGGGAGTAGTTCCTCCTCGGGGCCGAGGTTTCTACCAGTAGCTATGTGGTTATCTCTCTCTCCCATGATGTGATCTTCGTTGTGATCATAGGCTATGTTAATCTAGGGTGATCCCATGATATTTCCCCTTCCTCTATGTATTGGATTGATGTACTCACTTGTCTTTATCTAGTATAATCCCCGAGACCAAGGTGACAGCGGTCTATTGGACATGGATTAGAAAAGTATTTTCATGAGTGATTTCCTCTCTTGTGTGTTGATTGAAGATTGAGAGTCTCTGGGTGCTTGTCTTTGACTATCCTTTAGATATGTTGTGGTGATTGTGGGACTCTCTTTGGATGGCCGCGGTGACATTGGGAAATCCTTAGATTGAGAACTACGAACTTTGAGGTGTGCTTTTGTAGCCCTACATAATTCTCGTCCTCTCTTGACCACGAAGGAATGACCTCCGAGTGTGTCCCCTTTGCATGTTTTATGGGAAACATCATGTGATTCGATTATGTTAATGTTGTTGGGAGTTGCCACTAGTGAAAGTATGAAGCCTAGGCCTTGTTTCCACCATTGCAATACCATTTGTGCTCACGTTTATCACTTGTTTGCTTGCTGCACTTTTTATTACATATTTATATTAATTTGTTTTGCCATCCATATCACTTGCCATTTAACATCTCTTCGCCGAACTAGTGCACCTATACATCTGACAAGTGTATTAGGTGTGTTGGGGACACAAGAGACTTCTTGTATCTTAGTTGCAGGGTTGCTTGAGAGAGACCATCTTCAACCTCTACTTCCCTGAGTTCGATAAACCTTAGGTCATCCACTTAAGGGAAATTGCCGCTGTCCTACAAACCTCTGCGCTTGGAGGCCCAACATAGTCTACAAGAGTAGAAGCGTGTGTAGACATCAGCGGGGCGGGACGTGCCGCAGCAATCGGAGAGATGCGCTTCGAATGCCTCGATCCCCGCGCCTCCTTTTTCGCCACGTATCACGCCAGCGTCTGTTACGGGATTTGATAAGATTGCTCGGGGCCATCGGTCAGCCACTCGACCGGGCTGCTATAAGAGTGCGCCGAGCCCGTAGCGGGGGGCACTGTGCGCCCAATCTTTCTCCTTCCGCCTCTGCTTCTCTGCTGCGCCCCTGCTTCTCCGCTGCGCCCCTGTTTCTTCTTGCCTCTCTCCGCAGCGACCGCCGGCGTGCGAGCCATGGGCAAAGACAAGACCGCGGCCATGGAGCGCTCGAAGAAGGCGGCGTCGGGGAAGGGGAGGCGATCTGGCCGGAGTGGTTCATCGTCAAGGTCCAGACTCCCTGCTGGTTGGATCCAGGGAGATTGGATCCGGTCCACAGTCGTGGCGGAGGATCTGGAGGAGTTGGAGGAGGAAGGGTTGATCGCCCGCGGCTCCTGGCGGGCGCCGAAGGGAGAACTCGAGCCCCGGCCGCGGGAGGGCGAGTGCGTCCTCCACGCTACCCACATCGACCGAGGTTTTTCTATGCCACCGCATCCTTTCTTCCGCACGTTCTTGATCTTCTTTGGTGCTCAGTTGCACTACTTCACGCCCAACTCCATCGCTTTCCTCTCTGCTTTTGTTTCCATGTGCGAGAACTTCCTCGGTTGCCGACCGCACTAGGGTTTGTTCAAACACATTTTCACCTGTCGCTCACAAACCGTTAAGAGGGTGAACCCGAGTGACGCAAGACGTACGTCCTCCAGGCGTCGGCGGACTCGGGATCCAGCTTAGGAATAGGAGCGCTTTTCCCCCCATGATCTTTCCGGAGTCGATTCGGGGCTGGCAGTCGACCTGGTTTTATTACAAGGACAGTCCGACTCCGGGTCAGTCGACTGGTCTTCCTCCATTCACTCTAGGTCGAGCCAGCCCACCTCCTTCGATGATAGTGGGTAAGGCCGAGAGGGCCGAAGTGGACATGTTGGTGGAGCGGGTCGTCCAGTTGGTCCGCGAGGGGGTCACGGGGATGGATCTGTTTGAGGCGTATCTCACGCAGAGGATCCAACCGCTCCAAGCCCGGGACCACCCCATGTGGTTGTATTCTGGCACCGACGACTCGTCGCGAGTCCACCCAGAGGCGGCCGACCCGAAGTACGTGGTGCAGTGCTTGAAGTGTATCACTGGGAATAAAGACAACCCCAGGGGATCTGGGAGGGTCATCCCATTCGATGCTGACCATCTTCCTGACAAGGTTAGTCTTCTGCTTCCGAGTGACGTTTCCGTCGACTGGCTTGCGATTTGATTGACAGGTCCGACTGATATTTGGTCAAACTTCTTTCTTTGCAAATCTACACGGAGATATATTCGCTGCCCAACGGGGACTTGGTTCAGGAGGGCGAAGAGGGCATGGGCGACGCTGCCGAGTGGAAGTCGGAGGAGGAGACCGAGGAGAGCGAGGACTACAGCAGCGGGGAGGAGGTCGAGTCACCTCCTTGTGATGAGCATCGATCCAAGGAGAAGCACGACCCAGGGGCCGCATGTCTTCGGGCGGGTCCTTCGGGCTCTCGGACGCCCAAGCACACCCGAACGGCCACTCGTGACCCCCCTGAGAAGATGCCCAAGCAGCCCAAGGTCACCACCACCAAGCCCCGGAAGGCCTTGCCCAGGATCAAGGTGGATGTACCCATTGCCTCCACGTAAGTGCCGTTCGGTCTTGTTTCTTTCTGCTTCTTGGAGGTCGACTGTAGCCTCCGTCAACTCATCTTCGAGCGAACTTTTTCAGAGCTGCCGCTTCCATGACCTCGATGGACATCGACCGGGGTCGAGACGACGAGGAGACCGCGGACGCCGCGACATCCCGCGCAGGTGTGGGTTCTATGAAATCTATCTTATTCTTATTTTCTTTCGCGGGCGACGGTCGACTGAACTCAGCTCGCTGCTTGACTCGAAGTGCCGCGCCTCGTCATAGAGCTTCCGAATGACGATGAAGACGAGGAGCGGTTGGGAGGGGACCGTCGGCGCACAGGGAAGAAGGGCCGGAAGACGCCTTCTGGCTCAGAGGCCCAACGACAGGAGGATGCGGCCCGAGCCACGGTCTCCTTCGTCGTCCCTGCGTCGACCGTGCGTTTGGCGTCGACAGCCGTCGACCCATTGCCTGCGTCGATCGTCGACCCAGCGCCCGCTCCAGTCGCCGACCTAGCACCTACTCCAGCCGTCGACTCAGCGCCAGTTCGTGCCGTAGACCCAGCGCCTGTACCTGCCGTCGACCCTGCGCCCGCCGCTTCATCAGTTCTCTTCTCTTCCTGCCGCCTCCCGGAGGATCCTGTGGGGGCGGCTCAAGAAGCCGTTCGCCAGGCGGAGGTGATGATGGGGAGGACGAAGGCGGCGTATGAGGCCAGCATGGCGGCTTATGATACCAGCTCTGCTCTTCGGGCCAACGTCCAGGTACGTTGTCTTCATTGAAGTAGTCTTTGGCTTCGAGAGAATCCGCTGTTTTGTTTCATGAGATACCGTACCCACTGGGTGTTCTCCCCTCTCTTTTTTGAACTCGAGCCGGACTGATCTCGGCCGAGTGAAACCAGTGGGGGCACGCTCAGTGCACCCACTGGGTGTAGTCCCCGAGAGCGTGGTCGACTGCTGGCGGTCGGCCATGGTCTTACTATAGAACTTTTCCTCCTTGCTGTTGTTTTTTGTTGAACTCGAGCCGGAATGATCTCGGCCGAGTGAAACCAGTGGGGGCACGCTCAGTGCACCCACTGGGTGTAGTCCCCGAGACTGCGGTTGAGTATTTTGACTCGACTGTAGTCTTATAATCTTGCGTTGTCGTGTTGATGCAGAAGTCTTGCGAGTTTGGGGCCAAGTTTGCAGACCTTGAGAAGAAGCAAATCCAGCTTAACCTTGACTTGCAGTTGGCTCGGGACCACGTGAAGAAGACGCAGGACGATGCGGCTAGTAACTGACCCCGACCTTTTGTCGACTGACTTTTTGATAGATGTGCCTTGTGTTCCTTCATGTTCATCTGTCCAGTGGCGGCTTTGGTAGGTCAACTGAAGGCGGCCTTGGAGCAAAAGGATCTCGACCTGGCGGCGGCATAGCAGGCGGCTCAAGAGAAGGCGGAACTGGCGGCGCAGAAGTTGGCTTCCATGGGTGCGCTCGAGGCAGAGGTCATCCAGCTGAGAGGCTCGCTCGACGCAGCCAATCAAGAGGTGACTCAGCTAAAGAACTCCAAGGCTGTCCTGAACGACAAGTACGAGGCTCTTTTTCGGAAGAGGGTTGATCTTGAAGCGTATCTGGGCGATATCACCAAGAAGTGGTACCTTGTGCTTGAAGGTATGCCTCCTTCGGCTTGGTTAAAGTTGGATCGGTCGACCCATATCTTGTCTGTTGACTCGACTTGCTGTTTTCGGTGCAGAGTTTTGTCGTAACTTTGAGGAGGAGACTGGTCGGGTCGAGCCTGGCTTGGACCCGACCAACTCCATCGTGAAGGACGAGGTATCCATGAACATACTGAGGCTGGAGTCCCGTCTCACTGCGGCCATGGATATCTGGGACAACTGAAGGCAGTGATGGCCCGAATCGACACCGCGTTCTGGAGGGGGATCGTGCAGGAGAACGACCTCGAGTCCCTGATGACTCGACTCAACGAAATCCTCAACCGAGTGTAGGAGTGGAAGAAGTCGGCAGCCCAGGGAGGAGCCGACGTGGCGCTGTCATTGGTCCGTGTGCACTGCAAGGAGGTGAAGGAGAGGAGGCTTGCGGCGCTGAAGGTTGCAAACACGAAGGAGCTCCAATTCCAGTCGTTTATGGAGACTTTCCTGGAAGCCGCCACTCGCATCGCCGACGGGATCGACCTGGACGAGTTCGTCGCACCTGCGAGCCCGCCTCCTCCCGAGGAATGACTTTGATACTTTAATCTCATTTGCCGCGGAATGCCGCGTGGACTTGTAATCATTAAACTCTGGTGGGTTTGTGGCCCAAGTACTCTTGCCCGAATCTTGCGGGGCTTTATCTGATTTTGATCTTTCGATTTGCTGCTTATCTTTGATCGCTTGAATCTTTGAGTCGACATATGCAGTCAAGTCCCCGAGTGAGAGGGTGACCTTCACTTGGGGTGGATGTTCGAAACTTATGCGAGTCACGGGGCCGCAGCTAAGCCCTCTGAGTGAGAGGGTTGCTCTTCACTCGGAGTAGATGTTTGTAACTTAGACGATTCCAAGCTATGTTGTATTTGTGGCGGAGCTCGGAAGGCAGAGCCACTTTATACTTGCAACGTAGCTCGGAGGACCGCAGCTAAGCCCCCGAGTGAGAGGGTCGCTCTTCACTCGGAGTAGATGTTTGAAACTTAGGCGAGTCACGGGGTCGCAGCTAAGCCCCCGAGTGAGAGGGTCGCTCTTCACTCGGAGTAGATGTTTGTAACTTAGATGATTCCAAGCTACGTTGTATTTGGTGCGGAGCTCGGAAGGCAGAGCCACTTTATACTTGCAACGTAGCTCGGAGGACCGCAGCTAAGCCCCCGAGTGAGAGGGTCGCTCTTCACTCGGAGTAGATGTTTGAAACTTAGGTGAGTCACGGGGTCGCAGCTAAGCCCCCGAGTGAGAGGGTCGATCTACACTCGGAGTAGATGTTTGTAACTTAGACGATTCCAAGCTACGTTGTATTTGTGGCGGAGCTCGGAAGGCAGAGCCACTTTATACTTGCAACGTAGCTCGGAGGACCGCAGCTAAGCCCCCGAGTGAGAGGGTCGCTCTTCACTCGGAGTAGATCTTTGAAACTTAGGCGAGTCACGGGGTCGCAGCTAAGCCCCCGAGTGAGAGGGTCGCTCTTCACTCGGAGTAGATGTTTGTAACTTAGACGATTCCAAGCTATGTTGTATTTGTGGTGGAGCTCGGAAGACAGAGCCACTTTATACTTGTAACGTAGCTCAGAGGACCGCAGCTAAGCACCCACTGGGGGATTTTGAAGACCAATGTTTTTAGAGGACATCAATCGTTAAAGGATCATTGCTAACTTGTCTTTGAAACAAATTGGGAAATCTTTATTACAACTCGACCGTCGAGTGTCTCAAGTGTGAAAGCGGCGGAGCAGGTCCACATTCCACGAATGAGGTTCGTCTTTCTTCTTGGCTACATTGTAGAGGTGGTACGCTCCATTGTGTAGTACCTTGGTGATGATGAACGGGCCTTCCCAGGCCGGGGCGATTTTGTGTGGACGTTTCTGATGCACTCGAAGGACCAGGTCTCCTTCCTGGAATGCTCGGCTTCTTACGTTGCGAGCATGGAATTGACGCAAGTCCTGTTGATAGATGGTCGACCGGATCAGGGCCATCTCTCTTTCCTCTTCCAAAAGGTCGACTGCATCCTGATGAGCCTGCTCTGCCTCGGCTTCGGAGAAGAGTTCCACTCTGGGGGCGTTGTGTAATAAGTCGCTCGGCAACACAACTTCGGCTCCATAGACCAAGAAGAAAGGGGTACGGCCAGTCGACCGGTTTAGAGTTGTCCTCAGACCCCATAGGACAGATGGCAGTTCAGTTACCCAAGCCCCGGCGGCATGCTTAAGATCGCGCATGAGCCGCGACTTTAGGCCTTGGAGAATCAAACCATTTGCTCTTTCTGCCTGTCCATTTGACTGCGGATGTGCCACAGAGGCGTAGTCGACTCGTGTTCCTTGGGAAGCGCAGAAAGATCTGAATTCATCCGAGTCAAAGTTGGAGCCGTTGTCTGTGATGATGCTGTGGGGGACTCCATATCTGAATATCAATTCCCTGATGAAGCTGATGGCGGTGCTCGACTCGACGTTCTTGATGGGCTTGGCCTCAATCCACTTGGTGAACTTGTCGACTGCTACCAGAAGGTGGGTGAATCCGCTTCTGCCTGTCCTGAAGGGGCCGACCATGTCTAAGCCCCAAACAGCAAAGGGCCAGACTAGCGGAATGGTCTTCAGGGCGGACGCCGGCTTGTGCGACATGTTGGAGTAGAACTGGCAACCTGCGCATTTGTCCACAATATCCTTGGCCACCTCGTTGGCACGGGGCCAGTAAAACCCGGCTCGGTATGCTTTGGCCACTATAGTCCGAGAGGAGGCGTGGTGGCCACAAGTTCTCGAGTGGATTTCGTCCAAGATCAGTCGACCTTCCTCTGGATCGACGCAGCGTTGGGCGACTTCGGTGACGCTTTCTCTGTAGAACTGACCCTGGATGACTGTGAACGCCTTGGACCGGCGGATGATTTGGCGCGCTTCTTCTTCATCTTCTGGGAGTTCTTGTCTGAGTAGATATGATATATATGGCACAGTCCAGTCTGGCGTAATTACTACGACCTCCATGATCAAGTTGACCACGACAGGTACTTCAACTTCAGTCGGATGTGACGCGCTGACTGGCTGCGGGGGCTCTTCCGTGAAGGGGTCTTCTTTGACAGAAGGGGTGTGCAGATGCTCTAGGAACACATTCTTGGGTATAGGCTTCCGTGTCGACCCGATTTTTGCGAGGTCATCAGCTAACTGATTCTTGGCTCTGGGCACATGATGGAGCTCTAGGCCTTCGAACTTGTTTTCAAGCTTTCGCACTGCACTGCAATAACTGGTCATTGTCGGGCTCCTGACGTCCCATTCTTTCATCACTTGGTTCACCACCAGGTCGGAGTCGCCGTAGACCATCAGGCGACGGACGCCGAGTGAGATGGCCATACTGATGGGCCTCAAACCCCTCGTTGGATTACCCCAAGTGGAAGGTGTAAGATGCAGTAAGTAGAAGTGTTTTCCCCTAGCAAAGATGCCAAGGATCAAATCCCCAGAGACTCCTAGGTTCAACAGGTAGGTGTCAACTGCTAACGGCGCAATTAGCAATCAACGTGGACCTGCACACAGATACAAATAACTTTGCTCCCAACGAGTACAGAGAGGTTGTCAATCTCTCCGGCCTTGTAGTTCACAAAGGGTTAAAAGCAATATGATAGTAGTGATAGATAGTAATTTGCAATAGTAAGTAAAATAGCGAAAAGTAAAAAAGTGTATGTGATCAATAATAGTAATATGGACCGGATTCTCATGATGTTCACTAGTGATGTCTCTCTCCCAAAATACGATAAAACAGCTATGTGAGGTAACAAATTACAGCTGGGCAATTGACAGGACCACGAACGCAAACCAATGCTGACTACATTGCAAGAAAGGTTGAGGTTCAAAGCATGGGCGGTACGCCAAAGTAAGTAGACCGAAATCCATCTGCATCTACTACTAATCATCCACCTTGAGATATCTATCCAGAACATCTCGCTGGTATTAAGTTGCGAGTCCCACCCATAGTGTAAACTCAATGCAACAGACAACTGCATTAAAAGAACTTTGCGTAAAGTAAACAATCCTTGCACCCGCGGGCACAAGCACCGTTGTTTTCCCCCTTGTGGCAACATCACATCCCCTAGACTCATGTTTCTGTCACTCAAGCTAGTCATCGAGGGGCATGAACCCACAATCGAGCATAACGTTCCCTCTTGGAGTCACTACTTACTACTTGGCCAAAGCAATAAATAACAACGGAGAACATGCAAGAATTACTTATGAACTAAAATATAAAAGAGGTGAATCAAATATATTACTCAAGATCAATCTGAACATAATCTCATAATCCATAGGATCCCAGCAAACTCAACATAGCAACAGCATAAGGATTACATAGGTGCCTCGATCATGTAGGGCAGCTCACGAGGACTAATTAGTGAAGCACAAGAACGGGAGGAGAACATCACATAGCTACTGGTCATGGACTCATGGTCCAAGGGAGACTACTCACGAGTCATCCGGGAGGCGTCCATGGTGGTGGAGAAGCTCCCGGTGGTGATCCTCCCCTCCGGCAGGGTGCCGGGAAGAGTTCTCCTGGTGCTCCCGATCTTGGAAGCGGCGGCGGCGGCGGAACAGAGATGGGATCGCGAAAAGAAGTCATGTTTCAAGGGTTACGGGGGACCCTTTAAATATCTGCCAAAGTAGGGCACCGGGGGGCTCTCGGGGGGCCGAGGCGCCCCCCCGGCGCGGCGCAGGGGGGGGGGGCGCCCACAGGGCGCCTGGAGCCCCTGTGCCCCCCCAGGCTGCCCTTCGGACGCAGTGTTGTTTCCGATACGCTGATTTTTTATATATTTTTTTCTGGATTTTTCTGGGCAGTTCTCGAAATGTGAAAACCTGAAATACAAAAACAGCCGAAAATAGAAACTGGCACTGGGGTGCACTGGATTAGTAAGTTAGTCCAAATATGATCAAAAGTGTATGGAAGTGTATGAATATCATAGCAATATCACCCAAAAGTTGCATGGAGCAAGCAGAAATTATAGATACGTTTTGGACGTATCAACATCCCCAAGCTTAATTCCTGCTCGTCCTCGAGTAGGTAAATGATAACAAGAATAATTTCTGTGGTGACATGCTATTAACCATATAAGACTTTCTCATAGTCATATGACAAAAGCTTACTGAGACAATGATTCTAAAGTAATTAAGTTGTCTCAAGAGAAAATCACAAATGACTGAAAGTTTTACAACATGAGACTGAAACATCAAAAAGATTTGCAATGAACATGATGTGCAAATATGATCAAGTGATATCTAGCTTGCCCCCTTTAGTGATGCAAAACATAAGTGCAGGGGCACCTTCAAGGTTTAAGTGATGACTAGATACAATCATTTCAGAATAAACGATATCACAATCATGCATAAGACAATGCTACTTTGGGACAATGCACATTACACTCAGAATGACAATCATGCTCTCAGTAGTTGATGCTTAAAGTGCTAGAGCTTTTTATTTTGAAACATGGAAGCAATTGTGTCAACGGTAGTGGTACTTCATATGTGTCATGCATAAAACATCTTATAAGTTGCAAGCCTCATGCATCGAATACTAATAGTGCTCGCTCCTTGTCCTAATTAGCTCGGATTCCCATGGGTTATCATTGCATTGCATATGTTTTAACCAAGTGTCACAAAGGGGTACCTCTATGCCACCTGTACAAAGGTCCAAGGAGATAGATCGCATTTGATTTCTCGTTTTTGATAAATCTCAACTTGAGGACATCCATACCGGGACAACATAGAAAATAGATTATGGACTCCTCTTAAATGCATAAGCATATTCTCATGAGAGATTGAGGATTAAGGTCCAAGCTAAAACTTCCACCATGATGCATGGCTTTGGTTGGCGGCCCAATGTTCTTCTCTAACAATATGCATATTAATTCAACCCACGGTAAATCACCCTTACTTCAGACAAGACGAACATGCATAGCAACTCACATGATATTCAACAAAAGTGTGACACTTGATGGCGTCCCCAGAAACATGGTTACCGCTCAGCAAGCAACTCATAAGAAATAAGATACATAAGCAACATATTCTTTACCACAATAGTTTTTAGGCTACTTTCCCATGAGCTATGTATTGCATGGTTAATTTGCTTAGTGCAGGTGTAGGTTAGCAAAAGACCGGGAGCAACCAACTAAGAGAGCAATGACAGTCATAATCATGCAGAGCGACAAAGCAATATTGAATCAGGCATGGTAGTTATATCGCTACTTAGAAACAAAAGATCATCAAGGCTTGACAGACTTTCTTTACAGTCTTGAATATGCGTGAGCATACGCCAAGTCAATCAAAATAAATTCTCAAAGGAAGATATTACTAAACCATACCACGTCATAGGCAAACAAACCAAGTTGGTATTCCAATAACACATTGGGAACCCCCCAGCTATTTGAGATTAACCATAAGAAAACCTGAACTACTAAGCACCATCATGAAAGTAGCATCTTTATCATAGACACATTAACCAATGCGACGGAAGCAAACTCTCTTAATAAGGTGATCATGATAATTAAAAAGAGTTCAAGCAACCAACTAAATAAAAGCTCTTTGAAAAGATAAGCATGAATACTAAGAGCAGAGCACGATAGTAGCTATTTAAAGACAAAGAACACACACAACATAGATAGACATGAAAATTCTATGTAATGTTCTAGGTAGAGGTGGAGCGTGTTTCTCTCCCACATAAAGGAATGCTGGGTTCCGACTCGTTATGAAAAACTAAAAAGAAAACTAAAAGCAAGACGCTCCAAGCATAGCACATAACACATGAAGTGATAAAAATATAGCGGAACGAAAGACGAACTGATAATGTTGATGGAGAAGGGGATGCACGGGGGCATCCCCAAGCTTAGACGCTTGAGTCTCCTTGAATATTTCTTGGGGGTGCACGGGGGCATCCCCAAGCTTGAGCGCTTGACACTCCTGAATCTTTATATCATCTTCCCTCGCACACTTGAAAACTCCCTTCATACATAACTCATCATAATCTGATTAGCGAGGTTAGTACCCTTAATAAAATAATTATACCTTGCTGGAAATAAGGATATTCTTGAAGTTCTACTGTTTCTCAAGATTGCCAAAAGGTTTTTGCAAAGAAAAAGCAAGTTCTTAATTTGCAAAGTGAAGGTAAGGCAAAACAGGACAGAATCTGTGAAAAACAGAACAGCAGGCAGTAATTGACTTGTTCGGGATACTTCTGCAACTCAAATCAAAAAACTCAGAACTGACGCACGAAAGACAATTATATATAGAACGCTGTTGAAAAAATTCAGACCAAAAAGATGATCTGGTGTTTTATACGAATGTTTCTATCCAAGGACATAATCTGTTTCCTGGACATCACCTCACAACTTTTGAACTTTCTAGCAATCAGAGGCTATACTTGGCACACATATGAAAAGTAAAGATACAATGATGATGCTACAGCAGTAAACAACATCAAGACACAACAAAAGCAAAAAAATTATTCATGTGGGCTGCCTCCCAAAAGCGCTTTCTTTTATGCCTTTAAGCTAGGCATAATGCAAAGATCAAGTTTTATCAAAAGTAAAAGAATAACTAGCCCGTACAACGGACTCAAAAGGTAACTTGACCTTCTTACGAGGGAAGTGTTCCATCCCTTTCTTGAGAGGAAACTGAAATTTTATATTACCCTCTTTCATGTCAATGACAGCACCATCGGTGCGCAAAAAGGGACGTCCCAAAATAATTGGACATGAAGGATCACATTCAATATCCATAATAGTAAAATCAACGGGCACATAATTATCATTGACAACAATAAGAACATCGTCGATCCTCCCCAAAGGTTTCTTTATGGAAGAATCAACAAGACGAACACCAAAAGAACAAGAATCATAAGGTTTCAATTTAAGCATATCATATATCCTTTTGGGCATAACAGAGGTACTAGCACCAACATCACATAATGCATAACAAGAGAAGTCATTCAAATTAATTTTTATCATAGGATCCCAACCATCCTCTAGCTTTCTAGGTATGGAGGCTTCTACTCTAAGTTTCTCCTCCCTAGCTTTGATGAGAGCATTAGTGATATGCTCTGTGAAGGCAAGGTTGAGCGTGCTAGTGCGGGGATCTCTAGACATCTTGTGAAGGAAATCAATAACTTCTGTAAGAGTGCAATTATCAAAATCAAGGTCACGAGCATCAAGTAAAGTGGTAGTGGTGTCCTTAAGGCTCACCTGTTTGGTAGTTTCTATAGCATCACCATTAATAGGTCCATTGGGACCAGGAGTACATTGGGTGCTAAGAGTGTGAACATCCTCAATAACTTGGATAGTAGCAACAGTGTGGTGGGTAGAAAGGCTCTTAATTCTTTCCTCTTCCTCCCTTTCTCTAGCCCATCTTTCTTTAAGCTTAGCCATCATCCTAATATTTTCATTAATTTGCACTTGAGTAGCATTAATAGGGATGACTTCCCTCTCCTTAAGTGAAGAAGTTTCAATTTTTAGCAATTTTAACTCATTGGCTAAGTGGTCTACCTTGAAAGAAAGATCATCTAGTTTATGTAGTTTCTCTTCTACATTCTTATTAAAGGCTTTTTGGGTAGTGATGAAATCTCTAAGCATAGTCTCTAGTTCAGTATTGGAGTTCTTGGTACTAGGATAAGCATTCTTGTTCCCATAAGAGTTGGAGGGGAACGGTCTAGAATTGTTACCAAAGTTACTCCTATAAGCATTGTTGTTGAAATTATTTCTAGAGATAAAGTTAACATCTACTTGCTCTTGAGCAATCAAAGAATTCAAAGGAACATCACGAGGATCAACAGTAGATTGCTTCGAAAGTAGAGACATGATCAAGTCAACTTTTTCATTAAGGGAGGAAATCTCCTCGACAGAGTTTACCTTCCTACCTGTTGGAGCGCGTTCGGTGTGCCATTGGGAATAGTTGGTCATCATCTCATCGAGAAGCTTTGTGGCAGCACCCAGTGTAGTTGACATAAAAGTTCCTCCCGCGGCCGAGTCTAACAAGTTCCGCGAGGTAAAGTTCAAGCCTGCATAAAAAAGTTTGGATAACCATCCAAGTAGTCAAACCGTGAGTAGGGCAGTTCTTGATAAGACATTTCATACGTTCCCAAGCTTGGGCAACGTGTTCATTATCCAATTATTTAAAATTCATGATGTTACTTCTAAGTAGGATAATCTTAGCAGGTGGATAGTATTTTCCGATAAAAGCATCTTTGCACTTGTCCCATGAATCTATGCTATTCCTAGGCAAAGACTGAAACCAAATTTTAGCTCCTCCTCTCAAAGAGAAAGGAAAAAGCTTAAGCTTAACAATATTACCATCTATTTCTTGGTACTTTTGCATATCACAAAGTTCTATAAAGTTGTTCAAGTGTAAAGCAGCATCATCTCCAGCACCGGAGAATTGTTCTCTCATGACTAAGTTAAGTAAAGCAGGTTTAATTTCATATGAAGGTGCTGAAGTGGCAGGTGTAGTGATAGGTGTGCTGATAAAGTCATCGTTGTTGTGACTAGTGAAGTCACACAACTTGGTGTTCTCGGTGGAACCCATAGTAGCAAGCAAGCAAGATAACTATTTTTGTGATTTTCGATAAAAAGGTACTAAAGCAAATATGAAGGGTAAACTAACAAGACTAAAAAGCAAAGGTAAAAGATAGCACGCAACTCCCCTATCCTGAAGAGTGGAGTCCCCGACAACGGCGCCAGAAAATACTCCTTGATGGGCCTCGAACCCCTCGTTGGATTACCCCAAGTGGAAGGTGTAAGATGCAGTAAGTAGAAGTGTTTTCCCCTAGCAAAGATGCCAAGGATCGAATCCCCAGAGACTCCTAGGTTCAACAGGTAGGTGTCAACTGCTAACGGCGCAATTAGCAATCAACGTGGACCTACACCCAGATACAAATAACTTTCCTCCCAACGAGTACAGAGAGGTTGTCAATCTCTCCGGCCTTGTAGTTCACAAAGGGTTAAAAGCAATATGATAGTAGTGATAGATAGTAATTTGCAATAGTAAGTAAAATAGCGAAAAGTAAAATAGTATATGTGATCAATAATAGTAATATGGACCGGAGTCTCATGATGTTCACTAGTGATGTCTCTCTCCCAAAAGACGATAAAACAGCTATGTGAGGTAACAAATTACAGCTGGGCAATTGACAGGACCACGAACGCAAACCAATGCTGACTACATTGCAAGAAAGGTTGAGGTTCAAAGCATGGGCGGTACGCCAAAGTAAGTAGACCGAAATCCATCTGCATCTACTACTAATCATCCACCTTGAGATATCTATCCAGAACATCTCGCTGGTATTAAGTTGCGAGTCCCACCCATAGTGTAAACTCAATGCAACATACAACTGCATTAAAAGAACTTTGCGTAAAGTAAACAATCCTTGCACCCGCGGCACAAGCACCGTTGTTTTCCCCCTTGTGGCAACAACACATCCCCTAGACTCATGTTTCTGTCACTCAAGCTAGTCATCGAGGGGCATGAACCCAAAATCGAGCATAACGTTCCCTCTTGGAGTCACTACCTACTACTTGGCCAAAGCAATAAATAACAACGGAGAACATGCAAGAATTACTTATGAACTAAAATATAAAAGAGGTGAATCAAATATATTACTCAAGATCAATCTGAACATAATCTCATAATCCATCGGATCCCAGCAAACTCAACATAGCAACAACATAAGGATTACATAGGTGCCTCGATCATGTAGGGCAGCTCACGAGGACTAATTAGTGAAGCACAAGAACGGGAGGAGAACATCACATAGCTACTGGTCATGGACTCATGGTCCAAGGGAGACTACTCACGAGTCATCCGGGAGGCGTCCATGGTGGTGGAGAAGCTCCCGGTGGTGATCCTCCCCTCCGGCAGGGTGCCGGGAAGAGTTCTCCTGGTGCTCCCGATCTTGGAAGCGGCGGCGGCGGCGGAACAGAGATGGGATCGCGAAAAGAAGTCATGTTTCAAGGGTTACGGGGGACCCTTTAAATATCTGCCAAAGTAGGGCACCGGGGGGCTCTCGTGGGGCCGAGGCGCCCCCCCGGCGCGGCCCAGGGGGGTGGCGCGCCCACAGGGCGCCTGGAGCCCCTGTGCCCCCCAGGCTGCCCTTCGGACGCAGTGTTGTTTTCGATACGCTGATTTTTTATATATTTTTTCTGGATTTTTCTGGGCAGTTCTCGAAACGTGAAAACCTGAAATACAAAAACAGCCGAAAATAGAAACTGGCACTGGGGTGCACTGGATTAGTAAGTTAGTCCAAATATGATCAAAAGTGTATGGAAGTGTATGAATATCATAGCAATATCACCCAAAAGTGGCATGGAGCAAGCAGAAATTATAGATACGTTTTGGACGTATCACATACGCAACCCATGCAAGAGTGCTTCGTATTCGGCCTCGTTGTTTGATGAATCGAAATGGATCTGGAGGACGTAGCTGATCTTGTCGCCCCTGGGAGAGACTAGGACCACGCCTGTGCCGGATCCGTTCAGCATCTTGGACCCATCGAAGAACATAGTCCAATGGTCCGACTGGACTTGAGTCGGCAGCTCTTGTTCTATCCACTCGGCCACAAAATCTGCTATGGCCTGAGACTTGATGGCTTTCTTCGCTTCAAACTTGGTATCTAACGGAAGAAGTTCAATCGCCCATTTTGCCACTCGACCGGTTGCGTCTCGTTTGTTTAGGATCTCTGACAGCGGGGCGTCGCTGACGACTGAGATCGAATGGTCCGAGAAGTAATGGGCAACTTTTTTTGCAGTCAAGTAAATCCTGTACACAAGCTTTTGGTAATGTGGATACCTTTGTTTGGAGGGAGTCAAAACTTCGGATATATAATAGACCGGGTGTTGGACCTTGTATGCCTTGCCCTCTTCTTCCCGCTCGACCGTGAGTACAGTACTGACGACTTGTCCGGTGGCAGCAATATACAACAGAAGAGGCTCACCGCTGATTGGGGCAGCGAGCACCGGCTGGGTGGACAACACGGCTTTGAGCTCTTCAACGCTGCCTCGGCTTCGGGATTCCACTCGAACTTGTCGGATTTCTTCATGAGTCAGTAGAGAGGCAATGCCTTCTCACCAAGACGAGAAATGAGTCGACTCAATGCGGCCAAGCAACCAGTAAGCTTCTGGACGTCGTGTATACGCTCGGGGTGTTTCATTCGGAGGATGGTGCTGACCTTTTCTGGGTTGGCGTCGATTCCCCGTTCAGAAATGAGAAAACCGAGCAACTTGCCGCCGGGAACTCCAAATGTTCACTTTGACGGGTTGAGCTTGATATCGTAGCTTCTTAGGTTTGCGAATGTCTCAGCGAGGTGAGTCAGTAGGTCGGAACCTTTCCGTGACTTGACCACAATGTCATCCATGTATGCCTCGATGTTCCGACTGATTTGCTTTATCAAGCATTTCTGGATCATGCGCATGAAGGTAGCGCCAGCATTTTTGAGGCCGAAAGGCATGGTGACATAACAAAAACACCCGAAGGGGGTGATGAAAGCTGTCTTGATTTCGTCAGGCCCGAACAGACGGATCTGATGGTACCCGGAATACGCGTCCAGAAAGGACAAGTGTTCACATCCCGCAGTCGAGTCGACTATCTGATCGATGCGAGGAAGAGGAAAATGATGTTTCGGGCAGGCCCGATTGATGTGCTTGAAATCGATGCACATGCGGAGAGACTTGTCCTTCTTGGGGACCATGACGACGTTGGCGAGCCACTCGGAGTGGTATATCTCGCGGATAAACTCTGCTGCCAGGAGTCGAGCCACTTCTTCGCCAATTGCCTTTCGCTTCTCCGCAGCGGATCGACGGAGATGTTCCTTCACAGGTTTCACTTTAGGGTCGACTCGCTAGTCCCCTGGGTACACCCGACATGTCTGATGGTTTCCATGCAAAGATGTCCCAGTTCTCACGGAGGAACTGGACGAACGCTTCTTCCTATTTGCTGTCGAGTGTAGTGGAGATGTGGGTCGATGCTGCGTTGGGGTCGGTGGGGTGGATATGCACAGGTTTCGTGTCTCCGGCCGACTGGAAAGCTGACTCGGAAGCCGGCTTCTTCGCCCTTAGCAGGTCACTCGGATCCACTCTCTTTTGGTACTCCTCCATCTCTACTGCTGCCATTTGCTCGTCGGCGATCTTCGAGCCTTTCTGGAAGCATTCTTCCACTTTCTGACGGTTCCCAGTGACGGTTATGACGTCGTTGGGTCCCGGTGTCTTCAGCTTGAGGTAGACGTAACATGGTCGAGCCATGAACCTGGCATAGGCGGGCCTACCCAGGATGGCGTGATAGGCGCTGTTGAAGTCCACCACTTCGAATGTCAGCTTCTCTTTGCGGTAGTTCTTCGACTCACCAAAAACTACGTCGAGTGAGATCTGGCCAAGTGAGTCGGCTTTCTTCCCGGGGATTACCCCGTGGAACCTCATGTTA
The DNA here is from genome assembly GCA_902687465.1 of Secale cereale. NCBI lineage: Eukaryota > Viridiplantae > Streptophyta > Magnoliopsida > Poales > Poaceae > Secale > Secale cereale. Next base: position 777,621,830 of record LR738711.1, read on the forward strand.
CTTTCTCTTAGCTTGGACATCGGAATGCCCATATCCCGGAGGGTTGCTGCATACAGGATATTCAAGCCACTACCCCCATCCATCAGAACTCTTGTCAGGCGAGTGCCTTCGATAACTAGGTCGACCACCAGTGCCTGTCGCTCGGGGGTGGCAATGTGCGCTGGGTGATCGGACTGGTCGAATGTGATGGGGGTCTTTGACCATTTCAAAAATGTGGGGGTCGCCGGGGCAACCATGTTTACTTCTCTGTTGATGATTTTCAGTCGACTTTTGCTCTCGACGTCCGCGAAAATCACCAAAGTGGAGTTGATACGGGGGTATGCTCCGTCCCCTTCCTTGTCTTCGGACTCTTCTGATTCCTTCTCTTTCTCAGTCGACTGATCTTTCTGGAAACTCTGGATCAAGAGGCGACACTGCCGAGTGGTGTGCGTGGGATATACCAAGTTTCCCTCTTCATCTTTCTTCGTGTGTATGGGGCACGGCTGGTCGAGCATATCATCTCCAGCCTGACCCTTTCCTTTCTTGGGGGCCCAGGAGCCTTTTGGCTTCCCTTTGCCCTTTCCTTGATTGACCGCCGCAGCCTCTCCCTGAGCGGCTGGCTCGGCCTTGCGCTTATTCTTCCGATTGGAATTCTGGTCGTCCTGCCCGAATGGTTTCTTGCTGCTGCGGAGCCGATCGGCCTCCTCACCGTTGGCATACCGACTGGTAATCTCCATCATCCGTGACAAGGACATGTCGCCTGTTCGGCCAAACTTCAAATTCAACTCTCGGTTACGCACGCCTTCCTTGAAAGCGCACACTGCCTGGTGCTCAGACACGTTCTCCACCGTGTGGTGCAAAGTGGTCCATCGCTGAATGTAGTCCCTCAAAGTTTCATTCGGCTTCTGCGCGCAGTGTCGAAGTTCTGCGAGCCCAGCAGGTTGCTTGCAGGTGCCTTCGACGGTCCGAACGAAAACCCGAGCGAGCTCTTCCCAACTGTATATACTCCTGGGGGCCAACTGATTGAGCCACGCCCGAGCGGAGCCTCCCAGCATCAAGGGGAGGTGCTTCATGGCCACGTCGTCGTTGCCGCCTCCGATCTGTACGGCCACTCGGTAGTCTTCCAGCCAAGTGTCCGGCTTCGACTCACCAGTGAACTTGCTTACTCCCGCCGCCAGCCTGAAGTTAGGGGGGATCTCCGCGGCTGTGATAGCACTACAGAAACATTCAGGCCCAGAGGCCGGCGCTCGGCTTTCACTTGGTTGGTCTCCGCCTCGCTCTTCTCTGGATGCCCGGTTACGGTCGACTCGACCTTGCACAAGGATAGACCTCGCATTGAAGCCTGGCCGCCGGGGATCTGGGGGAATCCTCCGCTCGTCATCTCGCAGGCGCCTGCCCACGTGCCGCTGGGGGAGTGTGACCCACTTCCCGGAGGAGGGGTAGGCGCTCGACGGCGGTCGTAGCGCCCGTGTCGATGGTCGAGTGGATCGTCCTTCCGACCCAGATGCCGGTCTTGCCGCGGGCCACGTTCCTCATGCCTCGGGGGCGATCTTGGACTATGGGCCGACCATACGGTGTCTGCAGCCACCGATCTGCTGTGAATCCTGTTGCGCGACTGGGAAATAGCCGCCTTTTGTTCTCCAGCCGTTCGGAGCAAAGCTCGGATCTTCTGAAGGCCTCTCCCAGCTTCCGACTGGGAGGGTTGAATCGACTCCGCGATACGAGCCGCGGCTTTGAGGTTTTGGACTGGCGTGCGGAATACCTGAGTCTCGCGCTGACGCGATTGCCGCGGTCGTCGACTGGACTCAGGTACCAGTCGGCAGGCCTGCTCGTCGAGTGAGCGTTGGATGTTTTCCAAGCGCGCGCGCTCGGCCAAGGTGGCCAAGCGCGTGGCTTCGAGGGCCAGAGCCTTTGCGGAATCTCCCACGATGGGAGTGAAGAGTGCATCTCCGTTGCGGCGACAAAGCTCAGCTCTTTGCTCGGAGGTGAGGGGCTGAGGGATGTAACCGTCGTTGTTGTGCAATCGTTCGCCGCCGCTGCCGGCGTTCCCACCGCGAGGAAAACCTGGCGGGCTGCGGCGCGAATCGACCATAAGGATTTCCGCCGCGGGGTCGCTGCTCCCGCACTCGGAAACGGAACCTTCGAGCCCGATCAATTGGTCGGCCGGCCCGTAGAGGTAGCCGTCGGGCTCAATGGCCGCGACTTGAGGGGTGGCCGTTTGACGGGCCACCGCGTGTTTCACCCACCGCTGGAGCCGCGAGAGACCGGATCATTTGCGGCGGCGTCCGACGGGGATGGAGGATGACGAGTACTGAGTCGATGGCTGCAGCAGGAGGACGCCGCCGGCGCCGGCTCGAAAGTGCGCGGTTCCTCGGGCGGGCACAGCCTCGACGTCAATAAGGGCTTCCTGGAGCCATGCGGAGTCGTCGGCGATGAAGACTAGTGCGCCGAGCCGGATCTCGTGGCCCAACGCCAAACCACCGCCTGACACCATGATGGGCCTCTAACCCCTCGTAGGTTACCCCAAGTGGAAGGTGTAAGATGCAGTGTTGTGGAAGTTTTTCCCTTAGCAAAGATGCCAAGGATCGAATCCCCAGAGACTCCTAGGTTCAACAAGTAGGTGTCAACTGCTAACGGCGCCAGATATTAGCAATCAACGTGGACCTGCACACAGATACAAATAACTTTGCTCCCAACGAGTACAGAGAGGTTGTTAATCCCTCCGGCCTTGTAGTTCACAAAGGATTAAACACAAATGATAGTAGTGATAGATAGTGTTTGCAATAGTAAGTAAAAGCGAAAAGTAAATAGCGGATGGTAATATGGACCGGAGTCTCATGATGTTCACTAGTGATGTCTCTCTCCCAAAAGACGATAAAACAGCTATGTGAGGTAAACGAATTACAGCTGGGTAATTGACAGGACCACGAATGCAAACCAATGCTGACTACATTGCAAGAAAGGTTGAGGTTCAAAGCATGGGCGGTACGCCAAAGTAAGTAGACCGAAATCCATCAATATCTACTACTAATCATCCACCTTGAGATATCTATCCAGAACATCTCGCTGGTATTAAGTTGCGAGTCCCACCCATAGTGTAAACTCAATGCAACAGACAACTGCATTAAAAGAACTTTGCGTAAAGTAAACAATCCTTGCACCCGCGGGTACAAGCACCGTTGTTTTCCCCCTTGTGGTAACAGCACATCCCCTAGACTCATGTTTCTTTCACTCAAGCTAGTCATCGAGGGGCATGAACCCACAATCGAGCATAACGTTCCCTCTTGGAGTCACTACGTATTACTTGGCCAAAGCAATAAATAACAACGGAGAACATGCAAGAATTACTTATGAACATAAATATAAAAGAGGTAGATCAAATATATTACTCAAGATCAATCTGAACATAATCTCATAATCCATCGGATCCCAGCAAACTCAACATAGCAACAGCATAAGGATTACATATGTGCCTCGATCATGTAGGGCAGCTCACGAGAACTAATTAGTGAAGCACAAGAACGGGAGGAGAACATCACATAGCTACTGGTCATGGACTCATGGTCCAAGGGAGACTACTCACAACTCATCTGGGAGGCGTCCATGGTGGTGGAGAGGCTCCCGATGGTGATGCTCCCCTCCGGCAGGGTGCCAGGAAGAGTTCTCCTGGTGCTCCCGATCTTGGAAGCGGCGGCGGCGGCGGAACAGAGATGAGATCGCGAAAAAGAGTTCCTGTCCCGAGGGTTTCGAAGGACGCTCTAAATATATGCCAAAGGAGGGCACCAGACGGGGCTCGGGGGGCCCAGGCGCCCCCCCGGCGCGGCCCAGGGGGGGGGGGGGCGCCGCCAGGGCGCCTGGAGCCCTGGTGCCCCCCCGGCTGTACTTCGGGCGCAAGGAAGTTTCCGGAACGCTGATTTTTTATATAATTTTTCTGGATTTTTTCTGGCAGTTCTCGTAACATGAAAACCTGAAATACAAAAACAGCCGAAAACAGAAACTGGCACCGGGGTGCACTGGATTAGTAGGTTAGTCCAAATATGATCAAAAGTGTCTGGAAGTGTATAAATATCATAGCAATATCACCCAAAAGTGGCATGGAGCAAGCAGAAATTATAGATACGTTTTGGACGTATCAACATCCCCAAGCTTAATTCCTGCTCGTCCTCGAGTAGGTAAATGATAACAAGAATAATTTCTGTGGTGACATGCTATTAACCATATAGGACTTTTTCATAGTCATATGACAAAAGCTTACTGAGACAATGATTCTATAGTAATTAAGTTGCCTCATGAGAAAATCACAAATGATTGAAAGTTTTACAATATGATATTGAAACATCAAAAAGATTTGCAATGAACATGATGTGCAAATATGTTAAAGTGATATCTAGCTTGCCCCCTTTAGTGAAGAAAAACATAAATGCAGGGGCACCTTCAAGGTTTAAGTGATGACTAGATACAATGATTGCAGAATAAACAATATCACAATCATGCAAAAGATAATGCTACTTTGGGACAATGCACATTACACTCAGAATAACAATCATGCTCTCAGTAGTTGGTGCTTGAAGAAAGAAGGTGGAGACTCAACATAAAAGTAAAAGAATGGTTATGTGCTAGAGCTTTTTATTTTGAAAACATAGAAGCAATTTTGTCAACGGTAGTAGTACTTCATATGTGTCATGCATAAGACATCCTATAAGTTGCAAGCCTCATGCATCGAATACCAATAGTGCTCGTACCTTGTCCTAATTAGCTCGGATTTCCATGGGTCATCATTGCATTACATATGTTTCAACCAAGTGTCACAAAGGGGTACCTCTATGCCACCTGTACAAAGGTCCAAGGAGATAGATCGCATTTGATTTCTCGTTTTTGATAGATCTCAACTTGAGGACATCCATACCGGGACAACATAGAAAATAGATAATGGACTCCTCTTCAATGCATAAGCATATTCTCATAAGAGATTGAGGTTTAATGTCCAAGCTAAAACTTCCACCATGATGCATGGCTTTGGTTGGCGGCCCAATGTTCTTCTCTAACAATATGCATAGTCATTCAACCCACGGCAAATCACCCTTACTTCAGACAAGACGAACATGCATAGCAACTCACATGATATTCAACAAAAGTGTGACAGTTGATGGCGTCCCCAGAAACATGATTACCGCTCAACAAGCAACTTATAAGAAATAAGATACATAGGCAACATATTCTTTACCATAATAGTTTTTAAGCTACTTTCCCATGAGCTATGTATTGCAAAGTTAGTTCGCTTAGTACAGGTGGAGGTTAGCAAAAGACTGGGAGCGACCAACTAAGAGAGCAATGACGGTCATAATCATGCAGAGCGACAAAGCAATATTGAATCATGCATGGTAGTTATATCGCTACTCAGAAATAAAAGATCATCAAGGCTTGACAGACTTTCTTTACAGTCTTTAATATGCGTGAGCATACGCCAAGTCAATCAAAATAAATTCTCGAAGAAAGATATTACTAAACCATACCACATCATAGGCAAACAAATCATGTTGGTACTCCAATAACACATTGGGAACCCCCCAGCTATTTGAGATTAACCATAAGAAAACCTGAACTACTAAGCGCCATCATGCAAGTAGCATCTTTATCATAGACATATTAACCAATGCAACGGAAGCAAACTCTCTTAATAAGGTGAGCATGGTAATTAAAGAGAGTTCAAGCAACCAACTAAACAAAAGGTCTTTGAAAAGATAAGCATGAATACTAAGAGCAGAGCATGATAGTAGCTATTTAAAAGACAAAGAACACACACAGCATAGATAGACATGAAAATTCTATGTTATGTTCTAGGTAGAAGTGGAGCGTGTTTCTCTCCCACATAAAGAACGCTGAGTTCCGACTCGTTATGAAAAACTAAAAAGAAAACTAAAAGCAAGACGCTCCAAGCATAGCACATAACACATGAAGTGATAAAAATATAGTGGAACGAAAGACGAACTGATAACGTTGATGGAGAAGGGGATGCACGGGGGCATCCCCAAGCTTAGACGCTTGAGTCTCCTTGAATATTTCTTGGGGGTGCACGGGGGCATCCCCAAGCTTGAGCGCTTGACACTCCTGAATCTTTTTATCATCTTCCCTCGCACACTTGAAAACTCCCTTCATACATAACTCATCATAATCTGATTAGCGAGGTTAGTACCCTTAATAAAATAATTGTACCTTGCTGGAAATAAAGATATTCTTGAAGTTATACTGTTTCTCAAGATTGCCAAAAGGTTTTTGCAAAGAAAAAAGCAAGCTCTTGATTTGCAAAATGAAGGAAAGGCAAAACATGACAGAATCTGTGAAAAACAGAACAGCAGGTAGTAATTGATCTGTTCGGGGTACTTCTGCAACTCAAATCAAAAAACTCAGAACAGACGCACAAAAGACAATTATATAGAGAACAGTGTCGAAAAAATTCAGACCAAAAAAGATGATCTGGTGATTTTATACGAATTTTTCTATCCAAGGACATAATCTGTTTCCTGGACAACACCTCACTACTTTTGAACTTTCTAGCAATCAGAGGCTATACTTGGCACAAATATGAAAAGCAAAGATACAATGATGATGCTACAGCAGTAAACAACATCAAGACACAACAAAAGCAAAATAAATTTATTCATTGGGCTGTCTCCCAAGAGCGCTTTCTTTTATGCCTTTAAGCTAGGCATAATGCAAATAGATCAAGTTGTATCAATTGAACCATCATCAAGATCATCAAAAAGCTCTTCAATAATACAACTAGTCTTAAGAGGACTCTCAAATAAAGGCCTCATAGAGATAGTCCTAGGTAGAAGACCAAAAGGATAAAAGTCAAGGGAAGATTCATTTATAAATTCATCAAAGACAGGTGTTTCTTCCAAAGTCTTTACAGTTTCAACCCCTTTGGCAATAGGTGGATTACTTTTAGAACGGGGAGCCTTTGGAACGTGAACGAACTTAGGCTCCCTCTTTGCCGGAGTTTCTACCTTTTTGGTTTTGATCGAGCAGAAAGTAGTTCCTAGAGTATCAAAGATTTCCTAAATCTTATCTACCCTAGAAGAGTCCAAGTCATGGAATTTGACGGTCTCCAAAATTTTAAAAAATTTATGCATGGAGCTATCAAGTCTATTCAAATTCCCTTGGATCTTACGATCCAACTCATTCATCTTATTAATGCTTGGCATCTCTAGCTCTATCTTTTCAAGTTTTTTCATAATATGAGCTAGGGTGATGTCCTCTCGAATGCTAACAACAGGGAGATTCCCAACAAGATTTTCAATAATACTAAGAGACTCCCAAACTGGGGCCTCTAGGAAATTCCCATTGATAGCAGTATCTAGAATAAACCTATTCCAAGAAGTAATTCCAACATAAAAATTTCTAAGCAAGATAGTAGTAGGTTGCTTCTTGGTGGCTCTTTTTTGCGAATCATTAATTCTATACCAAGCATCTTTCAAACTTTCCCCACCTCTTTGTTTAAAGGTGAGAACTTCTGCCTCGTCAAAGACAAAAGGACCCGACATAATGACAACTAAAGAACGAGATAACTATTTTTGTGATTTTCGATAAAAGGTACTAAATCAAAAACTGAAAGGTAAACTAACAAGACTAAAAAGCAAAGGTAAAAGATAGCATGCAACTCCCCTATCCTGAAGAGTGGAGTCCCCGGCAACGGCGCCAGAAAAACTCCTTGATGGGCCTCTAACCCCTTGTTGGTTACCCCAAGTGGAAGGTGTAAGATGCAGTGTTGTGGAAGTTTCTCCCTTAGCAAAGATGCCAAGGATCGAATCCCCAGAGACTCCTAGGTTCAACAAGTAGGTGTCAACTACTAACGGCGCCAGATATTAGCAATCAACGTGGACCTGCACACATATACAAATAACTTTGCTCCCAACGAGTACATAGAGGTTGTCAATCCCTCCGGCCTTGTAGTTCACAAAGGATTAAACGCAAATGATAGTAGTGATAGATAGTGTTTGCAATAGTAAGTAAAAGCGAAAAGTAAATAGCGGATGTGATTAATGATGGTAATATGGACCGGAGTCTCATGATGTTCACTAGTGATGTCTCTCTCCCAAAAGACGATAAAACAGCTATGTGAGGTAAACGAATTACAGCTGGGCAATTGACAGGACCACGAACGCAAACCAATGCTGACTACATTGCAAGAAAGGTTGAGGTTCAAAGCATGGCGGTACGCCAAAGTAAGTAGACCGAAATCCATCAATATCTACTACTAATCATCCACCTTGAGATATCTATCCAGAACATCTCGCTGGTATTAAGTTGCGAGTCCCACCCATAGTGTAAACTCAATGCAACAGACAACTGCATTAAAAGAACTTTGCGTAAAGTAAACAATCCTTGCACCCGCGGGCACAAGCACCGTTGTTTTCCCCCTTGTGGCAACAGCACACCCCCTAGACTCATGTTTCTGTCACTCAAGCTAGTCATCGAGGGGCATGAACCCACAATCGAGCATAACGTTCCCTCTTGGAGTCACTACGTATTACTTGGCCAATGCAATAAATAACAACGGAGAACATGCAAGAATTACTTATGAACATAAATATAAAAGAGGTAGATCAAATATATTACTCAAGATCAATCTGAACATAATCTCATAATCCATCGGATCCCAGCAAACTCAACATAGCAACAGCATAAGGATTACATATGTGCCTCGATCATGTAGGGCAGCTCACGAGGACTAATTAGTGAAGCACAAGAACGGGAGGAGAACATCACATAGCTACTGGTCATGGACTCATGGTCCAAGGGAGACTACTCACAACTCATCCGGGAGGCATCCATGGTGGTGGAGAGGCTCCCGATGGTGATCCTCCCCTCCGACAGGGTGCCGGGAAGAGTTCTCCTGGTGCTCCCGATCTTGGAAGCGGCGGCGGCGGCGGAACAGAGATGAGATCGCGAAAAAGAGTTCCCGTCCCGAGGGTTTCGAAGGACGCTCTAAATATATGCCAAAGGGGGGCACCAGACAGGGCTCGGGGGGCCCAGGCGCCCCCCGCCGCGGCCCAGGGGGGGCCGCCAGGGCGCCTGGAGCCCTGGTGCCCCCCCCCCCGGCTGTACTTCGGGCGCAAGGAAGTTTCCGGAACACTGATTTTTATATAATTTTTCTGGATTTTTTCTGGCAGTTCTCGTAACGTGAAAACCTGAAATACAAAAACATCCGAAAACAGAAACTGGCACCGGGGTGCACTGGATTAGTAGGTTAGTCCAAATATGATCAAAAGTGTATGGAAGTGTATAAATATCATAGCAATATCACCCAAAAGTGGCATGGAGCAAGCAGAAATTATAGATACGTTTTGGACGTATCACACCATGATGAAAGTGGTCGGAGGAGGAATTGCAACTTCACCAGATGTCGCTAAGACGCCTTGCCCCATGGTGGGCGCCAACTGTCGTGGTTCTAAGTCTGACAGTAAGGGTAGGGGGTACGAATGGAGAGGCAAGGCCCTAGCTATGGTGAGGTTGTACACAAGGTGTTTGCGAGTTCAGGCCCCTCTCGGAGGAGGTAAAAGCCCTACGTCTCGGTGCCCGGAGTCTTGCTCGACTGGTATGTGTATATGCGTGTTACAGAGGTGCGAACCCTTGTTCTGGAGGAGGGGGGTGGCTTATATAGTGCGCCAGGACCCCAGCCATGCTCCACGTTACCAAGGGTTCAATGTACATTAAGGCATGCGTTACTGATAACGCCTGCAGTAAAGGGTAATTAAGGTGCTTTACTACGGTGAGTAAATACAGGACCATTGCTGTCTCAAGTGATGCTTGACCTTCGGAGGTCGAGTGCCTTGGATCGGTCGAGTGGGGTTGAGTCGTCTTGCGTATGAGGTTCAGTCGAGTGGAGTGTCTTGTTGGACCGTCTCAGTCGACTGCCTCCACTGTCATAGGTTTTGTCTTTTGATCTTCTAGGGTAGTGACCTTGGGTGGGGTACCTTGATCGGGCCTATGACCCTACCCTAGGTCTGTAACCTCGTCAAGTCATACTTTGTTGTTTTAGTATCGAGTTGTAATGAAAGTGTGATGATCATCATTATCAGAGCATTGTCCCATGGGAGAAAAGGCTAAATCTATAAAGCCCCTCCGCAAAAAAGGGAGAAAATAAAAAAAAGAAAGTCCAAAGAAAAGATAAAAAAAGGAAAGGCCCAAAAAAAGAAAAAAGGGACAATTGCTACTATTTGTTTCCACACTTGTGCTTCAAATTAGCACCATGTTCTTCATTGTAGAGAGTCTCATGTTTAGTCACTTCTATATACTAGTGGGAATTTTTATTATAGAACTTGGCTTGTATATTCCAATGATGGGCTTCCTCAAATGCCCTAGGTCTTCGTGAGCAAGCAAGTTGGATGCACACCCACTAGTTCCTTTTGTTGAGCTTTCATTCATATTTAGCTCTAGTGCATCCATTGCATGGCAATCCCTACTCACTCACATTGATATCTATTGATGGGCATCTCCATAGCGCGTTGATACGCCTAGTCGATGTTAGACTATCTCCCTCCTTTTTGTCTTCTCCACAACCATCTCTATTCCACTCATAGTGCTATGTCCATGGCTCATGCTCATGTATTGTGACACCCCGAGACCGGTGCGCCAGGTGTCAGTCACTTATTCGTCGCTATTTCCATGCCATCTGCTTGCGTGTTGCATCTTGCCATGTCATCATGTGCATTGCATCATCATGTTTTCAAAACTTGCATCCGTCCGAGTCCGCCCCTCCTCTCCGTTGTCCGTTCTGAGCCCAGACACACTTGCACGCGTCCGCGGCGCCTCCGAATATTTATTTTATGAGTGGCCGAAAAACATTCTCGGAATGGGTCGAAACTTGGCGTGTGGTCTTATTATAGCATAGGTAGACCGCCTGTCAAGTTTCGTCGCGTTCGGAGTTCGTTTGATAGCCCAACGGTTAACCGCGTTAACCGCCAAAAGCCTTTTTCCCTTTTGGCCCAGCACCCCTTTCACACAGCCCACCAAACCCATTCTAACCCCTCCATGCTCTTGGCCGTTCGATCACGATCGCGTGGCCGTGAACAACTCCTCATTTGGACACTCCTAGCTCCCTCTACCTATAAATATGTGCCTACCCCCGAAATTCTCCTAGATGAAACCCTAACCTCCTCCTCCTCCGTGCGTCGGACATGTCCACCCCACTGCCGGACACGTCCGTCGCCGCCCTCAGCGAATCAGCACGCGCCACGTCACCCTGCCGGCCTTCTCTCTCCACCGCCCCGCCATGGGCCCGCGCCGCCCAAATCCGGCCCGCCGGGCCCGGATCCCGCCGTCCGCCGCCCGAGCCTCCCTGGCTTCCCCCGCGCCGAGCGCTCGTTCGCCGCCGCCACCGCTTCATTCCAGCCTCGATCTGCCACTCCCGCACGTTCGCCGCCGCCGTCGGTCGCCGACCACCGCCGCCTCGCCGAAACTCCCCGTCGGCCGCCTCCTAGCTCGCCGTCGCCGGGAACGATGCCACCTGCCTCGGATCCATCCAGATCTGCCCCATCCTCGGCCTCCGGGACCTCTTCCGCCGCCTTCCCCTCACCGGCGTCATCGTTGGGCGGCGCCACCGCCCGGTGCCATGGTCGTCGTTCCTGTCGGGCGAGCAGGGGAACGACGACCCGCCACCTTGCCTCCTGGGCTGGGCCTCCTCTGGCCTCGTGGGCTCCGCCCGCGAGAGGTCCAGCTCCAGGCCCGCGCCGGCCCAGCTCCTCCTCCTCCCCTCCGCGGCCCACCTCGCTAGCAGGCCCAGCCGCCTCGCCTCTCCACCGTCGTCTTGGGCCAGGCCCATGGTGAGCGGCCCCTTTCCCCCGCTCCGTGCGTTATATAGTATCTTGCGCTCAGTTTCAGACATTCAAATTTTGACTAAGTCCCAGGATTTGCATAATAATGTTGCATGTTTGCATGGCTGTAACTCTTTGTGTGTATGTCCAAATTGAATGAATGATATGTCAAAATGATCGTGGTGATATGCTCTACAGTTTGTTCCATTGTGCCATGCTTGTTTGACTTCATCTTGATGCTCTAATCATCGTTGCAAGAGTGCTACTTGTTAAAAACTGTTGTTGACTATAATTTTGTTACATACTTGTGATGCTTGTAACTTTGTGCATGTTTATCCAAATGGAGCATATGATATGTCAAAATGTCCATTGTGAAGTGCTCTACATGTTGGTTGCTGTAGCATTCATGTTAGATGCCATATTGCCATGTTAATCTCTGTTGCAAAAGTGCATTTGGCTGTTAAGTGCTGAAACTTGTTATGAGATGCTGTTTTCACTTGCTCATTGCTATTGATGTGTTTGTCTTCATGCCACATGTCTATATGTTTTAGAAGCACCATCATATGGTCTTTGCTGTGGTGCAATCCACTTTTCATGATATGCCTTGAGGTGACTTAAACAAGCTTGTAAACATGCCATGTTGTTGTTGCTGTTTTATACTTGGTGAAAAAAACTGCCAAGTTTGGAATCTGTTATAACCTGATGCTATGTTTGCTTGATGCCCCACTCAAATCCATGCTTGTTTTGGAGTGTCCAATGATCATGTCTTGTTGTCCATGTTATTTTCTATCCATTCATGACTTTACTTGCACATATGACCTACTGTAGCTTATTTATTTCTTGCTCTCAAGTTGCTATAAATTATACCTGTCAGGATTTTATCAGCATGTTCAATTTGGTGGAGTTTGTTGTTATTGATCCATGCCTCCTATGGAGATGCTCCAATGGAGTTGTTTGCTGTATGATATGTCTACTACATGTCCATGCTCTTTATATACTTAATGGAGTTAATATGCTTGTTGTTTTGTGCCTCCGAAGGCAGCATCGTGATGATGTTTTTGCCTTCCTAGACTTTGACTAAGTCTGGATAATTTTATTGCAACTTGCCATGCTTGGTTAATTGTGTTCTAGCAAGATTTTGGGTGTGTTCTAAGTTCATGCTTGTTAAGTATCATGTCTACTTCACATCCATGCTTCTTGTTATCATGTTTGGGTGTTGTAGTTTATATTTACCTTGCTTGCAAGTTGCTATGTGGCTGTTAACTTCAACTTTGCATTGTAACTTGTTTTGCTCGTATCTTTTAGCCCGTTGCTCCGTTTTGAGTGTGCCCTATATGAAACTTGTGTGATTTTGCATGTGGAATCATAATATCATGTTGTTTACATGTTTGGAGTGTGTTAGCTTGATTCTTGGGTGCATCTTGCACCGCTGCCATGTTTGACTTGTTTTGCTCATATCTTCTAGGCCGTAGCTCCGAATTAAACAAACTTTATATGAAACTTGACTAGATTTTCGTGTAGATTATCATGGTGCATGTTAAATTGCTGTTTAACCACTTTAACTTAAAGTTTGTTCAGATCTGGACTAATTTCAAATTATGCATATGAGGACTTACCGGATTTGATATGTGTAGTTTCCGGCCTCATTTAAACTTGTTGTTTGGTGTTGTTCTTGTGTGCTTCATCCCTTGCCATGTAATGCGTCATATAGACTTGTCTTGCATCATACTTGATTGAGCATCTTGTCATGTTCTTGTGTTGTGTGTTTACCATGTTGTGTGCTTTCTTCTCGCTAGTTCTTTTCCGTTGCGTTCGTGAGGATTCGTTCGGCTACATGTGGTTCGTCTTCAAGGCTTCTTCTTCGTCTTCTTCACGGACCCGTTCTTTTTCCTTGCGGGATCTCAGGCAAGATGACCGTCTCCTTGGATACCTTTACTATCATTGCCATGCTTAGTTGTCTCGATGCTATCGTTATATGTTGTCCTACCCATCTTTATTGTCAGCCCCTCTCCTTGTTGCCATGAAACCTCTAACATTGACACCTTCCTAGCAAACCATTGTTTGGCTATGTTACCCGCTTGCTCAGCCCCTCTTATAGCGTTGTTAGTTGCAGGTGAAGATGAAGATCGTTCCATATTGGAACTTGTTGTTGGAATATCACAATATGTCATATATATATATATTAACAAACCTATATACTGGGCATGGGTGGAAGGCTTGGCCTTTTGCTCGGTGTTTTGTTCCACTCATGCCACCTTAGGAGCCGATAAACCGACATTATGTTCCTTGATTTTGTGTTCCTTACATGGTTGGGTATATGGGGACCCCTTGACACTTCGTCTTTGAATAAAACTCCACCAGCAAGGCCCAACATTGGTTTTATTGCAACATAATAAAAAAACATTAATTAATTAATTGCATAGGGAGTTAGCGCTACCCGAGGATTCTTTCTACATAGCAGGTGGGCCAGTGCTGATGGTGTTGGTCCCAAATAGAGTCGTTTGCGGCGCCCCCCCTTGGAAACTTGGGGTTTGGTTGCTGTACGATGTGCTCATCCGGTCGTGGCCTGAGACGAGATACGCGCGGCTACTATCAGGGTGTCGGCACGCCGGGAGGTCTTGCTGGACTTATTTTACCATTGTCGAAATGTCTTGTGCACCGGGAATTCCGAGTCTGATCGGGCCTTCCCTAAGATAAGGGGTAATATTATTATTACTTCTGCTGGTCGTGAGAGCTTGTGATGGGCTAAGTTGGGACACCCCTGCAGGGTTATGATCTTTCGAAAGCCGTGCCCGCGGTTATGTGGCAGATTGGAATTTGTTAATGTCTGGTTGTAGAAAACTTGACAGAGGATCCGAAGTAAAACACACAACTGTGTGAGTAACCGTGACTGTCTCTTTTCATTTTGAGATGAGAACACTGTGGGGTTATGTTTGACTCGTAGGTAGTTCAGGATCTTTAGCGATCACTACTAGTATGTGACTGCTTGCGTAGTTGCTCATCTTATTCTTGTACTCGTAAGTTAGCCACCATATTATGTTGGAAATATGCCCTAGAGGCAATAATAAAATGGTTATTATTATATTTCCTTGTTCATGATATTGTCTGTTATTCATGCTTGAATTGTATTGTACGGAAACAGTGATACATGTGTGAATACATAGACCACAACGTGTCCCTGGCAAGCCTATAGTTACTAGCTCGTTGATCAACAGATGGTCACGGTTTCCTGGCCATGGACATTGGATGTCATTGATAACGGGATCACATCATTAGGAGAATGATGTGATGGACAAGACCCAAACCTAAGCCTAGCACAAGATCGTGTAGTTCGTAATGCTAAAGCTTTTCCAATGTCAAGTATCTTTTCCTCAGACCATGAGGTTGTGCAACTCCCAGATACCGTAGGAATACTTTGGGTGTGCCAAACGTCACAACGTAACTGGGTGGCTATACAGGTACGCAACGGGTATCTCCGAAGGTGTTTGTTGAGTTGGCACGAATCGAGACTGGGATTTGTCACTCCGTATGACTGAGAGGTATCTCTGGGCCCACTCGGTAAGACATCATCATAATGAGCTCAATGTGGCTAAGGAGTTAGTCACGGGATGATGTATTAGGGAACGAGTAAAGAGACTTGCCATGACAAGATTGAACAAGGTATCGATATACCGACGATCGAATCACGGGCAAGTACTATACCGATGGACAAAGGGAATTGCATACGAGATTAAGTGAGTCATTGACATCGTGGTTCATCTGATGAGATATTCGAGGAACACGTAGGAACCAACATGGGTATCCAGATCCCACTGTTGGTTATTGACTGGAGAGTCGTCTCGGTCATGTCTACGTGTCTCCCGAACCCGCAGGGTCTACACACTTAAGGTTCGGTGACGCTAGGGTTGTAGAGATATATGCACACGGTAACCCGAATGTTGTTCGGATTCCCGGATGAGATCCCAGACGTCACGAGGAGTCCCGGAATGGTCCGGAGGTAAAGAATGATATATAGGAAGTCCAGTTTCGGCCATCGGGAGAGTTCCGGGGGTCACCGGTAGTGTACCAGGACCACCGGAAGGGTCCCGGCGGTCCACCGGGTGGGGCCACCCATCCCGGAGGGCCCCATGGGCCATAGGGGGAGGGGAACCAGCGCATAGTGGGCTGGCGCACCCCCTTGGGCCTCCCCCCTGCGCCTAGGGTTGGGAACCCTAGGGGTGGGGGGCGCCCCCCTTGGCTTGGGGGGCAAGCCTTCCCCCCTGGCCGCCGCCCCCCTAGGAGATCCCATCTCCTAGGGCCGGTGCCCCCCTGGCCCCTATATATAGTGGGGGGGAGAGAGTGCTGCTGCACCCTTGCCCCTGGCGCTTCCCCCCCATTACACATCTCCCTCCTCCCGCAGGACCTTGGCGAAGCCCTGCAACTTTTCCCGCTGCATCCACCACCACGCCGTCGTGCTGCTGGATCTCCATCAACCTGTCCTCCCCCCTTACTGGATCAAGAAGGAGGAGACGTTGCTGTACCGTACGTGTGTTGAACGCGGAGGTGCCGTCCGTTCGGCGCTGGGATCATCGGTGATAGGGATCACGACTCCATCATCCACGTTCTCTTGAACGCTTCCGCTCGCGATCTACAAAGGGTATGTAGATGCACTCTTTTATGCTCGTTGCTACATGACTCCTTAGATTGATCTTGGTGAAGCGTAGGAAATTTTTTGAATTCTGCTACGATCCCCAACAGTGGCATCTGAGCTAGGTCTTTGCGTAGCATCTTGCACGAGTAGAGCACAAACAAGTTGTGGGCGTAGATTTGTTCAATTCTCTTGCCGCTACTAGTACAATCTTGATTCGACGGCATCGTGGGATGAAGCGGCCCGGACCGACCTTACACGTACGCTTACGTGAGACTGGTTCCACCGACTGACATGCACTAGTTGCATAAGGTGGCTGGCGGGTGTCTGTCTCTCCCACTTTGGTCGGATTGGATTCGATGAAAAGGGTCCTTGTGAAGGGTAAATAGAAATTGACATATCACATTGTGGTTTTGGCATAGGTAAGAAACGTTCTAGCTAGAAACCTATAGCAGCCACGTAAAAACTTCCAACAACAATTATAGGACGTCTAGCTTGTTCTTGCAGCATGTGCTATGTGATGTGATATGGCCAAATAAGATGTGATGAATGATATATGTGATGTATGAGATTGATCATGTTCTTGTAATAGGTATCACGACTTGCATGTCGATGAGTATGACAACCGGCAGGAGCCATAGGAGTTGTCTTATTTAATTGTATGACCTGCGTGTCACTGAATAACGCCATGTAATTACTTTACTTTATTGCTAAACGTTAGCCATAGTAGTAGAAGTAATATTTGGCGAGACGACTTCATGAAGACACGATGATGGAGATCATGGTGTCATGCCGGTGACAAGGATGATCATGGTGCCCCGGAGATGAAGATCAAAGGAGCAAAATGATATTAGCCATATCATGTCACTTTATTTGATTGCATGTGATGTTTATCATGTTTATGCATCTTATTTGCTTAGAACGACGGTAGTAAATAAGATGATCTCTCACTAAAAATTTCAAGAATTGTGTTCCCCCTAACTGTGCACCATTGCTAAGGATCGTTGTTCCGAAGCACCACGTGATGATCGGGTGTGATAGGCTCTAACGCTCGCATACAACGAGTGTAAGCCAGATTTACACACGCAATACACTCAGGGTTCACTTGACGAGCCTAGAATGTACAGACATGGCCTCAGAACATGGAAGACCGAAAGGTCGAACATGAGTCGTATAGAAGATGCGCTCAACACGAAGATGTTCACCGTTGATGACTAGTCCGTCTCACGTGATGATTGGACATGGCTTAGTCGATTCGGATCATGTATCACTTAGATGACTAGAGAGATGTCAATTTGAGTGGGAGTTCATTAAATTTGATTAGATGAACTTAATTGTCATGAACTTAGTATAAATTCTTTACAATATGTCTTGTAGATAAATGGCCCACGCTCATGTCACCCTCAACTTCAACGCGTTCCTAGAGAAATCCAAGCTAAAAGACGATGGTAGCAACTATACGGATTGGGTCCGTAACCTGAGGATCATCCTCATAGCTGGCAAGAAAACTTATGTCCTAGAAGCACCGCTAGGTGACGCTCCCGCCCCAGCAAACGAAGATGTTTTGAACGCTTGGCAGTCGCGTTGTGATGATTACTCCCTGGTTCAGTGCGGCATGCTCTACAGCTTAGAATCGGGGCTCCAAAAGCGTTTTGAGCACCACGAAGCATATGAGATGTTCCAAGAGCTGAAAATGGTTTTCCAAGCTCATGCCTGAGTTGAGAGATATGACGACTCCAACGCATTCTACAATTGTAAGATGGAGGAGAACAGTTCTGTCAGCGAGCACATACTCAAATTGTCTGGGTTGCACAATCGCTTGTGTCAGTTGGGAATGAATCTCCCAGACAAAGCGGTCATTGACAGAATCCTTCAGTCGCTCTCACCTAGCTACAAGAGCTTCGTGTTAAACTTCAATATGCAAGGGATGTAGAAGTCCATTCCCGAGGTGTATTCAATGCTGAAATCAGCGGAGCTCGAGATCAAGAAAGAGCATCAAGTGTTGATGGTGAATAAAACCACTAAGTTCAAGAAAGGCAAGGGTAAGAATAACTTCAAGAAGGATAGCAAAGGAGTTGCCGCGCCCAGTAAGCCAGTTGCCGGGAAGAAGCCAAAGAATGGACCCAAGCCTGAGACTGAGTGCTTTTATTGCAAGGGAACGGGTCACTGCAAGCGGAACTGCCCCAAATACTTAGCAGATAAGAAGGCTAGCAACGTCAATGGTATATATGATATACATGTTATTGATGTGTACCTTACCAGCGCTCGTAGTAGCTCCTGGGTATTTGATACCGGTGCAGTTGCTCACATTTGTAACTCGAAGCAGGAGCTGTGGAATAAGCGGAGACTGGCGAAGGACGAGGTGACGATGCACGTCGGGAATGGTTCCAAGGGATATTACTAGCAGGTATAAACCGGCTAGGGAGATCCGAATTACGTTAATATAGTTGTATTATCATAGGCCCAGTAGGTTATGAGTTAGAGGTTACGGCCCGCGGAGGTTTAGGGCCCATATGTAAAGTTTACGGTTTATAAACCGTCCGATCATGTAACTTGAGGAATAAGGAAGAAAGAGTAGAGACCGAGGCGGACACGATTGTGAGCCGGCCTCGGGACTCTGTAAACCGGACCGGGCGTTGCCTCCTATATAAAGGGACGACCCGACGACGGTTCAAGGACAGGAGACAACCCGTCGAGACACAGGCAAGCAATCTGCTCCCTGTTCATCGACGCCCAAGCAATACCAAACCAAACTAGACGTAGGCTTTTACCTTCATCGAAGGGGCCGAACTAGTATAAACCCTTTGTGTTCTTTGTGTGTTTTAACCTCTTCAAGTTAACCCGCGCGATGGCTCCACACCTAAGTCCTCTAAACCAGACATCTGTCGTGCCAATTCCATGACAGTTGGCGCCCACCGTGGGGCTATCGCATGATGGTTTTGAGTTCTTGAAGGGCAGCTTTGAAGGACTCAAGGGTTACGCGGTTGGCCGGATGACCAAGAGTCGCCGCGGCCGGATCTACATCGACGACACAGGCTGGGGCCCTGAGGCCGATTCAATCGAATACGGGTACCGGGTCCCCTTCGGTGGCATCCACGTCTTCATCGGCAAGATTGGTGAACCGTGACCTGAGCCGGACATCTTCCCCAACATCGTCGAGCCGGCTCAGCGTGCGAGATCGGCCCGGATTCAGCCCGCCATGAAGCATGTTTTCATCGGAGCAATACATGGAGTCCAAGCCGAGGATGGATCGGATTCTGGTGGCGAGACAATTGTCTACTCCGACGATGAATCTTCATGCGGAGAGACCGAATCTTTGTATCTGTTGCGGGACGGTCGATCCGGGGGTGTATCCGATGGTGATAGTATTCCGGACCCCTTTGATCCGCCAAACCGGGTGGCTGTCTTCATGGCCGGATCACAATCTGCGCAGCAGCCCACAGTGACCGGGGCGTTCACAGCAGAGGTAGCTGGTGCAGGGGCGAGCAACCAAGCGCCCTCACCATCTGACGCTCTATCCACCTTGGTTGAGGAGTTGACATGTAGCGACCAGACCTCAAACAGTCTGATCTCTGTGCATCAGTGTCATCC
This sequence comes from Secale cereale, assembly GCA_902687465.1. Classification (NCBI taxonomy): domain Eukaryota; kingdom Viridiplantae; phylum Streptophyta; class Magnoliopsida; order Poales; family Poaceae; genus Secale; species Secale cereale. Next base: position 777,641,843 of record LR738711.1, read on the forward strand.
CTGGATCAGTAATGCTGACATGCACAGTACTTGAAGGATTTATAACAGAGTAGCAATCACACACACTTATTACATCGATAGTCCAACGATGAACTAATTACAATAAATATGGCTGAAGGCCATCTAATACAATAACAGCGGAAGGCTTGGAAGATAAGTGAGTCCATCAACTCCAGCGGCATCACTGAGTATTGAACCACGACCTAAAAAGGGGCATCTTACTCGTCGTCTGAAAAGTCTGCAACATGAAACGTTGCAGCCCGAAAACGGGTCAGCACATGGAATATGCTGGCAAGGTAACACAAGAGAATGCAATGAAAGTAAGGCTATACTATATGCAATATGGCTGGTGGAAAGCTCTATGGTTAAGTTTTTGCGTAAAGCCAATTTTTCCCTACTTCAAAGGAATAGATTTTAATTTAACTATCATGGTAGTTGAAACATCGTTGAGAAGATAGACATCCTCTCAACCCCAATTAAAATAATCATTAAACCCAACAAAATTAATTAAAGTAACATGATGAGATTCACATGATAATCCAAGTACTAGATACTCAAGACGTCCATAACAGGGGACACGGCTAATCATGATCAGTTTGTACACTCTGCAGAGGTTTGTGCACTTTTCCCCACAAGACTCGATCGCCTCCGTTTGGTTTCTCGCACTGCATGGTGTTTGAGAAACGGATGACTGAGACACAGTCTTTCCGAAGAGGTCCCCTTAACCAGATAGATAGGCCGGTACACCTACAAAACCCACTACATCTGCTAGCCCATCATGGAAAGGTTTCCCACAACTTACTCAACTATGCCAGAGCCCATATTGGCATGTGGCTGCACACGAAAGTTTCTAGTATGAAAAATCTCATGATCTCTTTGAGCCTGGGTGGCGGTCCAAAAGAAAAACAGGCAACCACTGGAATACCCAGATGCCTCAATCCACCCAGATGTGTATTAATGTTGCCACCTTAAGTTGAACCATTAATTAACAAACTCACATCTGCCATGGATTTCACTCACCCAATCCACGTCTACGAGCATAGCATGTCCTAACAGCAAACGTAGAAGTAACTCCCAAGGGTTTGAATGTAATGCGGGTAATAGGTACTACCTCAAACTGCTTCCCAATCCCACAAATTAATTGATCCTACTCATGCAATGTGTGAGGGTTTGACTAATGCAATGAAAACTGGGTAATTGGAAAGCATGATCAAAGTGTTACTTGCCTTGCTGATGATCCGCAAAACCTAGAGACTCAAAGTAGCAAGCGACGCACTCCGGGTACTCTATCGCAATCAAACAGGCACACAATAATTACTTAACTAATGCACGGGTAAAACTCAAATAAGATATCCAACCAGAAAGTTCAACTTAAGAACTCCGGTTTGCAAAAAGAATCAACTCGAAAGAAGCAACGAAACTCAAACTGCGAAAAAACGAGCTTCGGTTTACTAATTGGCCTATAGTCAATTTTTACAGTAGCCAAAACTTTGTTCAAGTTGATTAAACGTAAAGAGGGCTTCGAGACGAAGATCTGGGATTTTGAATCACCTGATTCCGACTCTCGAGCGAAAAGAAAAATGAAAAACAAGATCAGGGCAGAAATCACGATCGGAATAACCGTGGATAAATACCCCGAAAAAGAAAAACGACGAACAGGCTAACGAACGAACGTTTGCTGTCTGCGGTTAACTAACGAAAACCGTTCGTTAAAACGAACGTACGGACGAACGTCCGCTAAATAACTAAACTAAAAACCGAACCGATCTATTCAAAAAAAAAAAACAGATCTACGGTTTAAAAAAAACCGAGCGGTTTCTACAAAAAAACGGCATCTACCTCGTGAACTCCGGCGAGACGGCAGCGGCGGGGCGGCGGTCCGGCGACGGGTGGTGCCGCGGCGGCGGCGGTCGCGGCGGCGGGTGGTGCGGCGGCGAGCGGCGGCGGCGGCGCGAGCGGCGTCGGCGCGGGGCTCGGGCGGCGCTAGTGTTTGGGCGGCGCGGGCGAGGCGGGCTGGCTGGGGCGCTAATAAAGCCCAGGAGTCCTGGGCTAGTAAGACTCCTAGTCGGTTTCCTTTTTTTTTTTCTAAAAGAGTCCCGACGCAGAGAAACTAACGAAAGAAATACCAAACGGACTCCAAAATTCCCAAAATAAATTTTCACCGTCCTCTAATAATATTTAGGACAAAGTGAACATTTTTGCCGGACCTAAATGCAATTTTGAAAAACGCGTATTTTTCCTATGCAAATAAATCCGCGAATAAATCCAGAAAAATACCAAAAGTGATTTTAATATTTTTCCTCCAATATTTCTGTTATTTTGGAGAAGTCATTTTATCTCCGCTCATATTTTGTGTTTAGAAATATTTTTAGGAGAGAAAAATAATTAAAATCACACTGTCCTCGTACCGGTATTCGAGCGAACTCAAATACGAAAACGGTAAAATTCCCAACTCTCTCCGTAGGTCCTTGAGTTGCTTAGAATTTCGAGGAACGCCACAAACAAAAATACAAAAACATGCAAATGCAGATATGATCTATGTATAACATTCCAAATTGAAAATTTGGGATGTTACAAACCTACCCCCCTTAGAATGAATCTCGCCCTCGAGATTCGACTTGGCTAGAGAACAGGTGTCGGTGGTCCTTGCGTAGATCATCTTCTTGTTCCCAGGTGGCTTTTTCCTCGGTGTGGTGACTCCACTGAACTTTGCAAAACTTGATAACCTTGCTGCGAGTGACTCTGCTCGAAAATTCGAGAATCTTAACAGGCTTCTCCTCGTAAGTCAGATCACTGTCCAACTGAATTGCTTCCAGGGGTACTGTGTCTCTAAGCGGTATATCTGCCATCTCCGCGTGACACTTCTCAAGCTGCGAAACGTGAAACACGTCGTGCACTCCTGACAATCCTTCAGGCAATTCCAACCTATAGGCAACCTCTCCCATGCGTTCCAAAACACGGTAAGGTCCCACAAATCTCGGGGCTAACTTCCCTTTAACTCCGAAACGTTTAACTCCTCGCAGAGGCGATACTCTCAAGTATGCTCTGTCTGCGATCTCATAGGCTATCTCCTTGCACTTCGAGTCTGCATAACTCTTCTGCTTGGACTGAGCTACCTTCAGTCTATCTCGAATCAACTTAACCTTCTCTTCAGACTCTTTGATTAAGTCTGGTCCAAACAACTATCGATCTCCAACTTCATCCCACGACAACGGTGTTCGGCATCTCCTTCCATACAGTGCCTCGAACGGTGCCATCTTCAAACTGGCTTGGTAACTGTTGTTGTATGAGAACTCCGCGTAGGGCAAATTGTCATCCCAACTAGATCCGTAATCTAATGCACAGGCTCTCAACATATCCTCCAAAATCTGATTGACTCTTTCAGTCTGTCCATCTGTCTACGGGTGAAATGCTGTGCTAAACTCTAGTCTGGTACCCAAGGTTTCATGTAACTGATTCCAGAACTTTGAGGTAAACTGGGTTCCTCTATCTGATACGATGCTCCTCGGAACTCCATGCAGACATACAATTCTGGTCAGGTATATCTTTTCCAACTTTGCACTGGTATAAGTGGTTTTCACAGGGATAAAGTGGGCTACCTTCGTCAATCGGTCTACTACTACCTAGATTGAATCATATCCTGCTTTGGTCCTAGGCAATCCGGTGATAAAATCCATGCCAAGCTTCCCCCACTTCCATTCGGGTATTGGCATAGGTTGTAACAATCCTGCTGGCTTCTGATGTTCTGCCTTTACTCTCTGACATACATCGCAAACTGCTACATACTCCGCAATATCCTTCTTCATACCGGTCCACCAGAAAATATCCTTCAAATCCAAATACATCTTAGTATTTCCTGGGTGAATCGAATATGGCGAATCATGGGCCTCCTGTAAAATCAACTTCCTGATCTCCGGGTCATTAGGCACATAGATTCGATCCTCAAACCATAAGGTGTCGTGTTCATCCTCACGAAAACCTTTAGCTTTTCCTTCGCTCATCCTCTCCTTTATAGCGACAACCTCCTTGTCAGCTTTCTGAGCTTCTCTGATTTTATCCATCAGTGTAGACTGGATTTCTAGCGTTGCTACATAGCCTCTCGGATCTATCTCCAAACGTAGTTCTCGTAGGTCCTCGGCTAACTCCTTTGGAAATCCTTCCATCATTAGGGTATTGACATGGCTCTTACGGCTTAGCGCATCGGCTACTACGTTAGCCTTTCCTGGATGATAATGCAATCTCATGTCATAATCCTTAATGAGTTCCAGCCATCTCCTTTGCCTAAGATTCAACTCCTTCTGAGTGAATATATACTTCAAACTCTTGTGATCTGTATATACTTCACAATGGTTCCCAATAATAAAATGTCTCCACGTCTTCAGTGCATGCACTACAGCTGCTAACTCCAAATCGTGGGTGGCATAGTTCATCTCATGAGGTTTTAGTTGTCGTGAAGCATACGAAACAACTCTTCCTTCCTGCATCAGAACTGCTCCAAGTCCTCGACGTGAAGCGTCGCAGTACACCTCATAATCCTTATGTTGATCTGGCAGAATCAACACAGGGGACGAGACCAATCGCTTCTTTAATTCCTGAAAACTGGCCTCACATTCTTCTGTCCAACTGAACTTGGTGTCCTTCTTCAACAACTCCGTCATGGGTTTTGCAATCTTCGAGAAATTCTTGATAAATCTCCGGTAGTATCCTGCGAGTCCAAGAAAACTCCGGATCTCTCCAACTGTTGTTGGTGCTTCCCAATGGGTCACAGTGTCCACCTTAGTGGGATCTACTGCTATTCCTTCTCCAGATATAACGTGTCCGAGAAATCCGACTTCCTTCAACCAAAACTCGCATTTGCTAAACTTGGCATATAACTGGTGCTCTCTAAGCTTCTCCAATACCAAACGCAAATGCTCTGCATGCTCCTCTTCATCCTCCGAGAAGATCAATATATCATCTATGAACACTATGACGAACTTATCCAAATACTCCATAAACACTTTGTTCATCAGGTTCATAAAGTATGCTGGTGCGTTCGTCAGACCAAACGACATGACAGTATACTCGTACAACCCATACCTAGTGGTAAAGGCCGTCTTAGGTATATCCTGCTCTCGGATCTTCAATTGATGGTACCCTGATCGTAGATCGATCTTGGAAAATACCTTAGCTCCTTGCAATCTATCGAACAGATCATTGATCATCGGCAGTGGGTACTTGTTCTTGATTGTTACTTCATTCAATCCACGGTAATCGACAACCATTCTTAACGATCCATCCTTCTTCTCCACTAGAAGTTCTGGCGAACCCCAAGGCGAAGAACTTGGGCATATGAATCCTTTATCCAGTAACTCCTTAATATGCTTCTTTATCTCCTCCAAATCCTTTGCGGGCATCATATAGGGTCTCTTAGAAATTGGCCCGGTGCCTGGCAAAAGTTCAATCAAAAACTCTATATCTCTATCTGGTGGCATGCCAGGTAACTCCTCTGGAAACACATCCGGATAATCCTTACTGGCACTTCCTACTGAACAACCCCCGTTAGAGAATGTACTTGAGTCCTTGTAGGCGAATGCCTAGATACATACTTAATCCTTTTTCCCTCCGGGGTGGTGAGCAAAATAGACTTACTGGCACAGTCAATGTTACCTCCATACTTCGATAGCCAATCCATACCTAATATCACATCCAATCCTTGTGACTCCAGAACTATTAGGTCAGAGGGGAAAGTATGGCGTCCTATGATCAATGGCGTCTGAAAACATCCTTGGTGTGCCATATAATCTGCTCCAGGTGAACTTACTAACATGGGGGTCTTAAGAACTCAGGTGGACATCCTATGTCTATTTTCGAATCCCCTTGAAATATATGAATGCGATGCACCAGTATCGAAAAGAACTATTGCGGTAAATGTCTTAACCAAAAACTTACCGACAACATCATCTGGTTGCTCTACTACCTCCTCTACGGTCACGTGGTTCACTTGTCCTTTGTTGAACGGGTTGGGCTTCTTCCCGGCGCTTCCATTGCCGTTCCCATTCTTAACTTCTGGGCATTCATTGGCATAATGTCCAGTCTTCCCGCACTTGTAACAAGTGACATGGCTAAAATCCCTCTTGGTGGGTGTGGACGGTGTGGGGCGGTTCTGGTTTCCATTGGCTCCATTCCCATTCCCATTGCCATTGCCATTCTTGGTTCCATTGTGGTTGTGCGAGCTACTTCCTCCATGGGTATGTTGAAACTGTCCTACCGCCTTAGGGGTAAAGCGGGGCTTCTGCTGAGCTCCAGAATTATACTTCCCTTGCCCATACTTCCTCTTGCGACTCTCAATCCGTTGGTGCTTCCTTTCAATCATTAGGGCGCGATCGACCAACTCCTGGTAATTGTTGAAAGTTGCCACCATCAACTGTACGCTCATCTCATCATTCAGCCCTTCCATGAATCTCTCCTGCTTCTTAGCATCTGTGGCCACATCATCTGGGGCATAACGAGACATGGTACTAAACTCATCCACGGGGCCATAGTACGATTCCCTTGGCGCAAATTGCGAAACTCCTGCTTCATCATACTCATGGCTCCAGTCGAGACATGGGCGGTACGAAAAGCTTGCTGAAACTGATCCCAAGTCACATTGGCTACGGGGTAAGTGGCTGTGTAATTCTCCCACCATGCTGCGGCTGGTCCAGACAACTGGTGTGCAGCAAATCGCACCTTCTCAGCATCCGAGCAATTGGCGGTGGTCAAATCCCTTCCAATCTTGCGTAGCCAGTCATCAGCCACAATTGGTTCGATGCTGCTAGCAAACACGGGTGGTTGCAACCTTAAGAAACGGGTCAGGTTGTCCACGGGTGGTGGTGGTGGAGGGTTGTTGTTGTTGTTGTTGTTGTTCTGGTTGTTCTGAGTGTTCTGGACAAGAAGTTGCATCAGGGTGTTCTGCTGCTGGATCAACTGGGTGAGCTCAGGGGGAAACTCGAATTCACATCTTGGAGGCATCTGGTGGGTGTAGAGGGAAGAGATTAGAATATAATTGAGGTCTAAGGGAAAATCACTACCCATATGCACATGAGACAAACACACAATCATATCACACCAATTAATTTCAAACAAGGTCTTACAAATCTAACGATCGTTACAAAGGTGCTCTAAAACTAATATATATGGGGGTAAAATACTAGTCACATGGTGGTCATCTAGAAATATTGATCGGCAGAGGATTCCATAATATCTGCTCCAGCTTCATCTTCATAGTCTTCATCCTTGCTATCCTCAGCTTCCGAATCTGTGTCATCTATGATGATGTAGTCTTCCGGTGGAATCTCCTTGGGTTCTTCTTCCTCGTCTTCTTCTCCCATGAGTATTCCTAACTTCCGGGTCAAATCATCATTCTTCTCCACAAGTATCGTCATCTCCTCCTCATATCCGTCGCGTGTAGACTTGAGTTCTTCTTCTAGTTCCAAATTCCTATTTAGGGCCTTCTTCAAATCTATCATCCCTGCACACATCTGGTGCTCCTGGCGACGAATGTGGTGGTTCAACTCCTAGATGAATGCTGCAATGGATATACCCTTCTGGGTGCTGATCATATCCCAATTCTCATCTCGGCGTCCACAAATCTGGTAGATAGTGTCCTTTAGCTCCTGCTGGTAGACTTCTCCAATCCTTCCCATAGCAATGTGGGCTGCCATACTCCTTCCTAGGCTCCATGTGGGTGCATTAAAGGAAAATGCTATGAGTGGGGTGACGGGTGCGAACGTCCTTCCTGGAACTTGAGCTTGAATCAACCAACGCTCCTCCTCAGGTAGAGTGGCATTGTAGGTTTCGGTGAAACTTGGTAATCCAATGTTTAGATATCTGGTGACTTCCTTCAGGTGTCGTCCAAATGGCGTATCATCATCCGGTTGCATGAACTTGTGCTTTGCTTCCACCATCCTAAAGAGTAGAAAATATGAGGAGTCAGAAAAGAGAAGAGTGAATTGTGCTCTAGGGCTTGTCTTAGTGGTCGTGTCCTACAGTCAGCGTGTGCTCTGATACCATCTTGTAGCAACCAGACATCAAGCAGTTTGATCCCTGTGCATCAGTGTCATCCCTGGATCAGTAATGCTGACACACACAGTACTTGAAGGATTTATAACAGAGTAGCAATCACACACTTATTACATGAATAGTCCAACGATGAACTTATTATAATAAATATGGCTGAAGGCCATCTAATACAATAACAACGGAAGGCTTGGAAGATAAGTGAGTCCATCAACTCCAGCAGCATCACTGAGTATAGAACCACGACCTAAAAAGGGGCATCTTACTCGTCGTCTGAAAAGTCTGCAACATGAAACGTTGCAGCCCGAGAATGGGTCAGCACATGGAATATGCTGGCAAGGTAACACAAGAGAATGCAATGAAAGTAAGGCTATACTATATGCAATATGGCTGGTGGAAAGCTCTATGGTTAAGTTTTTGCGTAAAGCCAATTTTTCCCTACTTCAAAGGAATAGATTTTAATTTAACTATCATGGTAGTTGAAACATCGTTGAGAAGATAGACATCCTCTCAACCCCAATTAAAATAATCATTAAACCCAACAAAATTCATTAAAGTAACATGATGAGATTCACATGATAATCCAAGTACTAGATACTCAAGACGTCCATAACAGGGGACACGGCTAATCATGATCAGTTTGTACACTCTACAGAGGTTTGTGCACTTTTCCCCACAAGACTCGATCGCCTCCGTTTGGTTTCTCGCACTGCATGGTGTTTGAGAAACGGATGACCGAGACACAGTCTTTCCGAAGAGGTCCCCTTAACCAGATAGATAGGCCGGTACACCTACAAAACCCACTACATCTGCTAGCCCATCATGGAAAGGTTTCCCACAACTTACTCAACTATGCCAGAGCCCATATTGGCATGTGGCTACACACGGAAGTTTCTAGTATGAAAAATCTCATGATCCCTTTGAGCCTGGGTGGCGGTCCAAAAGAAAAACAGGCAATCACTGGAATACCCAGATGCCTCAATCAACCCAGATGTGTATTAATGTTTCCACCTTAAGTTGAACCATTAATTAACAAACTCACATCTGTCATGGATTTCACTCACCCAATCCACGTATACGAGCATAGCATGTCCTAACAGCAAACGTAGAAGTAACTCCCAAGGGTTTGAATGTAATGCAGTGTCACATCCCTAGCTTCTGGTAATGCACCAGGCTAGCCTCATGTGTGCATCATGTTTAATTTTTGTTAACTGGAAATGGGGATTGATCAAACCCTAGCACTAAATGAACTCAACTAGGCTCAAATAAAAATCCTTTTCAATAAACCCAGAAATGCCTTCATTAATGTGTGGTAATTTTGGCAAGGGTTCTGATCCAAACCAAAAATATTGAACATTTTTAGGGAATTTTTGGGCCTTGAATTAAATCAATAAGTATTTAAATTGGGGCATGTAAATATTTTTAATATCTTCTAATGCTCCAACAATTCTGAAAATAGTTGAGGGTCTCTGCAATAATTTATTTAATGCCCACAATTATTTTTAGGATTTACTAAAATGATTTGGGCTATAAACTAAATCAAAACAAAATAACAGAAATAGAAAACAGAAAGAAAATAAGAGAGAGAGAAGTACCTGGGCCTTCTTACCTGTGCAGCCCACTAGAAGCCCGCAGACAGCCGGCCTGCCAGGCCCAGCCCACCCCCACCGCGTCGTCTTCCTCCGCCAGTCGGAGCAGCTCGCTGTCGCGCGCGCGCTCGCCCTGGCCAGCTCCTGCTTGCCAGCTCCTGCTTCTCCTCGCGCCACGGAGACGCCCAGAACCCCCTGCACCTCTCCCTCTCTCCCCCGAACGACTTCCCCTCCTCTGTCCCTCTCCCCCCGCGAGCACCCGAACGTCGTTGTCGCCGCCGTCCTAAACCACCACGGCCACCGTCCACCTCTCGCCCCTCCGATGAGCCCTTGAGCTCCGCCGTGCTCCCCCTCTTCCTCTCCTTCATCTCATGCGACGCCAGGAGTTCCCCCTCACCCGCAATGCCGTCGTTCCCCTCCTCTGCGTCCGGTGACCGCCATCGACGATTCGCCGCCGTCAGGCCGCCCCCGGGCTCGCCGTCTTCTTCAAACGAACCGCGGTGAGCCTCCGAGCCGTTTCCCCCTGTCCCCGTGGCCTGTAGCTCACCGTAGCCGTCGCCCCCTTCCTCACCGTCGCCGGCCGCCGCTGAGCCTGTCGCTGCCGTGGCCAGAGCTGCTGTCACGCTTCTTCGAGGCCACGAGCGAGCTCAGCGCACCCCCAGGAGCACGCCGCACCCATCAGCTCGTCTCCCCGTGCCCCGCAGCGCTTAACCCGACGAGGCCCGATTCCGGCCGCCGCCGTTGAGGTCGCCGCCGATGATTCTGGCCACCCCAGCTCCTCCCACTTGCGGGGATGGATGCGGGCGAGTCCCAGCTCCACGTAGATGCCCTCCGCCGGCCTTTTGGTCGCCGGAGGAGGTTTTCCGAGCACCGCCGCCACGTTTGGCCTCGCCGGCGTCGAGCCGCCGGTGGTTTTGACCATGTTTGACTCCGGCTGGACCCCCCCCTGTGTCCATGACATGTGGGGCCGGCCGTTGTTTAGTTTAGTTTAGGTTTAATTAAGTCCTAAACTCTATGCTTAGCTCTATGAGTCACTGACACGTGGGCCAACCCCTGTTAGATTAGTTTAGTTAAAACTAAACTTAATTAGGCCCTAAGAGACTGACATGTGGGCCCAGGCCCCACCAGCAGTTTAATTAGTGTTAGTTCAAAACTAACTAACTCTGTTAGTTAGTGGGTCACTGACCAGTGGGCCCCACTGGTCAGGTTTGACCCGAACAGCTCTGTTGACCCTACTGACGTCATGCTTACTCAATGCTGACGCTGTATCTATTTTCTGGGTTTTTAAATAAATCAGAAATGATTTATTTATTTTAGAAAATAGCCAAAACTTCTAAAAATCATAGAAAATAATCTATAACTCAGATGAAAATAATTTATATATGAAAATTGATCAGAAAAATTCAAGGAATCTGTTTATGGCATTTTCATGCATGTTTGAACAAGTTAAACCTGTTGATCAGGTCAAATCAATTAAATGGCATTTAAATAATCACATATGAAGTTTGAATTTGAACCTTTGGTTCAAACCAGCTTTATTTAATTGTGTTGCTAGTTGCATTAGCTCAATCAACAGCATATTGCCATGTCATGATCATGCATCATATTGTTGCATTGCATTGATTGTGTTCTTTCTCTGTTTGTCGGTTTTGTCCCCTCTCAGTAGACGACGTTCCGACGATGAGTTCGATGACACCGATGAAGACTCATTGATATCTTCAGAAGTGCCAGGCAAGCAAAACCCCATTGATCATTCCGATACAATCCCACTCTCTCGCTCTTGCTCTCTTTTACTGCATTAGGACAACAACGCTTCAACTGTTACCTGCTGCGGTAGTTGAACCCCTTTCCACTGCATGACCCGTCATTGCCACAGTAAATAGTTGAAACCTACTAGTATGAGTAGGAGTTGTTTGAGCCATGTTGTGCCTACTCATTGATGCTTTCTGGTTATGCCTGCTATTGCTTAGAGTTGTGTCAGGCCTGATTCATCGGGGATGAATTGGAATGGTGACGAACATGTCCTAATGTGTGTGAGCTAAGTGTGTGAACACGATTTGGTAAAGGTAGCGATGAGAGGCCATGTAGGAGTACATGGTGGGTTGTCTCATTGAAACCGTCCTCAGGAACTGAGTTCTGTGTTGGTTGATCCATGAAACAGCTACTACCACACATTGGGCCCTGAAATATGACCCCGCTCGACTTATTGACTGCCCTTGTTCTCTGTCCAGGAGTTGCAACTAGTTTCTGGTGTTTGTAGTTTACTGGAGGTCGTGCGCAGTGCTGACCCTCGGGGTGGACTGTGACACGGCAGGTACGTGGCACGGTGTACCGGTCGCCCGTTTGGTGACGCGGGAACCCTGTACACATCGTTTGGGGCCGTGAGCGACACCCCGGCCGGATCTCCCCACGGGTGGAACCCAAATAGGCGATAAACCTGGACGAGAGACTTGAGTGGTTGGTTAGGTCGTGGTCTACACCCACGTCGGCTTTCGCTTGAAGTCTGCCGAGCACATGTCGTGTGCAGACGATAAGTGGTGGAAACATGTGTGAAGAAGTACACCCCTGCAGGGTTAAATATAATCTATTCGAATAGCCGTGTCCGCGGAAATGGACTTCTGGGTTGCCTATTACAGTTCATAGACAAGTGAAAGTGGATACTCTAAAACACGCAAGATAAGCGTGAGTGCTATGGATGGCCTTCTCGTAGGGAGACGGGAGCGGATCCATAGTGGTGTATTGATTGGTGAATATGTGGACTCGTGTGCGCCACCTCAAAAGAGTTACTTGTAGTCGTAGTTTAGGATAGCCACCGAGTCAAAGCTGGCTTGCTGCAGTCAAACTCCACCACCCCTTTGTTGATACTGATGCATATGTAGATAGATCTGATGTAAGTCTTGCTGAGTACCTTTGTACTCACGTTTGCTTAATTTATGTTTTTGCAGAGAGACTTCAGTCTCGCTAGTGGTTCCGCGTGGACTTCGACGTTTAGCTTGTTACCTCAGCTACGATCTTGTACCCTTGGGAGGGTCTGGTAGATAGTCAGGCTTCTTAGTCTTTTTCATTTGTAGATGTCTGTACTCAGACATGTAATGCTTCCGTTGCCTGTATGCTCTGTATGTTGGGTCGTGTGACCTCTGTTTGTAATAAATGCTATGATGGCTCTTCTGGGCCTTATCTATATGAGTTGTTGAGTTATGTTGTGATGCCATGTTGTACAGCACATACTTGCATGTTATGCGTACGTGTAATGTGTATTGCTATGTGTGGGATCCGACACCTAGTTGTTTACCTTTGGTAGCCTATCTTACAGGGAAATGTCTCCTGGTGCTTCCACTGAGCCTTGGTAGCTTGCTACTGCTCCGGAACACTTAGGCTGGCCGGCATGTGTCCTTCTTCGTTCCTGTGTCTGTCCCTTAGGGGAAATGTCACGCGTTGTTCCTTTAAGTCCTTGTAGCTTGCTACGACTTGGGTTCATACGTTGATGACCGACACGTTCGTTGCTGGGTCATGTATGCCTGTCTCTGTAATTTAGTGCCACTTTTGGTTTATAACTGGTCATGTCGGCCCGGGTTCTCTGTCATATGGATGCTAGCGACACTATCATATACGTGTGCCAAAATGCGCAAACGGTCCCGGGCCAGGTAAGGTGGCACCCGTGGAATACCGTGCGTGAGGCCGCAAAGTGATATGGTGTGTTACAGGCTAGACCTGTGTGACTTAGGATCGGGGTCCTGACAGCTTTGGTATCAGAGCCTGACTGCCTGTAGGATTAGCAAGCCAAACTGGTCGAAGTCGTGTCTAGAAACTCTTTAGTTATGTAAGGGAATTGATTGTGGAAGGGAACGTAAGGCTCTTTTTACTCCTTTACCTTATGACCTTCTGATCTGAGTCACCTTCTTCTTCTATGGGGATTAAGAACTAGGCTTTCTCTTCTATTTATCGGGATCACGTTATTGTGGATTCAACCCTCAGTTCAGTTTCTACTACTTCTGTCTGTTCAACTGTTGGTCTCAGAACCTTGACATTATGATGTTAAGTGGATATGATGCTCTTTTGCTTGGATCTCAAAGTATTTTCGAGCAATTACAGTCGTTATGCTGTCCGAGTCATCCCAGGTCTCTAAACAATCTGATGCATTTGCAACTCATTCCTACCTGTTCTTAATGTCCTTTTAGGCCAGATTAACCACACTAGACGGTGAGTTGTGGTACTTTGTTACCTCGACACATATGTTGGAGTTATTATTATGACCCTAAGTATCTTAGAAGATCACCCAGTAATCCAGCAATGTTATATATTCCAGTGTGATGATTTGGCCATCATTCTCGAAAGCATCCCGTGATGTTATTTAGTTGGTAGGTATTCTATTCCTGGGTTCTTGAACCCGAGTTTCACCCTACTTACTTCATGTTGATAGTATTTGCTCGTTCCTTCAGGATATTAGTAACCTTGTGATAGTCCTCGAGGTCCGTGGTTATCGTTCTTCCAATACCATGAACCATCTTGGCAGAAGTTCTCCCGAACCGAAAGATCACAACCAGAGTGCTCCTGAGTGGTACTCCATTCATATTGTGACTCTGCCAGTCCTACCTTTCTGCATGGGTTATCCGGAAGAAATATGTGGAACTCGTTCGACATACTAACCTATGCATCCACAACTCAGAAGTTATATGTCCCTTGAGTTGTCTCCTTTTAGTTGTATTATGACCCTCGTCTATCAATTGATAGTCAGGAGTAGCCGTGCACTCGTGTTCATCGATGCCTTTTACTCTTGTGGTCTGTCAAGCCATTCTATTCTGGAATGACTAGGAGAAATAAACTCCAGTACCCTATCCATATCCAGGATTGGGTCAAAGAAGTTGTACTTCGCAGATGAAGAATGCTAATGCAGCTTCTAAACTGTTCTATCCTGGAGTATTACCATCTTTATGTCAAGAATATCCTTGGAATTGCACATCATACTATGAACTCTTGATACAGTAATACTTTTCACCATCGTCGTCCATTCCTCGGTCTCCGCGTTGTTATAACCGGAATACTGACAAGTGGATTGTGATGTGTGAAATCAATACTCCTAGCAACTTCGTTGCTTGGTAGTTAAAGGACAACAATTTCATTCTTAGCGTGTTGTTTGCTAATCACCATTCTAAGATTGATCGTGCTACCTAGTCCACTTTCTTGGTGCATTCCTTGATTGATGAGTTAGGATTTTGTTAAGTCCTTGCTCATTTGATCATATCGTCTTGCCCTGAAAAGCAAGATTGTTCTCGAGCTTAGTAACATATCGGTGGTTCGTGATTTTCCGAATATCTTCTCGGAAGTATTACCAGGTTGTCACCTGACCGCTGTGTTGAGATCGTGATAAAGTTGGTTTCTTTATAAACCACCACTTCTCTAAGAATCTGTATTGGATACCCTGAACTGGTTGGTTAAGCTAAAACAATAACTTGGAGAGTTGGAAGATAAAAGCTTGCCAGCTTAGTTCATCCAAAGGGATATCTTGTGTGTGTATTGAAGATAGATGATATCTTCTCCAATTGATCCCCGTGATCATTGGTGGATCTATTGTCTTGCCCAAACTTTGATTTGAGTATGGGTTATCGTCAAGTCAAATCAGAACCAACGATATTCGTAATATTGTCTTACTCGTGGTTGATCCCTCGAGCATACACCATTACATCTATTGGTCTGACCAATGCTATCACTTTGTTCACATTGTCATGGAATTCCATCTATATGGAAACCTGGATGAATTGTTGTTAAGCCCATCAGCAACATTGTTATCTTCTCCATGATCTATGTTGAACATCCAGCTAGTATTGGAAATTTTTATAAGCATTAGCTTCATGACCCGTTCGTGAAGCATATGTACGGAAGAAAGAAGTGACTTCCTCTAATTCATGAGCATTGATGCAAGTTGCCGCCGTGAATTTGAGAAAGCATGTTTTTACCTCCTCTGGAGTCATCCTAAGTCAGTCATGCATACGTGAGAAGTATTCTATGGTCTGATAGACTGATCATCTTCATTCTGTATGTATCCCTAGCACACCAAGCCGCTGATTGATTTGTTCAAAGAAAAGAAGTTCAAATGCTATTCCCGAAGGGCACGGACGGACGTGCACAAGACTTCGTTTTCTCCAATGATGATTTCTAACCCGAAACTCGGTAGTATTTTATCATAAGCCTACTATGTGGTCATGCTTGTCTGGGACAACGTGCTCATAGGTTTTGTAGCACAACCAGCTCATGTTTTGGAGCTGCTATCGTAGTTCATTCCTGAGAATCTCGCAACGCCGTCTCGTCGAATTGTGTTGCAAACATTCATTCCTTCTAGACTCGATGAGTCTGGAATATCCTGACACCAACCAGAACTGAATCTCAGGCAGATATGATGGTTGGAGCATTTTCCAAGAACTATAATATTGGTCTCTCGATAACCGGTAAAGTGGATGTCGTGGCCAACACACCCCGCCGGAAGACCTATTGTTGCAGTATCTTGTTTGAAGAAGTTGGCCACCTCCCCATAAAGACTTCGTAGGACTTACTCCCTAGTTGTTCCTTATGGATTTTTGTGCTCCTGAAGTCGGACCTTTTATTTGACGTTCTAGGTGCCAAACCATTATAATAAATGGGTTGTGCTAGCACATCAAGGAGAACATTAGAAGCGGAGTGCTAAATGTCTCTCGGTCGATCATCCAGATTTTGCCCCTTGGCTCTGCTAAGGTGAAATCTGAGAATGTGTTATCCTCCTTTGCATCTGCATCCTCCATCGTTATTCATCATGGTAGTATGTGGTGTTGCCAGGATCCCTGACACGGATATTGGTAAAACCTTGGTGAATATGGGAATACTCAAGTTCTTGAGAGCACGCACCAGCACTAGGTGTTATCCTCGACACTATCCGGGATTGCTCCCAGTGTTCTTGGTTATGTTGTAACCTCAAAAAGAGCAATTTACTCTCTACTGTTGGGTTTCTTCCCAATTACTAGAATCATTCCCCGCATTTGCATTTTGTTCCCAACTTGCACCACCAATGTGCCATTTTACCATGGATCCCATCCATCTCCGGTGATAACCAAATCATCCCTTGTGTTGTCTTTAACAAGATAGTCCACATCATCCATTCTGGACGAGTATGTCATTCTTTCGGACTCCGTCTAACGATCGATTGTGTTTGACTTAGGCTGGTATAGGGAATCTCAATGATCTCTATATCAAAAGTAATTCTTTTTGCCACTTAAGGGAGTAACTCTACGAGTCATCTTCTTGAAGGTGCCCCGTCTGGTGGTATCGATCACCATCTTATTAGGTGTGGAATTATTGCCACTAGGTGAACCTTCATCGATTGTTTCACTCCATTCCCCTGGAGGTGTACTTCGTGTCTCATCTCAAGAGATGTTTCAATGTCTCACTCCATGAGTTGATCTTGAGTTCCTCGATCTCCGGGGAGATCGATTTCTACAGAGTATGTCTCCGATATCATCTAGTGAGACAAAGATCTCGAAATCAAGGATGCCAAGATTTACATGATGCAATGAATCAACAAATTTCGAGGAGGGAAACTGGATCGAGAAGATTGTGTTAGATAGTGTCCCCTCTGATTTCTTATCTCACGTCCTGAATCTCGGGACGAGATTCTTGTTTAGTAGGGGTGAGTTGTCACATCCCTAGCTTCTGGTAATGCACCAGGCTAGCCTCATCTGTGCATCATGTTTAATTTTTGTTAACTGGAAATGGGGATTGATCAAACCCTAGCACTAAATGAACTCAACTAGGTTCAAATAAAAATCCTTTTCAATAAACCCAGAAATGCCTTCATTAATGTGTGATAATTTTGGCAAGGGTTCTGATCCAAACCAAAAATATTGAACATTTTTAGGGAATTTTTGGGCCTTGAATTAAATCAATAACTATTTAAATTGGGGCATGTAAATATTTTTAATATCTTTTAATGCTCCAACAATTCTGAAAATAGTTGAGGGTCTCTGCAATAATTTATTTAATGCCCACAATTATTTTTAGGATTTACTAAAATGATTTGGGCTATAAACTAAATCAAAACAAAATAACAGAAATAGAAAACAGAAAGAAAATAAGAGAGAGAGAAGTACCTGGGCCTTCTTACCTGTGTAGCCCACTAGAAGCCCGCAGACAGCCGGCCTGCCAGGCCCAGCCCACCCCCACCGCGTCGTCTTCCTCCGCCAGTCGGAGCAGCTCGCTGTCGCGCGCGCTCGCCCTGGCCAGCTCCTTCTTGCCAGCTCCTGCTTCTCCTCGCGCCACGGAGACGCCCAGAACCCCCTGCACCTCTCCCTCTCTCCCCCGAACGACTTCCCCTCCTCTGTCCCTCTCCCCCCGCGAGCACCCGAACGTCGTTGTCGCCGCCGTCCTGAACCACCACGGCCACCGTCCACCTCTCGCCCCTCCGATGAGCCCTCGAGCTCCGCCGTGCTCCCCCTCTTCCTCTCCTTCATCTCATGCGACGCCAGGAGCTCCCCCTCACCCGCAACACCATCGTTCCCCTCCTCTGCGTCCGGTGACCGCCGTCGACGATTCGCCGCCGTCAGGCCGCCCCCGGGCTCGCCGTCTTCTTCAAACAAACCGCGGTGAGCCTCCGAGCCGTTTCCCCTGTCCCCGTGGCCTGTAGCTCACCGTAGCCGTCGCCCCCTTCCTCACCGTCGCCGGCCGCCGCTGAGCCTGTCGCCGCCGTGGCCAGAGCTGCTGTCACGCTTCTTCGAGGCCACGAGCGAGCTCAGCGCACCCCCAGGAGCACGCCGCACCCATCAGCTCGTCTCCCCGTGCCCCGCAGCGCTTAACCCGACGAGGCCCGATTCCGGCCGCCGCCGTTGAGGTCGCCGCCGATGATTTCGGCCACCCCAGCTCCTCCCACTTGCGGGGATGGATGCGGGCGAGTCCCAGCTCCATGTAGATGCCCTCCGCCGGCCTTTTGGTCGCCGGAGGAGGTTTTCCGAGCACCGCCGCCACGTTTGGCCTCGCCGGCGTCGAGCCGCCGGTGGTTTTGACCACGTTTGACTCCGGCTGGACCCCCCCTGTGTCCATGACATGTGGGGCCGGCCGTTGTTTAGTTTAGTTTAGGTTTAATTAAGTCCTAAACTCTATGCTTAGCTCTATGAGTCACTGACACGTGGGCCAACCCCTGTTAGATTAGTTTAGTTAAAACTAAACTTAATTAGGCCCTAAGAGACTGACATGTGGGCCCAGGCCCCACCAGCAGTTTAATTAGTGTTAGTTCAAAACTAACTAACTCTGTTAGTTAGTGGGTCACTGACCAGTGGGCCCCACTGGTCAGGTTTGACCCGAACAGCTCTGTTGACCCTGCTGACATCATGCTTACTCAATGCTGAAGCAGTATCTATTTTCTGGGTTTTTAAATAAATCAGAAATGATTTATTTATTTCAGAAAATAGCCAAAACTTCTAAAAATCATATAAAATAATCTATAACTCAGATGAAAATAATTTATATATGAAAATTGATCAGAAAAATTCAAGGAATCTGTTTATGGCATTTTCATGCATGTTTGAACAAGTTAAACCTGCTGATCAGGTCAAATCAATTAAATGGCATTTAAATAATCAGATATGAAGTTTGAATTTGAACCTTTGGTTCTAACCAGCTTTATTTAATTGTGTTGCTAGTTGCATTAGCTCAATCAACAGCATATTGCCATGTCATGATCATGCATCATATTGTTGCATTGCATTGATTGTGTTCTTTCTCTGTTTGTCGGTTTTGTCCCCTCTCAGTAGACGACGTTCCGACGATGAGTTCGATGACACCGATGAAGACTCATTGATATCTTCAGAAGTGCCAGGCAAGCAAAACCCCATTGAGCATTCCGATACAATCCCACTCTCTCGCTCTTGCTCTCTTTTACTGCATTAGGACAACAACGCTTCAACTGTTACCTCCTGCGGTAGTTGAACCCCTTTCCACTGCATGACCCGTCATTGCCACAGTAAATAGTTGAAACCCACTAGTATGAGTAGGAGTTGTTTGAGCCATGTTGTGCCTACTCATTGATGCTTTCTGGTTATGCCTACTATTGCTTAGAGTTGTGTCAGGCCTGATTCATCGGGGATGAATTGGAATGGTGACGAACATGTCCTAATGTGTGTGAGCTAAGTGTGTGAACACGATTTGGTAAAGGTAGCGATGAGAGGCCATGTAGGAGTACATGGTGGGTTGTCTCATTGAAACCGTCCTCAGGAACTGAGTTCTGTGTTGGTTGATCCATGAAACAGCTACTACCACACATTGGGCCCTGAAATATGACCCCGCTCGACTTATTGACTGCCCTTGTTCTCTGTCCAGGAGTTGCAACTAGTTTCTGGTGTTTGTAGTTTACTGGAGGTCGTGCGTAGTGCTGACCCTCGGGGTGGACTGTGACACGGCAGGTACGTGGCACGGTGTACCGGTCGCCCGTTTGGTGACACGGGAACCCTGTACACATCGTTTGGGGCCGTGAGCGACACCCTGGCCGGATCTCCCCACGGATGGAACGCAAATAGGCGATAAACCTGGACGAGAGACTTGAGTGGTTGGTTAGGTCATGGTCTACACCCACGTCGGCTTTCGCTTGAAGTCTGCCGAGCACATGTCGTGTGCAGACGCTATGTGGTGGAAACATGTGTGAAGAAGTACACCCCTGCAGGGTTAAATATAATCTATTCGAATAGCCGTGTCCGCGGAAATGGACTTCTGGGTTGCCTATTACAGTTCATAGACAAGTGAAAGTGGATACTCTAAAACACGCAAGATAAGCGTGAGTGCTATGGATGGCCTTCTCGTAGGGAGACGGGAGCGGATCCATAGTGGTGTATTGATTGGTGAATATGTGGACTCGTGTGCGCCACCTCAAAAGAGTTACTTGTAGTCGTAGTTTAGGATAGCCACCGAGTCAAAGCTGGCTTGCTGCAGTCAAACTCCACCACCCCTTTGTTGATACTGATGCATATGTAGATAGATCTGATGTAAGTCTTGCTGAGTACCTTTGTACTCACGTTTGCTTAATTTATGTTTTTGCAGAGAGACTTCAGTCTCGCTAGTGGTTCCGCGTGGACTTCGACGTTTAGCTTGTTACCTCAGCTACGATCTTGTACCCTTGGGAGGGTCTGGTAGATAGTCAGGCTTCTTAGTCTTTTTCATTTGTAGATGTCTATACTCAGACATGTAATGCTTCCGTTGCCTGTATGCTCTGTATGTTGGGTCGTGTGACCTCTGTTTGTAATAAATGCTATGATGGCTCTTCTGGGCCTTATCTATATGAGTTGTTGAGTTATGTTGTGATGCCATGTTGTACAGCACATACTTGCATGTTATGCGTACGTGTAATGTGTATTGCTATGTGTGGGATCCGACACCTAGTTGTTTACCTTTGGTAGCCTATCTTACAGGGAAATGTCTCCTGGTGCTTCCACTGAGCCTTGGTAGCTTGCTACTGCTCCGGAACACTTAGGCTGGCCGGCATGTGTCCTTCTTCGTTCCTGTGTCTGTCCCTTAGGGGAAATGTCACGCGTTGTTCCTTTAAGTCCTTGTAGCTTGCTACGACTTGGGTTCATACGTTGATGACCGACACGTTCGTTGCTGGGTCATGTATGCCTGCCTCTGTAATTTAGTGCCACTTTTGGTTTATAACTGGTCATGTCGGCCCGGGTTCTCTGTCATATGGATGCTAGCGACACTATCATATACGTTTGCCAAAATGCGCAAACGGTCCCGGGCCAGGTAAGGTGGCACCCGTGGAATACCGTGCGTGAGGCCGCAAAGTGATATGGTGTGTTACAGGCTAGACCTGTGTGACTTAGGATCGGGGTCCTGACATGCAGGTAATAGGTACTACCTCAAACTGCTTCCCAATCCCACAAATTAATTGATCCTACTCATGCAATGTGTGAGGGTTTGACTAATGCAATGAAAACTGGGTAATTGGAAAGCATGATCAAAGTGTTACTTGCCTTGCTGATGATCCGCAAAACCTAGAGACTCAAAGTAGCAAGCGACGCACTCCGGGTACTCTATCGCAATCAAACAGGCACACAATAAGTACTTAACTAATGCACGGGTAAAACTCAAATACAAGATCTAACCAGGAAGTTCAACTTAAGAACTCCGGTTTGCAAAAAGAATCAACTCGAAAGAAGCAACGAAACTCAAACTGCGAAAGAAACGAGCTTCGGTTTACTAATTGGCCTATAGTAAATTTTTACAGTAGCCAAAACTTTGTTCAAGTTGATTAAACGTAAAGAGGGCTTCGAGACGAAGATCTGGGATTTTGAATCACCTAATTCCGACTCTCGAGCGAAAAGAAAAACGAAAAACAAGACCAGGGCAGAAATCGCGATCGGAATAACCGCGGATAAATACCTCGAAAAAGAAAAACGACGAACAGGCTAACGAACGAATGTTCGCTGTCTGCGGTTAACTAACGAAAACCGTTCGTTAAAACGAATGTACGGACGAACGTCCGCTAATTAACTAAACCGAAAAACCGAACCGATCTATTAAAAAAAACAGATCTATGGTTTAAAAAAAACCGAGCGGTTTCTAGAAAAAAACGGCATCTACCTCGCGAACTCCGGCGAGACGGCAGAGGCGGGGCGGCGGTCCAGCGACGGGTGGTGCGGCGGTGGCGGTGGTCGTGGCGGCGGGTGGTGCGGCTGCGGCGGCGGCGGTGGGCGGCGAGCGGCGCGGCGGCGGCGGGGCGAGCGGCGGCGGCGCGGGGCTTGGGCGGCGCTAGGGTTTGGGCGGCGCGAGCGAGGCGGGCTGGCTGGGGCGCTTATAAAGCCCAGGAGTCCTAGGCTAGTAAGACTCCTAGTCGGTTTCCTTTTTTTTTTAAAAGAGTCCCGACGCAGAAAAACTAACGAAAGAAATACCAAACGGACTCCAAAATTCCCGAAATAAATTTTCGCCGTCCTCTAATAATATTTAGGATAAAGTGAACATTTTTCCCGGACCTAAATGCAATTTTGAAAACGCGTATTTTTCCTATGCAAATAAATCCGCGAATAAATCCAGAAAAATACCAAAAGTGATTTTAATATTTTTCCTCCAATATTTCTGTTATTTTGGAGAAGTCATTTTATCTCCGCTCATATTTTGTGTTTAGAAATATTTTTAGGAGAGAAAAATAATTAAAATCACACTGTCCTCGTACCGGTATTCGAGCGAACTCAAATACAAAAACGGTAAAATTCCCAACTCTCTCCGTAGGTCCTTGAGTTGCTTAGAATTTCGAGGAACGCCACAAACAAAAATGCAAAAACATGCAAATGCAAATATGATCTATGTATAACATTCCAAATTGAAAATTTGGGATGTTACATGACAGCCCGCGCAATAGCGGAGGTGGCTCCTGCTAACAAGGCGCAACATGATGCGGAGATCCTTCAGCTAAAGGGCCGGATCGAGCAAGCTAAACGGGATCTGGATGTAGAGAAAGCCATGATGGTGACAAGGCAAGCAGAGCTGGATTCCCAAGCTTTCCGGCTCAGGATTGATCAGGCCTCTGCGCAGGAGGTAAGGAACAGAAGGTATCAGACTCGTCTACCGAGGCGATGAATCTCTTTGGCACACCAGGAGCGGGAGCCAGCAATAACCTAGAAGTAAACCGGAGAGGAGTCCTAGGAGCAGGCGCGCCGGTTCAACAGCCGACCGCGGAGCAAAATCGTCAGGTTATGCCCACGCCGCACATCCCCACACCTCCCGGCCATTATTCAAACCCATTGGATAACATTGTCGCCGCTGCTTCATGACTGGCCGCTTTACCCATTGAGGGGACATCCCCCGTGGCGATGGAAGTGCGCAGGGTCAAGGAATTGCTGGACACAGCGTTGACACAGCAGCAGGCGTACTCTTAGAGCAGGGAGAGAATTCATTCAACACCCCGCCGCAGCAGGAGTTACACTAGACATTGGGATGAACCGGAAGTGTCCAGCAGCGAGCGGAGACGTCGCCGTCACAGGCAAGATAATCCGGCAGGGGCAGAGGCGCACGCCCATGAGGCAATAAACCGGGCCAGACCTACTGCCCGCGAGGATATCCGTCAAACGACGCCGGTTCACCCAACCACAGCAGAGACAGGAGTCACGGCGAGTTCCTTTGGAGTACAGTGTCTTATTCCCGC
This sequence comes from Secale cereale, assembly GCA_902687465.1. Lineage (NCBI taxonomy): Eukaryota > Viridiplantae > Streptophyta > Magnoliopsida > Poales > Poaceae > Secale > Secale cereale. Next base: position 777,665,618 of record LR738711.1, read on the forward strand.
TTTACGAATCGTGAAGTTACCCAAGGATTTCAAAGGTCCGCGCAAGGTGCCCAACTATACGGCAGACCTGGCTCTAGAGGCTTAGATTGAGAGCTATGAGATGGCTATGGAGATGCTAGATGTGGATGAAGCGGCATGCGCAAAGTATTTTACCATGATGCTTGAGGGTACAGCCCGGACATGGTTAAAAGGCTTACCACCTAACTCCATCGGATCATGGGGTGAGCTGCGTCGGCAGTTTATCAAAAATTTCAAAGATACGTGCAAGCAACCGATGTCAATAGTGGACCTTGCGGCATGTGTTCAAGGAGAGCAAGAGCCGACGAGCACCTGGGTACGGCGAGTGTCAGAAATCCTGCACTCTTCCAATAGCATCAATCCCAGTACGACCATAGTAACACTGGAAAACAATTGCCGGTTTGAGTCTCTGAAGCTGAAGTTGGGACGGCTCAAGCGGGATTGCAATGACATGGGGACACTCATGAGCGCTCTGGTAAAGTACGGGGACTCTGATAATACTAAATACCCAGAAGTAGATGGAGACAAATCTGGGAAAGCGAACAAGGCTGGTATACCGGCACAGGTTAATCCGGCAGGAACAAGCTTTAATGGTAAGCGAAAGGCAGAGGGCAACTCTGATTTTGTGGCCAATACCAATGTTCAAGGATACTTTCAATGCCGCAAGGGTAGGCCACCTCCACGGAGCGGAGGAGGATTCATTAATCTGGATCAGCAGTTGAACGAGCCTTGCCCGAAACATAGCACGGAGGAACGCCCAGCTAAACATACATGGGGGCAATGCCGGGTCATGGTAGAGGCCATGAGACAGGCCAAATTTGAAAATGGACCACCGGGCGGCGGCTCAGGTCCTGGTTTTCATGGTCCAGGTCACCAGGGTAATGGTTCCGGATTAGGGTATCATGGCGGCAACAATAGCTACAACCAAGGAAACCACCACCAGCATGGTCAGGGCGGTTACAATAACCAAGGCAACCACCAACATGGTCAGGGTAGTCACAATAGCCAAGGCAATCAGCAGCGTCAGCAGCAGCAGCAATCCGGATATCAGTGTAATCCGAAAGAGCTAAGTAGTGGACAATACCATGTGTTTACCACGAGTTTGTGCAAAAGAGATCAAAAAATCCTAAAGCGGGCGGTACACACAGTTGAACCGGCAACACCACGTTTCCTGCGTTGGTCGGAACAACCTATTGTGTGGAGCAGAGAGGATCACCCGCCGCGGGTTGATAATCCGGGCCAGTTGGCCTTAGTGGTGGCACCACAAGTGGGTGGCTACAAATTCACTAAAGTACTCATTGACGGCGACAGCAGCATCAACATCTTATATTACGAGACTTTCCGACGCATGGGGTTAACAGACAAGAAGCTAAGATAGTCCAATACGGTGTTCCATGGAGTGGTGCCAGGTAAATCGGCTTACTCAGTTGGGAAAATTGATCTAGAGGTCACCTTTGGAGATGAGCAGGATTGCAGGTCAGAGGCAGTAACATTTGAAGTTGTAAAGATCCGGAGCTCCTATCATGCCCTGTTTGGACGGCCGGTTTATGACAAGTTTATGGCTAGACCGTGCTATGTTTATCTACAGCTCAAGATGCCGGGTCACAAGGGAACCATCACGGTTCACGGAAGTCGCAAGATTGCATTGGAGTGCGAGGAAGGAGACGCTGCTTATGCAGAGGCAGTATGTGCTACGGAGGAGTTGAAGTTCTACAAAGACAACGTTGATCCGGCAGATATGTCCCCGTTAAAGAAACCAACTACAGAGTATGATCCGGCATTGAAGTTTAAATCGGCAGAGGAAACCAAGCAAGTTGACTTTGTACGAGGCAACTCGTCCAAGTAGTTCACTATCAGCGCTAACCTTGACCCCAAATAGGAAAGCGTGCTCATCGAGTTCATCCGTGAGAACCGGGATATCTTTGCATGGAAACCTTCTGACATGCCGAGTATACCGAGGGAACTCGCCGAGCACAGTCTTAATATTGATCCGAAGTTCAAACCGGTCAAGCAGTATTTGCGCCGCTTCAATGAAGAAAGGCGCGAGGCTATAGGTGAAGAAGTGGCCAGGCTTTTGGCCGCCGGGTTCATAGTTGAAGTGTTCCACCCGGAGTGGTTGGCTAATCCGGTTCTGGTGTTAAAGAAAAATGGAAAGTGGAGGATGTGTGTGGATTACACAGACTTAAACAAGGCTTGTCCAACCGATCCTTTTGCTCTCCCCCGTATCGATCAGATCATTGATGCCACGGCGGGATGTGATCGGCTAAGTTTTTTGGATGCATATTCAGGGTATCATCAGATCAAGATGGCGATTAAGGACCAGGAGAAGACAACCTTCATAACTCCCTTTGGAGCCTTTTGCTATGTATCTATGCCTTTTGGGCTCAAGAGTGCCCAAGAAACTTACCAGCGTTGCGTACATAACTGTCTTAAGGGGCAGATAGGGAAAAATGTCCATGCTTATGTGGATGACATCATTGTAAAATCAAGAAAGGAGGAGACGCTGATAGAGGACCTAAAGGAAACCTTTGATAACCTCCGGGTTTATAAGATGATGCTTAATCTGGAGAAGTGTGTTTTTGGTGTTCCGGCTGGCAAGCTCCTCGGATTCTTGGTGTCAAGCAGAGGAATAGAGGCCAATCTGGAGAAAATCAAGGCGATCACATCCTTGACTAAACCAGCTCGTATCAATGATGTCCAGCGCATCGCTGGCCGGATTACAGCGTTAAGCCGATTCATCAGCCGTTTGGGAGAGAAGGCAATTCCGCTTTATCAGATGCTGAAGAAGACATACCGGTTTATATGGAGCGATGCTGCAAATGCCGCGTTTGAGGACTTGAAGCGGCAATTAGCAGAACCACCGGTCCTTGCTGCCCCTGTTGATAAGGAGCCGCAGCTGTTATACGTGGCCGCCAATGCCCGTGCAGTTAGCGTGGCAATCGTGGTCGAGCGCAAAGAAGCAGGCAAGGAATATCCGATTCAGCGCCCGGTTTATTATGTCAGTGAGGTTCTAATTGAATCAAAACAAAGGTACCCACACTGGCAGAAGCTGGTGTATGGCGTGTTTATGGCAAACCGGAAGCTGAAGCACTACTTCCAAGGCCACCCAATCACTGTTGTTAGTTCAGCTCCGTTGGGGGATATAATCCAGAACAAAGAAGCCACTGGCAGAGTAGCAAAGTGGGCCGTTGAGCTTAGCCTACACGGATTGAAGTATGTACCACGTACTGCTATCAAATCCCAAGCATTGGTAGATTTCATCAATGATTGGACAGAATTGCAAGCACCAGAGGAGAAGCCGGATCATACATACTGGACTATTCACTTTGACGGTTCAAGGCAATTAGAAGGCTCGGGGGCTGGAGTTGTGTTAACTTCCCCGCGAGGTGAAAAATTTTGTTATGTCCTCCGCCTAATGTTTCCTTGCACTAATAATGTGGCCGAATATGAGGCATTGCTTCATGGCCTGCGGATGGCTAAGGAGATGAACTTGAGCCGGGTCAAGTGTTTTGGTGATTTAGATTTAGTGGCACAACAAGTATCCGGCAAGTGGGACTCTAAAGACCCTCTCATGGTGGCTTACAGACAAGAAGTTGAAGCAGTTGCAGGATATTTCAAAGGATATTAGGTGGATCACATAGACCGGCGAAAAAAATGAAGCGGCTGATGCTCTAAGCCGGCTGGGTTCTCAGCATAAACCGGTGCCGCCGAATACTTTCTTGGATGAGCTACACAGTCCATCAGTTCAGGTACCATCGGAGGAGGATTTGGCTGTTCCTGATCCAGAAGCGCAGTTGGTTGCGGCACTTCATGTTATTCCGGATTGGACACTCCCTTACTTAGCGTACCTGAGCCGAGGAGAATTGCCAGATGATGAGATTGAAGCTAGGCAGATAACCCGGCGATCCAAGTACATGACAATTGTTAACGGAGAACTTCATCACCGCAGCGTTTCTGGAGCATTTCAGCGGTGTGTATCATCAGAAGAAGGTTGCGACATTCTTCAAGAGATTCATCAAGGGGATTGTGGTCATCACGCCGGTTCAAAGTCCTTGGTAGCTAAAGCTTTCCGTCATGGGTTCTACTGGTTGACAGCCCATGCTGATGCGGAGGATCTGGTCCGGAAATGCGACGCTTGTCAGAAATTTTCACGGCATGCTCTTGTTCCGGCACAGGAGCTGCGGATGATTCCAATTACTTGGCCGTTTGCGACTTGGGGGCTTGATATGGTTGGGCCTTTTAAACGATCCCAAGATAAAAAAACTCATCTGTTGGTGGCAGTGGATAAATTTACAAAGTGGATTGAGGCAGAGCCTGTGAGCAAGTGTGATGCGGCAACAGCGGTTAAATTCATCAAGAAGGTAATTTTCCGGTTTGGCTTTCCACACAGTATTATCACTGATAATGGCACCAATCTATCTAAAGGAGAGATGGAAGAGTTTTGTCAAAGGGAGCATATTCGCCTAGATGTGTCTTCTGTAGCTCACCCTCAATCCAATGGTCAAGCTGAAAGGGCCAATCAAGAGATTTTGCGAGGCATCAAGCCCCGGCTTATGACTCCCTTGCAAAGAACACCAGGGTGCTGGGTTGAGGAGTTACCTTCTGTCCTTTGGAGCATCAATACTACGCCGAACAGGTCCACATGCTACACACCTTTCTTCATGGTATACGGTGCTGAAGCGGTTCATCCAAGTGATATCCGGCATGACTCACCACGGGTGGCAGCTTATGTTGAAGCAGCCAATGAGCAAGCAAGACAAGATAGCCTAGACCGGCTGGATGAAGAGCGTGATATAGCAGCAGCATGATCTGCAATTTACCAGCAGGACCTGCGCATATATCACAGCCGCCGGGTTAAAACCAGGACGTTCCAGGAGGGGGACTTAGTACTCCGGCTCATCTAGGACCAGACAGATATGCACAAGTTATCCCCACCTTGGGAAGGGCCCTTTGTGGTCAGCAAGAACCTACACAACGGTTCATACTACCTGGTGGACGTTCGAGAACACAAAGACTCACGGACAGTAGAGGAAGAGACGAAGAGGCCGTGGAACATTGCCCTTCTACGGCCTTACTACACTTGAGCCATGAGCTCCGCTTCATGTATCCTGTATATATTATGATCGATAAATAAACCGGCACCCCTGGTAAACCGGGGGATCAGCCTTTTTTCTTCTACATAAGTGTCTTATGAAAGTTAACACAGATGCTTTGATCAGTCTATTTTACTATGCAGGACAATTCTATAAGGGACCAAACAGGACTTGCCTTTCAAGCGCAACTCCTTCATAGGAACCCTACCTCCAGGATCACTAGGGGGCTACGGATCACATTCGAATCCTCGCTTAAATCCCTTCTGGTCCAGTTTATACGATCGTCTTCACATCAGCGCCCTTTGGATTACATCCATTGATTGGCAAAAAATGTTCTTGCCCCTTGGATTATACATCCTTTGATGGCAAAAGAAAAATGTTATTGCCCCTTGGAGTACATCCTTTGATGGCAAAAGAAAAAGTTCTTGCCCCTTGGAGTACATCCTTTGATGGCAAAAGAAAAAGTTCTTGCCCCTTGGAGTACATCCTTTGATGGCAAAAGAAAAAGTTCTTGCCCCTTTGAGTACATCCTTTGATGACAAAAGAAAAATGTTCTTGCCCCTTGGAGTACATCCTTTGATGGCAAAAGAAAAAGTTCTTGCCCCTTGGAGTACATCCTTTGATGGCAAAAGAAAAAGTTCTTGCCCCTTGGAGTACATCCTTTGATGGCAAAATAAAAATGTTCTTGCCCCTTGGAGTACATCCTTTGATGGCAAAAGAAAAAGTTCTTGCCCCGTGGAGTACATCCTTTGATGGCAAAAGAAAAATGTTCTTGCCCCTTGGAGTACATCCTTTGATGGCAAAGGAAAAAATTCTTGCCCCTTGGAGTACATCCTTTGATGGCAAAAGAAAAATGTTCTTGCTCCTTGGATTACATCCATTGATTGGCAAAAGAAAAAGTTCTTGCTCCTTGGATTAAATCCATTGATTGGCAAAAGAAATCATTGCTCCTTGGATTGCACCCATTGATTGGCAAAATGAATCATAGCCCTTTGGGTTGCATCCATTGATTGGCAAATATGGAGCCTGGCAGCTCGCAAAAAGCCTTGACTACATGGTCTTATTTGCAATGGTGTTTTGTGTTTTGTGATTTTTCAAAGTTTTCTGTGGTTTTTGATCCGGAATTGGGCAACTTCAAAGTTGACCACATATTTACAAAAGTCCGGGTCATAGAACACCAGCATGATTTAAACCGGTGGTTATTATAACCCGGAACTATCATTGGGTAAACACCAGGAGGGCCAAGCGCCTCATCAGAATCTACAATGCCCACCGGATTAAGGATGTCTAGCATACTTAATTAAAGGTATGAAAATATTTTTGGGTATAAAGCAGATACTCGTTCAATATATATGCCTATGAGAGCAATATAATTGGGCCGGTGGTAAACCACCAGGACATTTTTTCTTAGCATTGTCTATGCAGATACATGTAATATGAAGGATCAACCATAGCAGACAAGGGATTAAAATTGGCAGATGCCAAGTCAAAATTGTGATATCCGGATTAAGATAGAAAATGTTTCGAACTATCCTATTACAAGGCACTTGCAGGCCTGAACGGATTAAAGTTTTTCGGCAACGGATTACAGCAGCTAAAAGTTAAACTGAGCGGCTTATGCTTCTTCTTCCTGCTGCGAAGGCTAAGGATCGACTCGTTCCGGAACTTCTTCGTCTTCTTGAAGCGGCTGAAAATCAGGAATGCGCCAGTCGATCTTGGATAGTGCACGGAAGTACATCTCCTCAGTAATGAGATCGGACGGATCAACATCTGGGGCGAAAGTATGGGCACGCACTGGTGGGATTAGAGTCTCGGTGTCATAAACTGGCCGGTCCACCCGTTCATTCTCTAAGTCATATGCCGGATGATACCTGGTCAGGTCCATTTCATCGGCAAGCTTGCTGGCAAGAGGGCGCATTTCCTTGGTCAAAGCACGAAGGTCCTGTTGGGGAACGTAGTATTTTAAAATTTTCCTACGATCACGCAAGATCTATCTACCAGATGCATAGCAACGAGAGGGGAGAGTGAGTCTATGTACCCTCGTAGACCGAAAGCGGAAGCGTTAGAACAACGCGGTTGATGTAGTCGTACGTCTTCACGGCCCGACCGATCAAGCACCGAAACTACGGCACCTCCGAGTTCTAGCACACGTTCAGCTCGATGACGTCCCTCGAACTCCGATCCAGCCGAGTGTCGAGGGAGAGTTCCGTCAGCACGACGGTGTGGTGACGATCTTGATGTTCTACCGTCGCAGGGCTTCGCCTAAGCACCGCTACAATATTTATCGAGGAGAACTATGGTGGAGGGGGGCACCGCACACGGCTAAGAGATCAAGAGATCAATTGTTGTGTCTAGAGGTGCCCCCCTGCCCCCGTATATAAAGGAGGGAGGGAGAGGCCGGCCCTAGAGGGGGCGCACCAAGTGTGGGGAGTCCTACTAGGACTCCCAAGTCCTAGTAGGATTCCCCTTTCCTTTCCGGAGTAGGAGAGAAGGAAAGAGGGGGAGAGGGAGAAGGAAAAGGGGGCTGCACCCCTTGTCCAATTCGGACCAGAAGGGGGGTGCACGCCTCCTTCCTTTTGGCCTCTCTCCTCTATTCCCGTAACTCCCCGGTACTCCGAAAATACCCGAATCACTCGGAACCTTTCCGATGTCCGAATATAGTCGTCCAATATATCGATTTTTACGTCTCGACCATTTTGAGACTCCTCGTCATGGCCCTGATCTCATCCAGGACTCCGAACTCCTTCGGTACATCAAAACTCATAAACTCATAATAAAACTATCATCGAAACCTTAAGCGTGCGGACCCTACGGGTTCGAGAACTATGTAGACATGACCGAGACACGTCTCCGGTCAATAACCAATAGCGGAACCTGGATGCTCATATTGGCTCCCACATATTCTACGAAGATCTTTATCGGTCAAACCGCATAACAACATACATTGTTCCCTTTGTCATCGGTATGTTACATGCCCGAGATTCGATCGTCGGTATCTCAATACCTAGTTCAATCTCGTTACCAACAAGTCTCTTTACTCGTTTCGTAATACATCATCCCGCAACTAACTCATTAGCTGCAATGCTTGCAAGGCTTATAGTGATGTGCATTACCGAGTGGGCCCAGAGATACCTCTCCGACAATCGGAGTGACAAATCCTAATCTCGAAATACGCCAACCCAACAAGTACCTTCGGAGACACCTGTAGAGTACCTTTATAATCACCCAGTTACGTTGTGACGTTTGTAGCACACAAAGTGTTCCTCCGGTATTCGGGAGTTGCATAATCTCATAGTCATAGGAACATGTATAAGTCATGAAGAAAGCAATAGCAGTAAAACTTAAACGATCATAGTGCTAAGCTAACGGATGGGTCTTGTCCATCAGATCATTCTCCTAATGATGTGATCCCGTTGATCAAATGACAACTCATGTCTATGGCTAGGAAACATAACCATCTTTGATCAATGAGCTAGTCTAGTAGAGGCATACTAGGGACACTCTGTTTTGTCTATGTATTCACACATGTATTAAGTTTCCGGTTAATACAATTCTAGCATGAATAATAAACATTTATCATGATATAAGGAAATAAATAATAACTTTATTATTGCCTCTAGGGCATATTTCCTTCAGTCTCCCACTTGCACTAGAGTCAATAATCTAGTTCACATCGCCATGTGATTTAACACCGATAGTTCACATCGTCATGTGATTAACACCCAAAGGGTTTACTAAAGTCAATAATCTAGTTCACATCGCTATGTGATTAACACCCAAAGAGTACTAAGGTGTGATCATGTTTTGCTTCATGAGAGAAGTTTAGTCAACGGGTCTGTCACATTCAGATCCGTATGTATTTCGCAAATGTCTATGTGTCTACAATGCTCTGCATGGAGCTACTCTAGCTAATTGCTCCCACTTTCAATACGCATCCAGATTGATACTTAGAGTCAGCTGGTTTTAGTGTCAAAGCTTGCATCGGCGTAACCCTTTACGATGAACTCTTTATCACCTCCATAATTGAGAAACATTTCCTTAGTCATCCAGTTACTAAGGATAATTTTGACCGCTGTACAGTGATCTACTCCTGGATCACTATTGTACCCTCTTGACAAACTCATGGCAAGGTACACAACATGTTTGGTACACAGCATGGCATACTTTATAGAACCTATGGCTGAGGCATAGGGAATGACTTTCATTCTCTCTATATTTTTCTGCCGTGGTCTGGCTTTGAGTCTTACTCAACTTCACACCTTACAAGTCAGGTAAGAACTCCTTCTTTGACTGATCCATTTTGAACTACTTCAAAATCATATCAAGGTATGTACTCATCGAAAGTCTTATCAAGCGTCTTGATCTATCTCTATAGATCTTGATGCCCAATATGTAAGCAGCTTCACCAAGGTCTTTCTTTGAAAAACTCCTTTCAAACACTCCTTTATGCTTTCCAGAAAATTCTACATCATTTCCGATCGACAATATGTCATTCACATATACTTATCAGAAAGGTTGTAGTGCTCCCACTCACTTCTTGTAAATACAGGCTTCACCGCAAGTCTGTATAAATCTATATGCTTTGATCAACTTATCAAAGCGTATATTCCAACTCCGAGATGCTTGCACCAGTTCATAGATGGATCGCTGGAGCTTGCACATTTTGTTAGCACCTTTAGGATTGACAAAACCTTTTGGTTGCATCATATACAAGTCTTCTTTAATAAATCCATTAAAGAATGCAGTTTTGTTATCCATTTGCCAGATTCCATAAGATGCGGCAATTGCTAACATGATTCGGACAGACTTAAGCATCGCTACGGGTGAGAAAGTCTCATCATAGTCAACTCCTTGAACTTGTTGAAAAACTTTCGCAACAAGTCGAGCTTTGTAAACAGTAACATTACTGTCAGCGTCAGTCTTCCTCTTGAAGATCCATTTATTTTCGATGGCTTGCCGACCATCGGGCAAGTCAACCAAAGTCCACACTTTGTTCTCATACATGGATCCCATCTCAGATTTCATGGTCTCAAGCCATTTTGCAGAATCTGGGCTCATCATCGCTTCCTCATAGTTCGTAGGTTCATCATGGTCCAGTAACATGACTTCCAGAACCGGGTTGCCGTACCACTCTGGTGCGGAACGTACTCTGGTTGATCTACGAAGTTCAGCAGTAACTTGATCCGAAGTTTCATGATCATCATCATTAGCTTCCTCAGTAATTGGTGTAGGAATCACTGGATCCAGTTTCTGTGATGTACTACTATCCAATTCGGGAGAAGGTACAATTACCTCATCAAGTTCCATTTTCCTCCCGCTCACTTCTTTCGAGAGAAACTCCTTCTCTAGAAAGGATCCACTCTTAGCAACAAAGACCTTGCCTTCGGATCTGTGATAGAAGGTGTACCCAACAGTTTCTTTTGGGTATCCTATGAAGATTTACTTCTCCGATTTGGGTTCGAGCTTATCATGTTGAAACTTTTTCACATAAGCATCGCAATCCCAAACTTAAAGAAATGACAGCTTAGGTTTCTCGTCAAACCACAGTTCATACGGTGTCATCTCCACGGATTTAGATGGTGCCCTATTTAATGTGAATGTATCTGTCTCTAATGCATAACCCCAAAAGCGATAGTGGTAGATCGGTAAGAGACATCATCGATCGCACCATATCTAATAAAGTACGGTTATGACGTTCGGACACACCATTACACTATGGTGTTCCAGGTGGCGTGAGTAGTGAAACTATTTCACATTGTTTTTACTGAAGGCCAAACTCGCTAACTCAAATATTTTACCTCTACGATCATATCGTAGAAACTCTTATTTTCTTGTTACGATGATTCTCCACTTCACTCTGAAATTCTTTGAACTTTTCAAATGTTTTAGACTTGTGCTTCATTAAGTAGATATACCCATATCTTCTCAAATCATCAGTGAAGGTCAGAAAATAACGATACCCGCCGCGAGCTTCAACACTCATTGGTCCACATACATCTGTATGTATGATCTCCAACAAATCTGTTGCTCGCTCCATTGTTCCGGAGAACGGAGTTTTAGTCATCTTGCCCATGAGGCATGGTTCGCAAACACCAAGTGATTCATAATCAAGTGATTCCAAAAGTCCATCACTATGGAGTTTCTTCATGCGCTTTACACCATTATGACCTAAACAACAGTGCCACAAATAAGTTGCACTATCATTATTAACCTTGCATCTTTTGGCTTCAATATTATGAATATGTGTATCACCACGATCGAGATCCAACAAACTATTTTCATTGGGTGTATGACCATCGAAGGTTTTATTCATGTAAACAGAATAACAATTATTCTATGACTTTAAATGAATAACCGTATTGCAACAAATATGATCAAATCATATTCATGCTCAACGCAAATGCCAAATAACATTTATTTAGGTTTTACACTAATCCCGAAAGTATAGGGAGTGTGCGATGATGATCATATCAATCTTGGAACCACTTCCAACACACATCGTCACTTCACCTTTAACTAGTCTCTGTTCATTTCGCAATTCTCGTTTCGAGTTACTAATTTTAGCAAGTGAACCGGTATCAAATACCCAGGGGTTGCTATGAACACTAGTAAAGTACACATCAATAATCTGTATATCAAAATATACCTTTGTTCACTTTGCCATCCTTCTTATCCGCCAAGTATCTAGGGCAGTTCCATTTCCAGTGACCATTTCCTTTGCAGTAGAAGCACTTAGTTTCAGGCTTGAGTTTTACCTTTGGGTTTCTTCACGGGAGTGACAACTTGCTTGTCATTCTTCTTGAAGTTCCCCTTCTATCCCTTTGCCCTTTACTTGAAACAAGTGGTCTTGTTAACCATCAACACTTGATGCTTTTTCATGATTTCTACCTTCGCCGACTTCAGCATTGCGAAGAGCTCGGGAATTCCTTTCGTCATCCCTTTCATATTATAGTTCATCACGAAGTTCTACTAACTTGGTGATAGTGACTAGAGAACTTTGTCAATTACTATCTTATCTAGAAGATTAACTCCCACTTGATTCAAGTAATTGTAGTACCCAGACAATCTGAGCACATGCTCACTGGTTGAGCTATTCTCCTCCATCTTGTAGGCAAAGTACTGTCAGAAGTCTTATACCTCTCGACACGGGCATGAGTATGAAATACTAATTTCAACTCTTGGAACATCTTATATGCTCCGTGGCGTTCAAAACGTTTTTGAAGTCCCGGTTCTAAGCCATAAAGCATGGTGCACTTAACCTATCAAGTAGTCATCATACCGAGCTTTTGTCAAAACGTTCATAACGTCTACATCTGCTCCTGCAATAGGTATGTCACCTAGCGGTGCATCAAGGACATAATTCTCTGTGCAGCAATGAGGATAATCCTCAGATCACGGAACAATTCCGCATCATTGCTACTATCATCTTTCAACTTAGTTTTCTCTAGGAACATATAAAAAATAAACGGGGAGCAACATCGCGAGCTATTGATCTACAACATAGATATGCTAATACTACGAGGACTAAGTTCATGATAAATTAAAGTTCAATTTAATCATATTACTTAAGAACTCCCACTTAGATAGACATCCCTCTAGTCATCTAAATGATCACGTGATCCAAATCAACTAAACCATGTCCGATCATCACGTGAGATGGAGTAGTTTCAATGGTGAACATCTTATGTTGATCATATCTACTATATGATTCACGCTCGACCTTTCGGTCTCCAGTGTTCCGAGGCCATATTTGCATATGCTAGGCTCGTCAAGTTTAACCCGAGTATTCTACGTGTGCAAAACTGGCTTACACCCGTTGTATTTGAACGTAGAGCTTATCACACCCGATCATCACGTGGTGTCTCGGCACGACGAACTTTCGCAACGGTGCATACTCAGGGAGAACACTTATACCTTGAAATTTAGTAAGGGATCATCTTATAATGCTACCGTCGAACTAAGCAAAATAAGAAGCATAATAAGATAAACATCACATGCAATCAAAATATGTGACATGATATGGCCATCATCATCTTGTGCTTTTGATCTCCATCTCCAAAGCACCGTCATGATCACCTTCGTCACCGGCGCGACACCTTGATCTCCATCGTAGCATCGTTGTCGTCTCGCCAACTATTGCTTCTACGACTATCGCCACCGCTTAGTGATAAAGTAAAGCAATTACATGGCGATTGCATTTCATACAATAAAGCGACAACCATATGGCTCCTGCCAGTTGCCGATAACTTTACAAAACATGATCATTTCATACAAAACCGTATAACTCATCATGTCTTGACCATATCACATCACAACATGCCCTGCAAAAACAAGTTAGACGTCCTCTACTTTGTTGTTGCAAGTTTTACGTGGCTGCTACGGGCTTAGCAAGAACCGTTCTTACCTACGCATACAAAACCACAACGATATTTCGTCAAGTATGTGATGTTTTAACCTTCACAAGGACCGGGCGTAGCCACACTTGATTCAACTAAAGTTGGAGAAACTGACACCCGCCAGCCACCTGTGTGCGAAGCACGTCGGTAGAACCAGTCTCGCGTAAGCGTACGCGTAATGTTGGTCCGGGCCGCTTCATCCAACAATACCGCCAAATCAAAGTATGACATGCTGGTAAGCAGTATGACTAGTATCGTCCACAACTCACTTGTGTTCTACTCGTGCATATCATCTACGCATAGACCTGGCTCTGATACCACTGTTGGGGAACGTAGTATTTTAAAATTTTCCTACGATCACGCAAGATCTATCTACCAGATGCATAGCAACGAGAGGGGAGAGTGAGTCTACGTACCCTCGTAGACCGAAAGCGGAAGCGTTAGAACAACGCGGTTGATGTAGTCGTACGTCTTCACGGCCCGACCGATCAAGCACCGAAACTACGGCACCTCCGAGTTCTAGCACACGTTCAGCTCGATGACGTCCCTCGAACTCCGATCCAGCCGAGTGTCGAGGGAGAGTTCCGTCAGCACGACGGCGTGGTGACGATCTTGATGTTCTACCGTCGCAGGGCTTCGCCTAAGCACCGCTACAATATTTATCGAGGAGAACTATGGTGGAGGGGGGCACCGCACACGGCTAAGAGATCAAGAGATCAATTGTTGTGTCTAGAGGTGCCCCCTGCCCCCGTATATAAATGAGGGAGGGAGAGGCCGGCCCTAGAGGGGGCGCACCAAGTGTGGGGAGTCCTACTAGGACTCCCAAGTCCTAGTAGGATTCCCCTTTCCTTTCCGGAGTAGGAGAGAAGGAAAGAGGGGGAGAGGGAGAAGGAAAAGGGGGCTGCACCCCTTGTCCAATTCGGACCAGAAGGGGGGTGCACGCCTCCTTCCTTTTGGCCTCTCTCCTCTATTCCCGTAACTCCCCGGTACTCCGAAAATACCCGAATCACTCGGAACCTTTCCGATGTCCGAATATAGTCGTCCAATATATCGATTTTTACGTCTCGACCATTTTGAGACTCCTCGTCATGTCCCTGATCTCATCCAGGACTCCGAACTCCTTCGGTACATCAAAATTCATAAACTCATAATAAAACTATCATCGAAACCTTAAGCGTGCGGACCCTACGGGTTCGAGAACTATGTAGACATGACCGAGACACGTCTCCGGTCAATAACCAATAACGGAACCTGGATGCTCATATTGGCTCCCACATATTCTACGAAGATCTTTATCGGTCAAACCGCATAACAACATACATTGTTCCCTTTGTCATCGGTATGTTACATGCCCGAGATTCGATCGTCGGTATCTCAATACCTAGTTCAATCTCGTTACCAACAAGTCTCTTTACTCGTTCCGTAATACATCATCCCGCAACTAACTCATTAGCTGCAATGCTTGCAAGGCTTATAGTGATGTGCATTACCGAGTGGGCCCAGAGATACCTCTCCGACAATCGGAGTGACAAATCCTAATCTCGAAATACGCCAACCCAACAAGTACCTTTGGAGACACCTGTAGAGTACCTTTATAATCACCCAGTTACGTTGTGACGTTTGGTAGCACACAAAGTGTTCCTCCGGTATTCGGGAGTTGCATAAACTCATAATAAAACTGTCATCGAAACCTTAAGCGTGCGGACCCTACGGGTTCGAGAACTATGTAGACATGACCGAGACACGTCTCCGGTCAATAACCAATAGCGGAACCTGGATGCTCATATTGGCTCCCACATATTCTACGAAGATCTTTATCGGTCAAACCGCATAACAACATACGTTGTTCCCTTTGTCATCGGTATGTTACTAGCCCGAGATTCGATCGTCGGTATCTCAATACCTAGTTCAATCTCGTTACCGGCAAGTCTCTTTACTCGTTCCGTAATACATCATCCCGTAACTAACTCATTAGCTGCAATGCTTGCAAGGCTTATAGTGATGTGCATTACCGAGTGGGCCCAGAGATACCTCTCCGACAATCGGAGTGACAAATCCTAATCTCGAAATACGCCAACCCAACAAGTACCTTCGGAGACACCTGTAGAGTACCTTTATAATCACCCAGTTACGTTGTGACGTTTGGTAGCACACAAAGTGTTCCTCCGGTATTCGGGAGTTGCATAATCTCATAGTCATAGGAACAGGTATAAGTCATGAAGAAAGCAATAGCAGTAAAACTTAAACGATCATAGTGCTAAGCTAACGGATGGGTCTTGTCCATCAGATCATTCTCCTAATGATGTGATCCCGTTGATCAAATGACAACTCATGTCTATGGCTAGGAAACATAACCATCTTTGATCAATGAGCTAGTCTAGTAGAGGCATACTAGGGACACTCTGTTTTGTCTATGTATTCACACATGTATTAAGTTTCCGGTTAATACAATTCTAGCATGAATAATAAACATTTATCATGATATAAGGAAATAAATAATAACTTTATTATTGCCTCTAGGGCATATTTCCTTCAGGTCCTTGCCAGAGAAGGCAGATCCATCTTCCTTGTTACTGGGGTACCCGTTCATAGCTTCCTCCGAATCAAAGTCCGGAACCCATGCCTTGGCCCTAGTCAGTGCTACAAGAGAGCCGGCCCGTGCAGCGGATTTCTTCACTTCTTCCAAGCGTACATGCAGTATAGATAGCTTCTCCAAAGTGCCTTGGATAGTAGTGGGGGCCGCTTTATGATGGGACATCGCACTTATAATCCTTTGAGCGCCGGAATACAGCTGCTCAACCAGAGTATAAGAAGCCTTGAGTTTTTTCCGGATGTCATCTCCAAGATGGGTTATGCGTCGCCCTACATATAATTATTATAGTTAAACAGAAGCAGAATAAAGATTGCAGAGAGGAAAGCATATGCAAATTAAGTACTCACCAAAGATGGCAGAGGTCATAAGTTCTATTTGCTGTCTTAAGCCGGTTAGCTCTTGCGTCACCGGATTAAGGGCCTCTTCAGCATCCTTTGCCCTTTTCTCAAGAGCATTCCTCTGCACCTCCCAGGCTGATCGCTCCGCTTCAAAGTCTTTTTTCAAATTTTCAGTATTCGTCAAGTTCATCGCCATCTCATCCTTGGCTTTGGCAGAAGCAGTTTCAGTGGCAACAAGTCTATTCCGGAGCTCAGTTACTTCTGCAGCCCTCCGGGTCAAGTCAGCCTACAAGGAAATCAAGTGAAGTAAAAGAGAAATTCAGACAAGTCTCAAGCACATAAACAAGTTATCCACTTGACACTTGGGGGCTAATGGGCAGTTGAAGTAAAAGAGAAATTCAGACAAAGTCCCAGGCACATAAAACAAGTTATGCCCCTGACACTTGGGGGCTAATGTAAGTTCATTTTTCATACATTCGGAAGTACCGGTTCACCTACAACATAGCTAAACCGGAACTTGGGGGTTACTATGGCATGAAGACAGAAGTACAAAGAATACAGAACAAAGACAAGTGAAGGAAGTTACCTCGTACTTATCCTTCATCATATTCACCAAGCCCAATTCATAATCGCGGCTGGTATGAAGCCGGTTCAAATACCCAGAATAAAGTTCCTGGGCACTCAATTCGGCATAGTTGGACAAGTCTGTGCTCCACTTGCCCTTCTCTTGTTGAAGCTTCTCCTCTTTAGCAGTATGCTTGGCCAAAATGATAGGTTCAGCAGGAGCGGTAAAACCTGCCCCGGTTATCTGAACATCCGGAATAGAGGCAGTGGTTGGCTGAGAAGGGCCAGCAGTAGGGGCCGGGCTAACAGGAGCCGGGTTAGTCCAAGAAGGGCTAACCCGGATAGGACTCGCCGGTTCAACTACATTTTCCACGTTGGTATCTTCCGGGGCAGCAATGTCATCATGGTTCATAGGAGCAGGATCGTCAAACTAAATTGCAGGATCGCTCTCTGGAGGGATGATTTCATCCGGATCAGCCGCCGGATCAGCGGTAGCAGTCTCGGCAGCCGTTTTGGTGGTCTTCGCCTTCTTACTAGGCTTGGGCTTGCTGAAGGAAATTGGAGGAACAATGAGAATCATCAAGGAACAAATACAAATTTAAACCGGATGTTGAAAGGGACTTACCCAGGCACAGTCTTCAGTATAGGGACCTGTGTGGTAGTCGATTCACCAGAAGATGACAAAGGTGTCTCCTAATAGTTAGGATCAGACGGTTGAAGCGGTTTACGTATAAGTCCGGCCTTTGGATGGAGAAGAGTTGGAAAAAGTAAAACCTCAGAGCGGCGCCTGCAAGCCGGAGTGAGAGATATTCCGGAGGATTCTACTACATGGCCACTATGGCGCGTAGTCCGGCGTGCTTCATGCTGCTGCTTCTTCAAAAGAAATTTGGGGTCTAGTTGAGCGTAAGGATGAGAAAAAGGGTACTTCCGGGATGCCCGACGAATTTTGGGCACCGGCGGTTCAGAGTCTGAAGAAAGAGAGATTACCTCAACTTCTGCCGCTTTACTTCCTTCAGCCAAATCCTGTGGAAAGACACTGTTAAACATAAATTTGGATAAAAAGAGATCAAAACATATCAGGATCAATTCATACCTCAGAATCCGGATCATCTTCCTCAGGATGTGAACCGGAGGCAGCGGCCGCCTTCTTCTTCTTGACAACACATGTCTTCCGGCGTGGCTGTTTGCCTGACTTGTCCTGAGGTTTTCTTTTCCAAAAAGGATCGTTGGCCTGTGCAGAAGATGAAAGATAAATAGAAGACAATTGATATGGACAGATTAGAATCAAACAGAAGGGGTCAGAAAAAACTTACTGCTGGCAGTTTGTTGTTCTCATAGAATGGAGCCAATCCAGTCTAACTGCACTCTTCCAGAGAGATGTTGAGCATTTTCTTTGCGGATTCAGTGACTTCCTTCTCAGGAAGCATTATGTCAATGTGGCGTTGAGGGTCATCCATCTTTCCGGTATACTCATACATCAGACCGGAGCGCCGGCTCAGAGGAAGGATGCTCCAGGCAAGCCAACAGCGAACGAAATCGACTCCAGTCAAACCGTTGGCCATAAAGGCCCTAAGCTTGGCAAGCTGAGGGGCAAACCGGGCCCGCTCTGAAGAACTAAGGCGCTGCGGCAGGGGATGATCCTCAGGTAGAAGATGTTCACGGTAACCCGACAGTGGGTTTTCCCCTTCAGGCGAGGTATCTTTGCAATAGAACCATGATTGGTTCCAGTCTTTGGGGTGTTTATGGAGAGCAGCGTGAGGGAAGATCACGTCTCTTCTCTTCTGAATGCTAACACCGCCCAGCTCTTGATGCTGTCCGGCAGTAAACTCTGTCCGCCGGTTTAAGTTGAAAAAGTCTCGGAACAAATCCACTGATGGTTCTTCTTGAAGGTATAATTCTGAGAAGACTTGAAAATTGCAGACGTTTGATATAGAATTCGGACCTATATCTTGAGGATGGAGCTGAAAAGCGGCCAGCACATCCCGGAAATTTTTGAACCGGGAGGGCTAAATCCTCGGGCCATATGATCAAAGAAAACGATGACTTCTCCTTCTTTAGGGGTAGGAGGACATTCATTTCCCGGGGTCCGCCATTTCAGAGCCGCTTGGGGGCCCAGAATACCGATTGAAGCGGCGTTGGTTAAGTCCTCTTCCGTAATGCGGGAAGGAACCCAGTTGCAACAAACGAACTGCTTGGCAGCCATCTGAGCAAAAGGAAAACGCTGAAAAAGTACAGTGCAGAATCCAGATTATTAAGTACTGAAGCATAAACCGGAGTGTATCATCAAATTATATCGACGGTTTAGACAGGGGACTAATGGCATTGGCAACCCGGAAGCAGATGTGAAACGAACTGCTACCGGTTTATGATAACAAAAAAGAGGAGGCTAAACCATTGGGCTCATGGTTAATTCTTTGCAAGAGGAGTATATGATTGGTTAAACCGTTGAGTACCTTACAGATCTACAAAGATGAAGGAACATGTTTCTACAGAAGGCTAAAGTAAAAATGGATCTGAGCCAAGAGAAAAAGATGAAATATATGCTCTGCTTATACAGGAAGAACCACGAAGGGTTTCTACAGACCAAATGAATCTAAGGTTTAGTCTAAGGTTTGAATCTGAGGTTCGAATTTAAGGTTTAAACTACGAAGCAAGAGCGCTTTCGAAACAAATCCAAGGTTTGAATCTACGGCAAACATAACCTACAGGGATGAACAGCGAAGCTTCTAGGCGCCTTTGCGGAGGCTATGGAGGAACCCTAGATTAAGATCTGCAGTAAGAAGAAAGGAGTACCTGAGGAAGAAGGAGAAGGCGGCGGAGTACTCTGGACACGTTTCAGGGTGATGCAGCGGCCTGGCCTGACAACGGCGACGGGCTCGAAGACGGCGGCGAAGCTTCGGGCGACGGAGGAAGAAGAAGTGCGGAAGGAAGAAAAAGGACAGGTCTCAGCGGTATTTATAAGCTGGTGAGGTGAAACGGCAAGCACGGGAATCAAGGAGGTCAAAGATTGGATAAAGATCCCGTTGTCGCCTCGATCTACGGGATAGCCTTTAACAAAGGTAATAAACATCTATGAGCAATAAATGCGGAGGTGATGTCACGACAGATCGAGATGATTTATGGAGATGACGTCATAGCCGGTTTTCAAAGCAGAGAAGCTACAAGGAGGAAATTTATGCAAGATTTAGAAGACTGACATAAACAAGTTCAAATCACTCTGGGGTCTAATGTCAGGGATATTACTAGCAGGTATAAACCGGCTAGGGAGATCCGGATTACGTTAATATAGTTGTATTATCATAAGCCTAGTAGGTTATGAGTTAGAGGTTACGGCCCGCGGAGGCTTAGGGCCCATATGTAAAGTTTACGGTTTATAAACCGTCCTATCATGTAACTTGAGGAATAAGGAAGAAAGAGTAGAGACCGAGGCGGACACGATTATGAGCCGGCCTCGGGACTCTGTAAACCGGACCGGGCGTTGCCTCCTATATAAAGGGACGACCCGGCGATGGTTCAAGGACAGGAGACAACCCGTCGAGACACACGCAAGCAATCTGCTCCCTGTTCATCGACGCCCAAGCAATACCAAACCAAACTAGACGTAGGCTTTTACCTTCATCGAAGGGGCCGAACTAGTATAAACCCTCTATGTTCTTTGTGTGCTTTTAACATCTTCAAGTTAACCCGCGCGATGGCTCCACACCTAAGTCCTCTAAACCGGACATCTGTCGTGCCAATTCCACAACAGGAATGGTTCCAAGGTCGATGTGATCGCCGTCGGCATGCTGCCTCTACATCTACCCTCGGGATTAGTTTTAAACCTTAATAATTGTTATTTAGTACCAGCTTTTAGCATGAACATTGTATCTGGATCTCGTTTAATGCGAGATGGCTACTCATTTAAATCCAAGAATAATGGTTGTTCTATTTATATGAGAGATATGTTTTATGGTCATGCCCCGCTGGTCAATGGTTTATTTTTGATGAATCTCGAACGTGATCTTACACATATTCATAGCGTGAATGCCAAAAGATGTAAAGTTGATAATGATAGTCCCACATACTTGTGGCATTGCCGCCTTGGTCATATTGGAGTCAAACGTATGAAGAAGCTCCATGCAGATGGAATTCTAGAGTCTCTTGATTATGAATCATTTGACACGTGCGAACCATGCCTCTTGGGCAAGATGACCAAGACTCCGTTCTCCGGAACAATGGAGCGAGTGACCAACTTATTGGAAATCATACATACCGATGTGTGCGGTCCAATGAGTGTTGAAGCTCGCGGAGGCTATCATTATGTTCTCACCCTCAAAGATGACTTGAGTAGATATGGATATGTCTACTTAATGAAACACAAGTCTGAGACCTTTGAAAAGTTCAAGGAATTTCAGAATGAGGTTGAGAATTAACATGACAGAAAAATAAAGTTCTTATGATCGGATCGTGGGGGTGAATATTTAAGTCATGAATTTGGCACACACCTAAGGAACCGTGGAATTGTTTCACAATTGACACCGCCCGGAACACCTCAGCGTAATGGTGTGTTCGAACGTCGAAATCGCACTCTGTTGGAGATGGTACGATCTATGATGTCTCTCACCGACTTACCGCTATCTTTTTGGGGTTATGCTTTAGAGACTGCCGCATTCACTTTAAATAGGGCTCCATCAAAATCCATTGAGACGACACCGTATGAACTTTGGTTTGGCAAGAAACCTATGCTGTCGTTTATGAAAGTTTGGGGTTGCGATGCTTATGTCAAGAAACTTCAACCTGAAAAGCTCGAACCCAAATCGGAAAAATGCGTCTTCATAGGATACCCAAAGGAAACGATTGGGTACACCTTCTACCTCAGATCCGAAGGCAAGGTCTTCGTTGCCAAGAATGGATCCTTTCTGGAGAAAGAGTTTATCTCAAAAGAAGTGAGTGGGAGGAAAGTAGAACTTGATGAGGTGACAGTCACCCCTCCCGAACCGGAAAGTAGCGCAGCGTGGGAAATTTTTCTTGAGGTGCCTGCACCGACAGGGGAGGAAGTTAATGATGATGATATTGAAGATTCAGATCAAGTTACTACTGAACTTCGAAGGTCCACGAGGACATATTCCGCACCAGAGTGGTACGGCAACCCTGTCATGGAAATCATGTTGTCAGACAACGGTGAACCTTCGAACTATGAAGAAGCGATGGCGGGCCCGGATTCCAACAAATGGCTTGAAGCCATGAAATCCGAGATAGGATCCATGTATGAAAACAAAGTATGGACTTTGGTGGACTTGCCCGATGATCGGCACGCCATAGAAAATAAATGGATATTTAAGAAGAAGACTGACGCGGATGGTAATGTGACCATCTATAAGTCTCAGCTTGTCGCTAAAGGTTATCGAGAAGTTCAAGGGATTGACTATGACGAGACTTTCTCTCCCATGGCGATGCTGAAGTCCGTCCGAATCATGTTAGCAATTGCCGCATTCTATGATTATGAGATATGGCAAATGGACGTCAAAACGGCATTCCTTAATGGCTTCCTCAAGGAAGAGCTGTATATGATGCAGCCGGAAGGATTTGTCGATCCCGAGAATGCTAACAAGGTATGCAAGCTCCAGTGCTCGATCTATGGGCTGGTGCAAGCATCTCGGAGTTGGAATATTCGCTTTAATGATGTGATCAAAGCGTTTGGTTTTATACAGACTTGGGGAGAAGCCTGTATTTACAAGAAAGTGAGTGTGAGCTCTGTAGCATTTCCCATATTATATGTGGATGACATACTGCTGATGGGAAATGATATAGAATTCTTGGAGAGCATAAAGGCCTACTTGAATAAGAGTTTTTCAATGAAGGACCTTGGAGAAGCTGCTTACATATTAGGCATCAAGATCTATAGAGATAGATCGAGACGCCTCATTCGTCTTTCACAAAGCACATACCTTGACAAGATATTGAAGAAGTTCAATATGGATCAGTCCAAGAAAGGGTTCTTGCCTGTATTGCAAGGTATGAGATTGAGCATGGCTCAATCCCCGACCACGGCAGAAGATAGAGAAAAGATGAGTGTCATCCCCTATGCCTCAGCCATAGGTTCTATTATGTATGCCATGCTGTGTACCAGACCTGATGTGAACCTTGCCATAAGTTTGGTAGGGAGGTACCAAAGTGATCCCGGTATGGAACACTGGACAGCGGTCAAGAACATCCTGAAGTACCTGAAAAGGACTAAGAATATGTTTCTCGTTTATGGAGGTGACGAAGAGCTCGTCGTAAAGGGTTACGTCGATGCTAGCTTTGACACAGATCTGGATGACTCCAAGTCACAAACCGGATACGTGTATATTTTGAATGGTGGAGCAGTCAGCTGGTTCAGTTGCAAGCAGGGCGTCATGGCGCATTCTACATGTGAAGCGGAGTACATAGCTGCTTGCGAAGCAGTGCAGGAAGGAGTCTGGATGAAGGAGTTCATCACCGACCTAGGAGTCATTCCAAGCGCATCCAGCCCGATGACTCTCTTCTGTGACAACACTGGAGCCATTGCCATTGGCAAGGAGCCCAGGTTTCACAAGAAGGCCAAGCACATCAAGCGCCGTTTCAACTCCATCCGGAATTATGTTCAAGATGGAGACATAGATATTTGTGAAGTGCATACAGATCTGAATGTCGCAGATCCGTTGACTAAACCTCTTCCACGAGCAAAACATGATCAACACCAGAACTCTATGGGTGTTCGATTCATCACAATGTAACTAGACTATTGACTCTAGTGCAAGTGGGAGACTGTTGGAAATATGCCCTAGAGGCAATAATAAAATGGTTATTATTATATTTTCTTGTTCATGATAATTGTCAATTATTCATGCTTGAATTGTATTGTACGGAAACAGTGATACATGTGTGAATACATAGACCACAACGTGTCCCTGGTAAGCCTCTAGTTACTAGCTCGTTGATCAACAGATGGTCACGGTTTCCTGGCCATGGACATTGGATGTCATTGATAACGGGATCACATCATTAGGAGAATGATGTGATGGATAAGACCCAATCCTAAGCCTAGCACAAGATCGTGTAGTTCATAATGCTAAAGCTTTTCCAATGTCAAGTATCTTTTCCTTAGACCATGAGGTCTTGCAACTTCCGGATACCGTAGGAATACTTTGGGTGTGCCAAACGTCACAACGTAACTAGGTGGCTATAAAGTTACGCAACGGGTATCTCCGAAGGTGTCTGTTGAGTTGGCACGAACCGAGACTGGGATTTGTCACTCCGTATGACGGAGAGGTATCTCTGGGCCCACTCGGTAAGACATCATCATAATGAGCTCAATGTGGCTAAGGATTTAGTCACGGGATGATGTATTACGGAATGAGTAAAGAGACTTGCCATGACAAGATTGAACAAGGTATCGGTATACTGACGATCGAATCTCGGGCAAGTACTATACCGATGGACAAATGGAATTGCATACGAGATTAAGTGAATCCTTGACATCGTGGTTCATCCGATGAGATCTTCGAGGAACACGTAGGAACCAACATGGGTATCCAGATCCCGCTGTTGGTTATTGACCGGAGAGTCGTCTCGGTCATGTCTACGTGTCTCCCAAACCCGTAGGGTCTACACACTTAAGGTTCGGTGACGCTAGGGTTGTAGAGATATATGCACACGGTAACCCGAATGTTGTTCGGAGTCCCGGATGAGATCCCGGATGTCACGAGGAGTTCCGGAATGGTCCGGAGGTAAAGAATGATATATAGGAAGTCCAGTTTCGGCCATCGGGAGAGTTCCGGGGGTCACCGGTAGTGTGCCGGGACCACCGGAAGGGTCCCGGGGGTCCACCGGGTGGGGCCACCCATCCCGGAGGGCCCCATGGGCCATAGGGGGAAGGGGACCAGCCCATAGTGGGCTGGCGCACCCCCTTGGGCCTCCCCCTGCGCCTAGGGTTGGGAACCCTAGGGGTGGGGGGCGCCCCCCTTGGCTTGGGGGCAAGCCTTCCCCCCTGGCCGCCGCCCCCCAGGAGATCCAATCTCGTAGGGCCGGCGCCCCCTGGCCCCGATATATAGTGGGGGGAGAGAGGGCTGCCGCACCCTTGCCCCTGGCGCCTCTCCCCCCGTTACACATCTCCCTCCTCCCGCAGGACCTTGGCGAAGCCCTGCAGCTTTTCCCGTTGCATCCACCACCACGCCGTCGTGCTGCTGGATCTCCATCAACCTCTCTCCCCCTTGCTGGATCAAGAAGGATGATACGTCGCTGTATCGTACATGTGTTGAATGCGGAGGTGCCGTCCGTTCGGCACTGGGA
This sequence comes from Secale cereale, assembly GCA_902687465.1. NCBI lineage: Eukaryota > Viridiplantae > Streptophyta > Magnoliopsida > Poales > Poaceae > Secale > Secale cereale. Next base: position 777,690,912 of record LR738711.1, read on the forward strand.
TCATCGGTGATAGGGATCACGACGAGTACGACTCCATCATCCACATTCTCTTGAACGCTTCCGCTCGCGATCTACAAAGGGTATGTAGATGCACTCTTTTATGCTCGTTGCTAGATGACTCCTTAGATTGATCTTGGTGAAGCGTAGGATTTTTTTTGAATTCTGCTACGATCCCCAACATATTATGCTTAGTCGCTGCTGCAACCTCACCACTTTACCTCTGCATACCTATTAAGCTTTGCTAGTCTTGTTACCCATGGTTATGGGATTGCTGAGTCCTCGTGGCTCACAGATACTACAACAACAGTTGCAGGTGCAGGTTTCCGATGTCTCGATGTGAGAGTGTTGATCGTTGTGTTGGAGTTCTTTCTTCTTCTTCTTCTTCTTCTTCAGTCTTGGGTTAGGTTCCGGGTCGGCAGCCTGGGATAGCAGATGGATGTCATTGTGTTTTTCATGTTTGCATCTGTAGTCGGATGCCTTGTTTTCATGTTTGCAGGTGTATGAATTGTTGTATCCCCCATGTATGTATGTAATGGTATGATGTAATGATATCCATCTTGCTAAGCGCCCGAAATGCGGTTGTGCCCCAATCACGTAAGTGTCACGTGATCGGGATAGAATCGCATCTTGGGCGTGACATGTATTGCGTGAAAGTTGAAAGGTTTGAAAAGATAGACTATGAAAACAAATGCTTGGCTGAAATCGGGGTTGTGCATGATATGAATATTTTTTTGTGATAACGAGGGAGCATAGCCAACACTATATGATTTTGTAGGGATAAACTTTCTTTAGCCATAGTATTTGGAGAAGACATGATGTCTTTGTTAGTATTACTTGAAGTATTATTGTTTCTTATGTCAATATAGACTTTTATCTTGAATCTTTCAGATCTGAACATTCATGCCACAATTAAGAGAATTACATTGAAAAACTATATTGGTTAGCATTCCACATCAAAAATTCTTTCTTTATCATTTACCTACTTGAGGACGAGCAGGAATTAAGCTTGGGGATGCTTGATATGTCTCCAACGTATCTATAATTTTTGATTGTTCCATGCTATTATTTATGAAGTCTTGGATGTTTAATGGGCTTTATCATTCACTTTTATATCATTTTTGGGACTAACCTACTAACCCAAAGGCCCAGTCCAGATTGCTGTTTTTTTGCCTATTTCAGGGTTTCGCGGAAAAAGAATATCAAACGAAGTCCAAACGGAATGAAACCTTCGCGAGAGATATTTTTGGAGAAAATCACGCACAGGAAGCTTGAGAACCACGTCAGAGGATCGAGGAGCTGCCCTCGAGGGTGGGGGCGCACCCCCCTTCCCAGGGCGAGCCCCCCTGCCTTGAGGCCTCCTCAAGTGCCCCCCAGTGCCCTCCTTCTTCCTATATAAGTCCACGTACACCAGAAACTCCGTGGACACAGAGAAAACCCAAATTCCACCGCCGTACCTTCTGGTCTCGTGGAGATCCCATCTTGGAGCCTGTTCCGGAGCTCCACCGGAGGGGGATCCATCACGGAGGCCTTCATCATCATCATCATCGCCCTCACCATGAGTTGTGATTAGTTTACCACAGACCTTCGAGTCCATAGCTAGTATCTAGATGGCTTCTTCTCTCTCTCTGGATCTCAATACAAAGTTCTCCTCGGTCTTCAAGGAGATCTATTCGATGTAATATCTTTTTGCGGTGTGTTTGTCGAGATCCGATGAATTGTGAGTTTATGATCAAGGTTATCTATGAAAGATTTTTGGTTCTTCTCTGAACTTTTTATATGTGCTTATAATATCCTTGTAAGTCTCTTCGAATTATTGGTTTGGTTTGGCCTACTAGATCTATAGTTCTTGCAATGGGAGAAGTTCTTGGCTTTGGGTTCAATCTTGCGGTGTCCTTTCCCAGTGACAGTAGGGGCAGCAAGGCACGTATTGTATTGTTGCCATCGAGGATAAAAAGATGGGGTTTATATCATATTGCTTGAGTTTATCCCTCTACATCATGTCATCTTGCTTAAGGCATTACTCTGTTCTTATGAACTCAATACACTAGATGCATGTTGGATAGCGGTCGATGTGTGGAGTAATAGTAGTAGATGCAGAATCGTTTCGGTCTACTTGTCTTGGACGTGATGCCTATATACAATGATCATGCCTAGATAGTCTCATAATTATTCGCTTTTCTATCAATTGCTCGACAGTAATTTGTTTACCCGCCGTAGAATATCGCTATCATGAGAGAAGCCAGTAGAGAAAACTATGGCCCCCGGGTCTATTCTCAACATATCAATCTACATCTACTTTACTTTTACCGCTTTTATTTGCTATTTTATTAAACTAAAAATACCAAAAATATAAACTATCATCTCTATTAGATCTCACTTTCGTAAGTGACCGTAAAGGGATTGACAACCCCTTATCGCGTTGGCTGCGAAGTTCTTATTTGTTTGTGTAGGTGTGAGGGACTCGTGCGTGGTCTCCTACTGGATTGATACCTTGGTTCTCAAAAACTGAGGGAAATACTTACGCTACTGTGTTGCATCTCCCTTTCCTCTTCGAGGGAATACAACGCAATCTCAAGAGGCAGCAGGAACCGCTGGCGAGATTCTTATTGATGGAAGGCACATGATGAACGTTCTTCAGACGCACGATCTTCCCCGAAGTAAACTTCAGATCGACCGTACTAACACCTCAAACGATGGCGTGTGACCCGTTCCCCATCAGCACGGGAGAAGTCCCTGTGACCTGGTAAGAAGAAAACATGGAGGCGTCAGCACAAACATGTACATTGGCACCGGTGTCAATTAGCCAATCAGGAGATTGAAATACTGAAAGGATGGTAGGAAGAATACCGTACCCAGATTCCTTCATATCAGTATCACCGATGACAACATTAGCGGACTTGCCGCTCTTCTCATGTTCGCGTTCCTCAAAGAAGTTAGGACACTTCGGAGCCCAGTGATTAGGATCACCGCAGACATGGCAAAGTCCCTTCCCCTTCTTATGAGAATTCTTCTTGAAGTTGGTAAGATGTGACGGCTTATTCTTTGCATCAAACCTGCCTTTGCCCTGAGTTTTTTTCTTGTTATTTTTGAACTTGTTGGGCTGGAAGTTCTTCTTCTGTACCATGTGGGCACTAGAAGCTCCCTCAGCAACTCGAGCACGTGTGTTTTTGCTCTCGCCTTCTCTTCAACATCAAGAGTACCAATGAGATCCGAAACGGAAAACTCCTGTCTCTTGTGTTTCAGGGAAGTAGCAAAATTGTTCCACAATGGTAGAAGCTTGGCAATGATGCCCTCGACAACAAATTTGTCCGGCAACACACACTTAAAGTACTCAAGTTCCTTGGCGAGTGACTGTATCTCATGAGCCTGCTGTACAACAGGGCGCTCATCAGTCATCTTGTAGTCATAGAATTGCTCCATGACGTAAAACTCGCTGCCAGCGTCCGAGGTACCAAACTTGGCCTCGAGTGCAGCCCACATGTCCTTGCCGTTGTCAAACGACATATATGAATCCACAATGGAATCATCAAGAACACTCAGAAGGGCGCCTTTAAAGAGAGCGTCGATCTTCTCAAAAGCTTCCAACTATGCTGTATTAAGATCGCCCTCAGGCTTGCCCTTAGTAGCGTCATAGGAGCACATGGTTTGAAACCAGTAGACTGATCTCGTGCGCCACCTATTGCACCCCCTTAAAGGCAGGCGGCTTCAAATACGTAGTAAAACCACTCGGAGTAATTTGCCTATAATCAGGCTTTTGGATTGTTGGAAATATGAGTAAATTACTATGATATTTAACCCAAATAGACAGGAAATAAATCATGACAACATTAACACATATTGTACTAAACATGCTAACTAGAATAGCAGATGAACCGATCCAATCTAGGGCACTTACTAAAAGCATGAATTCTACCACGATCTCGAACAAGAAGGACAGAATCACATACGGTGCAATGGGAGCAGCACCGCCGGCGTTCATGTTGTCGCCCATGTCATTGAGGAAGAGGTTACCGAGGTCGGGGAAGAAGTCATCGTTGGCGAAGTCGTCGCTACCAGTAGTCGCGCGAGTGCCCTCCCCAAAAACCTGATCGCCCCTCTCCCGTACAGGATCACAAGAGGCGGGGTTCCGGAGGCCTGCTGTCCGTTCTCGCGGTGCACGCCGAAAGGAGGGATGGAGAAGACTTGCATGGCGGCGCATTGATCTGGAACGGTGGTGCAAAACCATATGTTGTGGCAGCGGCTAGGGTAGACGTCTGCCTGACTATATAATGCGGGCCAGGTAGGTCGTGGAGAAAACCCCACATCCAAATAACAGCCCCACGATCCAAAAGGATCGGAAATGGCTGAGCAATTAACGCGTCCGTTAATTATGACTTATTAATTATTCCCGAGCAGCAAAAATATAGACAACGTGCATAGGTTTGTCCTCGGCTCGGCTCATTCCCGCAACCCGCGGCGCGGCGCATCGTGACGAGGCGTGGCGTGGCGAGGCGAGCGAGGAGGAGGAGCGCGCGTGTAGGTCTCATCTTCTCATGCTCATACAAGTGGTAGAAGAGCTAACCTTATAAAGAGGTGCAACTCTCCCTCAACTTCAATGGTGGGACTAAACTTTAGTGCCACTCACTCCACCCACATGTGTGCATGAATGGGCTAAGAGAATTTCAGAATTTTAGTTGGGCTTTGGGCCAAAGGCCTACTAGCAAAATTCCAACAAGTACTTCATCAGAAGCGAAAATGCTGAATCCGACAGTGACGGACGGCTATCTTTGTTTTATATAAGAAAAAAGGGGCATATGCCCCGACTCTGGCCCTGTTTGGATCCATGGGTTAGAGTTGGTTTGGGTTAGTTTGGACTCAACTAACGCGGAAATATCCAAACATGAGGGTTAGTTTGGGTTAGATGCATCTAACCCACACCAAAAAAACAACCCACCCAAGAGGTGCTTATTTGGCTTAGTTCTCCAAGAAAAGAGCAAATGTTTGCGAAAGAGCATTTATTGTCAATCTAACCCTGCCATCCAAACACCTCTTTGGTTAGAGTTAGTTCAGGGTTAGTTTAGGGTTAGAATCTAACTTTAACCTCTAACTGAGTTAGAGTATCCAAACAGGGCCATTTCATACCAGACAAAGTATAGTTTATTACAGCAGGCGGGGAAGATTGATGTATCAACCTTCACAGTAAGAGCATTTTAGCAGACCCTTTATCGCGCGGGCCTTTAAAAGGAGTATAAGAGTATTGATACCTGAACTTGGTAAATTTGACCCCCTATACATCTGCGCACACGCTCGGGCACGTCCGCTAGCGCATCTGGACGGACCCTCATATTTCCGTCCCCACGTCTACACATCTCAAACCCGGACTCTCAAATCTATGCAAATATGTTCGCAAAAAAAATTTCCATGCAAATACATGCATGTCGATCAAACAAGTCAATGTCGCACGTAAATAGCAAATGTTGGTATGAAGTATAGATAGTGTTTACATATATTTATATTAAGTGTCAAACTCAAGCATTGGCTTCTTGGTTGCCATTGTGGGTCCACATGTGCTCCACAAGATTATTGAATAGTTGCTTGTGCACCTGCTGATCTCAACGATCCTGATGCATCTACAGAAAGTTCATGAGTTGAGACGCATCTTGATCTTCCGGGATTTTAACTTGTTCTCCGCATCAATCCCTTCTGAGCTTGAAGTAGTCGTCGTGTGCCTTCACTCCCTCCACAATGCGCACGAATAATGGTTTTCGCATGCGAAAACGGCGACGAAACCATGGATCATATGGGAAAGCAGGCTTGGGAGCAAAGTAGTCTCAGTACAGTAGCTTTGCTTTGGACATCCTATCCCGGTTGATCACTCTTCTTCCTTTGATTGATCCCTTGAAGTTGAGAGTATGCTCCACTTGACGGTCCATTTCCTTTTGCATACTCTAAGCATAATCATATCCACTTCTTTGTCCGAATACAAGAAATCTAAGAACTCATCTTGGATGATTTGGTCAAGCTCCATCGATCCATACTCCTTGTCTGACGAAGCATCAAAATCCATCGTTTTCTCTTTCAAAAATACAAAAATCCGGCCAGACAATATATCGAACGCATAAAGCTTTCTCTTTGTTAGTGTAACTAAAGAGACATGGTATTTTTTTCATTTGCCATTTGTGAATGGCAAGCATCACTAGCGTAGCATGGCAACTAAAGCATTCATAACCGTGTCTGTGTTTGTCAATGCAATCTTTCTGTAAAATATACATGAACTCTTTTTTAAGCACATAGTTATCTGGGGTGGCCAGCAATGTTAGATTTTTGTCATGGCAAATTACATGCAATATGGGCGGCAACTATCAACATAGTTACATGGCAATTACTATCGCAGGTTCATTTGGCGGCAACATCTTACATACTCGGGTGGCAACTCACAGCAAACATGTTCGACAATTCTCCGCAAACACCCCCTTCTGAAAAAATACTCTGCTTTTCCCCTGTCCAGCCACCCCCAGCCGCCATGTTTGTCACTTCATTGGATCTGAGTTTCTAGTACATGAATGGACGACAACTACAAGGTTCCAAAGTTACGGATCGAATTGAGGATAGGAGGCATGGCATTTTTAAGAGATCCAAATTTGGATCTTCGTTGGCCTCAGGCATTGCAGTTTCTGTGTTGGAAAAATTGAAACGCGAGTGGAGAGAAAAAGGGCTAGATTCATGGGATTACTCACCTTGCTGAATTTGTTGACGTTCCTCCTCGTCTAGATCATGTTAGGTTTTGGTGTTGTTGCCATGGCAACTCAATAAACAGAGGTAGGGGAAAGGTGCCGATCGGGATGTGAGCGTCGAAAGAGGTGTTAGGAGAGGTTTTTAGGGTGGTGACTCTCTCGTGGCGGACCCACGCTAGTTTGTGTGACTAGGCGCGGGGCTGGTGCTTGTTGGACGTGCGGGCCAACGGGGCACACGCCCAAACCTGTGGGCCGTTGTGTTGTGGTCCGACGTGCGGGTGTTGGGTTCTTCGCCCGAGCGACGACGGTGCGGGCTATCTTGGTGAAACACCGGACAGGTCGTGTGGCACAACTCTATGGTAGCCCACACATGTGGTGCTTATCGGCGTTCATTTTTTAAATTAGTATAAAAACGCTCTTATATTATGGGACTATGAGACTTGGACCTCAAATCATTACCTTGGTGAGCTGGTTGGCAACGTCCCAACAAAAGGAAAAAAAAGGTGGTTCAAAACGTGTGGTACACAGACACATGCATACGTTTTTCAAATAAATCACAGTGATGGTTTGTACACAATCTAATTTAGTGAAGATATAGTCTGTTGATTTTTCTGTGAAAGGATTCCGGATCTGATGAGGAGGAGAATCTAAGCCTAATATTTTCTTTTCTTGTTTTGAGCCTACTACAATGACCCCCGAATGGCTGCTTGCCTTTGGTACATATACCTACCTTATGCATTTGCATACACGTGATAATGTGACAGTTCTTATTTTGCTAGAAAACTTCCAATCTATTTCTCTTTAATCATGGTAGTACAATGAACACTAGAATAATAAAAATTACATCCAGATCCGTAGACCACCCAACGACGACCACAAGTACTAAAGCGAGCCAAAGGCACGAGGCCATCATTGCCCCTCCCTTGTTGGATACGGGCAAACCTTTTTGTACTAGACAGTCGGGAAGTCGTCATGCTACGGCCCCATAGGACTAGCGCAACAGAACATCAATCGTCACCGATGAAGTGTAGCGTAGATCGGAATGACCAAACCTGAAAACACATGAACGTAGACGAACTACGACCAGATTTGAGCAAATCCACCAAAGATAGATCCACCGGAGACACACCCCCACACGCCCACCGATGATGCTAGACACATCATTGAGACGGGGGCTAGGCGAGGAGAACATTATTCCATCTTCATGGAGCCGCCGCCGTCTCGTCTTCCCGAGCAGGACACAAACCCTAACAAAACGTGAAAAGACAATTGAAAACGGAGCCCTCACGCCGACAAGGGGCGAGATCCAATACGCCGCCATGGCCCTAAGGCCACCAGAGACGAGGCGGACCGACGGCGGCGCCAGCGGGAGGCAGGGAAACTCTAGACTTTTCTTGGGGAGGATTGTAGGATCGAAAGTAGGTCTAGAGGGGGTGATTAGACTACTTGACCAAATAAAAATCTCGCCTTTTCCCAACTTTAAGTGTTGAAAGATTTTAGCAATTAGGACAAGTCAAGTAACCAACCTATACATGCAATTCTAAGAGTGTGGCAGCGAAAAGTATAGCATTGCATGTGAAGGTAAATGGAGAGGTTTGGAGAGTGCAAACGCAATCGAGACACAGAGATTTTTGCCGTGGTTCCAATAGGTGGTGCTATCATACATCCATGTTGATGGAGACCTCATCCCACGAAGGGTAATGGATGTGCGAGTCCATAGAGGGCTTCACCCACGAAGGGTCCACGAAGAAGCAACCTTGTCTATCCCACCATGGGCATCGCCCACGAAGGACTTGCCTCACTCGGGTAGATCTTCACGAAGATCTCCTTGCCCTTACAAACTCCTTGGTTCGACTCCACAATCTTGTTAGAGGTTCCTAAGCGACACCTAACCAATCACGGAGACACCACTTGAAATTGTCGACATGGTTGACTAGAGGGGGTGGTGAATAGGCAACTAACATTTTTTAGCTTTTCTTGATCAAATTAAACTTGGCAACAAAATAGGTTGTCTAGATGTGCAACTAAGTGAGCAACCTATATGATGCAACAACAACAAGCACACAAGCAAGCTAGGGATACAACACAATAAATCTTGCACAAGTAAGGTAAGAGATAACCAAGAGTGGAGCCAGTGGAGACGAGGATGTGTTACCGAAGTTACTTCCCTTTGAGAGGAAGTACGTCTCCGTTAGAGCAGTGTGGAAGCACAATGCTCCCCAAGAAGCTATTAGGGCTATCGTATTCTCCTCACGCTCTCACACAATGCGAAATGTCATGATTCCACTATTGGTGCCCTTGAAGGTGGCGACCGAACTTTTACAAACAAGGTTGGGGCTATCTCCACAACTTAATTGGAGGCTCCCAACGAAACCACGGAGCTTTACCACAATGGAATATGGCACCGAGGTGACCTCAACCATGTAGGATGCTCAAACACCCATAAGTAACTAATCCTCAAGGGATTAGTGGGGGAATAAAATTTCTCTTGGTGGAAGTGTAGATCTGGGCCTTCTCAATCAATCCCTACAGAATCAACAAGTTTGATTGGCTAGGGAGAGAGATTGGGCGAAAATAAGCTTTGGAGCAACAATGGAGCATGGGGGAAAAGAGGTGGTCTTCTTGGGGAAGAAGACCCCCTTTATACAGTGGGGGAAAAGATCCAACCGTTATCCCCTCACTCAGCCCGCACGACGCGGTACTACCGCACCACACTGCGGTACTACTGCAGTGGGCTGCAGTACTATCGCTGCCGGTTGCGGTACTACCACAAGTGCGGCACCGTCCAGAGGTAGGCCTATTGCACACAGGGCAACGAGAGGTAGAACCGCTGGAGCGGTACTACCGTGCCCCCCTACGCTACTACCGTAAGGCGTGCAACACTAGCCACAAAGGAGGCACGAAAGTAAAAAAATCTTTCGTACCTACTTCCGCTGAGGGAGGACCTGTGCAAAAGTCTGGCACGATAGTACCGGCCCGGGATCGCAGTACTATCGCATGGGGGCGGATGTAAAAAATTACATCCGCGCCTACTACAGCGAGCATCGGCGTCAGGGCTTGAGGAAGCGGTTCTACCGCTCGCTGGAGCGGTACTACCGTTGGCCCCTGCGGTACTACTGCTCCCGTGAGCGGTACTACCACATGCCATAGAGGTTTTAGCCCTTGGCAGCCTTCTAATCGCAAAGGCACGGATAAACGGATGGTGCTCCATCGAAGCGGAGGAAAGGTGGTGCAAAGGAACAGATGTGTACGTGATAATTCCACCCTAACCCTTTCGAAGCGGACCCCTCTTAATAGTACGGCTTTCCTATGACTCAAATCCACCAAAAGGAAACATAGAGAATAGCCGTCTTTGATAAACTCCGAGGGGCAATGAATCGTCTTGTGCCTAGACATGAGATATCTGAAATGCTCAATGCACACGATTAGTCCGCAAAAGCATTGTCATCAATCACCAAAACCACTTAGGGAGAAATATGCCCTTACAATCTACCCCTTTTTGGTGGATTGATGACAATACGGGATTTGCAAATAGAGATATATAATGAGCATAAGCAAACCCAAAATCTATAAAATATAGACATGCCCCCCTAGATGTGTGCATTCTATAGATATGCTTTGGACTGCAAAACACACATACTAGGATGCACACCCCCCCCCTATATTTTATAGACAAGGGAATCCTTGCAACAAGATGAGTGACACTAAGCAAAGAAGCAAGGTATAGCATGTGAGCATTATGATAAGGGCACAAGATAAAATAAACTCACAAGCTAGTAAACATACTTGATAGTAAAGGATAAGAGTGAAGGCATATGTCTCACACCATATGATATAATAAGTCTTCTGGTCTCAGACGCAAATAAAGCAAACCAGACCAAAGCAACGACGAGGTTCAACTAAAGCAAAGAGACAACAAAGAACTTGCAAATCCTACACTCTCTCTCCCTTTGACATCAAGACACCAAAAAGGCATAGAGGACACGTAAGTCACATGTGGTAGCTCCCATTGAAGAGATCATTCAACAAACTCCCCCGAGGTGGTAGCAGGAATGGACTCCTCATCTGACTCAGCCCAGCGACAGCTCTTCTTCTCCATCCAAGCATCCTCAGGAGTGATGGTCTTCTCAGACCCACTAGATACATGCTCACCAAGCTTCCTTAGAATCCGCTTGTCACGCTGGCGACTCTCCTTCTGAGCCATGTGAGTCTGGTACTGCCCCTTAGCTTGCATGCAGAACAAAGTCTTCACCCAGTTCTTGAGCTTCTTAGCGCAAGATGGCTCAACAGAAGGAGGCTCATAATCCTCATGTTTGTCCTTCTCCTCCTCCTCCTCAATCTCATCATCATCCACATCCATGCGGGCAGCCTCTGACTCGTCCCTGGTAGTGGTGTTAGCCCACTTGTTCTTCTGACGTGGCTTGATGGGCTCATGACGAATCCTGTCAGGAGCATGAAACGCCTCACCTAGAAACATCTTCTCCCAAGTCTTCTGAATCAGGAGGTGCAAATATGGTCCATAAATGGGGACCTTGCGATTCAACACCGCAGACTGAAGCTCACACCACATGATGTGAGATACATCAAGTTGGCCAGGTTGCTGATGATGTGCCTCCTCACAAATGAGCATCATGTCCACAAGATAGGAATGCACCTTGTCCTTGTCGCCCATCCGAGGAAAAATAGAGTTGCGGAAGATCCGGCGCATGATGTACAGGGACGGGTTCAGCACATATGATTTCTTACCATTGGGTAACACCTTCTCAACAAGGAACGGTTGAAGCTTGTTCTTGGAAGCAAACTCTAGGTTGGCATGCGGGCGGACACCAACGGGCTCATCTAGCCCCTCATCACGAACATGCAACAGATCCATGAACTCCTTCCACTCAGCAGACATCCTCTTTCCATTTGTCATCCAAGTCATGCTCCGCTTCTCGTTCGAGTGGAAATGGACAGAAGCAAAAAACTGAGCCACAAGCTCCGGGTCATAGTCAAGTTGGAATGAGATGATCTCCTCAATATCAAACTGCTCCACCAAGTCCAGAGGCTCACCAAAATATGCCTGGTTCTTCCTCAGATGCGCCATCAATCCACTGAACAGGTACGTTGATGTTTTGCTTGGCCTTGATCACATCAAGGAAGATGAAATTTTGTTGCTTGGTCCAAAACAATTCATTGCCCCTTGAGCGTTCCCTAGGCTGAACATAGGGGTTGAGCTTCCTTCGAAGCTGAAACTCTGCGAGAGGCATCTCCTCCCAGTTGACACTTGGCTCCTTGATCTTTGATGTTGTGCTCTTGAAGTGACGTTGTGGGGTATTGGATCCCTCTGGAGCTTCTAGGTTGCGAAGATGCTTTGAGCCTGTATTTCATATGGGATTCGTGCACCTAGCATCGGAACTGGAGCCACCACCTATGACACACAACGCAAACATACGAGAAGAACGAGAAGGATTATTATAAAGGCCAAGACCAAGAAACAAAACCAAGTAGAAATGAGATTTGGTATGCCAAAACAACACAATTTGGATACAAGTGGTACTGCACGACCTGCGGAAGTAAAAAGTTACATCCGCTCCGGGCGCGGTAGTACCGGTCCAGGACGGCGCAGTCGTATTGCGCTCAGGGCAGAAGTAATTTTTTACATCCACGTCGGGCAGTAGTACCGCTCCAGCCGGGCGATAGTAACGCACGGAGCGGATCTCGCAAAATCAGATCTAAAACATCCGTAAATGAAGAACCGGTACTACCGTTGATCAAACAAGGTTGTTGTATCATGCCAACTAGCATATCTAGCGCACTACCACTCACCAACCTACTCCTCTTGCGAATATTTAGCCAAAAATCACAAGACCAACTCATATTTCCCCTAACCCTAGATGCAAAAAGGAGAGGCAAGGAGAGAAGATCTAGGGGAGATACCGAGGTCCATGGCAAGAGGGCGAGGTGGGGATCGATCCCACCGAAGGAAATGGGAGGGGAGTGGCCGGAGATGGAGATCCGGCGAGGTCCTACGGTGTTGTTCTTGGGTAGGAGAGAGAGACATGAGGGGAAGGGATAAATGGGAATGGGGGAGTTAGAACTCCCCTGCCCACACTTAACCCCCACGCGCTCAGCACGGCGCGGTAGTACTGCGGTTCATCACGGTATTACTGCTCGGGCGGTAGTACCGCACACTGGGCGGTAGTACTGCTCATCCTGCAGCAGTAAAATTTTACTACCGCACTGAAGCGGTAGTACCATGCCGGAGTCGCAGCTGTACAAGCACAGAAGCCACCCACCTCCAGCGGTAGTACCGTGGCATGCCACGATAGTATCGCATGCCCAAGAAAGTGCAAGTTTTTGTCAAGAGAAGAAAACGAGGCCTCTGCAATACAATCAAGCCAAAAATAAAGAGGAAAGGCAAGATAGCACGAAGACCAAACATCAAACCAAAACCTCTCAAGAAGAGAGGACGGTGGCCGGAGCCACCTATGCTTGATTCAATTGGTATGGCACCGCGAAGAATTATCCTTGGGCCCATCACCAAAACTCGTCTTTGAAGCACGAGTGCCATCATAGATGGCGAATGTGAAAGAGTTGATCGATTTATGCATAATGGGGGGAGGGAGAGTTCATTGAGAGAACAACACTCCCCCTATGTTCATGCCTACACCTAAACAAGACAACATGATGAGTATGGTGGGGTGTGCACAGGTTCAAGCCACATTCCTCAAATCAATGATATTTAGCTCATGCCTTAACTCGTGAAATCTTGCTTCATCCAAAGGCTTCGTGAAAATATCTGCAAGGTTGTCATGAGTGTTGACATAGTGAAGATCAATCTCCCCTCGCCTAATATGATCTCGGATGAAGTGATACATAATCTCAATATGCTTTGTCTTGAAGTGTTGCACCAGGTTCAGAGAAATCTTGATGGCACTTTCATTGTCACACCAAAGAGGCACTTTGTCGTGGAATTAGCACGTCAGATGTCCGGTTTAGCGGACTTAGTGGTGAGGCCGCGCATCTATGTAGTAGCTTGAGAGGGGTTGAGCGGAATTGAGAGGAGCGATGCAAGACACGGATTTAGACAGCTTCGGGCCCCGGGAAACATCATCCGGTAATAACCCTACGTGCTGTTTGAGGCTAGGTCTCATTATGATCCTCGTGGTGTCGCCGGTAAACCGACTCTTTGTGTCTAACCCTAGAAACTTTTCTAAACCTCTCCTATAAAACTTGTCTCTTGTCTAACTTGTGAAAACTTCTCCCTCTTTGGGGAGCCCTGCCCCTCCTTATATATGTTGAAGGGGAGGCTTTACATGACTAGTCCTAGTAGGACTAGGATTGATCTATTACAAGGAGTCCTAGTCTTGTTTCCTTTGTATGAGAATATTCCTTGCGCTTTATTCATAAACCGACCCACTATTAATATGAACCGGCCTTCTGGGCCTTGGGCCTTGTCATCCATGATCCGCCTGCCGGGTTACAAGTAACTTGCCAAATGTAAACCGTCTTAAATAAACTGCCAAGTCCGACCAGGTTATAATACCGGCCGGTTCATACCGCGGGGGTATATCCCCGACATTAGCCCCCAAGTTTAGCTTGGATGTGTCCATGGTAAACTTATGCTGCCAAATAAACACAATAGCGAATCTGATAGGTCGTGCTCCGGGTTAAGAATTTCTTGCAATCCGTCATCTGACCATCCTTAAGTCCTTGTCTTTCCTTCTTCTAGAAAATCCGGGTCAATAGACCAACTCCATAATCAACTTGCTTGCATAAGAAATATTGTAAATCCAGAATCCATTTGAATCAGCCTTTCAATGCTCTGACTTTGACAAAAATATTGATCTTTAAAATATTCAACTGATATCCAGCCGGCTTGAAGATGCAGAACTTGCCGGTTTATGATTGCCAAAATTGCCGGGTCACACAATTAATCTGATTTGCCAGAACTGAAAATTTGAAGATGTTCCTCCTTTATATGCATATTACCTATAGCCCCCAAGTGCCGGGTCATTATGTAATAATGAGCAGGGACTTTGTATATACTTCATTGAAAATAGCATTGTATAATCTTGAAGAAATCCGGATCATTCATCCCAATCAATATGAAACTGAATATTCCATATTATGTAGCCCCCAAGTGCTGGGTCATTATGCAATAATGAGCAGGGACTTTGAAAATATGATCATGTAAACTTGAACAGCAACGTGTAGCCCCCAAGTGTCGGGTTATTATGCAATAATGAGCAGGGACTTTGTAGATATAATCATTGAAAATAACATTATATAATGTAACTTCCGTCGTGGTGTTTGAACCCACGTCCACAAGGTTAAGAGCTTTGTGCTTTACCAACTGAGCAGTGGACCCTATAATGGATTAATACTTGTGTACCTTGAATTGTTGACAGGAGCGATTGGTAGCCCCCAAGTTCCGGTTTAGCTACTTTTAGAAGGTGAACCGGTACTTCCAGATGAAGCAAATGATCTTTCCATTAGCCCCCAAGTGTCAAGTAGACAACTTGCTTGTGTGCTTGAGACTTGTGTATTTGATGTAATCTCAGTCTAAATAATGTAGCCCCCAAGTGCCGGGTTGTAAGCCTGCAGCGACTCGGGACTTTTCCTTTATAGAATAAATCACTTTCATTGATGAAATAATATCCATTGCGCTTAAAGCGACTTTGAAAACCTCAATCATAATATTTATAAGCATAATAAGAATCCAGCCATGTTGGCTATTTGAAGAATTCAATCCGGTTTGAAGACCGGTTCCAATGATGTTTGATCAAAATTGGGCCGGGTTTAATAAACACCGGTCATTATTTTATCTCATACTGGCGACTTATAGTCAAAACCAGGCCGGTTTAAGGAACACCGGTCATTATAACTGATCTTATACTACCAAATATATATTTGAAAATAAAATACTTCATACATGCGATCAAAATATGCTTGATATTCTTAATCCGGCGAAACTTGCAATTTTCTGAGGGAGTCTTTGATAGATCCAATAATAATTCCGGGCTTGATAACAGACACCGGTTCACTTTGTTCAGAAATTTGTGGCTTTGTTGCCTGATAGATGATCCGGGTTATAATGAACACCGGTTTATTCATGCTGGTATTCATGACCCAGACTTTCCATTTTATAGATATGTGGTCAGCTTTTGTAGCTGTTCCACTCCGGTTTAAAGGGTTATAAAACACAAACACAAAAAAGATGCAAATTTTGCAAATAAGACCATGTAGTCGAGGCTTTTTAAGAGCTGCCAGGCTCAAAGCAAGGTTCAGCCAATCAATGGGACGTGGATTATCCATCTTTCCCAGGGGGCCTAGCCAATCACTGAACGTGGCATTATCCAACTTTTCAGAGGGCCGGAAGAACCGCAAATAAAAACTGAGCCAATCAATGGGACGTGGTTTATCCAACTCTTCCCAGAGGGCCTAGCCAATCACTGAACGTGGCATTATCCAACTTTTCAGAGGGCCGATAGAATCGTACATAAAAATTGATCCGATCACTGGGACATGGACGTTACCATTCCCAGAGGGCCTCCAAGGTTCCTCCTGAACCGGTGGGTCAATTTAAACCAATCACTGAACGTGGATTTATCCAACTTTTCAGAGGGTCTCCAGGGTTCCTCCTGAACCGGTGGGTAAATTCAAACCAATCACTGATCGTGGAATTATCCAACTTTTCAGAGGGTCTCCAGGGTTCCTCCTGAACCGGTGGGTAAATTCAAAGCAATCACTGAACGTGGAATTATCCAACTTTTCAGAGGGTCTCCAGGGTTCCTCCTGAACCGGTGGGTAAATATAAACCAATCACTGAATGTATTACCATCCAGAGGGTTTGCGTGAAGCGTCCTCTTTGAGCCGGATGTGACCTCATGCTCTTCAGGGAGTTTATTGCTTCTGAGTGCATATTTAGGAATTGCCCTGCACAACCAGATATACTGATCAAAGCATCTTATTTTCTTAATGAAAAAATGATATATAACAAGAGAAATAATATTCTAGATGGATATCACCTGAGTGAATTTGAACCGGTATGTTGAATAGACCGGATCACAGGGTGGACGGTAAAACGACCACAGCATCAGAGGCAGCTCAGACAGTTAAACCGGTTGTGGGGTTGTAAACCGGCGGAAATGAGCAAGTTGTCCTCCGTGTTGTAAACCGGTGCGGATGCGTGAACCGGCCGTCCGTTCATTAAGTAATGTGACACAGATAAAAATGCCATCATAGAATATGGCCAGCGCATGCTTTATTCCCGTAGTAAAATAATAATTTCACCTATGTATAAAAAACACCAATAGGGTAGTGTAATGGTGCTCAGGGGAAATAAAATGATAAAATATATAGGAGGGATAACACCTGATTTGCTCGAATAGCAGATGGGTCGGCCGGCGCCGACGGGCTAGTTGCTTTCCTCGTCGTGAGCCGGCGTAGTCATGAGAGACGGCCACGGCGTTGCAAACCGGTGTGGTCACGAGAGACGGCCACGGCGTTGTGAACCGGCGCGGTCGCGAGAGACGGCCAAGGCGTTTGCAAACCGGCGCTTGAATCCGTGGAATAACGTCGATCACTTGTGTCGAACAATGTTTGGCGTGCTTCCATCTCCACGGTATAATACCGCTTTGTAATAAATAATTTTCCTACGTATAAAATACAGCAGGGCGAGGTATTTTTGTTCGGATGAATTAATATGTATTAAAAATAAATAGGATAGATATCACCTGATTCTCCCGGACAACAGATGAGCCGATGTATGAGGACGGGTGCGGCGCTGGCGTGTTAATGTAGACCGGACCGCGAAAGCGGTGGCGTGCGCACGTCCATTGGCGAAGGAGTCGGCCGCGGCGTTGGAGAACAACGCGCGTGGGTGCAGTCAGACGAGTCGGCCGTCGCGTTGATGTAAAAACGGACCGCGACACGTATGTTCATGAAGCCGCGCAACACAACTGAGCGTGCACCCGTGGCATAACACCATCCTTTTTCTTCTAATAGTTGTCCTGGATTTGTTCGGACGACGGATCATCCGTTCCGCGCGGAGGCAGCGATCGGCCACACAGAAGAGGAAGCGGTGCTGCTGAAGTTGTACCCGGCTCGGAAACGGAGTTACGGAAATAGGCATAGCAGAGTCCATGTTGTGTCCGTTTCTGTCCCTTGGTGGATTCGAACTCAAGTTGTCTACTACCTCCGTCTAGGTGAATAAGTCATTCGCGTAGTTCTAGGTTGACGATTTAACTATTTAAATATATATTATATGTGACAAAAAATATATATTTAGAAGCTATATCCGTGTAGAAATCCAGTGATATATTTTTTATGACAAATAACACATATTTAATTCCTCAAATCGATGACCTAGAACTACGTGAATGACTTATTCACCTAGACGGAGGTAGTATAAAGAAGCCCGTAGACGCTAGTAATTTAATCTGGCTGATGTTCCTTGGCCGTCCATCTTGGCGCACATTATTAACTTTTTGTTGCCTCACGCCAAATAATGGTAGTACGTCATCATACAACATTGGACTCGTACTACTAGTAGCTTGTAGTACTATCCCATTGTTTAATTATATTGGCTAGCTTCTCCTCGAATCAGCACTGCTTTGAGAGGATTTAACAAGGCCGATGTGACGTACATACGCAAAACCGATTGATGCTGGGTCCCCCGGTCGCGATCGGAGGCACCGGCGTCTTTGAACGACAGCGGCGGAAAAAATCAATAAATTAATCGGCCTTTGGATTGGACAAGTCGCTGAGCCTCCCGCGGGTGGCGCACCCGAATCATCAGACTTTATCAATCTTTGTATGCTCTGGAGGCCGTACTCATTGGATCCCAGGTATTTTGTCGATAGCAAAAAAGCGGCTCCCAGGCAGGGGCAGCTTCACCCGTGGCGATTCATTCAATCTGGAGACCGTACCCAGCGTGCATATGTATTGATTGCTTTGAGGTGGAACAAAGAACGGACCAGGCAAAAACTGAATCCTCCTCCGGGTCGTTGACCCCCCTTTTTTCTTTTTATACTCCGATCCGACCGGATTAATACTACTAGCAATAGTAGTTTTTTTTCGCTGTCTTTCTGCTCCTGTCTCTTCTGTGATGACGTGGAGATCCATAACACAGACGTGGTACCTTGCCGATTGTGCCTCTCGCAGCCTCGGGATTTGATTGTTTGGACCAGGGGAGACACAGTAGCATTCGGATACAACCGCCGCACAAGTTTGATATTGCAACAGAAATTTTCGGAATCCTCGACTCGGTGATTTGACTGCTTGCCAAGCACACATTACGCTGCGAAAATTCTTTTTGTATTTTTGTTGGCCTGTCTGACTTGGATCGTTGCGCCGATTGACCTTGCGCACGTCTTCGACAATGAATTTGCCGGCTCTTCTTCATCTGACAAATCGCGGGCTTCTCGACCCCTTAAAGTGGTCCCTTCAAGAACTCAACACCACTGTGCGCAGGCCCCACGGTGGGCACCAACTGTCGTGGAATTAGCACGTCAGATGTCCGGTTTAGCGGACTTAGTGGTGAGGCCGCGCATCTATGTAGTAGCTTGAGAGGGGTTGAGCGGAATTGAGAGGCGCGATGCAAGACACGGATTTAGACAGCTTCGGGCCCCGGGAAACATCATCCGGTAATAACCCTACGTGATGTTTGAGGCTAGGTCTCATTATGATCCTTGTGGTGTCGCCGGTAAACCGGCTCTTTGTGTCTAACCCTAGAAACTTGTCTAAACCTCTCCTCTAAAACTTGTCTCTTGTCTAACTTGTGAAAACTTCTCCCTCTTTGGGGAGCCCTGCCCCTCCTTATATATGTTGAAGGGGAGGCTTTACATGACTAGTCCTAGTAGGACTAGGATTGATCTATTACAAGGAGTCCTAGTCTTTTTTCCTTTGTATGAGAATATTCCTTGCGCTTTATTCATAAACCGGCCCACTATTAATATGAACCGGCGTTCTGGGCCTTGGGCCTTGTCATCCATGATCCGCCTGCCGGGTTACAAGTAACTTGCCAAATGTAAACCGTCTTAAATAAACTGCCAAGTCCGGCCAGGTTATAATTCCGGCCGGTTCATACCGCGGGGGTATATCCCCGACACACTTTGTCACAAATGACACAGTAATCCTTTAAAGTTTGCCTCATCCATAGAAGTTGCGCACAACAACTACCGGCGGCCACATACTCGGCTTCGATGGAGGGGAGAGACACACAACTTTGCTTCTTAGAAGACCAACTCACCAAAGAGCAACCAAGAAATTGGCACCCGCTGGAAGTTGACTTCCTATCCACCTTGTCTCCCGCCCAATCCAAATCCGAGAATCCCACGAGATTGAAGATTTCTCCTCTAGGGTATCATAAGCCAAAGTTTGGGGTATAAGCCAAATATCGAAAGATTTGCTTGTCCGCCACATAGTGGATTTCCTTAGGTGAGGCTTGCAACCGTGCACAAATTACCACACTCAACATGATATCCGGTCTAGATGCACAAAGGTAAAGCAAGGAGCCAATCATAGAACGATATACCTTTTGATCCACTGCTTTACCATTGGGATCAATGTCAAGTTGGAATTTGGTATGCATTAGAGTAGAAGCCGGCTTGACATCACTTCGATTGAATCTCTTGAGTGTGTCTTGAGTGTATTTGGCTTGGTTGCTGAAGTTTCCTTCTCTTCTTTGTTTGACTTCGAACCCGAGAAAGAACTTCAACTCTCCCATCATGGACATATGCTACTTCTCGAGCTTGCGTTGTATTCCCTCGAAGAGAAAAGGGTGATGCAGCACAATAGCGTAAGTACTTCCCTTAGTTTTTGAGAACCAAGGTATCAATCCAGTAGGAGACCACGCGCGAGTCCCTCGCACCTGCACAAACAAATAAGAACTTCGCAGCCAACGCGATAAGGGGTTGTCAATCCCTTCACGGTCACTTACGAAAGTGAGATCTGATAGATATGATCAGATAATATTTTTGGCATTTTTAGTATAGAAACAGAAATTAAATAATGCAAAGTAAAGTAGATGGAAGATTAATATGAAGAGAATAGACCTGGGGGCATAGGTTTCACTAGTGGCTTCTCTCATGATAGCAGAATTCTATGGTGGGTGAACAAATTACTATCGAGCAATTGATAGAAAGGCGCATAGTTATGAGAATATCTAGGCATGATCATCCTATATAGGCATCACGTCTGTAACAAGTAGACCGAAACGATTCTGCATCTACTACTATTACTCCACACATCGACCGCTATACAACATGCATCTAGAGTATTAAGTTCATAAGAACAGAGTAACGCCTTAAGCAAGATGACATGATGTAGAGGGATAAACTCAAGCAATATGATATAAACCCCATCTTTTTATCCTCGATGACAACAATACAATACGTGCCTTGTTGCCCCTGCTGTCACTAGGAAAGGACACAACAAGATTGAACCCAAAGCCAAGTACTTCTCCCATTGCAAGAACTATAGATCTAGTAGGCCAAACCAAACCAATAATTCGAAGAGACTTGAAAGGATATTATAATCATACATAAAAGATTTCAGAAAAGAATCAAATATTGTTCATAGATAATCTTGATCATAAACCCACATTTCATCGGATCTCGACAAACACACGACAAAAAGATTACATCGACTAGATCTCCTCGAAGATCAAGGAGAACTTTGTATTGAGATCCAAAAAGAGAGAAGAAGCCATCTAGCTAATAACTATGGACCCGAAGGTCTGTGGTAAACTACTCACAACTCATTGGTGAGGCTATGGTGTTGATGTAGAAGCACTCCATGATCGATCCCCCCTCCGACGGAGCTCCGGAACAGGCCCCAAGATGGGATTTCACGGGAACAGAAGGTTGCGGCTGTGGAATTAGGGTTTCATCTGTTGTCTCGATGTTTTCAGGGTATGAGGATATATATAGGAGGAAGAAGGGCATCAGGGGAGCTAGATGGGCCCCACGAGGGTGGGGGGCGCGCCCCTGCCCTCGTGGCCGCCTCTCTCGTTCCCTCGCGTGTACTCCAAGTCTTCTGTGTTGATACGGTTCCAAAAATAACTCTCCCGAAGGTTTCATTCCATCTGGACTCCGTTTGATATTCCTTTTCCGCGAAACACTGAAATAGGCAAAAAAACAGCAATTTGCACTGGGCCTTGGGTTAGTAGGTTAGTCCCAAAAATAATATATAAGTGTATAATAAAGCCCATTAAACATCCAAAACAGAATATATAATAGCATGGAACAATAAAAAATTATAGATACATTGGAGACATATCAAGCATCCCAAGCTTAATTCCTGCTCGTCCTCGAGTAGGTAAATGATAAAAACAGAATTTTTGATGTGGAATGCTAACCAACATAATTCTTAATGTAATTATATTTATTGTGGCATGAATGTTCAGATCCGAAAGATTCAAGACAAAAGTCTATATTGACATAAGAGTAATAATACTTCAAGCATACTAACAAAGCAATCATGTCTTCTCAAAATAACATGGCCAAAGAAAGTTATCCCTACAAAATCATATAGTCTGACTATGCTCCCTCTTCATCACACAAATATTTAAATCATGCACAACCCCGGTTTCAGCCAAGCAATTGTTTTATACTAAGAAAATTCAATCCTTTCAACTTTCACGCAATACATGAGAGTGAGCCATGGATATAACACTATAGGTGGAATAGAGTGATGGTTGTGGAGAAGACAAAAGAAGAAGATAGTCTCACATCAACTAGGCGTATTAATGGGCTATGGAGATGCCCATCAATAGATATTAATGCGAGTGAGTAGGGATTGCCATGCAACGGATGCACTAGAGATATAAGTGTATGAAAGCTCATCAAAAGAAACTAAGTGGGTGTGCATCCAACTTGCTTGCTCATGAAGAACTGGGGCATTTGAAGAAGCCCATCGTTGGAATATACAAGCCAAGTTCTATAATGAAAACTCCCACTAGTATATGAAAGTGATAAAACTTGAGACTCTTTATCATGAAGATTATGGTGCTACTTTGAAGCACAAGTGTGGAAAAGGATAGTAGCATTCTCCCTTCTCTCTTTTCTCTCATTTTTGGAGGGGCTTTTTTTTTCTTTAGCCCACCTCTCTTTTTTTGGGCTATCTCTTTTTTTGGCCTTTCTCTTTTTTTTGTTTCCTCACACGGGACAATGCTCTAATAATGAATATCATCACACTTTTATTTACATACAACTCAAAGATTACAACTCGAAGCTAGAGCAAAGTATGACTCTATGTGAATGCCTCCGGTGGTGTATCGGGATGTGCAATTAATCAAGAGTGACATGTATGAATGAATTGTGAATGGTGGCCTTGCCACAAATACAATGTCCACTACATGATCATGCATGGCAATATGACAATATGAAGCGTGTCATATAAACGGAACGGTGGAAAGTTGCATGGCAATATATCTCGGAATGGCTATGGGAATGCCATGATAGGTAGGTATGGTGGCTGTTTTGAGGAAGGTATATGGTGGGTGTATGGTACCGGCGAAAGTTGCGCGGTACAAGAGAGGCTAGCAATGGTGGAAGGGTGAGAGTGCGTATAATCCATGGACTCAACATTAGTCATAAAGAACTCATATACTTGTTGAAAAAATCTACGACTTATCAAAACAAAGTATTCAATGCATGCTCCTAGGGGAAGGGTTGGTAGGAGTTAACCATCGCCCGATCTCGACCTCCACACAAAGGATGACACTCAATAAATAAATCATGCTCCAACTTCGTCACATAACGGTTCACCATACGTGCATGCTACGAGAATCACAAACTTTAACACAAGTGTTTCTCAAATTCACAATTACTCCACTAGCATGACTCTAATATCATCATCCTCATATCTCAAAACAATCATCAAGTATCAAACTTCTCCTTATCATTCATTACATTTGTATGAAGTTCTTACTATACTCATCTTGGATGCCTATCATATTAGGACTAGTTTTATAACCAAAGCACATTACCATGCTGTTCTAAAAGACTCTCAAATAGATATAAGTGAAGCATGAGAGATCAATAATTTCTACAACATAAAACCACCACCGTGCTCTAAAAGATATAAGTGAGGCACTAGAGCAAAACTATCTAGCTCAAAAGATATAAGTGAAGCACATAGAGTATTCTAATAAATTCTAAACCATAATTATCTCTCTCAAAAGGTGTGTCCAGAAAGGATGATTGTGGCAAACGAAAAATCAAAGACTCAAATCATACATGACTCTCCCAGCAAAACACATATCATGTGGTGAATAAAAATATAGTCTCAAGTAAAGTTACCGATAGACGAAGACGAAAGAGGGGATGCCTTCCCGGGGCATCCCCAAGCTTAGGCTTTTGGTTGTCCTGGAATTTTACCTTGGGGTGCCTTGGGCATCCCCAAGCTTAGGCTCTTGCCACTCTTTGTTCCATAGACCATCAAATCCATACTCAAAACTTGAAAACTTCACAACACAAAACTTAGCCAAAAATCTAGTGAGCTCCGTTAGTATAAGAAAACAAACCATCACTCAAAGCTACTGTAATGAACTCATTATTTTTTTATATTGCTGTTAAACCTACTGTATTCCAACTTCTCCATGATTCATGCCCCCCGATACTACTCATAGATTCATCAAAATAAGCAAAAAACACACGGAAAACAGAATCTGTCAAAAACAGAACAGTCTGTAGAAATCTGTAACTTTCGAATACTTCTCTAACTCTAAAAAAATTGAAATAAATTGGTGGATGTGAGGAATTTTTCTATTAATCATCTGGAAAAAGAATCAACTAAAAATCACTCTCCATTAAATAATGACAGTCAATCTCGTGAGCGCTAAAGTTTCCGTTTTTTTACAGCATGATCATATAAACTTCACACAAGTCTTCCCAAAAGTTCTACTTGGCACAAACACTAATTAAAACACAAAACCACATCTAAACAGAATCTAGATGCAATATTTATTCCTAAACAGAAGTAAAAACTAAGAAAAATAAAATTGGGTTGCCTCCCAACAAGCTCTTTCTTTTATAGCCATTAAGATAGACTTGAGAATTCAATGATGCTCGCATGAAAGATAAGAATTGAAGCACAAAGGGAGCATCATATATCATGTGAAAATCACATCTAAGTCTAACATACTTCCTATGCATAGGCATTTTATAGGAAAACAAATTAGCAAGACAAGCAAGATCTAGCATATGCAAGGAAGAATAAAGAAACAATAGCCATCTGAACATAACGAGAGGTAATTTAGTAACCTGGAGATTTCTACAACCATATTTTCCTCTCTCATAATAATTGCATGTAGGATCATAAGCAAATTCAACAATATATCTATCACAAAACATATTCTCAACACGATCCACATGCATACGAAGTTGACACTGTTCCAAAATAGTGGGATCAACATTAACTAAAGTCATGACCTCTCCAAAGCCACTTTTATCAAAAATTCATAAGATTGATCATATGTGGGATCTAAAGTTGACACTCTTCCAAACCCACTTTCAATATTATTGCAAACTTTATCAATCTCATATATATCATGGGGCTTAAATAAATTTTCAATATCATAAGAAGAATCACCCCAATCATGATCGTTGCAACAAACAGTGGTCATAGCAAAACTAGCATCCCCAAGCTTGAGGTTTTGCATATCATTATCACAATTGACATAAAGAGAATTTATAATAACATCATTGCAATCATGCTTTTCATCGAAGGAACCATAAAGTATGGGTGCAATAGCAACGATCTCATGTTTAACATAAGGAACTATAGCAAATTCATCTTCATAAATATTGGCATGATGGCCATAAGAATAGCAAGCGTCATGTTCATCAAGGGATATTTCAATCAAATCATCGGAATCATAATTATCTATAGATTCATGCATATCATTATTTTCCTTCAAAGCAGCGGCCATTCTTTCAATAAATTCTTTGACATAGACATTATGAGAATAGTTTTCAAAGCAATATTAAAGTATGTCAAAAATTTCAGATTCATAGAGAGTAATATCATACTTTTCAATCAAAGAAGCAACTTCATAAGCACCCTTAAAAGCAACAGATTCTTCAATTTGTTCGATATCGTTGTAACTATAAACACCCTTTGCTTAAGAAGATAAGATTTCATTATCATTAAACTCACATAGGTAGGGTAGGTGATTTTTAGGGTTCTTAGAACAACAAGTAAAATCAGAAATTTCACAAAGATTCCAAGCATAACACAGCAATCTATTTATTTGATCCCATAAGAGTCTCCCTTTTTCAGACAAACGGTGACGCACAAAATGAGCATGCTCATCTAAAGATTTCCCATCAACTAGGCTAGTTGGGGTTTCAGCACGAGCGCATAAGGATCGAAGATGATCCAAGTAGAACACTTTAAGTGGATCCATATCAATAGATTTTTAGCAAGCAAAGATGCAAGCAAATAGAAGGCGCATGGCAACACAAGCAAACAAGAAGCAAATGACAAGAGGCGAATAAAACGGCAAGGGTGAAGTGGGGGAGAGGAAAACGAGAGGCAAATGGCAAATAATGTAATGCGAGGGATAAAGGTTTGTGATAGGTACTTGGTATATGACTTTTGCGAAGATCTCCCCGGCAACAGCGCCAGAAATTCTTCATGCTACTTCTCGAGCTTGCGTTGTATTCCTTCGAAGAGGAAAGGGTGATGCAGCACAGTAGCGTAAGTATATTCCTCAGTTTTTGAGAACCAAGGTATCAATCCAGTAGGAAACCACGCGCGTGTCCCTCGCACCTGCACAAACAAATAAGAACTTCGCAGCCAACGCGATAAGGGGTTGTCAATCCCTTCACCGTCACTTACGAAAGTGAGATCTGATAGATATGATAAGATAATATTTTTGGTATTTTTAGTATAGAAATAGAAAATAAATAATGCAAAGTAAAGTAGATGGAAGATTAATATGATGAGAATAGACCCGGGGGGCATAGGTTTCACTAGTGGCTTCTCTCATGATAGCAGAATTCTATGGTGCGTGAACAAATTACTGTCGAGCAATTGATAGAAAAGCGCATAGTTATGAGAATATCTAGGCATTATCATTATATATAGGCATCACGTCCGTAACAAGTAGACCGAAATGATTCTTCATCTACTACTATTACTCCACACATTGACAGCTATCCAGCATGCATCTAGAGTATTAAGTTCATAAGAATAGAGTAACGCCTTAAGCAAGATGACATGATGTTGAGGGATAAACTCAAGCAATATGATATAAACCCCATCTTTTTATCCTCAATGGCAACAATACAATACGTGCCTTGCTGGCCCTGCTGTCACTAGGAAAGGACACCGCAAGATGGAACCCAAAGCCAAACACTTCTCCCATTGTAATAACTATAGATCTAGTAGGCCATACCAAACCAATAATTTGAAGAGACTTGCAAGGATATTATAATCATACATAAAAGATTTCAGAAAAGAATCAAATATTGTTCATAGATAATCTTGATCATAAACCCAGAATTCATCGGATCTCGACAAACACACCGCAAAAAGATTACATCGAATAGATCTCCTCGAAGATCGAGGAGAACTTTGTATTGAGATCCAAAAAAGAGAGAAGAAGCCATGTAGCTAATAACTATGGACCCGAAGGTCTATGGTAAACTACTCACAACTCATTGGTGAGGCTATGGTGTTGATGTAGAAGCACTCCGTGATCGATCCCCCCCCCCCTCCGGCGGAGCTTCGGAACAGGCCCCAAGATGCGATCTCACGGGAATAGAAGGTTGCGGCGGTGGAATTAGTGTTTCGTCTGTTAACTCGATGTTTTCAGCGTATGAGGATATATATAGGAGGAAGAAGGGCACCGGGGGAGCCAGAGGGGGGCCACGAGGGTGGGGGGCGCGCCTACCCCCATGGGCGCCCCTGCCCTCGTGGCCGCCTCTCTCGTTCTCTCGCATGTACTCCAAGTCTTCTGTGTTGATACGGTTCCAAAAATAACTCTCCCGAAGGTTTCATTCCGTTTGGACTCCGTTTGATATTCCTTTTCTGCGAAACACTGAAATGGGCAGAAAAACAACAATTTGCACTGGGCCTTGGGTTAGTAGGTTAGTGCCAAAAGTAATATAAAAGTGTATAATAAAGCCCATTAAACTTCCAAAACAGAATTTATAATAGCATGGAACAATCAAAAAATATAGATACGTTGGAGACGTATCAACATCTCAAACTCTACGGTCATGAGTGCGGCAAACTCATCATTGAAAGCTTTGTTAGGAGAACCAAAGATAATATCATCAACATCTAATTGGCATACAAACAACTCCCCTTTGACCTTCTTAGTAAAAAGAGTGGGGTCGATTTTCCCAATTTCAAACCCATGATCTTGCAACAACTCGGTAAGGTGCCTCATAAAAGTGGCTCGTTTAAGGCCATAGAGTGCCTTATCGAGTTGGTACACATGATTGGGGAACTTGGGATATTCCTCGAACCCCGGGGTTTGTTTGACATATACCAACTCATTAAGAGGACCATTAAGAAAAGCACTCTTTACATGCATTTGTTGCAACTTAAAGTTATGATGAGAAGCATAAGCAAGCAATAAACGGATAGATTCAAGGCGAGCAACGGGAGCAAAGGTTTCATCGTAGTTGATACCCTCAACTTGGGAGTAGCCTCGTGCCACCAACCGAGCCTTGTTGCGAATGACAATCCCGTGGGCAGCTTGCTTGTTCTTGAAGATCCATTTGGTTCCAATGACATTATGGTTCTCCTCTGGTCTTGTCACCAACCGCCACACTTTGTTGCGCTCGAAGTTATGGAGTTCTTCATGCATGTGATTAAGCCAATCCGGATCCTCGAGCGCCTCATAGACCTATTGGGTTCAACACAAGAAACAAATGCATGATGTTCACAATAGTTTGCTAATTGTCTAGGAGTGCTTATCCCCTTTCTTAAGCTTCCAAGAACATTCTCCATGTGATGCTCTTTAGAAGCAAGCTTGGAAGCAACCTTTGCGGCACGACGATCCAATTTCTCGTCAAGAGAGAGTTGCGGAGCGGTAACTTGATCATCATGAGTGTTGTCTTGAGCTTGTTCTTGATCTTGAGCTTGCTCTTGATCTTTAACTTGCTCGGGAGAGAGAACTTGGCCTTGTGCATCACTTGGTGGATCACCACCTTCTTGAGGTTGATCTTGCACTTGGTCTTGTTCATTAGGTTGAGGACCTTCACTTTGTTCTTCGGAAGCGCGTGGGTCTAAGGTTGGTGATGGTTCCACTTGAGTAGAACATTGTCCTTCTCCTTCGGCCACAAGGGGTTCCTCAATGGGTAGGATATGACCAACACCCATTCTTCTTATGGCCCGGGGAGGAATTTCATCACCTACATCACAAGTACCAGTTTGCTCCACTTGGGAGCCGTTATACTCATCAAACTCCACGTTACACGTCTCCTCAATAAGTCCGGTGGACTTGTTGAGGACACGGTAAGCATGAGCGTTTGTATCATAACCAACAAATATGCCCTCATGAGCTCTAGCCTCAAATTTAGACAAACGAACACCTTTATTGAGAATGAAACACTTACAACTGAACACCCAGAAGTACTTGAGGTTGGGCTTGTTGCCGGTAAGTATCTCATATGGAGTCTTGTTGAAGCCTTTGCGGAGGTAGAGCCGGTTGGATGCATGACAAATGGTGTTGATGGCTTTGTCCCAAAAGTTAGACTTGAACTCCGTCATCATGGTCCTTGCCGCATCCATCAAGGTCTGGTTCTTCCTCCCCACTACGCCATTTTGTTGAGGGGTGTAAGGTGTAGAATATTGATGCTTGATCCCCTCGTCACTAAGAAACTCATCCAAGGTGTAGGTCTTGAACTCGGTGCCGTTGTCACTTCTTATCATCAAAATCTTTGCATTATGTTGACGTTGAGCTTCATTTGCAAAGTTGATGACAGTTTGTTGGGTCTCACTCTTCCTCTTGAAGAAGTACACCCAAGTGTATCTTGAATAATCATCCACAATCACCAAGCAATACTTTCTACTCCATGACTGTTGGTTTGTTGAGTTCTTCTTGTTGCCCCAAAATTGCCGTGAAGCAAGAGCCATGTGCATATGATATGCATATTTGGTGTCTTCGGGGCAACTCTCCTCTTCTTCCTCTTCATCCTCTTCTTCCACACTAGCCTTGGCCTTCAAAGCAAGGTTGGGCTTCTTTGATCGTTGAGCACGCAACACCGCATTATCGGCGGTCTTTTCCAAGATCCTCATAGCAACAAACTCATCCAACACTTCACTTGAGGACAAGTTGTGGAAGTCCGGTCTTTGCATGGAGGACATGGCCTTATGGTAAGGCATCATAGCCTTGAGAAACTTGTGCTTGATCCATTTGTCATCTGTATCCTTGCTCCATGATCTTGGAGTGAGACCGCAAGAGTAGTTAATCTTCTATAAAGCTCTCGAGGTTCTTCATCTTCAATCATGGCAAATTCATCGGCTTCATCTTGAACAACTTCAAAGTTTGAATGTTGTATGCTTGCGCTTCCCTTGTACAAGGAAACAACATGCTCCCATGCTTCCTTGGCCATGGAGAAAGGTCGAAGATGCGCAATATCTTCGGGAGGAATAGCTTCTTGGAGAATAAAGAGAGCGGACTCTATGAATTGATGATCCACGACTTCTCTAGGGGTGAAGTTGCTTGGATCGTGCGGGTAGAAACCATGCTCAATAATTCTCCAGAGATTAGTAGAACTATGATTCAAATGACGTTTAAAGCGATAAACCCAAGAAGCAAAATCCCCATTTTTCACATATTTAGGAGGAGCACCAACATGATTCATATGAGTGGAGGGAACCGGTCCTCCATATGTAAGGGGGGGGGGGTTCAACATGGGCAAAGGTGCTGTTGGGGAACGTAGTATTTCAAAATTTTCCTATGATCACGCAAGATCTATCTACTAGATGCATAGCAACGAGAGGGGAGAGTGTGTCTACATACCCTCGTAGACCGGGAGCGGAAGCGTCTAGTGACGCGGTTGATGTAGTCGAACTTTCTTTGCGATCCAACCCATCAAGCACCGAATGTACGGAGCCTCCGCGTTCAGCACACGTTCAGCTTGATGACGTCCCATGAGCTCTTGATCCAGTAGAACTTCACGGGAGAGTTTCGTCAGCACGACGGCGTGGTGACGGAGATGATGAAGCTACCGACGCAGGGCTTCGCCTAAGCACTACAATGATATGACCGAGGTGTGTTTCTGTGGAGGGGGGCACCGCACACGGTCAGGAGAGATCAACTTGATCAACTTGTGTGTCTAGATGTGCCCCCTGCCCCTGTATATAAAGGATCTAGGGGGGAGGCGGCCGGCCTAGGAGGAGGGCGCGCCAAGGGAGGAGTCCTACTCCCACCGGGAGTAGGACTCCCTCTTTTCCTAGTTGGGGTAGGAGGGGAGAAGGAAAGGGAGAGAGGAAGAGCAGGAAAGGGGGGCGCCACCCCCCTCCTTGTCCAATTCTGACTTGAGGGGGAGGGGGCGCGCGGCTGCCCTGGCTGCCCCTCTTTTTCTCCCACCAGGGCCCATGAGGCCAGTATATGCCTGAAACCTCACGGAACCTTTCCGGTGTCCAAACATAGTCGTCCAATATATCGATCTCTACGTCTCGGACATTTCGAGACTCCTCGTCATGTCCGTGATCTCATCCGGGACTCCGAACTACCTTCGGTACATCAAAACTCATAAACTCATAATACCGATCGTCATCAAACGTTAAGCGTGCAGACACTACGGGTTCGAGAATTATGTAGACATGACCGAGACTCATCTCCAGTCAATAACCAATAGCGGAACCTGGATGCTCATATTGGCTCCGACATATTCTACGAAGATCTTTATCGGTCAAACCGCATAAAAACATGCGTTGTTCCTTTTGTCATCGGTATGTTACTTGCCCGAGATTCGATCGTCGGTATCTCAATACCTAGTTCAATCTCGTTAGCGGCAAGTCTCTTTACTTGTTCCGTAATACATCATCTCGTGACTAACTCATTAGTCATATGCTTGCAAGGCTTATTATGATGTGTATTACCGAGAGGGCCTAGAGATACCTCTCCGACATTCGGAGTGACAAATCCTATTCTTGTTCTATCCCAACACCACGAATAACTTCGAAGACACCTGTAGAGCATCTTTATAATCACCCGGTTACGTTGTGACATTTGATAGCACACAAGGTGTTCCTCCGGTATTCGGGAGTTGCATAATCTCATAGTCATAGGAACATGTATAAGTCATGGAGAAAGCAATAGCAGTAAAACTAAACGATCATAGTGCTAAGCTAATGGAAGGGTCTTGTCCATCACATCATTCTCCTAATGATTTGATCTCGTTGATCAAATGACAACTCATGTCTATGGTCAGGAAACATAACCATCTTTGATCAATGAGCTAGTCTAGTAGGGGCATACTAGGGACATACTGTTTTGTCTATGTATTCACACATGTACTAAGTTTCCGGTTAATACAATTCTAGCATGAATAAAAGACATTTATCATGATATAAGGAAATACAAATAACATATTTATTATTGACTCTAGGGCACATTTCCTTCAGTCTCCCACTTGAACTAGAGTCAATAATCGAGATTACAAAGTAATGATCCTAACACCCATGGAGTCTTGGTGTTGATCATGTTTTGCCCATGGAAGAGGCTTAGTCAACGGGTCTGCAACATTCAGATCCGTGTGTATCTTGCAAGTTTCTATGTCTCCCTCCTTGACTAGATCGCGGATGGAATTGAAGCGTCTTTTGATGTGCTTTGTTCTCTTGTGAAACCTGGATTCCTTCGCCAAGGCTATCGCTCTAGTGTTGTCACAAAAGATTTTCATTGGACCCGATGCACTAGGTATCACACCTAGATCGGATATGAAGTCCTTCACCCAGACTCCTTCATTTGCTGCTTCTGAAGCAGCTATGTATTCTGCTTCACACATAGATCCCGACACGATGCTTTGCTTGGAATGCACCAGCCGACAGCTCCATCATTCAATAAAAAATACATATCTGGTCTGTGACTTCGAGTCATCTGGATCAGTGTCAAAGCTTGCATCGATGTAACCGTTTACGACGAGCTCTTTGTCACCTCCATATACGAGAAACATATCCTTTGTCCTTTTCAGGTACTTCAGGATGTTCTTGACTGCTGTCCAGTGATTCAGTCCTGGATTACTTTCGTACCTCCCTGCTAAACTTATAGCAAGGCACACATCAGGTCTGGTACACAACATTGCATACATGATAGATCCTATGGTTGAGGCATAGGGAATGACTTTCATTTTCTCTCTATCTTCTGAAGTGGTCGGGCATTGAGTCTTACTCAACTTCACTCCTTGTAACACAGGCAAGAACCCTTTCTTTGACTGATCCATTTTGAACTTCTTCAAAACTTTATCAAGGTATGTGCTTTGTGAAAGTCCAATTAAGTGTCTTGATCTATCTCTATAGATCTTGATGCCTAATATGTAAGCAGCTTCCAGAAATTCTATATCATTTCCAATCAACAATATGTCATCCACATATAATTTTAGAAATGCTACCGAGCTCCCACTCACTTTCTTGTAAATATAGGCTTATCCAAAAGTCTGTATAAAACCATATGATTTGATCACCCCATCAAAGCGTATATTCCAACTCCGAGATGCTTGCACGAGTCCATAGATAGATCGCTAGAGCTTGCACACTTTGTTAGCACCTTTAGGATCAACAAAACCTTCTGGTTGCATCATATACAACTCTTCTTTGAGATATCCATTCAGGAATGCAGTTTTGACATCCATTTGCCAGATTTCATAATCATAAAATGCGCCAATTGCTAACATGATTCGGACAGACTTAAGCATCGCTACGGGTGAGATAGTCTCATCGTAGTCAACTCCTTGAACTTGTCGAAAACCTTTCGCAACAAGTCGAGCTTTGTACACAGTAACATTACCGTCTGCGTCGGTCTTCCTCTTGAAGATCCATTTATTTTTGTTGGCTTGCCGATCATCAGGCCAGTCAACCAAAGTCCATACTTTGTTCCCATACATGGATCCCATCTCAGATTTCATGGCCCGAAGCCATTTTGCGGAGTCTAGGCTCATCATCACTTCCTCATAGTTCGTAGGTTCATCATGGTCTAGTAACATGACTTCCAGAACTGGGTTGTCGTACCGCTCTGGTGCGGAACGTACTCTGGTTGATCTACGAAGTTCAGCAGAAACTTGATCTAAATTCATGATCATCATCATTAGCTTCCTCACTAATTGGTGTAGGAATCACTTGAACTAGTTTCTGTGATGTACTACTTTCCAATTCGGGAGAAGGTACAGTTACCTCATCAAGTTCCACTTTCCTCCCACTCACTTCTTTCGAGAGAAACTCCTTCTCTAGAAAGGATCCATTCTTAGCAACGAATATATTGCCTTCGGATCTGTGATAGAAGTTGTACCCAACAGTCTCTTTTGGGTATCCTATGAAGACAAATTTCTCCGACTTGGGTTTGAGCTTATCAGGTTGAAGCTTTTTCGCATAAGCATCGCAGCCCCAAACTTTAAGAAACGACAACTTTGGTTTCTTGCCAAACCACAGTTCATAAGTCGTCGTCTCAACGGATTTAGATGGTGCCCTATTTAACGTGAATGCAGCTGTCTCTAAAGCATAACCCCAAAACGATAGTGGTAAATCGGTAAGAGACATCATATACCGCACCATATCTAATAAAGTACGGTTACGACATTCGGACACACCATTATGCTATGGTGTTCCGGGTGGCGTGATTTGTGAAACTATTCCACATTGTTTCAAATGAAGACCAAACTCGTAACTCAAATATTCACCTCCACGATCAGATCGTAGGAACTTTATTTTCTTGTTACGATGATTCTCTACTTCACTCTGAAATTATTTGAACTTTTCAAATGTTTCTGACTTGTGTTACATCAAGTAGATATACCCATATCTGCTCAAATCATCAGTGAAGGTCAGAAAATAACGATACCCGCCGCGAGCTTCAACACTCATCGGTCCACATACATCAGTATGTATGAGTTCCAACGAATCTGTTGCTCGCTCCATTGTTCCAGAGAACGGAGTTTTAGTCATCTTGCCCACGAGGCATGGTTCGCAAGCACCAAGTGATTCATAATCAAGTGATTCCAAAAGTCCATCACTATGGAGTTTCTTCATGCGCTTTACACCAATACGACCTAAACGGCAGTGCCACAAATAAGTTGCACTATCATTAACCTTACATCTTTTGGCTTCAATATTATGAATATGTGTATCACTACGATCGAGATCCAACAAGAATAGACGACTCTTCAAGGGTGCATGACCATAAAAGTATTACTCATATAAATAGAACAACCATTATTCTCAGATTTAAATGAATAACCGTCTTGCAATAAACAAGATCCAGATATAATGTTCATGCTTAACGCTGGCCCCAAATAACAATTATTCAGGTATAAAACTAATCCCTAAGGTAGATGTAGAGGTAGCGTGCCGACGGCGATAACATCGACTTTGGAACCATTTCCCACGCGCATCGTCACCTCATCCTTTGCTAATCTTCGTTTAATCCGTAGTCCCTGTTTCGAGTTACAAATGTTAGCAACCGAACCGGTATCAAATACCCAGGTACTACTACGAGCATTAATAAGGTACACATCAATAACATGTATATCACATATACCTTTGTTCACCTGGCCATCCTTCTTATCCACCAAATACTCGGGGCAGTTCTGCGTCCAGTGTCCAGTCCCTTTGCAGTAGAAGCACTCAGTTTCAGGCTTGGCTCCAGACTTGGGTTTCTTCGCGGGAGTAGCAATTGTCTTACTATTCTTGAAGTTCCCCTTCTTTCCCTTGCCCTTTTTCTTGAAACTAGTGGTCTTGTTAACCATCAACACTTGATGCTCCTTTTTGATTTCTACCTCCGCAGCTTTGAGCATAGCGAAGAGCTCGGGAATTGTCTTCTGCATCCCTTGCATGTTATTGTTCATCATGAAGCCTTTATAGCTTGGTGGCAGTGATTGAAGAACTCTATAAATAACACTATCTTCGCCAACTTTGCAACCAAGTTGAGTCATATGATTGTAGTACCCACACATTCCGAGCAAGTGTTCACTGAGAGAACTATTCTCCTCCATCTTGCAGCTATAGAACTCATTGGAAATCTCATATTTCTCAATCCGGGCATTTGCTAGAAATATTAACTTCAACTCCTGGAACATCTCATATGCTCCATGACATTCAAAACGTCGTTGAAGTCCCGGTTCTAAGCCGTAAAGCATGGCACACTGAACTATCGTGTAGTCATCAGACCGCGTCTGCCAGACGTTCAAAGCGTCTACATTAGCAGGAGGGGGCTTGTCACCTAGCGGTGCTTCAAGGACATAATTCTTCTGTGCAGCAATGAGGATAATCCTCATGTTACGGACCCAGTCCGTGTAATTGCTACCATCATCTTTCAACTTAGCTTTCTCTAGGAATGCATTAAAATTCAAAGGAACGGTAGCACGGGCCATTGATCTATAACAACATAGATATGCAAAAACTATCAGGACTAAGTTTATGATAAATTAAAGTTCAATTAATCAAATTACAAAAGAACTCCCACTTAGATAGACATCCCTCTAGTCATCTAAATGAGCACGTGATCCAATCAACTAAACCATGTTCGATCATCACGTGAGATGGAGTAGCTTCCAATGGTGAACATCTTATGTTGATCATATCTACTATATGATTCACGCTCGACCTTTCGGTCTCCAGTGTTCCGAGGCCATATCTGCATATGCTAGGCTCGTCAAGTTTAACCCGAGTATTTTGCATGTGCAAAACTGGCTTACACCCGTTGTATGTGAACGTAGAGCTTATCACACCCGATCATCACGTGGTGTCTCGGCACGACGAACTTTCGCAACGGTGCATACTGAGGGAGAACACTTATACCTTGAAATTTTGTAAGGGATCATCTCGAAATTTTGTACGAAAAATAAGAAGCATAACAAGATAAACATCACATGCAATCAAAATATGTGACATGATATGGCCATCATCATCTTGTGCTTTTGATCTCCATCTGCAAGGCACCGTCATGATCACCATCGTCACCGGCATGACAGCTTGATCTCCATCATAGCATCGTTGTCGTCTCACCCACTATTGCTTCCACGACTATCGCTACCGCTTAGTGATAAAGTAAAGCAATTACATGGCGATTGTATTTCATACAATAAAGCGACAACCATATGGGACCTACCAGTTGCCGATAACTTTACAAAACATGATCATCTCATACAATAACGTATCACTCATCATGTCTTGACCATATCACATCACAACATGCCGTGCAAAAACAAGTTAGACGTCCTCTACTTTGTTGTTGCAAGTTTTACGTGGCTGCTACGGGCTTAGCAAGAACTGTTCTTACCTACGCATACAAATCCACAACGATATTTCGTCAATTATGTGATGTTTTAACCTTCACAAGGACCGGGCATAGCCACACTTGATTCAACTAAAGTTGGAGAAACTGATACCCGCCAGCCACCTGTGTGCGAAGCACGTCGGTAGAGCCAGTCTCGCGTAAGCGTACACGTAATGTCGGTCAGGGCCGCTTCATACAACAATACCGCCGAATCAAAGTATGACATGCTGGTAAGCAGTATGACTAGTATCATCCACAACTCACTTGTGTTCTACTCATGCATATCATCTACGCATAGACCTGGCTCATGATGACACTGTTGGGGAACGTAGTATTTCAAAATTTTCCTATGATCACGCAAGATCTATCTACTAGATGCATAGGAACGAGAGGGGAGAGCGTGTCTACGTACCCTCGTAGACTAGGAGCGGAAGCGTCTAGTGACGCGGTTGATGTAGTCAAACTTTCTTCGCGATCCAACCGATCAAGCACCGAACGTATGGAGCCTCCGCGTTCAGCACACATTCAGCTTGATAACGTCCCATGAGCTTTTGATCCAGTAGAACTTCACGAGAGAGTTTCGTCAGCATGACGGTGTGGTGACGGAGATGATGAAGCTACCGACGCAGGGCTTCACCTAAGCCCTGCAACGATATGACTGAGGTGTGTTTTTGTGGAGGAGGGGATCAATGATAACCCACAAGTGTAGGGGATCAGTTGTAGCCTCTTTCGATAAGTAAGAGTGTTGAACCCAACGAGGAGCTAAAGGCAGAACAAATATTCCCTCAAGTTCTATCAACCACCGATACAACTCTACGCGCGCTTGACGTTTACTTTACCTAGAACAAGTGTGAAACTAGAAGTATTTTGTGGTTTTGTGGGATAGGTTTGCAAGAATATAAAGAGCACGCAAATAAAAACTAGGGGCTGTTAAGATAAAGACACAACTAAAGTTAATATAGCGAGTGTGGAAAAGTGGTGGTAGGAGTTGCGAAATTGCCCCTAAGCAATTGACTATGTTACTAGACCGATAGCAAGTTTTATGTGGGAGAGGCCACTGCTAGCATGTCATCCCTTACTTGGAAGTCTATGAACTTATGATTGGAACTATTAGCAAGCATCCGCAACTACTAACGTTCATTAAGGTAAAACCCAACCATAGCATTACGATATATTGGTCCCCCTTCAATCCCGTATGCATCAATTTCTACGCTAGGTTGAAGTTTCTGTCACTCTTGCCCTCCAATACGTAGTCCTATCAACATACAACTAACCCTATGGTGTGATCCACACGCGCGCTCATATGATGGGCACCAAAGGACATCAACATAACCACAAGTAATTTAAATCAATCATAGCAATTCACCAGCACCGATAGGACAACGAAAATCTACTCAGACATCATAGGATGGCAACACATCATTGGATAATAATATGAAGCATAAAGCACCATGTTCAAGTAGAGGGTACAACGGGAGAGTGAACCGCTGTAGATAGATGGGGGAAGGTGACGAGGTTACAGACCTAGGGTAGGGTCACAGGCCTGACCAAGGTACCCCACCCAAGGTCACTACCTTAGAAGATCAAAAGACAAGACCCGTGATAGTGGAGACAGTCGACTGAGATGGTCCAAGGAGACACTTCACTCGACTAACTCATGTGCGCAGAACGACTCAACTCCACTCGACCGGATCAAGCACTTGACCTCCGAAGGTCAAGCGCCTCTTGGAACAGCAACGATCCTATATTTACTCACTGTAGTAAATGCCTTAATTATCCTTTACTGCGGGCGTTATCAGTAACGCCTGCCTTAATGTACCTTTAAACCCTTGGTAACGTGGAGCATGGCTGGGGTCCTGGCACACTATATAAGCCGGCCCCTCCTCCAGAACAAGGGTTCGCACCTCTGTAACACGCATATACACATCTCAGTCGACCAAGCCTCCGGCAACGAGATGTAGGGCTATTACTTCCTCCGAGAAGGGCCTGAACTCGCTAAACACCCTGTGTACAACCTCGCCATAGCTAGAACCTTGCCTCTCCATTCGTACCCCCTACCCTTACTGTCAGACTCAGAACCACGACAGTTGGCGCCCACCGTGGGGCAAGGCGTCTTAGCGACATTTGGTGAAGTTGCGATTTCTTCCCCGACCACTTTCATCATGGTGTCAGGCGGCGTTTTGGCGTTGGGCTACGAGATCCGGCTCGGCGCATTGGTCTTTGTCGGCGACGACTCGGCGTGGCTCCAGGAAGCCCCTCTCGACGTCGAGGCTCTGCCCGACCGCGGAACTACGCACTTTCGTGCCGGCGCCGGTGGCGTCCTCCTGCTGCAGCCATCGACCCAGTACTCATCACCCCCCATCCCCGCCGAACGCCGCCACAAACGATCCGGTCGTTCGCGGCTCCAGCGGTGGGTGAAACATGCGGTGGCCCGTCAAACAGCCACCCCACAAGTCGCGGCTATTGAGCCCGACGGCTACCTCTACGGGCCGGACGACCAGTCGACCGGGCCCGAAGACTCCGTTTCTGAATGCGGGAGCAGCGACCCCGCGACAGAAATCCTTATGGTTGATTCACGCCGCAGCCCGCCGGGTTTTCCTCGCGATGGGAACGGCGGCAGCGGCGGCGGCCGATCGCACGACAACGACGGTTACATCCCTCAGCCCCTCACCTCCAAGCAAAGGGCTGAGCTTCGTCGCCGCAACGGAGATGCACTCTTCACTCCCGCCGTGGGAGATTCCCCAGAAGCTCTGGCTGTCGAAGCCATGCGCGTGGCCACCTTGGCCGAGCGCGCGCGCTTGGAAAACATCCAACGCTCACTCGACGAACAGGCTCGCCGACTGGTTCCCGAGTCCAGTCGACGGCCGCGGCAATCGCGTCAGCGCGAGACTCAGCTGTTCCGCACACCAGTCCAAAACCTCGAGGCCGCGGCTCATATCGCGGACTCGATTCAACCCTCCCAGTCGAAGGCTGGGAGAGGTCTTCAGCAGATCCGAGCTTTGCTCCGAATGGTTGAAGAGCAGAACGCGGCTGTTTCTCAGTCGCGCACCATGATTCACAGCAGATCGGTGGCTGCAGACACCGTATGGTCGGCCCACAGTCCAAGATCTCCCCCGAGGCATGAGGAACGTGGCCCACAGCAAGACCGGCACCTGGGTCAGAACGACGATCCACTCGACTGTCGATACGGACGCTACGACCACCGTCGAGTGCCTACCCCTCCTCCGGGAAGTGGGTCACACTCGCCCTAGCGGCACGCGGGCAGGCGCCTGCGAGATGACGAGCGTAGGATTCCCCCGGATCCCCGGCGGCCAGGTTTCGATGCGAGGTCCATCCTTGTACAGGGTCGAGACGATCGTAACCGGGCCTCCAGGGACGAGCGAGGCGGAGACCAACCCAGTGGCAGCCGAGCGCCGGCCTCAGGGCCTGAATGTTTCTGCAGTGCAATCAGGGCCGCAGAGATCCCCCTGAACTTCAGGTTGGCAGCGGGAGTAAGCAAGTTCACCGGTGAGTCAAAGCCAGACACTTGGCTGGAAGACTACCGTGTGGCCGTGCAGATCGGAGGAGGCAACGACGACGTGGCCATGAAGGACCTCCCCTTGATGCTGGGAGGATCCGCTTGGGCGTGGCTCAACCAGTTAGCTCCCAGGAGCATATATAGCTGGGAAGAGCTCGCTCGAGTTTTCGTTCGGACCTTCGAATGCACCTACAAGCGACCTGCTGGACTAGCAAAACTTCAACACTGCACACAAAAGCCGAGTGAAACTTTGAGGGACTACATTCAGCGGTAGACCACTTTGCATCACACGGTGGAGAATGTTTCCGAGCACCAGGTGGTGTGCGCCTTCAAGGAAGGCGTGCGCAACCGAGAGTTGAATCTGAAGTTTGGCCGAACAGGCGACATGTCCCTGTCGCGGATGATGGAGATTGCCAGTCGGTACGCCAACAGCGAGGAGGCCGATCGGCTCCGCAGTGGCAAGAAACCAGTCGGGCAGGACGACCAGAATCACAATCGAAAGAATAAACGCAAGGCCGACCCAGCCGCTCAGGGAGAGGCTGCGGTGGTTAATCAAGGGAAGGGCAAAGGGAAGCCAAAAGGCTCTGGGCCCCCAAGAAAGGAAAGGGTCAGGCTGGAGATGACATGCTCGACCAGCCGTGCCCCATACACACGAAGAAAGATGAAGAGGGGAACTTGGTGTATCCCAAGCACACCACTCGGCAGTGTCGGCTCTTGATCCAGAGTTTCCAGAAGGATCAGTCGACTGAGAAAGAGAAGGAATCAGAAGAGTCCAAAGACAAGGAAGGGGACGGAGGATACCCCCGCATCAACTCCACCTTGGTGATTTTCGTAGACGTCGAGAGCAAAAGTCGACTGAAAATCATCAACAGAGAAGTAAACATGGTTGCCCCAGCGACCCCCACATTCTTGAAATGGTCGAAGACCCCCATCACATTTGACCAGTCCGATCACCCAGCGCACATTGCCACCCCTGGGCGGCAGGCGCTGGTGGTCGACCCAGTAATCGAAGGCACGCGCCTGACCAGAGTTCTGATGGATGGGAGTAGTGGCTTGAATA
The DNA here is from genome assembly GCA_902687465.1 of Secale cereale. NCBI lineage: Eukaryota > Viridiplantae > Streptophyta > Magnoliopsida > Poales > Poaceae > Secale > Secale cereale. The sequence continues at coordinate 777,732,644 of LR738711.1, forward strand.
TCTTGTATGCAGCAACCCTCCGGGATATGGGCATTCCGATGTCCAAGCTGAGAGAAAGTAACATGAGGTTCCACGGGGTAATCCCCGGGAAGAAAGCCGACTCACTTGGCCAGATCACACTCGACGTCGTCTTTGGTGAGTCCAAGAACTACCGAAAGGAGAAGCTGACGTTCGAAGTGGTGGACTTCAACAACGCCTATCACGCCATCCTGGGTAGGCCCGCCTACGCCAGGTTCATGGTTCGACCATGTTACGTCTACCTCAAGCTGAAGATGCCGGGACCCAACGGTGTCATAACCATCACTGGGAACCGGCAGAAAGCAGAAGAATGCTTCCAGAAAGTCTCAAAGATCGCCGACGAGCAAATGGCAGCAATAGAGATGGAGGAGTACCAAAAGCAAGTGGATCCGGGCGACTTGCTAAGGGCGAAGAAGCCGGCTTCCGAGTCAGCTTTTCAGTCGGCCGGGGACACAAAACCTGTGCACATCCACCCCACCGACCCCAACGCAGCGCCGACCCACATCTCCACCACACTCGACAGCAAATAGGAAGAAGCGCTCATCCAGTTCCTCCGTGAGAACTGGGACATCTTTGCATGGAAACCGTCAGACATGCCGGGTGTGCCCAGGGGGCTGGCTGAGCACCATTTGCGAGTCGACCCGAAGGTGATACCTATGAAGGAACATCTCCGTCGATCCGCTACGGAGAAGCGAAAGGCGATTGGCGAAGAAGTGGCTCGACTCCTAGCAGCAGAGTTTATCCGCGAGATATACCACTCCGAGTGGCTCGCCAACGTCGTCATGGTCCCCAAGAAGGACAAGTCTCTCCGCATGTGCATCGATTTCAAGCACATCAATCAGGCCTGTCCGAAAGATCATTTTCCTCTTCCCCGCATCGATCGGATAGTCGACTCGACCGCGGGATGTGAGCGTTTGTCCTTTCTGGACGCATATTCCGGGTACCATCAGATTCGTCTGTATGGGCCCGATGAGATAAAGACAGCTTTCATCACCCCTTTCGGGTGTTTTTGTTATGTCACCATGCCTTTCGGCCTCAAAAATGCCGGCGCCACCTTCATGCGCATGATCCAGAAGTGCTTAATAAAGCAAATCAGTCGGAATGCCGAGGCATACATGGATGACATCGTGGTCAAGTCACGGAAAGGTTCCGACCTGCTGACTGACCTCGCTGAGACATTCGCGAACCTCAGAAGCTACGATATCAAGCTCAACCCGTCAAAGTGTACATTTGGAGTTCCTGGTGGCAAGTTGCTCGGTTTTCTCGTTTCCGAACGGGGAATCGACGCCAACCCAGAGAAGGTCAGCACCATCCTCCAAATAAAACGCCCCGAGCGTATTCACGACGTCCAGAAGCTTACTGGTTGCTTGGCCGCATTGAGTCGATTCATTTCTCGTCTTGGCGAGAAGGCACTGTCTCTGTACCGACTCATGAAGAAATCCGACAAGTTCGAGTGGAATCCCGAAGCCGAAGCAGTGTTTGACGAGCTCAAAGCCCTGCTGTCCACCCAGTCGGTGCTCGCCGCCCCAGTCACCGGAGAGCCTCTTCTGCTGTACATTGCTGCCACCGGACAAGTCGTCAGTACTGTACCCACGGTCGAGCGGGAAGAAGAGGGCAAGGCATACAAGGTCCAACGCCCGGTCTATTACATATCCGAAGTTTTGACTCCCTCCAAGCAAAGGTATCCACCTTACCAAAAGCTTGTGTACGGGATTTACTTGACTGCAAAAAAGGTTGCCCATTACTTCTCGGACCATTCAATCTCAGTCGTCAGGGACGCCCCGCTGTCAGAGATACTAAACAATCGAGATGCAACCGGTCGAGTGGCAAAATGGGCGATTGAACTTCTTCCGTTAGATATCAAGTTTGAAGCGAAGAAAGCCATCAAGTCTCAGGCCATAGCGGATTTTGTGGCTGAGTGGATAGAACAAGAGCTTCCGACTCAAGTCCAGTCGGACCATTGGACTATGTTCTTCGATGGGTCCAAGATGCTGAACGGATCCGGCGCAGGCGTGGTCCTGATCTGTCCCAAGGGTGACAAGCTCAGCTACGTCCTTCAGATCCATTTTGATTCATCAAACAACGAAGCCGAATACGAAGCACTTTTGTATGGGTTGCGTATGGCCATCTCACAAAAATTGGGACGGCGATTCCGACCTAGTGGTGAACCAAGTGATGAAAGAATGGGACATCAGGAGCCCGTCAATGACAAGTTATTGTAGTGCAGTGCGGGAACTCAAAAAGAAGTTCGAAGGCTTAGAGCTCCATCATGTGCCCAGAGCAAAGAATCAGCTAGCCGACGATCTCGCAAAAATTGGGTCGACTCGGAGGTCTATACCCAAGAATGTGTTCCTGGAGCATCTGCACACCCCCTGTGTCAAGGAAGACCCCTTCACAGAAGAGCCCCCGCAGCCAGTCAGCGCGACGGATCCGACTTAGGTCGAAGTGCCTGCCGTGGTCGACTTGATCATGGAGGTCCTAATGATTACGCCTGATTGGACTGTGCCGTATATATCATATTTACTCCGGCAAGAACTCCCAGAAGACGAAGAAGAAGCGCGCCAGATCGTCCGCCGATCCAAAGCGTCCACAGTCATCCAAGGTTAGCTTTACAAAGAAAGCGTCACCGGGGTCGCCCAGCGCTGCGTCGATCCAGAGGAAGGTCGACTGATCCTGGGTGAAATCCACTCGGGAACTTGCGGTCACCACGCCTCCTATCGGACGATCGTGGCCAAAGCATACCGAGCCGGATTTTACTGGCCCGCGCCAACGAGATGGCAAAGGATATTGTGGACAAATGCGCAGGTTGCCAGTTCTACTCCAACATGTCGCATAAGCCGGCGTCCGCCCTGAAAACCATTCCGCTAGTCTGGCCCTTCGCTGTTTGGGGCCTGGACATGGTCGGCCCTTTTAGGATAGGCAGAAGCGGATTCACCCACCTTCTGGTAGCAGTTGAACAGTTCACCAAGTGGATCGAGGCCAAGCCCATCAAAAACCTCGAGTCGAGCACCGCCATCAGCTTCATCAAGGAGCTAATATTCAGATATGGGGTCCCCCACAGCATCGTTACAGACAACGGCTCCAACTTTGACTCGGATGAATTCAGAGCTTTCTGTGCTTCCCAAGGAACAAGAGTCGACTACGCCTCCGTGGTACATCCGTAGTCGAATGGACAGGCGGAAAGAGCAAATGGTTTGATTCTCCAAGGCCTAAAGCCACGGCTCATGCGTGACCTTAAGCATGCCGCCGGAGCTTGGGTAACTGAGTTGCCCTCTGTCCTATGGGGTCCGAGGACGACTCCGAATCGGTCGACTGGCCGTACCTCTTTCTTCTTGGTCTATGGAGCCAAAGCTATGTTGCCGAGCGACTTATTACACAACGCCCCCAGAGTGGAACTCTTCTCCGAAACCGAGGCAGAGCAAGCTCGTCAAGATGTAGTCGACCTTTTGGAAGAGGAAAGAGAGATGGCTCTGATCCGGTCGACCATCTACCAACAGGACCTGCGTCGATTCCATGCTCGCAACATAAGAAGCCGAGCATTCCAGGAAGGAGACCTGGTCCTTTGAGTGCATCAGAAACGTCCGCACAAGCTCGCCCTGGCCTGGCATGGCCCGTTCATCATCACAAAGGTGCTGCGCAACGGAGCATACCACCTCTACAATGTAGCCCAAAAGAAAGATGAACCTCATTCGTGGAATGCGAACCTGCTCTGCCGTTTTTACACTTGAAACACTCGACGGTCGAGTTGTAATAAAGATTTCCCAATTTGTTTCAAAGACAAGATAGCAATGATCCCCTAATGATTGGTGTCCTCTAAATCCCCCAGTGGGTGCTTAGCTACGATCCTCCGAGCTACGCTACAAGTACAAAGCGGCTCGGTCCTCCGAACTCCACCACAAGTACAACGTAGCTTGGAATCGCCGAAGTTACAAACATTCCACTCCGAGTGAAGAGCGACCCTCTCACTCGGGGGCTTAGCTGCGACCCCGTGACTCGCCTAAGTTACAACCATTCTACTCCGAGTGAAGAGCAACCCTCTCACTCGAGGGCTTAGCTGCGGTCCTCCAAGCTACGCTACAGGTACAAAGCGGCTCGGTCCTCCGAACTCCGCCACAAGTACAACGTAGCTTGGAATCGCCTAAGTTACAAACATTCCACTCGGAGTGAAGAGCGACCCTCTCACTCGGGGGCTTAGCTGCGACCCCGT
>LR738711.1:777737372-777831033 GCA_902687465.1 Secale cereale
TCCTCCAAACTACGCTACAAGTACAAAGCGGCTCGGTCCTCCGAACTCCGCCACAACTACAACGTAGCTTGGAATCGCCTAAGTTACAAACATTCCACTCCGAGTGAAGAGCAACCCTCTCACTCGGGGGCTTAGCTGCGGTCCTCCAAACTACGCTACAAGTACAAAGCGGCTCGGTCCTCCGAACTCTGCCACAAGTACAACGTAGCTTGGAATCGCCTAAGTTACAAACATTCCACTCCGAGTGAAGAGCGACCCTCTCGCTCGGGGGCTTAGCTGCGACCCCGTGACTCGCCTAAGTTACAACCATTCTACTCCGTGTGAAGAGCAACCCTCTCACTCGGGGGCTTAGTGATGGCTTCTCGCCCCTCGTTGGTTACCCCAAGTGGAAGGTTGAGATGTAGCGTAGCGGCAAATTTCCCTTGGCAAAGGTACCAAGGATCGAATCCCGTGAGACTCCGAGGGTCGACAAGTAGGTGTCAACGGCGCCAGAAACTTAGCGGTTGACGGGACCTGCACACAGATACAGATAACTTTTCTCCCAACGAGTACAGAGAGGTTGTCAATCCCTCCGGCCTTGTTGTTTACAAAGGATCAAACACAAGAGATAATAATGATAGCTATGACTGCAACTAGGAAATAAAAATAGGAAGTAAATAGAAGGTGTGATCAGCGGTGGTAATATGGACCGGGGTCCCATGATGTACACTAGTGATGTCTCTCTCCCAAAAGACGATAAAACAGCAAAGCGAGGTAAACAAATTACAGCTGGGCAATTGACAGGATTATGTCCGCAAACCAATGCTAACTATGCTGCAAAGAAAGGTAGAGGCTCAAAAGCATGGGCGGTACGCCAAGGCAAGTAGACCGAAATCCATCTGCATCTACTACTAATCATCCACCTTGAGATATCTATCCAGAACATCTCGCTGGTATTAAGTTGCGAATCCCACCCAAAGTGTAAACTCAAAGCAACTAACAACTGCATTAAAAGAACTTTGCGTAAAGTAAACAATCCTTGCACCCGCAAGTACAAGCACCGTTGTTTTCTCCCTTGTGGCAACAACACATCCCCTAGACTCATGTTTCTGTCACTCAAGCTAGTCATCAGGGGGCATGAACCCACAATCAAGCATAACGCTCCCTCTTGGAGTTACTACCTACTACTTGGCCAAAGCAATAAACAGCAACGGAGAACATGCAAGAATTACTCAAGAACAAAGATATAAAAGAGGTGAATGAAATATATTACTCAAACACAATCTGAACATAGTCTCATAATCCATCAGATCCCAGCAAACTCAGCAAAGCAACAGCAGAAAGATTACATATGTGCCTCGATCATGTAGGGCAGCTCACCAGGTCTAAACCATGAAGGGCAAAGAGGGGAGGAGAACATCACATAGCTACTGATCATGGACCCATGGTCCAAGGTGGACTACTCACGACTCATCCGGGAAGCGTCCATGGTGGTGGAGAAGCTCCCGGTGGTGGTTCTCCCCTTCGGCAGGGTGCCGAGAAGAGTTCTCCTGATGCTCCCGATCTTGGAAGCACTACGGCGGCGGAACAGAGGCGAGATCGCGAAAAAGGGTTATGTCCTCGAGGGTTTCGGGACGAGAGGGATATATATGCGAAGGGGGGCGGCCAGAGGCGGAGCAGGGGCCCCAGGCGCCCCCTGGCGCGGCCAGGGGTGGGGCCGCGCCAGGTGGCCGCCTGGGCCTCCCCTGGCTCCCCTCTGGCCCATCTTTGGTTCTTCGCGAAGCTTCATGTACGCTGATTTTTCCTGGAATTTTTGGAGCGCTTTTAATATGGGGGAAACCTGAAATAGAAAAACAACAGAAAACAGGAACTGGCACTGTGGTGCACTGAGTTAATAGGTTAGTCCAAATATGATCAAAAGTGTATGGAAGTGCATCAATATCATAGCAATATCACACAAAAGAAGCATGGAGCAAGCAGAAATTATAGATACGTTTTGGACGTATCAACATCCCCAAGCTTAATTCCTGCTCGTCCTCGAGTAGGTAAATGATAACAAGCATAATTTCTATGGTGACATGCTACCAACCATATAAGAACTTTTTAAGTAAAGCAATCAAGGCATGTAATTCAATTCAAGTCATAACAAGCAAGAGTCTATATTAGCATTGTAACAAGCAACATAAGAACATAAAGGTGCAAGAGCTCTCGCTATCCGTGACTCGAATGTCTCCAAATGGTGTTTGCGTGCAAGAAAGGGGATAGGGATATACGAGAGAGTAAAACATAGTTTTTGTATTGTTGAGAACTTAATCTACTAAAGTTTCACACTTGGTCTTCTTTGGAATCTTATCTTGACTCATCCCCAGACCACTAGCCAGGTACAAGTTAAAATGATACACTCCCTTTAGATATTTTGAGCACTCATGGAATGGATGAGCGTAAGCAAGAAAGTTGACACTTAGGATGGCAAAGAGAGAAAAATGATGAAGGGGGAAGACAAAAAAGGTGTGTAAGGCTCACATCAATGAGGACAATCATAGGCGAGAGAAAGCCAAATGATAGATATGATGTGAGGAGTAGGGATAGCCATGCAACGGATGCACATATGAGCTAAGGTAAGCTCTCCAATGGAACTAGTGGGGGTGCATCCAACTTGCTCACTCAAGAAGACCTAGAGCTCTTTTGAGGAGGCTCATCATTGGAATATACAAGCCAAGTTCTATAGTGTGAAGGTCCCCACATAGCTATATGCATGAATGATAATCTCTATGGAGTACAAGGTATAAGATGGAGTACGAGTGTGGATCTCTCAAAAGGAATAGTAGTGTGCCCCCTTCTCTCTTTTTATTTCTTTTTCTCTTTTTTCTATATTTTTTTATTTTTTGTGGCCTCAATGGCTCTTTCTATTTAACTCTCATTTGTACTCTTTGGGATCTTTTGATTTTGTCCTCTTTGGGATCTTTTCCTCACTTTAGGGGCAACACTATGTATTACAAGAAGTATAGAAGATCTTTCACACTTTACAAAAGTACTCAACATAAAGAAAATGAAACTATCATGATGTATGCAAATGTATGCCTCTGCCGGTGTAGCAGGATATGCAATGATACTAGCGCGTCATGTAGCAATGATTAGGGCAAGGCCCAACTAGCATGTGATGGCTTCTCGCCCCTCGTTGGTTACCCCAAGTGGAAGGTTTGAGATGCAGTGTAGCGGTAGTTTTCCCTTGGCAAAGATACCAAGGATCGATTCCCCCTGAGACTCCAAGGTTCAACAAGAAGGTGTCAACTGCTAACGGTGCCAGATACTTAGCAATCAACTTGGACCTGCACACAGATACAAATAACTTTGCTCCCAACGAGTACAGAGAGGTTGTCAATGCCTCCGGCCTTGTCGTTTACAAAGGATCAAACGCAAGAGATAATAGTGATAGGTATTGCTGCAACTAGTAAGTAAAAGCAGAAAGTAAATAGCGGATGTGATCAGTGATGGTAATATGGACCGGGGTCCCATGATGTTCACTAGTGATGTCTCTCTCCGAAAAGACGATAAAACAGCTATGTGAGGTAAACGAATTACAGCTGGGCAATTGACAGAATTATGTGCGCAAACCAATGCTAACTATGTTGCAAGAAAGGTAGAGGTTCAAAGCATGGGCGGTATGCCAAGGCAAGTAGACCGAAATCCATCTGCATCTACTACTAATCATCCACCTTGAGATATCTATCCAGAACATCTCGTTGGTATTAAGTTGCGAGTCCCACCCATAGTGTAAACTCAAAGCAACAGACAACTGCATTAAAAGAACTTTGCGTAAAGTAAACAATCCTTGCACCCGCGAGTACAAGCACCGTTGTTTTCCCCCTTGTGGCAACATCACATCCCCTAGACTCATGTTTCTGTCACTCAAACTAGTCATCGAGGGCCATGAACCCACAATCAAGCATAACGTTCCCTCTTGGAGTCACTACCTACTACTTGGCCAAAGCAATAAATAGCAACGGAGAACATGCAAGAATTACTTACGAACATAAATATAAAAGAGGTAAATCAAATATATTACTCAAACACAATCTGAACATAATCTCACAATCCATCGGATCCCAGCAAACTCATCATAGCAATAGCATAAGGATTACATATGTGCCTCGACCATGTAGGGCAGCTCATGAGGTCTAATTAGTGAAGCACAAGAAGGGGAGGAGAACATCACATAGCTAGTGGTCATGGACCCATGGTCCAAGGGAGACTACTCACAACTCATCCAGGAGGCGTCCATGGTGGTGGAGAAGCTCCCGGTGGTGATCCTCCCCTCCGGCAGGGTGCCGAGAAGAGTTCTCCTAGTGCTCCCGATCTTGGAAGCGCGGCGGCGGCGGAACAGAGATGAGATCGCGAAAAAGGGTTCCGTCCTTGAGGGTTTCGGGACGCGTGTTAAATATATGCCAAAGGGGGGCATCAGCGGAGACCTGGGGGGCCCAGGCGCCCCCCCCCCCCCCGGTGCGGCCAGGAGGGGGGCCGTGCCACCAGGGCGCCTGGAGCCCTGGTGGCCCCCCTCCGGCCCTACTTCGGCCGTGTGGAAGCTTCCGGAACGCTGATTTTTTATATAATTTTTCCGGGATTTTTCTGGCAATTTACGTGATGGGAAAACCTGAAATACAAAAACAGCAGAAAACAGAAACTGGCACTGGGGTGCACTGAGTTAATAGGTTAGTCCAAATATGATCAAAAGTGTATGGAAGTGTATAAATATCATAGCAATATCACACAAAAGAGGCATGGAGCAAGCAGAAATTATACATACGTTTTGGACGTATCAACATCCCCAAGCTTAATTCCTGCTCGTCCTCGAGTAGGTAAATGATAACAAGTATAATTTCTGTGGTGACATGCTATTAACCATATAAGGACTTTTCATAGTCACATGACAAAAGCTTACTGAGACAATGAATCTGTAGTAATTAAGTTGCCTCATGAGAAAATCACAAAGAACTGAAAGTTTTACAATATGATACTGAAACATCAAATAGATTTGCAATGAGCATGGTGTGCAAATATGATAAAGTGATATCTCGCTTGCCCCCTTTAGTGAAGCAAAACATAAATGCAGGGGCACCTCCAAGGTTTAAGTGACGACTAGATACAATGATTTCAGAATAAACGATATCATAATCATGCAAAAGACAATGGTACTTTGGGACAATGCACATTACACTCAGAATGACAATCATGCTCTCAGTAGTTGGTGCTTTAAAGAAGGTGGAGACTCTCGAACCGTGGCTTTTGTTGGCAAGGTTGAAAACCCGTGGTCGGAAACAAAAACAAAACATGTACCAGAGCTCTTGGTTTTAGGAACAGAAGTAAAAATTATTTTTTTAGATTATGCATGTTCCGTCAACGAATGCTAGCAGATAACTCAATCACTTCTTGAGATGGACAAGTTTCGAGGAACGGCTCCCGAATGAGGACGATCACATCCTCTTAATCTCTTTTGTTTATCACTGCCAAAGTTTTCTGATTTCTCATGAACAAAGCGTGAAGGAGGGTTTGTTTGTTATATTATTTTTGAGCCGGGCACACTCTTTGCCAGTTCCTTCTCATATTATGGGTTTGCACATTAGACATGCAATCCCGGGGTGAAGCTTGTCCAACTTAAAAAGATCATGAATTAACTACTACTTCCTCATGAACTAAAACAGAGGCACAAAACAGAAATGCTTTTCTTGATTAATTTCGAGATGGTACATGAAAGTCTTCGTTAGGAATGGTAGGTAAATACCATGTATAGGAAGGTATGGTGGACTCATATGGCATAACTGGTTTAAAGGATTTTGGATGCACAAGCAGTCAGTCCGCTTAGTACAGGTGGAGGTTAGCAAAAAGACTGGGAGCGACCAACTAAGAGAGCAATGGCGGTCATAATCATGCAGAGCGACAAAGAAACCTTGAATCAGGCATGGAAGTTATATCGCTACTCAGAAATAAAAGATCATCAAGGCTTGACAGACTTTCTTTACAGTCTTTAATATGCGTGAGCATACGTCAAGTCAATCAAAATAAATTCTCGAAGGAAGATATCACTAAACCATACCACATCATAGGCAAACAAATCATGTTGGTACTCCAATAACACATTGGGAACCCCCCAGCTATTTGAGACTAACCATAAGAAAACATGAACTACTAAGCTCCATTATGCACGTAGCATTTTTATCATAGACATATCGACCAATGCAACAGAAGCCAACTCTGTTAACACCCGCGAGTACAAGCACCGTTGTTTTCCCCCTTGTGGCAACAGCACATCCCCGAGACTCATGTTTCTGTCACTCATACTAGTCATCGAGGGGCATGAACCCACAATCAAGCATAACGTTCCCTCTTGGAGTCACTACCTACTACTTGGCCAAAGCAATAAATAGCAACGGAGAACATGCAAGAATTACTTACGAACATAAATATAAAAGAGGTAAATCAAATATATTACTCAAACACAATCTGAACATAATCTCACAATCCATCGGATCCCAGCAACTCATCATAGCAACAGCATAAGGATTACATATGTGCCTCGATCATGTAGGGCAGCTCACGAGGTCTAATTAGTGAAGTACAAGAAGGGGAGGAGAACATCACATAGCTAGTGGTCATGGACCCATGGTCCAAGGGAGACTACTCACAACTCATCCGGGAGGCGTCCATGGTGGTGGAGAGGCTCCCGGTGGTGATCCTCCCCTCCGGCAGGGTGCCGGGAAGAGTTCTCCTGGTGCTCCCGATCTTGGAAGCGCGGCGGCGGCGGAACAGAGATGAGATCGCGAAAAAGGGTTCCGTCCTCGAGGGTTTCGGGACGCGTGTTAAATATATGCCAAAGGGGGGCATCAGCGGAGACCTGGGGGGCCCAGGCGCCCCCCGGCGCGGCCAGGAGGGGGGCCGCGCCACCAGGGCGCCTGGAGCCCTGGTGGCCCCCCTCCGGCCCTACTTCGGCCGTGTGGAAGCTTCCGGAACGCTGATTTTTTATATAATTTTTCCGGGATTTTTCTGGCAGTTTACGTGATGGGAAAACCTGAAATACAAAAACAGCATAAAACAGAAACTGGCATTGGGGTGCACTGAGTTAATAGGTTAGTCCAAATATGATCAAAAGTGTATGGAAGTGTATAAATATCATAGCAATATCACACAAAAGAGGCATGGAGCAAGCATAAATTATAGATACGTTTTGGACGTATCAGCAAGCGGCTCATCGATCAAGCAAAAAGCATGTATGACATGAAGATCAAGTCATGAGAAGATGGATGTTGCATGGCAATGTATCTCGGAAAGGCTATGGAAATGCCTTGATAGTTAGGTATGGTGGCTGTTTTGAGGAAGGATATAATGAGGCTTATGATGACAGAGCGTATCGTGCCAAGGATTTGGATGCACCGGCGAAGTATGTGCCAACTCTCGAGGTGAGAAAGGGCAATGCACGGTACCGAAGAGGCTAGAAAAATATGGCTAGGTGGAAGTGTCAACTTTCGAATACTCACATTAGTCCGAAGAACTCATGCACTTATTATCGGTAACTCTCAATCTAATTAGGAGGTTCACAAAGAGACAAGTACCCCGAGGAGGAGTGTATGGGGGTTTGGTTATCCTTGCGCATCCTCGACTCATGGTACGTGAGTGTACTCTAATATTCGATCCCTCCAAAGATTAGTGATCCATCTAGTAGCTAAAGTTCTCAACTATTTTGTAGGTTTTCGAAAATAAACACGGATTGCCCAAAATACGACATCTATCACTAATAGGCTAAAGCTCTTGACACCAAAAGTTCAGACATTACTCATGGCAATACCTCAAAACTATTGCAAGTTACTACTAAAATTAAATAGCAACCTCAGTTACCTACTTTAAGTTAAGACACACAACTCAGTGCAACAGGCAAACTCTCTTAACAAGATAAACATGAAAACTCAAGAGAGTTCAGCAACCAACTAAACAAAATCTCTTTAAAAAGAAAAGCATGAAAACTAAGAGCTAAACATGATAGCAGCTATGGAAAGACAAAGAACACACACAGCAAAGATAAGCATGAAAATCCTATGTTGTGTTCTAGGTTGAAGTGGAGCGTGTTTCTCTCCCACACAAAGAAAGCTGGGTTCTAACTTGTTATGAACAGCAAGCAAAGCTAAAGAAAACTAAAAAAAAGGAAACTAAGAGCAAGACGCTCCAAGCATAGCACATAACGCATTAAGTGATAAGAATATAGTGGAACGAAAGACGAACTGATAATTGTTGATGGAAAAGGGGATGCATGGGGGCATCCCCAAGCTTGAGTCTTCTTGAATATTTCTTGGGGGTGCACGGGGGCATCCCCAAGCTTGAGCGTTTGACCCTCCTGAATCTTCTTTTATCATCTTCCCTCGCACACTTGAAAACTCCCTTCATACATAACTCATCATAATCTGATTAGCGAGGTTAGTACCCACAATAAAATAATTTTTCCCTACTGGAAATAAAGATAATCTTGAAGAGCTACTGTTTCTCAAGATTGCCAAAAGGTTTTTGCAAAGAAAAAGCAAGCTCAAGGTTTGCAAAACGAAGAAAAGGCAAAACAGGACAGAATCTGTGAAAAACAGACCAACAGGTAGTAAATAATTTTTTCGGGGCACTTCTGCAACTCAAATCAAAAAACTCAGAACAGACGCTCGAAAGCCAATTGTATATAGCACGCTGTCAAAAAAATTCAGATCAGAAAGATGATCTGGTGATTTTATTCGAATTTTTCTGTCCAAGGACAGAATCTGTTTTCTGGACAGCACGTCACAACTTTTGAACTTTCTTGCAATCGGAGGCTAAACTTGGCACAAAGCTGAAAAGAAAAGATACAATGATGATGCTACTGTATTAACAAACATCAAGACACAACAAAAGCAAAATAAAACCTAATTCGTTGTGGGCTGCCTCCCAAAAGCGCTTTCTTTTATGCCTTTAAGCTAGGCATGATGCAAAAAGATCAAGTTGTATCAATTGAACCATCATCAAGATCATCAAAAAGCTCTTCAATAGTACAACTAGTCTTAAGAGGACTTTCAAATAAAGGCCTAATAAAGATACTTCTAGGGAGAAAATGAAAAGGTGGAAAGTCAATGGGAGATTCATTTATAAATTAATCAAAGAGAGGTATTTCTTCCAAAGTCTTCACAGTTTCAACCCTTTTGGCAATAGATGGATTACTTTTGGAACGAGGAGCCTTTGGAACGTAAACGAACTTAGGTTCCTTATTTGCCGGAGTTTCTACCTTTTTGGCTTTGATCGAGGAGAAAGTAGTTCCTAAAGTGTCAAAGATTTCCTCAATCTTGTCTATCCTAGAAGAATCCAAGTCATGGGATTTGATGGCCTCCAAAGTTTTGAGAATCTTATGCACGGAGCTATCAAGCCTATTCAAATTCCCTTGGATCTTACGGTCCAACTCATTTATCTTATTAATGCTTGGCATCTCTAGCTCTATCTTTTCAAGTTTTTTCATAATGTGAGCTAGGGTAATGTCCTCTTGAATGCTAACAACAGGGGGATTTCCAACAAGATTTTCCATAATACTAAGAGATTCCCAAACCGGGGCTTCTAGGAAATTTCCATTGATAGCAGAATCTAGAATAAACCTATTCCAAGAAGTAATTCCAACATAAAAATTTCTAAGCAGGATAGTAGTAGATTGCTTCTTGGTGGCTCTTTTTTGAGAATCATTAATTCTATACCAAGCATCTTTTAGACTTTCACCACTTCTTTGTTTAAAGGTGAGCACTTCTGCCTCACCAAAGGCAAAAGGACCAGACATAATGCCAACTAAAAGCAAGATAACTATTTTTGTGATTTTTGGTAAGGGACACTAAAGCAAAAACTGAAAGGTAAACTAACAAGACTAAAAAGCAAAGATAAAAGATAGCGTGCAACTCCCCTATCTTGAAGAGTGGAGTCCCCGGCAACGGCGCCAGAAACTTGCTTGATGGCTTCTCGCCCCTCGTTGGTTACCCCAAGTGGAAGGTTGAGATGTAGCGTAGCGGCAAATTTCCCTTGGCAAAGGTACCAAGGATCGAATCCCGTGAGACTCCGAGGGTCGACAAGTAGGTGTCAACGGCGCCAGAAACTTAGCGGTTGACGGGACCTGCACACAGATACAGATAACTTTGCTCCCAACGAGTACATAGAGGTTGTCAATCCCTCCGACCTTGTTGTTTACAAAGGATCAAACACAAGAGATAATAATGATAGCTATGACTACAACTAGGAAATAAAAACAGGAAGTAAATAGAAGGTGTGATCAGCGGTGGTAATATGGACCGGGGTCCCATGATGTTCACTAGTGATGTCTCTCTCCCAAAAGACGATAAAACAGCAAAGCAAGGTAAACAAATTACAGCTGGGCAATTGACAGGATTATGTGCGCAAACCAATGCTAACTATGCTGCAAAGAAAGGTAGAGGCTCAAAAGCATGGGCGGTACGCCAAGGCAAGTAGACCGAAATCCATCTGCATCTACTACTAATCATCCACCTTGAGATATCTATCCAGAACATCTCGCTGGTATTAAGTTGCGAATCCCACCCAAAGTGTAAACTCAAAGCAACACACAACTGCATTAAAAGAACTTTGCGTAAAGTAAACAATCCTTGCACCCGCAAGTACAAGCACCGTTGTTTTCTCCCTTGTGGCAACAACACATCCCCTAGACTCATGTTTCTCTCACTCAAGCTAGTCATCAGGGGGCATGAACCCACAATCAAGCATAACGCTCCCTCTTGGAGTTACTACCTACTACTTGGCCAAAGCAATAAACAGCAATGGAGAACATGCAAGAATTACTCAAGAACAAAGATATAAAAGAGGTGAATCAAATATATTACTCAAACACAATCTGAACATAGTCTCAATCCATCAGATCCCAGCAAACTCAGCAAAGCAACAGCAGAAAGATTACATATGTGCCTCGATCATGTAGGGCAGCTCACGAGGTCTAAACCATGAAGAGCAAAGAGGGGAGGAGAACATCACATAGCTACTGATCATGGACCCATGGTCCAAGGTGGACTACTCACGACTCATCCGGGAAGCGTCCATGGTGGTGGAGAAGCTCCCGATGGAGGTTCTCCCCTCCGGCAGGGTGCTGGGAAGAGTTCTCCTGATGCTCCCGATCTTGGAAGCGCTGCGGCGGCGGAACAGAGGCGAGATCGCGAAAAAGGGTTCTGTCCTCGAGGGTTTTGGGACGAGAGGATATATATGTGAAGGGGGGCAGCCAGAGGCGGAGCAGGGGCCCCAGGCGCCCCCTTGGCGCGGCCAGGGGTGGGGCCGCGCCAGGTGGCCGCCTGGGCCTCCCCTGGCTCCCCTCTGGCCCATCTTTGGTTCTTCGCAAAGCTTCATGTACGCTGATTTTTCCTGTATTTTTCCTGGAATTTTTGGAGCGCTTTTAATATGGGGGAAACCTGAAATAGAAAAACAGCAGAAAACAGGAACTGGCACTGTGGTGCACTGAGTTAATAGGTTAGTCCAAATATGATCAAAAGTGTATGGAAGTGCATCAATATCATAGCAATATCACACAAAAGAAGCATGGATCAAGCAGAAATTATAGATACGTTTTGGACGTATCACTTAGCCGCGGTCCTCCAAGCTACGCTACAAGTACAAAGCGGCTCGGTCCTCCGAACTCCGCCACAAGTACAACGTAGCTTGGAATCGCCTAAGTTATAAACATTCCACTCCGAGTGAAGAGCGACCCTCTCACTCGGGGGCTTAGCTGCGACCCCGTGACTCGCCTAAGTTACAACCATTCTACTCCAAGTGAAGAGCAACCCTCTCACTCGGGGGCTTAGCTGCGGTCCTCCAAGCTACGCTACAAGTACAAAGCGGCTCGGTCCTCGAAATCCGCCACAAGTACAACGTACCTTGGAATCGCCTAAGTTACAAACATTCCACTCCGAGTGAAGAGCGACCCTCTCACTCGGGGGCTTAGCTGCGACCCCATGACTCGCCTAAGTTACAACCATTTACCCCGAGTGAAGAGCAACCCTCTCACTTGGGAACTTTGCTGAAGACGTCGACTCGAAGATTCGAACGATCAGAAGAAGAGCGACGAACCAAAGGATCAAAATCAAATAAAAGCCCCACAAAGATCGGGCAAGAGTACTTGGGCCATAGACCCACCAGAGTTTAACGATTACAAATCCACGCGGCATTCCGCGGCAAATAAGATTAATGTATCAAAGTCATGGCTCGGGAAGAGGCGGGCTTGCGGCCGCAACGAATTCGTCCAGATCAATCCCATCGGCGATGCGAGTGGCGGCTTCCAGGAAAGTCTCCATAAACGACTGGAATTGGAGCTCCTTCGTGTTTGCGACCTTCAGCGCAGCAAGCTTCCTCTCCTTCACCTCCCTGCAGTGCACGCAGATCAAAGACAGCGCCACGTCGGCTCCTCCCCGGGCTGCCGACTTCTTCCATTCCTGCACTCGGTCGGGGATCTCGTTGAGTCGAGTCATCAAGGACTCGAGGTCGTTCTCCTGCACGGTCCCCCTCCAGAGCGCAGCGTCGATTCGGGCCGTCACTGCCTTCAGTCGTCCCAGGTAATCCGTGGCCGCAGTAAGGCGGGACTCCAGCCTCAGTATATTCATGGACACCTCGTCCTTCATGATGGAGTTGGTTGGGTCCAAGCCAGGCTCGACCCGTCCAGTCTCCTCTTCGAAGTTACGATAGAACTCTGCACCAAGAACAGCAAGTCGAGTCAACGGATAAGATACGGGTCGACCGATCCAATTTTAACCAAGCCAAAGGAGGCATACCTTCGAGCACGAGGTACCATTTTTTGGTGATGTCGCCCAGATACGCCTCAAGATCAACCCTCTTCAGAAAGAGAGCCTCATACTTGTCATTCAGGACGGCCTTGGACTTCTTCAGCTGAGTCACCTCTTGGTTGGCCACGTCGAGTGAGCCTCTCTGTCGGATTATCTCCTCCTCGAGTGCACCCACGGAAGCCAGCTTCTTCACCGCCAGTTCCGACTTCTCCTGAGCCGCTTGCTGCGCCGCCGCCAGGTCGAGATCCTTCTGCTCCAAGGCTTCCCTCAGTTGACCTACCAAAGCCGTCACTGGACAGATGAACATGAAGGAACACAAGGCACGTCTAGCGAAAAGTCAGTCGACAGAAGACAGGAGTAAGTTACCAGCCGCATGGTCTTGCGTCTTATTCAGGTGGTCCCGAGCCAACTGCAAGTCAAGATTAAGCTGGATTTGCTTCTGCTCAAGATCTGCAAACTTGGTCCCAAACTCGCAAGATTTCTGCATCAACACAACAAAGCAAGATTATAAGACTATAGTCGAGTCAAAACACTCAACCGCAGTCTCGGGGACTACACCCAGTGGGTGCACTGAGCGTGCCCCCACTGGTTTCACTTGGCCAAGGTCAGTCAGGCGCGAGCAAAAAAAACAACAACAAGGAAGTTATATATTAAGACCATGGCCGACCGCCAGCAGTCGACCACGGTCTCGGGGACTACACCCAGTGGGTACACTGAGCGTGCCCCCACTGGTTTCAGTCGGCCAAGGTCAGTCCAGCGCGAGCTCAAAGAAGAGAGGTAAAGAAGAACACCCAGTGGGTGTGGTACCTCACGAAACAAAACAAGCAAATTCTCTCGAAATCAAAGACTACTCCAATGAAGACAACGTACCTGGGCGTTAGCCCGAAGAGCAGAGCTGGCATCGTAAGCCGCCATGCTGGCCTCGTACGCCGCCTTCGTCCTCCCCATCATCACCTCCGCCTGGCGAACGGCTTCTTGAGCCGCCCCCACAGGGTCCTCCGGGAGGCGGTAGGAAGAGAAAAGTACTGATGAAGCGGCGGGCGTCGGGTCAGCCGCAGGCGTAGGCGCTAGATCTACGGCGCGAATCGGCGCTGAGTCGACGGCTGGAGTTGGCGCTGGGTCGACGACCAGGACGGGCGCTGGGTCGACATTCGTCGCAAGCGATGGGTCGGCAGCACCCATGGTCGACACAGGGACGGCAAAAGAGACCGTGGCTCGGGCCGCGTCCTCCTGCCGCTGGGCCCCTGAGCCAGAAGGCGCCTTCCGGCCCTTCTTCCCTGCGCACCGGCGGTCCCCTCCCAACTGCTCCTCATCTTCGTCATCGTCCGACAGCTCTATGACGAGGCGTGGCACTTCGGGTCAAGCAGAGAACTAAGTCAGTCGACCGTCGCCCGCGAAAGAAAAGAAGGATAAGACAAGTCTCATAGAGCCCACACCTGCGCGAGATGTCGCGGCATCCGCGGTTTCCTCGTCGTCTCGACCCCGGTCGATGTCCATCGAGGTCGTGGAAGCAGCGGCTCTGAAAGATTCAGTCAAGAGATGAGTCGACCGAAATTGCAGTCGACCTCCAAGAAACAGAAAGAAACAAGTCCAAGTGGCACTTACGTGGAGGCGATGGGTACATCCACCTTAATCCTGGGCAGGGCCTTTCGGGGCTTGGTGGTGGCGACCTTGGGCTGCTTGGGCGTCTTCTCGGCTGGCTCGGGGGTGGTCGTTCGAGTGCGTTTGGGTGTCTGAGACCCCGAGGGACCCACCTGAGGGCGTGCGGCCCCTGGGTCGTTCTTCTCCTTGGATCGGCGCTCGACACGGGGAGGTGACTCGACCTCCTCCCCGCTGCTATAACCCTCGCTCTCCTCGGTCTCCTCCTCCGACTTCCATTAGGCGGCGTCGCCCGTGCCCTCCTCGCCCTCCTCGCCCAAGTCTCCGTTGGGCAGCGAGTACATCTCGGTATAGATCTGCAAAGAAAAGAAGTTTGACCAAATACCAGTCAGAACCATCAATACAGACCACAAACCAGTCGACAGATATGTCGCTCGAAAGCAGAAGACTAACCTTGTCTAGCAGGTGGTCAGCATCGAAGGGGATGATCCTCCCAGACCCCCTGGGGTTGTCCTTGTTCCCGGTGATGCTCTTCAAGCACCGCACTACGTACTCCGGGTGGGCCGCCTCCGGGTGGACTCGCGACGAGTCGTCGGTGCCGGAATACAGCCACATGGGGTGGTCCCGGGCTTGAAGCGGTTGGATCCTCCGCGTGAGGTACACCTCAAACAGGTCCATCCACGTGAACCCCTCGCGGACTAGCTAGACGAACCTCTCCATCAACATGTCTACCTCGGCCCTCTCGGCCTTACTCACTACCATCGAAGGAGGTGGGCTGGCTCGACCTAGAGTAAATGGAGGAAGGCCAGTCGACTGGCCCAGAGTCGGACTGTCCTTGTAATAAAACCAGGTCGACTGCCAGCCCCGAATCGACTCTGGAAGGTTCATGGGAGGAAAGGCACTCCTATTCCTAAGCTGAATCCCGAGCCCGCCGCACGCCTGGAGGACGTGCGTCTTGCCGTCACTCGGGTTCACCCTCTTAACGGTCTGCGAGCGACAGGTGAAGATGTTCTTGAACAAACACCAGTGCAGTCGGCAACCGAGGAAGTTCTCGCACATAGAAACGAAAGCAGAGAGGAAGGCGATGGAGTTGGGCGTAAAACAATGCAACTGGGCACCGAAGAAGATCAGGAACGCGCGGAAGAAAGGATGCGGGGGCGTAGAAAAACCTCGGTCGACGTGGGTGGCGTGGAGTACACACTCACCCTCCTGCGGCCGGGGCTCGAGCTCTCCTCCCGGCGCCCGCTAGGAGCCGCCGGCGATCAGCCCCTCCTCCTCCAGCTCCTCCAGATCTGCCACCACGACGGTGGACCGGATCCAATCCCCCTAGATCCATCCAGCGGGGAGTCCGGACCTCAACGACGAACTGATCAGGCCAGCTCGCCTCCCCTTCCCCGACGCCGCCTTCTTGGAGCGCTCCATGGCCGCAGTCTTGTCTTTGCCCATGGCTCGCGAGACGGCGGTCGCTGCGGAGAGAAGCAGGAAGGAGCGAGGGCGCGGCGGAGAAACAAGAACGCTGCAGAGAAGCTGAGGCGAACGGGAGAAGATTGGGCGCAAAGTGTCCCCTGCAGCGGGCTCGGTGCGCCTTTATAACGGCTCGGTCGAGTGGCTGACCGGTGGCCCCGAGCAATCCTATCCGATCCCGTAACAGACGCTGATGCGATACGTGGCGAAAAAGGAGGCGCGGGAATCGAGGCGTTCGAACCGCATCCCTCCGATTGATGCCACACGTCCCGCCCCACGCGTTCCCCAAATTTCGAAATCCCCGCCGAATCCGGCGGCCAGATGGCAACCGATTCCGTCGAAAACGGCACGCGCTCACTGCGCCCGACGCCTAGTGCAAAATCCAGTCGACGCAGGGAGTCCAATCGACGCAAGACATCCAGTCGACGCGAGAAGTAACCAATACGTTGACGGCTTCAGAATCGATCGAGGCGACCAAGACACAACTAAGGGAGCCTGTCCAAGTCACGAGCTCCGAAACAATATACCCCAAGGACGCCGAACCAAAACCAGAGCTTCCCTCAGCATCCCCTTGCTCAATCCTCAATCCATTCGGGGTCTACTGACGAGGTTACAAACCTAGGGTAGGGTCACAGGCCTAACCAAGGTACCCCACCCAAGGTCACTACCTTAGAAGATCAAAAGACAAGACCCATGACAGTGGAGACAGTATACTGAGATGGTCCAAGGAGACACTTCACTCGACTGACTCATGTGCGCAAGACGACTCAAGTCCACTCGACCGGATCAAGCACTCGACCTCCGAAGGTCAAGCGCCTCTTGGAACAACAACGGTCCTATATATACTCACTGTAGTAAATGCCTTAATTATCCTTTACTGCGGGCGTTATCAGTAACGCCTGCCTTAATGTACCTTTGAACCCTTGGTTACGTGGAGCATGGCTGCGGTCCTGGCACACTATATAAGCCACCCCCCTCCTCCAGAACAAGGGTTCGCACCTCTGTAACACGCATATACACACCTCAGTCGACCAAGCCTCCGGGCAACGAGACGTAGGGCTATTACTTCCTCCGAGAAGGGCCTGAACTCGCTAAACACCCTGTGTACAACCTCGCCATAGCTACAACCTTGCCTCTCCATTCGTACCCCCTACCCTCACTGTCAGACTCAGAACCACGACAGAAGGTGATGGAGATGTTGGTGAAGATGACGGAGGTGTTGGTGTAGATCGCCGTCACACGATGATGGCCCCGGTGGCACTCCGGTGCCACCGGAAGCGAGGGGGAGAGAGCCCCCTCCTTCTTCTTCTTCCTTGACCTTCTCCCTAGGTAGGAGAAGGGTTTCCCCTCTGGTTCATGGCCTCCAAGGTGGCGGAGGGGCGAGAGCCCCTCCGAGATTGGATCTGTCTCTCTGTCTCTCTCTGTTTCTGCGTTCCCAGATTCTAGCCCTTCACCGTTTCTTAAATTCCCGGAGATCCGTAACTCCAATAGGGCTCATCTTTTGACACAATTTTTATCCAGAAATTAGCTTTCTTGTGGCGAAAGAAGGGCATCAACCGCCGTATACTGTGTCTCAGGGATATTACTACCAGGTATAAACCGGCCAGGAGGGTCCGGTTTAAGTTATCAAGATTGTATTATCAGAAGCCCAGCGAGGTATGGAGTAAGAAATTATAGCCCAGGAGGCTTAAAGCCCATATGACAGGGCCCATGACTTGTAAACCGTCATACTATGTAAACTTGGGATGAAAGATAGAAAGAACAGAAACCGAGGCGGACACGATTATGAGCCGACCTCGGGACTCTGTAAACCGGACCGGGCGTCACCTCTTATATAAAGGGACGACCCAGCGACGGTTCAGGACAAGAAACAACAGCTCGAGACACAGGCAAAGCGGATTCGCTCCCTGGTCATCGAAGCCCAAGCAATACCACACCAAACTAGACGTAGGCTTTTACCTTCATCGAAGGGGCCGAACTAGTATAAAACCCCTGTGTCCTTCGTCCGCTTTAACCCCTTTAAGCTAAACCGAGCGATGGCCTCATGACTAAGTCCTTTTGCTAGGACATCTGCCGTGCTAAATCCACAACAGTTGGCGCCCACCGTGGGGTTATCGCACGATGGTTTTGAGTTCTTGAAGGGAAGCTTTGAAGGGCTCAAGGGCTACGAAGTGGGCCGGATGACTAAAAGTCGTCGCGGCCGAATCTACATCGACGATGCAGGCTGGGGCCCCGAGGCCGATTCAATCGAATACGGGTATCAGATCCCCTTCGGCGGCATCCACATCTTCATCGGCAAGATCGGCGAACCGGGCCCTGAGCCGGACACCTTCCCCAACATCATCGAGTCGGCTCAGCGTGCGAGGCCCGCCCGGATTCAGCCCGCTGTGAAGCACGTCTTCATTGGAGCAGTGCATGGAGTACAAGCGGACGACGGATCTGACTCCGGCGGCGAGACCGTTATTTATTCTGGCAATGAATCTCCCTCCGGAGAGACCGAATCTTTGTATCTGTTGCAGGACGGCCGATCTGAGGGTTGTCCCGATGGCGATAGTATTCCGGATCCCCTCGATCCGCCAAACAGGGTTGCTGTTTTCATGGCCGGATCACAACCCATGCAGCAGCCCTCAACGACAGGGGCATTAACCTCAGAGGCAATGGGAGCTAGAGCTGGAGATCCTCCCCCGTTGCCCTCTGACGCTGTATCCATCTTAGGCGACACTTTGACAACGCTTGCAACAACAGAAGTAGCTCAGGCCGACAAGGAGCAGCATGATGCAGAGATCACTCAAGTGAAGAGCCGGATTGAGCAAGCTAAGTTGGTTCTGGCCACTGAGAAAGCCAGGATGGCTACGAGGCAGGCAGAGCTGGATTCTCAAGCTTATCGGCTCAGGTTAGATCAGAATGCCTCGCAAGAGGTAATGTGGAGAAGACAACGATCTCGTTTGCCGCCGGTTTATGAGGCGAGGAATCTCTTCAGCACGCCAGGCGGAGGGACCAGTAATCATACGGAGATAAACCGGGGAGGAGCACCAGGAACTGGAGCATCGGTTCAGCCACCGGCCGCAGAGCCAAATCGGCAAGTTGTGCCGACCCAGCATGTGCCCACCCCTCCTGGTCATTATTCTAATCCATTGGATAACATAGTTGCTGCCGCTTCACGACTGGCCGCCCTTCCCATTGAAGGTACCTCCCCCATGGCAGTAGAGGCACGACGGGCCAAGGAGTTGCTGGACACGGCGTTAATCCAGCAGCAAGCTTATTCATATAGCCGAGAGAGGATTCATTCAACCCCTCGCCCGAGCCAGAGTTATATGAGGCGTCTGGATGAACCGGCCGTATCAAGCAGCGCATGGAGGCGTCATCGGCAGAGGCAAGATAATCCTGCAGGAGAAGAAGCACATGCACAAGAGGTGGTGGATCAGGCCAGGCACACTGCCCAATACGATGCCCGTCAGGCGACGCCGGTTCATCCCACCGCCACAGTTTAACCGGGGGTCATGTCCAGTTCCCTGGGCGTACAGTGTCTCATCCCCGCTTTGCGGAACGTGAAACTACCCAAAGATTTCAAGGGTCCACGCAAGGTGCCCAACTACACGGCGGATCTGGCTCCGGAGGCATGGGTTTAGAGTTATGAGATGGCCATGGAGATGCTCGACGTGGATGAAGCGGCATGTGCTAAATACTTCACAATGATGCTCGAGGGTACGGACCGGACATGGCTAAAGGGTTTGCCACCTAATTCCATCGGATCATGGGGTGAGTTGCGGCGCCGGTTTATCAATAATTTCAAGGACACGTGCAAGCAGCCGATGTCTGTTGTCGATTTAGCTGCATGCGTTCAAGGAGAGCAAGAGTCCACAAGCAGTTGGGTGCGTCGAGTGTCCGAAATCTTGCACTCCTCCAATAGCATCAACCCAAGTACAACAATCATAACCTTGGAGGGCAATTGTCGGTTTGAACCTTTGAGGCAGAAGTTGGGATGGCTCAAACGTGATTGCAATGACATGGGAACACTCATGGGCGCTTTGGTGAAATACGGAGATTCTGATAACACCAAATATCCAGATGTAGATGGAGACAAGTCAGGGAAGGCGAGCAAGAACGGCAAACCGCCGCAGACCAATCCGGCGGGCCAAGGATACAATGGCAAGCGTAAAGCGGAAGGCAGCTCAGACTTTGTGGCCAATACCAACGTTCAGGACAATGCACAGCGCCTCAAGGGTAGACCGGCCCCACGCAACGAGAGGCCGCCTATTAATCTAGAGCGCCAGTTGAACGTGCCTTGCCCAAAGCACGGAACAGCGGAAAACCCGGCTACGCATCTCTGGAAAGACTGTTTCATTATGCAGGAATTTATGAAGCAGACTAAGTATGATCACGGCCCCCCCAGCGGATCAGGCCCCGGTTTTCAGGGTCCGGGTTATCAAGGTGGTGGATCCGGTTCAGGATAGCACTGCGGTAACAATAACCACAATGGCAACAATCAGCATAACCAGCAGCATGGTCAGGACAGATACAACAACCAAGGGAACCAACAGCGTCAGTAGCAGCAGCAATCCGGCTTTCAGAATAATCCGAAGGAGCTGAGCAGTGGGCAGTATCACGTCTTCACCACGAGCTTATGCAGACGGGATCAAAAGGTTTTAAAAGGGGCAGTGCATTCTGTTGAACCGGCGATACCACGTTTTTTGCGTTGGTCTGAGCAACCCGTTGTGTGGAGCAGAGAGGATCACCCACCCCGGTTTGATAATCCGGGTCAGTTGGCTCTGGTAGTGGCACCACATGTGGGTGGTTACAAGTTCACCAAAGTGCTTATGGATGGAGGCAGCAGCATCAACATCCTTTATTATGAGACTTTTCGGCGCATGGGGCTGGCAGATAAAAGCTTCGACAGTCCAATACAGTGTTCCATGGGGTGGTACCCGGAAAATCGGCTTATCCAGTTGGCAAGATTGATTTGGTGGTCACCTTTGGAGATGAGCATGACTCTAGATCAGATACGGTGACCTTTGAGGTTGTGAAGATCAGGTGCCCATACCACGCATTGTTTGGGTGGCCAGTTTACGCCAAGTTCATGGCTAGGCTGTGTTATGTCTATTTACAGCTTAAGATGCCAGGCCACAAGGGGACCATTATGGTTCATGGGAGCCGCAAAATTGCATTGGAGTGCGAGGAAGGAGATGCATCTTATGCTGAAACGGTTTGTGCTATGGAGGAGCTGAAGTTCTATAAGGACAATGTTGATCCGGCGGATATGTCCCCGCTGAAGAAGCCAACTACAGAGCATGATCCGGCGTTGAAGTTCAAATCGGCTGAGGAGACCAAGCAGGTGGACTTTGTTCCGGGCGATTCATCCAAACAATTCACTATTAGTGCTAACCTGAACCCCAAATAGGAAAGCGCGCTCATCGAGTTCATCTGTGAGAACCAGGATATCTTTGCATGGAAGCCTTATGACATGCCAGGTATACCGAGGGAACTCGCTGAGCACAGTCTTAATATCGATCCTAAGTTTAAACCGGTCAAGCAGTATCTACGCCGCTTCAATGAGGAGAGATGCAAGGCTATAGGAGAAGAAGTGGCTAGGCTTTTGGCTGCAGGCTTTATAGTTGAGGTATTTCATCCAGAGTGGTTGGTGAATCAGGTGCTAGTACTGAAGAAAAATGGAACTTGGAGGATGTGTGTTGATTACACAGACTTGAACAAAGCTTGCCCAACTGATCCTTTTGCTCTCCCCCGTATTGATCAGATTATTGATGCTACGGCAGGATGTGAGCGGCTAAGTTTTTTGGATGCATGTTCAGGTTATCATCAGATCAAGATGGTTGTTAAGGACCAGGAGAAGACAGCTTTCATAACTCCTTTTGGAGCCTTCTGCTATGTATCTATGCCATTCGGGCTCAAGAGTGCCCAGGTAACCTACCAGCGTTGTGTGCAGAACTGCCCACAAGGGCAGATTGGGAGAAATGTCCATGCATATGTTGATGACATTGTGGTGAAATCCAGGAAGGAGGAAACACTGATAGAGGATCTGAAGGAAACCTTCGACAACCTCCGAGTTTACAAAATGATGCTTAATCCGGAGAAGTGCGTTTTCGGTGTTCCGGCAGGCAAACTCCTGGGGTTCTTAGTGTCAAACAGAGGGATTGAAGCTAATCCGGAGAAGATCAAGGCGATCACGTCCCTGGCTAAACCGGCGTGCATCAACGATGTCCAACGCATGGTGGGCCGTATTGCAGCACTGAGCCGGTTTATCAGCCGTTTGGGGGAGAAGGCAATCCCGCTTTATCAGATGATGAAGAAGACAGACAGGTTCATCTGGAGCGACGCTGCTGATGCCGCGTTCGAGGATTTGAAGAAGCAATTGGCAGAGCAGCCAGTCCTTGCTGCCCCGGTTGACAACGAGCCGCTGCTGTTATACGTGGCTGCCAATGCCCGTGCAGTAAGCGTGGTCATTGTGGTAGAGCGCAAGGAGGCATGCAAAGAATATCCGATTCAACGGCCGGTTTACTACATCAGTGAGGTGCTCATTAAGTCAAAACAGAGATATCCACATTGGCAGAAGCTGGTGTATGGAGTGTTCATGGTAAATCGAAAGCTGAAGCACTGTTTTCAGGGCCACCCAATCACTGTGGTCAATTCAGCTCCATTAGGGGATATAATCCAGAACAGAGAAGCCACTGGTAGGGTTGCAAAGTGGGCCATTGAGCTTAGCCCGCACGGATTAAAGTATGTACCCCGTACTGCTGGAAAGTCCCATGCATTGTTGGATTTTATCAACGATTGGACAGAGTTGCAGGCGCCTGAGGAGAAGCCGGATCATACATACTGGACTATTCACTTTGACGGTTCAAGGCAGTTGGAGGGCTCGGGGGCTGGAGTCGTGTTAACTTCCCCACAAGGTGATAAGTTCTGTTATGTCCTCCGTTTAATGTTCCCTTGTACTAACAATGCTGCTGAGTATGAAGCTCTCCTCCATGGTCTGTGGATGGCCAAGGAGATGAACTTGAGCCGGGTTAAGTGCTTTGGTGATTCAGAACTGGTGGCACAACAAGTATCTGGCAAGTGGGACTCCAAGGATCCGCTCATGGCAGCATATCGACGAGAAGTAGACGCTATTGATGGACATTTCAAAGGATATCAGGTGGATCACATAGACCGGCGAAAGAACGAAGCAGCTGATGCATTAAGCCAGCTGGGTTCCCAGCGTAAACCAGTTCCACCTAATACTTTCTTGCATGAATTGCATAATCCATCGGTGCATGTATCTTCAGAGGAGGATTTGGCTGTTCCTGATCCAAAAGCGCAATTGGTTGCAGCACTTCATGTCATTCCGGATTGGACACTCCCTTACTTGGCATACCTGAACCGAGGTGAGTTGCCAGAGGACGAAGTTGAGGCCCGGCAGATAATCCTGCGGTCTAAATCTATGACTATTATCAATGGAGAACTTCATCACCGCAGCATTTCTGGAGCGTTTCGGCGGTGTGTGTCATCAGAGGAAGGCTGTGATATTCTTCGAGAGATTCATGAAGGGGATTGTGGTCATCACGCCGGTTCAAAATCTTTGGTAGCTAAAGCTTTTCGTCATGGGTTCTACTGGTTGACGGCTCACGCCGACGCAGATGACTTGGACAGAAAATGTGATGCTTGCCAAAAATTCTCACGGCGTGCTCATGTACCAGCGCAGGAGCTAAGGATGATCCCAATTACTTGGCCGTTTGCGACTTGGGGGCTTGATATGGTTGGACCCTTCAAGAGATCCCAAGATAAGAAAACCCACTTGTTGGTAGCAGTGGAAAAGTTTACAAAGTGGGTTGAAGCGGAGCCTGTCAGTAAGTGTGATGCAGCAATAGCAGTTCAGTTCATCAAAAAGGTGATTTTCCGGTTTGGCTTTCCACACAGTATTATAACTGATAATGGCACCAATTTGTCCAAAGGAGCTATGAGGAATTCTATCAACGCGAGCATATTCGTCTTGATGTTTCATTAGTAGCTCACCCTCAATCTAATGGCCAGGCTGAAAGAGCCAATCAAGAGATCTTGAGAGGCATCAAACCCCGGCTTATGGTTGCTTTACAGAGAACACCGGGTTGCTGGGTGGAGGAATTGCCTTCTGTCTTATGGAGCATCAACACTACACCTAACAGATCCACAGGGTACACGCCTTTCTTCATGGTATACGGAGCTGAAGCGGTCCTCCCTAGTGATATCCGGCACGACTCGCCACGGGTGGCGGCTTACATTGAAGCGGATAATGAACAAGCAAGACAAGACAGCTTGGACCGGCTGGACGAGGAATGGGACACGGCAGCAGCGCGATCAGCGATTTATCAACAAGACCTGCGCCGGTACCACAACCGCCGGGTTAAGACCAAGATGTTTCAGGAAAGAGATCTGGTGCTCCGGCTCATCCAGGACCAGACAGATATGCACAAGTTATCCCCACCTTGGGACGCTTTGTGGTCAGCAAGAACCTGCACAACGGATCATACTACCTCGTCGACGTTTGAGAACATAAGGACTCACGCACGGCGGAGGAGGAGACCAAGCGGCCGTGGAACATCGCTCTTCTTCGACCTTACTATACTTGAGCCATCGGCTCCGCTTTATGTACAATGTATATATTATGATTATAAAATAAACTAGCGCCACCGGTAAACCGGGAATCAGCCATCCCTTTCACAAAAGAGTATCACATGGGGGCTTCCGTGCGAGGAAGCTTTCCATGGCCTCTTAAACCGGCGCCCTTGATAAAATCAAGGAACCAGTCGTCTTCTCTGCACAAAAGAGTATCACATGGGGGCTTCCGTGCAAGGAAGCTTTCCATGGCCTCTTAAACCGGCGCCCTTGATAAAATCAAGGAATCAGCCATCTTTTCTATACAAACAATAGACACATGGGGGCTTCCGCGGGCAAGGAAGTATCCCATGGCCTCTTGAATAGGCGGCGATATGAAGCCCATCATAAGAGCACTGCTCTGGTTGCTTCGGCAATTTCCACGTGATGATGAAGGGACTAAAGAGGGTTTGATGCCTAGCACGACTCAAACATATGCCCCGACAAGCAATGCTCACATGCTACCTGGGGGCTCTCAGCGAGTTGAAAACCCTTGTAGTGAACACGGCTTGGAAGCCCGGTGTATACACCTAAAACCCCGAATTAACCTGCCTGCATCAAGTAAATCGTGCTGTCCATGTAAACCTGGTATGACCCGTCGAACGTATCACAAGTCAATCCTTCGGGACCCTGAACTTGGTCACGTTAAATTGATGATCATCAAGTGATTACCCAAGCCAAAATCTTTATGAGATTTTGAACATTGGGTAGCTATTGACATTGATGATTTGGTTAAAGATTGTGGATCATCTTAACAGGCTTTGCTAAAATGGTTAATGACAGTAGCCTGGCAGCTCATAAAAAGCCTCGAATTTGGAGCCTGGCAGCTCGTAAAAAGCCTCGACTACATGGTCTTATTTGCCCAAAAACTTTATTTTTCATTTTTTATGTTTTCTCAAATATTTATCATCAAGGTCATTGGTTTTTCAACCAAGTCCATTGATTCAAGACCGGATAACTACAAAGTTGTCGTTGCATCTGTATCTACAGAGCTATAGTCTGGGTCATGATCACCAGCACTAGTTTACCGTTAAATCGATGTTCATTGTAACCCGGATCAGCTTCATAAGCCAACAGAGAGCCAAGGGAGTCATCAACACTCACGTCTTGGATTACTCACGCCGGATTAAGGTTTTCAGATACACTTAATCACAGGTATGATATATGATTGTATCTTGTACACAGTTCAAGTTATTAACTTTGAATCATGTGCTTGGGTAGAATAACCCGTCCGGTGGTAAACCGCCAGGACATTCTTAGCATTGTTTATGCAGATACAGGTCAAACATAAACTGTTGAAACATTACAAGCAGGCGATAATTTAGGAATTGCCAATCAAAAGTAACACCATGAAGGATAATAGTGGGACAAAGACAGTATCTCAAGCTATTCTATTACAAGGCACTGTCAGGCCCATAAGAATTATCAGTTTTTTGCACCAAGTGTTCAACATATGAAGATAAACCGGATCGGCTTAAGACTCTGCTTCGTTTCGCTGGGAAGACTGAGGGTCAGCTTGTTCCGGATCTTTGTCGGCTTCGGGCAGCTGCTGGAAATCAGGGGTGCTCCAGTCAATCTTGGCAAGGGCACGGAAATATACTTCATCGTTTATAAGTGCTGACGGTTCAATGTCAGGAGCGAAGGTATGCTTACGAACGGGTGGAATCAGATTTTCGACGTCATAAGTCGGCCGCTCCACCCGCGAATTCTCTAGGTCATATCCCGAATGATACCTTGTTAAGTCTGCTTCATCAGCAAGCTTACTGGCAAGAGGGCGCATGCCTTTGGTTAAAGCGCGAAGATCCTCAGCAGAGAAGGCTGACCCGTCTTCTTTCAAACTGGGATAGCCATTCATGGCCTTCGCCGGATCAAAGTCAGGAACCCATGCCTTGGCCCGGGTTAACGCCATAAGGGAACCAGCTGTTGCAGAAGATTTCTTCACTTCAACAAGTCGGGCAGGCAAGATGGATAATTTCTCCAGAGTACCTTGGATGGTGGACGGCGCCGGTTTATTGTGCGAAATAGCACTGATGGCCCTCTGAGCACCGGCATAGAGTTGTCCCACCAAGGTATAACCAGCCTTCAGCTTCCTTCGGACATCATCCCCTAGATGAGTCACGCGCCTCCCTGTGTACAAGTGATGAATCAAGCCGGAGAAGTATCAAATAGCAAGGATGAAGCATATGAAAACAAATACTTACCAAAGATGGCAGATGTCATATCGTCTATATGATGTCTTAACCCGGATAACTCCTCCGTCACCGGGTTAAGGGCAGCCTCAACATCCTTTGCTCTTTTTTCTAAAGCAGCCTTCTGTACCTCCGAAGTGGACCGCTCCACTTCAAAATCTTTTTTAAGCTTTTCTATACTAGCTAAAGCAAGGGTAAGCTCCTCCTTGGCTTTAGCCGAAGCAGTCTCTTGAAAGGCCAGGTTATTCCGAAGCTCTGTTGTCTCCGAAGCTCTCCGGTTCAAATCAGCCTGCAGAAGATAGCAAATATCAGATATTCATGAAGAACAGTTCAATCAAAAGTCTCAAGCACATAACAAGTTATGCACTCGACACTTGGGGGCTAATGTACAATTGAAGTGAAGGAAAGCAACTTTTTCAAACAAGTCTCAAGCACATAACAAGTTATATCCTTGACACTTGGAGGCTAATGTAAGGTCATTCTCAAATATGGCAGAAGTCCCGATTCACCCACAATGGAGTAAACCGGTCCTTGGGGGCTACACATGCAAATCAAGCTATTCCAGTTAATCTATCAAAGTCTCGGTTCATCCTAAAGGCTAAACCGGCACTTGGGGGCTACTATGGCCTAATGGTACAGTTACAAGATACAAGCAGAAATAAAAGGCAAAGGGAAAGAAGTTACCTCATATTTTTCCTTCATCATGTTTGCCAAACCGGCCTCGTGGTCGCGGCTGGTGAAGAGCCGGTTTAGATACCCAGAATGGAGCTCCTGGGCACTAAGCTGGGCATAACTGGACAAGTCAGTGCTCCATTTGCCCTTGTCTTTCTGGAGAGCTTCCTCTTTGGCAGTATGTCTGGCCAAGATAACAGGCTCCGCGGGAGCAGTAAAACCTATCCCAGTTATCTCAACATCTTCTGTTGAGGCAGCAGTTGGCCTGGGGGGATCATCGGTACGCACCGGACTAACAGGAGCCAGGCTAGCCCGAGGAGGACTAACATGGACAGGGCTGGCCGGTTCAGCAGCGTTCTCCATGGCGTCACCCCCGGGAGCAGCAAGATCTTCTTGGTCCATTGGGGAAGGATCATTGAGCGGTCAGCGTTCTCTTCCAGAGGATTGGCAGCTTCAACATCCTCTGCCGGTTCGGAAGTGTTTCCGACTGCCAGTTTATTTAATTTTGCCTTCTTGTTAGGCTTGGGCATACTGATAAGATTAAAGGAATAATGAAAATCACAAGTCAAAAAGGAAAGATAAACCAGACATTTGGCAAGACGACTTACCCAGGAACGGTTTTAAGCACCGGGACTTGGGTGGCAGTTGACTCGTTGGAAGAAGACAGAGGAGTTTCCTGATAGTTGGGATCAGACGGTTTAAGAGTATTGCGAATAAGACCTGCTTTTGGATGAAGAATGGTTGGAGTAAGCAAAACCTCTGAGCGGCGTCTTCGAGCTGGCGTGTGGGGTAATCCGGATGATTCAACCACGTGGCCACTATGGCGTGTGGTCCCACGAGCCTCATGCTGCTGTTTCTTCAAAAGAAAGTTGGGATCCAATTGAGCATAAGGGTGAGAAAATGGATATTTCCGGGCTACCCGGCGAATCTTGGATGGCAACGATTCTGAATCGGATCTTGGGAAATTACCTAAACTTCATCCGCTTTACTCCCCTCCGCCGGATCTTGGGAAAAGACATTATTGACATAAATGCAGACAAAGGGAAATCAAAGGATATAAGAGTCAAGCAGTACCTCGGAAGCCGGATCATCTTCTTCGAGGTTTGAACCGGAAGCGGCGACAGGTTTATTCTTATGTTTCTTTATGGCCAAGTTTTTCTTGCGAGTTGGCTTCGCCGGTTTGTCTTGAGCCTTCTTCCAGAAGGGGTCATTGGCCTGTATAAAGGAGTAAAAACATATTGAAGACGAGCAATATAGACGGATTAAGACAAAAGAAAGGGATAGAAGAATCTTACCGATGGCAGTTTATTATTCACACAGAAAGGTGCGAAACCGGTTCGACTGCACTCCTCCAGCGGAATATTCAACATCTTTTTAGCAGACTCAGTAACTTCATTGTCGGGAAGCACTATATCTGTGCGACGTTGAGGGTCCTTCGGAGTACCAGTATATTCACACATTAAGCTTGATAGCCGTCTTAACGGGAGAATACTCCAAGAGAGCCAGCAGCGGACAAAGTCAACCCCGGTTAAACCGTTAGCTACTAAAGCCCTGAGCTTGGAAAGTTGGGGGGGCATATCGAGCCCGGACTTGGGCACTCAGACGCTGCGGCAAAGGGTGATCCGCTGTCAGGCGATAAGGGCGGTAACCCGACAGTGGATTTTCTCCCTCTGGTGAAGTGTCCTTACAGTAGAACCAAGTTTGATTACACTCCTTGGGTGGCTGTGAAGAGTGGCATGAGGAAAGCTGACATCTTTCCTCTTCTAGATGCTCACACCACCAAGTTCAATATGGGGCCCGTCGGAGAATTCAGTCCGGTGATTCAGATGGAAGAAATCCTAGAATAGCTCTACGGACGGCTCCTCTTGCAGATATGCTTCTGAGAAGACTTGGAAGTTGCAGATGTTTGATATGGAATTGGGACCTATGTCTTGTGGATGGAGTTGAAAATTTGCTAAAATGTCGCGGAAGAACTTTGAACCGGGAGGGCTAAAGCCCCGGGCCAGATGATCGAAGAAGTAATGGTATCTCCCTCCTTGGGCTGAGGAGGACACTCTTTCCCTCGGGCCCGCCGGTGCTGAACCTCCTTCGGACCCAGAACGCCAATTGAGGCTGCCTTTTCTAAATCGTCCTCGGTAATCCGGGATGGAACCCAGTTGCAGGCAACAAACTATTTCGCTATGGAAGACATCTTTTTCAAAGAGGGAATGCTGAAAGATACAATACAAGATCCAGTTTATGATCTGCGCTACAATGAACCGACACGTTCTATGAAAGCGTTGATCTAATTGACGGTTTAAGCAAGGGACTAATGGTATCTACTGATCCGGAGCAAGTATGAACGAGACAGCTACCGGTTTATGAATATAGAAGGAGAAAGTTAAACCGCCAATTACAGGAAGCAGGTCTAAATCTAAACCGTCAGCACAAGCAGTATGAGAAACAACTTTCACATTAGCGGAGGTAAAACATGGATCTACGACGCAGGAAAAAACTCGAAATAATTCAAGTCATATTCGTTGAAGGCAGCGAAGATTCCTACAGATCCAGTCTAAGCTAGCAGTATTGGAGGAACTAAGATTATAAAGATGGAGCGGAGTTATGCACACGAGAGTTGGCCTAAAAGTTTTACATCTACGGCTAAGAACTGTCTACGGTGACGATATGCGAAGAACAAGGGTTCGTGGGCAAGCTACAGAGAAACCCTAGAGCTAAGATCTATGGGGAAGAAGAAGTAACGTACCCAAGGAAGCAGAGGACGACGACGAGTCTCTGGACGCGCTCAGGTTGATGCATTGGCCGGGCTTGGTGACGACGACGAGCACGAAGGACGGCGACGGAGCTTGGGCGTTGGAGGACAGAGGAAGACGAAGCAGAGGGGATAAAGAGATGGCCCTTGGCCCTATTTATAGGCCGAAGAGATAAAACGGTAGGCGCGGGAATCGAGGAGACCAAAAATTGGATATGGATTGAGCTGTCGCCTCGATCTTCGGAGCTTTAATAAGTAAAGGTAAAAACAGATGCAGGAATTGAATGCGCGGATGATGTCATGCCGGTTTACCAAGCATGCTGAAGCTGCGGAAATGAAAAGTTGTACAAGACTTTGGAGATTGACATGAACAGGTTCAAATCAATCTGGGGCCTAATGTCAGGGATATTACTACCAGGTATAAATCGGCCAGGAGGGTCCGGTTTAAGTTATCAAGATTGTATTATCAGAAGCCCAGCGAGGTATGGAGTAAGAAATTATAGCCCAGGAGGCTTAAAGCCAATATGATAGGGACCATGACTTGTAAACCGTCATACTATGTAAACTTGGGATGAAAGATAGAAATAACAGAAACTGAGGCGGACACGATTATGAGCCGGCCTCGGGACTCTGTAAACCGGACCGGGCGTCACCTCTTATATAAAGGGACGACCCGGCGATGGTTCAGGACAAGAAACAATAGCTCGAGACACAGGCAAAGCGGATTCGCTCCCTAGTCATCGAAGCCCAAGCAATACCACACCAAACTAGACGTAGGCTTTTACCTTCATCGAAGGGGCCGAACTAGAATAAAACCCCTGTGTCCTTCGTCCGCTTTAACCCCCTTTAAGCTTACCCAAGCGATGGCCTCACGACTAAGTCCTTTTGCTAGGACATCTGCCGTGCTAAATCCACGACAGTGTGGCCACGAGGGCCGAGGGTGCACCCTGGGCAGGGGGCGTGCCCCACCCTCGTGGCCCACATGGGCATCGTCTCGTGTTAGTTTCGCTTCCCAAAATTCACATATATTCCAAAAAAATCTCCGTCCATTTTTATTCCGTTTGGACTCCGTTTGATATGGATATTCTGCGAAACAAAAAACATGCAACAAATAGGAACTGGCACTGGGCACTGGATCAATATGTTAGTCCCAAAAATAGTATAAAAAGTTGCCAAAAGTATATGAAAGTTGTAGAATATTGGCATGGAACAATAAAAAATTATAGATACGACGGAGATGTATCAATCAACTTGATCAACTTGTGTGTCTAGAGGTGCCCCCCTGCCCCTGTATATAAAGGAGCTAGGGGGAGGCGCCGGCCTAGGAGGAGGGCACGCCAAGGGAGGAGTCCTACTCCCACCGGGAGTAGGACTCCCTCTTTTCCTAGTTGGAGTAGGAGGGGAGAAGGAAAGGGAGAGAGGAAGAGAAGGAAAGGGGGGCGCCACCCCCCTCCTTGTCCAATTCGGACTAGAGGGGGAGGGGGCGTGCGGCTGCCTTGGCCGCCCCTCCTCTTCTCCCACTAGGGCGCATGAGGCCCATTTAGCTCCTCGGGGGGTTTCGGTAACCCCCCGATACTCTGGTATATGCCCGAAACCTCCCGGAACCTTTCCGGTGTCCAAACATAGTCGTCCAATATATCGATCTTTACGTCTCGGACATTCCGAGACTCCTTATCATATCCGTGATCTTATTCGGGACTCCGAACTACCTTCGGTACATCAAAACTCATAATACCAATCGTCATCAAACGTTAAGCGTGCGAACCCTACGGGTTCGAGAACTATGTAGACATGACCGAGACTCATCTCCGGTCAATAACCATTAGCGGAACCTGGATGCTCATATTGGCTCCCACATATTCTACAAAGATCTTTATCGGTAAAACCGCATAACAACATCCGTTGTTCCTTTTGTCATCGGTATGTTACTTGCCCGAGATTCGATCGTTGGTATCTCAATACCTAGTTCAATCTCGTTACCGGCAAGTCTCTTTACTCGTTCCGTAATACATCATCTCGTGACTAACTCATTAGGCATATGCTTGCAATGCTTATTATGATGTGTATTACCGAGAGGGCCCAGAGATACCTCTCCGACATTCGGAGTGACAAATCCTATTCTTGATATATGCCAACACCATGAATACCTTCGGAGACACCTGTAGAGCATCTTTATAATCACCTAGTTACATTGTGACGTTTGATAGCACACAAGGTGTTCCTCCGGTATTCGGGAGTTGCATAATCTCATGGTCATAGGAACATGTATAAGTCATGGAGAAAGCAATTACAGTAAAACTAAACGATCATAGTGCTAAGCTAACGGATGGGTCTTGTCCATCACATCATTCTCCTAATGATGTGATCTCGTTGATCAAATGACAACTCATGTCTATGGTCAGGAAACATAACCATCTTTGATCAATGAGCTAGTCTAGTAGAGGCATACTAGGGACATACTGTTTGGTCTATGTATTCACACATGTACAAAGTTTTCGGTTAATACAATTCTAGCATGAATAAAAGACATTTATCATGATATAAGGAAATACAAATAACATCTTTATTATTTCCTCTAGGGCATATTTCCTTCAGGTGCCACTCCCATTCTTACAACTAGGCAAAGGAGCTCGACCACTAGTAACTTCCTCCTTATTGGAGGTAGCATCCGCCACCTTATTAGCGGGATCAACCGGTTCCAACGATGCGGTGGATAATTTAAGGCCTTCAAGAAAATTCTTAAACATGCATTTGGTCTCGGTCGTCATGGAGGTTTTCAGTGTGTCCAAAGCCGCATTGAACTCCTCACGAGAGACCGAGGATCCCCCATCGGCCGTAGACAAGGACAGATTCACACCGGAGTGCTCCTCCCCCTCGACTATGGTGTCAACCATACTCTTCAGATGGTAAAGTCCTTAATAAAGAGACGAGGCTCTGATACCAATTGAAAGGATCGATATGGTTGACTAGAGTGGGGGTGGTGAATAGGCAACTGATTTTTTTTAGCTTTTGTTGACCAAATTAAACTTATCAACAAAATAGGTTGTCTAGATGTGCAACTAAGTGATCAACCTATATGATGCAACACTAGTACTCGTCGGTCCTAAACAAACGGTTTTAAACCCCTTTCCGCGATGGCATTCGGAACCATCGCCAAGTGAGTGTGGGCGATGGGGGGGGGTCCTTCCCACATGACCGAGAAACCGTCGGGGATATGCCGTCCTGGCACACACACTCGGGAAAATGAGGTCGTGTGCAACCGGTGAGCACTCAAATACACACATACGTACAATAATGCTGAAAAAATACAATTATACAGGTGAAATCATTTCTGGTCGTAAGTACATCCCACACAGTCAGTCACCGCTAAACATGTTCGCTCGTACATACATCCGAGATAGTCACTCCAAGGAAAATATTTGCGCAAGGTGGCGTAACGCAAACAGTTTTCAAGAGAATGTCACGTGTGATTGTTCATTGATCCAACACGGTGTATTCCTAAAAACTATGTACGTTACCTGAGGTCATCGCCCACGGTGTTTTCTCATTAACCGTTTGCAATAGGAAAACCCAATTAGCAAGCTAATTGGCCCATTAGCGGGCTAATTGCCCTATTATTAATAATCTATTTACTAATCTAATTGACATTCATATTAAGCACATAATATATTCCATTTCCATATTAAGTAAGCAAGATTTCATAATTGAAATACATCGTATTACAACATGATATAGCTTCAACACTTAGCCACCCCATTACACAACAGCACCAGCAGCAAGTTTCACATGCAACATCTAGAACCTTTCGAAATTAGCATCATAGACGGTACATAGAGAGATGCATCTCATCTGGAAAACTGCTGAAGTGGAAGGCGAATATTGAGCCTTCATTCATGTTGAAGGTCTTTGCAACTTTAGGCCAGTGCCTGTGGATGATTGACCGTCCATCCTTCGACCTCTTCAGGAACACTTAAATATTGAACCGTGGGTGTTGTATGAAAACTTTCCTCGCCTCCTGACCACAGAGGTGGTTTGAGAGGTAATCATCAGTGAATCCTAAAAACAAGGACGTGCATAAATATCTTCTCTATATTGGAAATGGGGCAAAGGAATACAAAAAGGCAAGGTATAATAGTTAGTACCATATTGTAAACCTCAGTGCATCCCATTGTTTCCCTGCACCACATATAAGGTAGTTAGTCATCAGGTTAAGTAAGGGTTCGCATGCTATCAGTAAAATATGTTGATGAAAAATAAGCACATTGTAGATTCATCAGATTAATTCAAGCCACATGGAAAACCCATTTATCCAAATCAAGCATGATCAAGAACTAGGAAATATAGCACTTGTATATGTTTCTCATGTATTAAGTGCAGCTAAATTTGATTTATTCCTCACATGGTATACAATAAGGGAATGCAACCACATCAATTGAACATCGCATTGCATAATTGAACCAAGCAGTTAACTAAACACCACAACAAATGAACCAAATGTTAACTGAGCACCAGATTGCACAATATAACATACTCTTAATAGAAGATCAGACAGTTAACCAAACCAAGCATGCTTAATAACTTGGAGATATAGCAATTGTATTTGTTTCTCATGTATTTAGTACAACCAAATTCGATTTATTCCTCACATGGTATACAATAACAGAATGCAGCCACAACAATTGAACATATCATTGCAAATTGAACCAAGAAGTTAACTAAACACCACAACAAGTGAACCAAGCCACAACAAATGAACCAAGTAGTTAACTAAACACCAATTGAACAATATAACATACTCCTAATAGAATATCAGACAGTTAACCAAACCAAGCATGCTTAACAACTTGGAAATATTACACCCCGAAGAATTGAACATCACATTTGCAGAATTGAACCAAGCAGTTAATTGAACACCACATTGCACGACATATAGAACATATACACTATAGTAGAAGATTGCATGGTAAAAGTAGATAGCACAGTTCACTAGAATTTGTTGAGGAAAGGCAGTAGCTAGCAAACTGAACATGGGTCCTTATAGTGAGCTAATAAGACAAGCCACTCATCATTGTCAGAGATATTGATGATGATTGGCTCCTTGGACATGGAAGAGGGCGAGGCCTCCACATCGTGGGTGCCCTTGTTGTAGTGGTGAGTTGCCTGAGCCACCCCGGGCACCAACCTACTGGCTCTCGAGATGAGCTAAGCACGTGCGTGCTGAGAAAACACCTCGTAGTCTTCGTCGAAGGCATCGACGATGGCCTAGAGAAAACGCGACGGACTGTCATTTAAAGCATCCAACCACGTCGCGGCGTCAGCGAGCGAGGCATCAACGATGGCCTCAACGACGAGGTGCTCCTCCAAGATCTGGGGGTCGGCACGAATGGCAGCCATCGCGACCTCATCCGCGCGTGCGGACGCGATTTGCTTCTCTGCTGCCAAATGCTCCTTGAGGTCCTGGCTATACTGTGTACAACATGGCTTAGGCCAGTGCTTATTTGGTGGAGGGGTCAGTGATTTGGGTGGAAGGTGTCGCGCTCGCATCAGCGATTGGGGCATGTGGGATGTGGAAGGAGGAGGAGGATGGGGTCGGGTGTGGATTACCTACCTAGATAGGCGAGGCCGAGCAGCATGAAGGAGGGTTGCCGGCGAGGAGGCGGCGCGTTGCAATCAAGGAGTGAAGGTTTCAACTTGGAAAGGAAGGCGGAAAGAGGGGAAATGTGGCTTTTGGTAAGGGGGCGGGGAGGTAGATATTTCCGCGGTAGCCAAAAAATTGGAATCGCTTGAGCCAAAAAACTGGCGCGCAAAGTGTCATCAGACACGGTCCCTTATTCAGAGTGGGTTGTAGACTGCAGCCGTCGCAACTTCTTGCGTAAGCCATATGTGTACTATACTCCGATGGTGCTCCAAGATATTTTGTGTTGCATATCTATGATGGCCTGGCTTATTAGGGATGATAGACTTCTCATATCAATAAGGAATTCCTTCTTTTCCGGGAGCCCATTCGGATAGAACTCCAAAGTTAAGCGTGCTCAGCTTGGAGTAGTTTCGGGATGGGTGACCGACCGGGAAGTTGCTCCCGGGTGCGCACGAGTGAGGACAAAGTGTGCAGAAAAGACTAGTATTGATATGTGTGGCCAATCTAGATCCCGCCAGGAGTAACGACCATCGACGAGTATGTCCATGGCGTTACAAGTTGGTATCAGAGCCGACCCTCACGGTTACACAGATGTTTGCGGACAGTTTGCAGTCATGTTGTGCATGATGTTTGTGACCCGTCGTGGCACACAACATGGCACATGTGGTGTCCTGGATGCACAGACGTTTGTGTTAAGAGGGAACGTTCCTGTGGCCCGACGAGGACGTCAGTTCCTCTAAGTGGGGGTGTATGTGATGGCCTGGCTTATTAGGGATGATAGACTTCTCATATCAATAAGGAATTCCTTCTTTTCCGGGAGCCCATTCGGATAGAACTCCAAAGTTAAGCGTGCTCACCTTGGAGTAGTTTCGGGATGGGTGACCGACCTGGAAGTTCCTCCCAGGTGCGCACGAGTGAGGAAAAAGTGTGCAGAAAAGACTAGTATTGATATGTGTGGCCAGTCTAGATCCCGCCAGGAGTAACGACCACCGGCGGGTGTGTCCGGGGCATAGCAATCTCACACGGTTGGTTATAATAAACTGTGTAGGATATACTTGATTTTTCGTCTTGATTTGAGTTACCTAATGGGGTCACAACGGCCATGGACGGTGTTTGAATTGCTAGACCTTTTATCTGTAGTGATCATAAAAGAATTGGAATTATTCAGGGTTCGTTTTGACATTTTTATGCGTTAAGTGAGTTTTCAATGCATTTATGTGCATAATTCAAATTTGAACTACATGCACATGCTCCCATGCATATAAATTGGTTGAAAAAACAAATCTTTGTCCTTGGGTGCATGCTTAGGTCCCATGCAAGAAATGGGAATGAATGTCAAACACCCTGCCACCGTCACTGGC
Organism: Secale cereale; assembly: GCA_902687465.1. Lineage (NCBI taxonomy): Eukaryota > Viridiplantae > Streptophyta > Magnoliopsida > Poales > Poaceae > Secale > Secale cereale. Next base: position 777,774,473 of record LR738711.1, read on the forward strand.
CGCAAACATTGAGATGCCTGGTTTTTAAATTCTAGTAAATCGAAAACTCGTCTGAAATTCATGAAACTTGGCATGCTATCATGGAGCGGCATCAACATGGCGTGGTAAATTTTTTTGTCCCATTTGGGGCAGGTTTGGGTATATGCTTCTGACAAACCAGAGCTTCTCACAACAAGCATGATGGTTTCGGTAGGGAACGCCCCAACTTTGGGGGCGAAACGATATCCATTGCCTCTTATTGCTTTCAAATTTTTTCTCATGTCAACATAGAACAACATGAGTGTTGTGTTACTTTTTGTGATTTTTCGGGGTTCGTTTGGACATTTTTATGCATTAAGTGAGTTTTCAATGCATTTATGTGCACAGTTCAAATTTGAACTACATGCACATGCTCCCGTGCATATAAATTGGTTGAAAAATAAAATATTTGTCCTTGGATGCATGCTTAGGTCCCATGCAAGAAATGGGAATGAATGTCAAACACCCTGCCACCGTCACTCGGTCGCAAACATTGAGATACATGATTTTTAAATTCTAGAAAATCCAAAACTCGTCTGAAATTCATGAAACTTGGCATGCTATCATGGAGCGGCATCAACATGGCGTGGTAAAATTTTTTGTCCCATTTGGGGCAGGTTTGGGTATATGCTTCTCACAAACCAGCGCTTCTCACAACAAGCATGATAGTTTCGGTAGGGAACGCCCCAACTTTGGGGGGGAAACGATATCCATTGCCTCTTATTGCTTTCAAATTTTTTCTCGTGTCAACATAGAACAACATGAGTGTTGTGTTGTTTTTTGTGATTTTTTGGGGTTCGTCATTTTTATGCATTAAGTGAGTTTTCAATGCATTTATGTGCATAATTCAAATTTGAACTACATGCACATGCTCCCGTGCATATAAATTGGTTGAAAAATCAAATCTCTGTCCTTGGGTGCATGCTTAGGTCCCATGCAAGAAATGGGAATGAATGTCAAACACCCTGCCACCGTCACTCGGCACAAACATTGAGATACCTGGTTTTTAAATTCTAGTAAATCCAAAACTCGTCTGAAATTCATGAAACTTGGCATGCTATCATGGAGCGGCATCAACATGGCTTGGTAATTTTTTTGTCCCATTTGGGGCAGGTTTGGGTATATGCTTCTCACAAACCAGAGCTTCTCACAACAAGCATGATGGTTTCGGTAGGGATCGCCCCAACTTTGGGTGTGAAACGATATCCATTGTCTCTTATTGCTTTCAAATTTTTTCTCGTGTCAACATAGAACAACAAGAATGTTGTGGTATTTTTTGTGATTTTTCGGGGTTCGTTTGGACATTTGTATGCATTAAGTGAGTTTTCAATGCACCCGTATGCAAAGTGAGAGCAGGATTTGTGCATCTCTTGAACACAAACGGTTCTTTTGGATGACCCGTGTGAACCACTTACAAATAATTTGGTGCGATTTTCATGTGTCATATTGGGTATGTTGCCATTTGTCAAATTAGAAAGATTGACATTTGTTGATCTAGTAACATTGCCATTTGCCAACCTTGTAACACTGCGATTTGTGAAAATATGAAGCTAAAAATCACTAGAAGTATCTAATTTTTGCAACTAAAATTCAGTAATTAAGCATAGATGGAGGCGAGGAGGCATGTTCAGCCAGACGTGCAGCGGGCGGCATAGTACTATTCGATTCGACAGCGGGCGGCGCAGTTCCCGATACGCCTTTAATGCAGATGAGGGAGAGGGTAGCGGTTCCCGAAATGTTGATCGGCCAATGATGCATCCTCCTTCAATTAGCATCATGTGAATGCATGAGGGAAGTAATGGGAGCACCGGGAAATGAGGCAGCACGATGTGAATGCAACGCAGTTTACACTCATATAAAGGCGCCCCTCCATTGCAATGCATCTACCACATCGTACACATCTAAGCATTTGCCTAAGCACCTACAATAATAAGTGCAACGATGCCCACTCCAGACCCATGGCGGCGATGCGTGCAAGCAGCCAGTGGCTGTGCCAGATGGTCCACGACGCCGTCCTGCGGCATGGCACCGTGGATCATCTCCATACGGTGTTGGTGACCGACTGGTGGATGGCCGCCATCGACACCAGCTACGACTCTCAGTTGGACTTGATGATCGTTCGCACCATCAACAGGTTCACCGTCGTCAGGAAGCTCGCGGAAGACATTGCCGTACTCCTACAGCCCGCGCGCCCGAGCTCCTCATTGCCTACCACCCTAATCGGTCTCCATGGTCAGAACCTCTTTCAAGCACTAGTTGCCCTGCGACTACCAGCTGATGCCACGAAGAATGTCCACCTAGAGGTCGCGCTCACCGCGAGGCGCCTCGCCCTGCAAGAAATCGTCGACCTACACATCCATGTGTACGAGCGAATTATGTACATAGGTATCTACAAGGCCAGTGAGGATGCTACGACGTTGGCCTTCTTCAGCCGGCTGGAAGCCTTGGATGCCTTTGCTGAGAAGCACCTTAACCTCGCCACAAAAGCCGACGCTCCTTAGACGCCAGTCGGTGGCCCGGCCGGCGCACTAAGTTGAGGAGGAGGTCGTACATTGATGGATGCATCTTTCTTCTTGCCTCCTGTAACCACACTGCGATCGCATCATCGTGGCCTTAATTCTTATTATGCTATTGCATTCTCGTTCCAGTCAAAACAGACATGTGCGGTCCCTTTAATTTGCTCAATACAGACATGTCCGTTCCAGTCTTATTTTGATTGGCTTGAATGAAGGTATATCCCACCGTTAGGCGTCGTAGTGCGTTGTGCTCGCCGTTAGGTGCCGCGGCGCGCTCTGCTCGCGTCTGTCGGTGCGCTCGGCTTGTGGACAACTTTTCCTTGCGTGTTCAACTGCTACATGCATATATATATGGTTGCTCGTGCTACCTCTTGAGCATGCGTTGGTTTTTCCCTTAATGAGTAAAGCGTGATGCAGCAAAGCAGCGTAAGTATTTCCCTCAGTTTTGAGAACCAAGGTATCAATCCAGTAGGAGACTACACGCAAGTCCCTCGCACCTGCACAAACAAATAAGAACCTTGAAACCAACGTGATAAAGGGGTTGTCAATCCCTTCACGGCCACTAGCAAAAGTGAGATCTGATAGAGATAATAAGATAAATATTTTTGGTATTTTTGTTGTATAGATTGAAAAGTAAAGATTGCAAAATAAAAGATAGCTAGTTGAGTGAAGATTAATAGGATGGAAGATAGACCCGGGGGGCATAGGTTTCACTAGTGGCTTCTCTCAAGGTAGCAAATTCTACGGTGGGTGAACAAATTACTGTCAAGCAATTGATAGAAAAGCGCATAGTTATGGGAATATCTAGGCGTGATCATGTATATAGGCATCACGTCTGTGACAAGTAGACCGAAACGATTCTGCATCTACTACTATTACTCCACACATTGACCGCTATCCGGCATGCATCTAGAGTATTAAGTTCATAAGAACAGAGTAACGCCTTAAGCAAGATGACATGATGTAGAGGGATAAACTCATGCAATATGATATAAACCCCATCTTTTTATCCTTGATGGCAACAATACAATACGTGCCTTGCTGCCCCTGCTATCACTGGGAAAGGACACCACAAGATTGAACCCAAAGCTAAGCACTTCTCCCATTGCAAGAAAGATCAATCTAGTAGGCCAAACCAAACTGATAATTCGAAGAGACTTGCAAAGATATTTAAATCATGCATATAAGAATTCAGAGAAGAACCATATATTGTTCATAGATAATCTTGATCATAAACCCACAATTCATCGGATCTTGACAAACACACCGCAAAAAGTATTACATCGAATAGATCTCCAAGAAGATCGAGGAGAACTTTGTATTGAGATCCAAAGAGAGAGAAGAAGCCATCTACCTAATAACTATGGACCCGAAGGTCTATGGTAAACTACTCACAACTCATCGGAGAGGCTATGGTGTTGATGTAGAAGCCCTCTGTGATGGATTCCCCCTCCGGTGGAGCTCCGAAAAAGGCCCCAAGATGGTATTTCATGGGCACAGAAGGTTGCGGCGGTGGAAATAGGGTTTCGTGATGCTCTCGGATGTTTTCAGGGTATATGAGTATATATAGGAGGAAGAGGTACGTCGGTGGAGCTACAAGGGGCCCATGAGGGTGGGGGGCGCCTACCCCCTGGGCGCGCCCTCCTATCTCGTGGCCGCCTCGTGGCTTCATTGGCGTGTATTCCAAGTCTTCTGGGTTGCGTTTGTTCCAAAAACAATCCTCGCGAAGGTTTCATTCTGTTTGGACTCCGTTTGATATTCCTTTTCTGTGAAATACTGAAATAGGCAAAAAACAACAATTTGCACTGGGCCTTGGGTTAGTAGGTTAGTCCTAAAAATAATATAAATGTGCATAATAAAGCCCATTAAACATCCAAAACAGATAATATAATAGCATGGAACAATAAAAAAATATAGATACATTGGAGACGTATCAGCTCACCGTTGAGGCGACCGCAGAGCGCTCTGCTTGCGTCCCTCCGCGCGCGCTCTGCCAACGGTTGGGCATGTGCACGATCACGTCGGGGGCCACGTATGCATGCGGTTGCACCGCGCATGTTGCCACACGATGCAGTTACGAGTGACACGATGGAGTTACGCGCTGCAAATTAGAACTGCCATCAGGGCCTGCCAATATTCCTGGCCATCCGGCGTGCCCTTTAATTCCCGCGGCCATTATAACCTTAGTCTCTTCAACCTTTTGATCGCGCCCCACAACACAACAAGCACACCCACGACGAAACATAGAGAGGGGATGTCCAGCGGCGCTCCAATGGAGTTCGACGAGCATCGAGTGCAGACCCACGCGAGGGAGACGGGTCTCTTGGTGGTGTACACCATCGACCCAGCCGTGGTGGACGACTACATCAACAACGTTGAGCAGTTGCTTTCTCGAGACAAGTACAAGGTGGTCAACATCAACCTCCAGTACACCGCCGGTCATCCCGGCATAGTTCACAAGGTTGCAGTCGCCCAGTTGTGCATGCGCCATCATGTCCTCATCTACCACTACTGCATGGCCACAGAGATTTGCGACCGTTTCAATAGGTTTGTCAACAGTATTGACTACAAGTTCGCCAGGGTGGAAACCAAAGACGATGTAAATGCGCTCAGTGTTACGGGCTTGGCATGCAAGAGCCTTGTCAAAATCCATGACCACTACAGGGTCTGGGGCAGCACGAAGAAGGACTCCCTGGTCGAACTCGCCTTGGCTATCATCGACCCCTACTACGAAAAGATGAAGCAGGATGCCCAGAGAACAAGTCCCCTATCCTAGCACAGGGCCTGGATGCGGCAACTAGATGAACCCCACCTCAGGTTCGCGGCCAAGAGCGTGTACACATGCTATGAGATGTACAGGCGGATCCTTAACATGAGGAAGTGCCTCGTTGCCCAAATCGATGAGCCCGGATCGAGCCACAAGCAGAGCAAGCGTCACAAGAAGTAGATGATGATCAAATGATCATTTATGCTAGTTAATCATGCATGTAATATATAGTTTACTTTATTGGTGTGTGGAAATGTCATGTGTGAAGTAGCCACCTATGTAATTATGCATGTAATAGTTTACTTTGGTGTGTGCAAATGCCATGGTTGTAGTAGCCACCTATGTAAGTGGATGTTTAATTTGGTTATGCAAGCATATCCTTATAAGTGTGTGTGTGTGTGTGTGTGTGTGTGTGTGTGTTGTTGTTGTTGTTGTTGTTGTTGTTGTTGTGTATGCAATCCTATCGCACAACACACACGTCTTGTTAAGTTGAACCGTTTCTGTTCTCTTGCCTAATCACAAACAGTTCATCCGAGTGAACCGTATGATGTAGATCGCACACACTTTGATCGGGCTGACCGTTTCTTTTGTGTTGCCTAATCACAAATAGTTCATCCGAGTGAACCGTATACTGTACATCGGACACACCTTCATCTGGCTGCCCGTTTCTTTTGTTCCTCCTCATCGAAAACGGTTAATTGAACTGAACCATATGCCCTGAATCACACACGCGACTAAAATCTGAACCGTGTTTGATGCATCCTCCATCGCAAACGTTTTGCACTTTTTTGATGGTTTTTTACACCACCGTTTGCGATTATGGCATCGCACACAGTTTCATCGAAGGGTCTCTGATCGTAGTGTCACGTTAGCAGCAATGTGCAGTAGTGCAACAACAACAAGCACACAAGCAAACAAGGGATACAACACAATAAAGCTTGCACAAGTAAGGTAAGAGATAACCAAGAGTGGAGCTGGTGGAGACGAGGATGTGTTACCGAAGTTCCTTCCCTTTGAGAGGAAGTACGTCTCCATTAGAGCGGTGTGGAGGCACAATGCTCCCCAAGTAGCCACCAGGGCCACCGTATTCTCCTCACGCCCTCACACAATGCGAGATGCCATGATTCCACTATTGGTGCCCTTGAAGGCGGCGACCGAACCTTTACAAAGAAGGTTGGGGCTATCTCCACAACTTAATTGGAGGCTCCCAACGAAACCATGAAGCTTAACCACAATGGAATATGGCTCCGAGGTGACCTCAACCGTCTAGGGTGCTCAAACACCCAAGAGTAACAAGATCCGCAAGGGATTAGTGGGGAGGGATCAAATTTCTCTTGGTGGAAGTGTAGATCTGGGCCTTCTCAACCAATCCCTAAAGAATCAACAAGTTTGATTGGCTAGGGAGAGAGATCGGGCGAAAATAAGTTTTTGGAGCAATAATGGAGCTTGGGGGAAAGAGGTGGTCTTCTTGGGGAAGAAGACCCCCTTTATATAGTTGGGAAAAAGATCCAACTGTTATCCACTTACTCAGCCCGCACGACGTGGTACTGCCGCACCACACTGCGGTACTACCACTGCCGGTTGCGGTACTACCGCAAGTGCGGCACTGGCCAGAGATAGACCTGTTGCACATGGCAACGAGCAGTAGAACCGCCGGAGCGGTACTACCGCGCGCCGCTACGGTAGAACCGTAAGGCAGGCAACACTAGCCGTAGAGGAGGCACGGAAGTAAAAAATACTTCCGTACCTACTTCCACTGAGGAAGGACCTGTGCAAAATTCCGCCACGGTAGTACCAGACCGGGATCATGGTACTACCGCGTGGGGCGGATGTAAAAAATTACATCCGTGCCTACTATCGCGTGCATCTGCGTCAAGGCTTGAGGAAGCGGTACTACCACTCGCTGGAGCGGTACTACCGCTGGCCCCTGCGGTACTACCGCTCCCGTGAGTGGTACTATCGCATGCCATAGAGGTTTTAGCCCTTGGTAGCCTTCGGATCGCAAATGCACGGATAAGCGGATGGTGCTCCGTCAAAGCGAATGAAAGGTGGTGCAAATGAACAGATGTGTACGTGATAATTCCACCCTAACCTTTCCTAAGCGGACCCCCTCTTAATAGTACGGCTTTCCTACAACTCAAATCCACCAAAAGGAAACGTAGAGAACAGCCATCTTCGATAGACTCCGAGGGGTACTGAATCATCTTATGCCTAGACATGAGATATCTAAAATGCTCAATGCACACGATTAGTTTGCAAAACCATTGTCATCAATCAACAAAACCACTTTGGGAGAAATATGCCCTTACACCACTCTCCAAAAGGTAATAAATGGTGCGTTGATGATGAAATCCTTGCTCTTGTGCTTCAAGTGACAGTCTTCCCAACACTCAACCCTCTCTCACAGATTGGAAATGATGAATATGATTTGAGTGGAAAGCAACTTGGGGAAGGCTAGAGATCAAGATTCATGTGGTAGGATTGGTATATCTTGGTCTAAACACATGAGCAGGTGGTTCTCTCTCAAAAATGTGTAGTGGAAGTGTAGGCACGTTTTGATGGCTCTCTCACAAATGGAGATGGGGGTGGATGGGTATACATAGCCTCCACACAAAATCCAACTGTTCCACACAGTTTACCAAACTCGACGAGACCGAATAGGTGAACTTGGTGAGACCGAAGTAGTTCAAAATGTGAATGTTAGGAATCTCAGTGGGACCGACATGATCAACTCGGTGGGACCGATGTGCTAGGGCTAGGGCAAAACCTCATCTCGGTGGCGCCAATTGAACTCGGTGATACCGATTATAGCAATTAGCAATACAGAGAATTGGTCAAGCAAACTCGGTGGGACCGATCGCTCATTTCGGTGAGACCGAAACATTACAATAGGATCACTGAGAGTTTACCAGGCAACTCGGTGGGATCGATCGCTCTTCTCGGTGACACCGAAATGTTACGAAAGGACCACAGGGAGTTTGCAATGCCATCTCGGTGAGACCGACATCCGTACCGGTGTGACCGAATTGTCTAGGGTTTCTGGCAGTGGCTATGTCAAATGAACTCGGTGGCACCGGAGATAAAATCGATGGGGCCGAGTTTGACTTTGTGTTTTGAACATATGTGGAAGAAAATGGCTGAGGGTTTTGGAGCAATATCACTAAGCACTTGAGCAACCAGATCATTAAGCAAACCTTCATCCCCTTATAATAGTATTGGCTTTCCTATAGACTCAATGTGATCTTGGTCACTAAAATGGAAATGTAGAGTCTTGAGCTTTTGCCAATCTTTGTCCTTAGCATTTTGAGGGGTCCACATCTCTAGTCCATGCCATGCCAATCATTTAACTTCCTAAAATATTTAACTTAAATGGATATTAGTTCAATGAGCTATATGTTATTATTAATTACCAAAACGACCTGGGGATTAGTTGCACTTTCAATCTCCTCCTTTTCGGCAATTGATGACAACATATAGATCAAAACTTCGACAGATGATAAAGGAATGAAATACATCATCACTTTGAGAAGTATGTGATAAGCAAGAGCTCCCCCCTAAATTTATGCATTATTTAAGATTTTCTTTTGAATGCAAATGCATAATTGATTAGGATCATGGGTTACTCTTCCATGTCACATACATCTTGGTGGAGCGCTCAAAACGATAAGATTTAAGCAACAAGCACACATCACCAAAACAAACAAATGAATGATCATACACAATCATGCAAGCACACATTAAGCATAGTACGATCAACAACATAAGTATCTCACGAGCATAAGAAAATTGTAGCAATAACCAAACGAACTGAGTAGCAAGCAAAAACGAACAAAGGAAAGCAAAACTATCTCTCCCGAAGCCTACGGGTCTATACACTTTCTCCCCCTTTGGCAACAAGTTACCAAAAAGCTCGAAAATGCATAGTGCTATACGGAACTGTGGGCACGATCTCTGGAATCTGCTCAAGAAGTCTTCTCGCTAGTGGCTCCGGTGTACGTAGACGACGTGGAGATAAGAGCATCTGCAAACGCTTTAGACAAAATCTGTGGAGTTGGACGAGTTGACACTAGAGGAACAACTGTGGCAGTGGCTGCAGGTGTTGAAAGTGTAGGCCTGGGCTCGACAACTGGCACAGCTAAAGAACTTGGTCCTCTTGGGACTCTCTGAATGCATTAGTGGTATCCCTATCCTATGCATCTTCCTTAAGCTTCTCCAACAGTTTGTATCTCAGTGATCTTCACATCAGGATCATAGAATTTGGTTCCAACAATCCTCTCAAGACTCTCTTGATTTTGAGTCAGGCTGGCCAGGATCTTCTCAATCCTGAGAGTGGCCTCAAGGAGATGGCTGAGTGTCGGGGTAATTGACCATGGGTACCCCGAAGACGGCGAGACAATATGTAAGACATCGGTGCTAGCAAAGCCCCTCAGTCCGACTGCTCAGGCCGTCTCGGGATGCCCCCCTGTCTGACTGCGCGGGCCGGCTTTCTACTCGGCTGCCCGGCTGCATGATACGTCTCCAACGTATCTATAATTTTTTATTGTTCCATGCTATTATATATCCTTCTAGGATGTTTTATGGGCTTTTATATACACTTTCATATGATTTTGGAAACTAACCTATTAACCCAGAGCCCAGTGCCAGTTTCTGTTTTTCTTCGGTTTTAGGGTTTCGCAGAAAAGGAATATCAAACGGAGCCCAATTGACCTGAAATTTAACGGAAGAAGTTTTTGGACCTAAAGAAGCCCAGGAAGTGTTGGCGGGGAACGAGAGGACCCACGGGCTGCCCACGAGGGTGGGGGGCGCGCCCCCTGCCTCGTGGACAGCCCGGAGACCCCCTTTGCTTGGCCCCAACTCCAACACCTCCTATATATACTGAAACCTCCGGAAAATAACCTAGATCGGGAAATCCGCCACCGAAAGCCTCTGTTGCCACCAAAAACCAATCTAGACCCCGTTCCGGCACCCTGCCGGAGGGGGAAACCCTCACCGGTGGCCATCTTCATCATCCCGGCGCTCTCCATGACGAGGAGGGAGTAGTCCTCCCTCGGGGCTAAGGGTATGTATCATTAGCTATGTGTTTGATCTCTTTCTCTCTCTCTCTCTCTCTCTCTCGTGTTTTTGAGATGGCATGATCTTGATGTATCGTGAGCTTTGCTATTCTAGTTGGATCTTATGATGCTTCTCCCCCTCTACTCTCTTGTAATGGCTTGAGTTTTCCCTTTGAAGTTATCTTATCGGATTGAGTCTTTAAGGATTTGAGAACACTTGATGTATGTCTTGCATGTGCTTATCTATGGTGACAATGCGATATCACGTGATTCACTTGATGTATGTTTTGGTGATCAACTTGCGGGTTCTGTGACCTTGGGAATCTATGCATAGGGGTTGGCACACATTTTCGTCTTGACTCTCCGATAGAAACTTTGGGGCACTCTTTGAAGTTCTTTGTGTTGGTTCAATAGATGAGTCTGAGATTGTGTGATGCATATCATATAATCATGCCCACGGATACTTGAGGTGACAATGGAGTATCTAGGTGACATTAGGGTTTTGGTTGATTTGTGTATTAAGGTGTTATTCTAGTACGAACTCTATGATAGATTGAACGGAAAGAATAGCTTCGTGTTATTTTACTACGGACTCTTGAATAGATCGATCAGAAAGAATAACTTTGAGGTGGTTTTGTACCCTACCATAATCTCTTCATTTGTTCTCCGCTATTAGTGACTTTGGAGTGACTCTTTGTTGCATGTTGAGGGCTAGTAATATGATCCAATTATGTTATTATTGTTGAGAGAACTTCCACTAGTGAAAGTATGAACCCTAGGCCTTGTTTCCTATCATTGCAACACCGTTTATGATCACTTTTACCACTTTCTACCTTGTTGTTTTTATATTTTCTTATTACAAAAACCTATATCTACTATCCATATTGCACTTGTATCACCATCTCTTCGTCGAACTAGTGCACCTATACAATTTACCATTGTATTGGGTGTGTTGGGGACACAAGAGACTCTTTGTTATTTGGTTGCAGGGTTGTTTGAGAGAGACCATCTTCATCCTACGCCTCCCATGGATTGATAACCTTAGGTCATCCACTTGAGGGAAATTTGCTACTGTCCTACAAACCTCTGCACTTGGAGGCCCAACAACGTCTACAAGAAGAAGGTTGTGTAGTAGACATCACTGCACATGGCAGTCGGACAGGGCACCCGCCCGCTCAATCCGACTGCTCCCCTAGCCGACTGCTCCAGCCAGCCTGCTACGCGGAGTCAACAGCGACACCAACACCGACCCGACAACGACAAGACGACCATACCGCGGACGAGACAGCCGTACCCGGGCACTGCTTAGCAATAGTGGAGCACTGTAGCAGGCGTAACGCGTCGCATCACATGACGTCACAAATAGTGTAGATGGTGGGTGGGCCACCACCCACCATGCCCATGCCTACTCATAACCCACAAGTGTAGGGGGTCGCAACAGTCTTCGAGGGTAAAGTATTCAACCCAAATTTATTGATTCGACACAAGGGGAGCCAAAGAATACTCTTAAGTATTAGCAGTTGAGTTGTCAATTCAACCACACCTGGAAACTTAGTATCTGCAGCAAGGTAGTTTAGTAGAAAAGTAATATGGTAATAGTGGTAACATCAATAAAAGTAACGGTAGTGTTTTTGTAGTTTTTGTAATAGTAGCAGCGGAAAAGTAAATAAGCAACTAGCAATATGTGAAAAGATCGTAGGCATTGGATCGGTGATGGGGAATTATGTCGGATGCAATTCATCATGTAAAAGTTATAACCTAGGGTGACACAGAACTAGCTCCAGTTCATCAATGTAATGTAGGCATGTATTCCGAATATAGTCATACGTGCTTATGGAAAAGAACTTGCACGACATCTTTTGTCCTACCCTCCCATGGCAGCGGGGTCCTAGTGGAAACTAATGGATATTAAGGCCTCCTTTTAATAGAGTACCGGACCAAAGCATTAACACATAGTGAATACATGAACTCCTCAAATTACGGTCATCACCGGGAGTGGTCCCGATTATTGTCACTTTAGGGTTGCCGGATCATAACACATAGTAGGTGACTATAGACTTGCAAGATAGGATCAAGAACACACATATATTCATGAAAACATAATAGGTTCATATCTGAAATCATGGCACTCGGGCCCTAGTGACAAGCATTAAGCATAGCAAAGTCATAGCAACATCAATCTTAGAACATAGTGGATACTAGGGATCAAACCCTAACAAAACTAACTCGATTACATGGTAAATCTCATCCAACCCATCACCGTCCAGCAAGCCTACGATGGAATTACTCACGCACGGCGGTGAGCATCATGAAATTGGTGATGGAGGAAGGTTAATGATGACGATGGCGATGATCTCCACTCTCCGGAGCCTCGAACGGACTCCAAATCAGCCCTCCCGAGAGAGATTAGGGCTTGGCGGCTCCGTATCGTAAAACACGATAATTATTTCTCCTTGATTTTTTTCTCCCCGAAAGTGAATATATGGAGTCCGGGGTATGTCGGTGGAGCATCAGGGGGGCCACGAGGCAGGGGGGCACGCCCAGGGGGAGGGGGCGCGCCCCCACCCTAGTGGACAGGGTGTGGCCCCCTGACGTGGTTCTTTCTGCATATATTTTTTATATATTCCAAAATAATTCACTGTGAATTTTCAGGTCATTCTGAGAACTTTTTATTTCTGCACAAAAACAACACCATGGCAATTCTGCTGAAAAAAGCGTCAGTCCGGGTTAGTTCCATTCAAATCATGCAAGTTAGAGTCCAAAACAGGGGCAAAAGTGTTTGCAAAAGTAGATATGTTGGAGACGTATCAACTCCCCCAAGCTTAAACCTTTGGTTGTCCTCAAGCAATTCAGTTGATAAACTGAAAGTGATAAAGAAAAACTTTGACAAACTCTGTTTGCTCTTGTAGTTGTAAATATGTAAGCGAGCATTCAGGTTTTCAGCAAAGATCATGAACTCGCCACATTCACAATAACTTTCAGGTCTCAGGTCTACTCACATCAATGGCATAATCAACTAGAGTACAATTATAATAAACCTCGGATGACAACACTTTCTCAAAACAATCATGATATGATATAACAAGATGGTATCTCGCTAGCCCTTTCTGAGACCACAAAACAAAAATGCAAAGCACCTTTAAGGATCAAGGACTGACTAGACATTGTAATTCATGGTAAAAGAGATCCAGTCATGATCATACTCAATGAAAATTAATAGTAATACATGCAAATGACAGAGGTGCTCTCCAACTGATGCTCTTTTAATAAGAGGATGATGACTCGGCATAAAAGTAAATAGATAGGCCCTTCGTAGAGGGAAGCAGGGATTTGTAGAGGTGCCAGAGCTCGATTTTTAAATATAGATGAATAACATTTTGAGCAGTATACTTTCATTGTCAACATAACAACCAAGAATCTCGATATCTTCCATGCTACACACATTATAGGCGGTTCCCAAACAGAATGGTAAAGTTTATACTCCCCCAACCACCAACAAGCACACTCCACGGCTAGCCCGAAACAACGGGTACCGTCCAAACTAGCAACAACCCTGGGGAAGTTTTGTTTAATTATTATGATTTGAGCATGGGACTGGGCATCCTGATTACCAGCCATTTTCTCATGAATGATGAGCGGAGTCCACTCATCGTGAGAATAACCCACCTAGCATGGAAGATATAGACAACCCTAGTTGATACATGAGCTGTTCGAGCATACAAAACAGAATTTCATTTGAAGGTTTAGAGTTTGGCACATACAAATTTACTTGGAACGGCAGGTAAATACCGCATATAGGAAGGTATGGTGGACTCATATGGAATAACTTTGGGGTTGATGGAAGTGGATGCACAAGCAGTATTTCCGCTTAGTACAGGTGAAGGCTAGAAAGAGATTGGGAAGCGACCAGCTAGAGAGCGACAACAGTCATGAACATGCATTAAAATTAATCAACAGTGAATGCAAGCATGAGTAGGATATAAATCACCATGAACATAAATATCGTGGAGGCTATGTTGATTTTGTTTCAACTACATGCGTGAACATGTGCCAAGTCAGACCACTTGAATCGTTCAAAGGAGGATACCACCCCATCATACCACATCACAACCATTTTAATATCATGCTAGCACGCAAGATAGAGCATTATAAACTCTCAGCTAATTAAGCATGGCATAAGCAGCTATGATCTCTAATTGTCATTGCAAGCATGTTTCATTCATAATAAGCTGAATGAGGAACAATGAACTATCATATTTAAAAAAACAAGAGAGGTCAAGTTCATACCAGCTTGTCTCATCTCAATTAGTTCATCATATATCATCCTTATTGCCTTTCACTCGCATGACCGAACGATGTGGATAATAATAATAGTGCACGTGCATTGGACTAAGCTGGAATCTGCGAGCATTTAATACAAGAGAGAAGACAAGGTAATATGGCTCAAGGTTAAATCAAGAAGAAATCATATGAGAGCCACTAAGCATTTTAATCATGGTCTTCTACTCTTGACCCCCAAAGAAAAGAAAAGAAACTATTTACACGGGAAAGCTCCCAACAAGCAAAAGAAGAACGAGAAATTTTTTTGGGTTTTCTTTTAATTGCAGCTACTACTGGCAAGGAAAGTAAACTTGCTAAAGGCTACAACTAATATATTTTTTTCTTAAGGTTTTTCTAACACACAAGAAAAAGAATTGAAACTAGCATGGATGGTACAATGAAAGAGTGTGAGTACCGACGACTAAAATAAGTGTGTGAGCATGAATGTAAAGTCGGTGAGAAACACATACTCCCCCAAGCTTAGGCTTTTGGCCTAAGTTGGTCTATGGCCACGGATCGAAGCTACTCCCTCTAGTGTACTGAGATGTGTCCTCTCGGTGCCACTGGTTGGCAAGCTCATCCAGATCCCACCCATAAACAGACTGACGGTAAGGATCGAGTGGTGGCTCCGGCTCAGGCTCTGAAGCTCGTGCTTGGCTCTGGTGCTTGTAGAAGGCATCTAACGTAATAAGATATATGCCTGTAGACAGATCAAACAGAGATGGTGCAGGCAAGGTAATAATCTCACAATATTTTTCATCAAACCTCAATTTATAAGTAAGCAACTTCTCCTTGTCTTTAACAATAAAATCATGTGCTATCATGCTCTTATAATCTAGATAAACAGGGGCAAGCAATTTTTCTTCCTTCTCATGATGCCTAATAGGTATTCTAAAATGTTCAGCAAGGCGAGAAGCAAAGATGCCTCCAAAGACGGGGCCTTTGGTGCGGTTCAGACTTAATCGTTTAGCAACGAAATCACCCAAGCTAAAAGTTGTGTCTCGAAACAAAGCACGTCGCAAGATAACAATATCAGGGGCACTAAGATTCCCACTGTTCCCACGACCAATTAAACATCTACTAGCAAATAAAGCAAAGTAGCGTAGAACAGGGAAATGTATACTAGTGATTCTTGCCCGTGAGACTTGTCTAGTTTCCCCTACAGCTATCATGTCAATAAACCCTTCAACTTCTTCACGACATGGTTCATCAAGTCTACCTTCAAAGGGTATCTTGCATACTTCACAAAACTCAAAGAATGATATCTCCTTAACCTCATCATATAAGCGAAACTCCATTGTAGGTGGTGTTTTCTTAGCATGAAAATGAAAATTTTACGTGAAGATATTAGCGAGTAAGAGATACTGTTCACGCTGGTCGTGGAGGAAGTCGGTGAGGCCTGCATTGTTTGCCCAATAATAAAAGTCTTCATAAATCCTGGCGGCTCTCATGAACTCATTACAAGGCCATTCACACGGCCGAACTTCCGTCATGCGAGGAAGATTATATTTGGGCTTCTTATTTTCTTCTTTCTTCTTATCCTCTGAACTTTTACTAGAGGAGCCCCTCAACAATCTCTTTATCATTTTCCTCCTCTGAAAATTTCTGAAATTTTTAGTAACTCAAAATAAAAGTGAACCAAACTCAACAAGATTGATAGCAACAACTCCTACAAGTGCCTAGGGACTATATCATGCATTAAAACTACTTGGGACCAAAGAAATTTGACATGCAAGCTCAAGAACAAGGTCACCACAACAGCAAAAATTGAAATAAATAAAGCACTAGAACAAAAACTAATTGGACCAATGGAGGAGTCACATACCAAGGAACAATCTCCCCAAACGGTTTGGTGAATGGTGCTTTGAGCAAGGAGATCGAAAATGGCAGCAAGATGAGCTAGAACTCGTGCTTGAGCTGGGTAGTGATTTTTTTCGAAGGAAGAAGAGAATGGGTGCAGGAATAAGTGGAGGGGGGCCACGTGGGGCCCACAAGGCAGGGGGCGGGCCCTGTGAGGGTGGGCGCGCCCTGGACCCTCGTGGCCAGGTGCTGGCTCCCCTCGTTGTATTTTCTGTGCCATATATTCTCAAATATTCTAGAAAAAATCATATTTAATTTTCAGGGCATTTGGAGAGCTTTTATTTTTGGGGTATTTTTTATTGCACGGATAAGTCTGGAAACAGACAGAGAATACTAATTTTGCTTTATTCATTCTAATTAATAGAAAGTAAAAGGAGGATACAGAAGGTTGTGCTATCTAGATTCACCTATCTCATATTCATCAAAAGGAATCCATTAACAAGGTTGATCAGGTCTTGTTAATAAACTCTTTCCGAGTAACATGAAACCAGAGAATTTTCGAATAACACTAGGTTACCTCAGTGGGGATATGTATGTCCCCAACAATAAGAATATCATATGTCTTCTTGACATTAGGAAGAGGAAATTCAAAACCTCCAATAGTAATAGTTGAAGTTTTTCCAATATAATTGATACTCTGGACATGAGGTTATTTCCTCGAAAAATGTACCGTATGCTCATTACCATTGACATGAAAAGTGACA
Source organism: Secale cereale (assembly GCA_902687465.1). Taxonomy (NCBI): domain Eukaryota; kingdom Viridiplantae; phylum Streptophyta; class Magnoliopsida; order Poales; family Poaceae; genus Secale; species Secale cereale. The sequence goes on from LR738711.1 coordinate 777,791,709, forward strand.
TTGCCTTTGTTGCAATCAATAACAGCCCCTGCAGTATTCGAAAAGGGTCTACCAAGGATAATAGACATACTATCATCCTCGGGAATATCAAGGATAACAAAGTCCGTTAGAATAGTAACATTTGCAACCACAACAGGCACATCCTCACAAACACCGACAGGTATAGCAGTTGATTTATCAGCCATTTGCAAAGATATTTCAGTAGGTGTCAACTTACTCAAGTCAAGTCTACGATATAAAGAGAGAGGCATAACACTAACACCGGCTCCAATATCACATAAAGCAGTTTGTACATAGTTTCTTTTAGTGGAGCAAGGTATAGTAGGTACACCTGGATCTCCTAGTTTCTTAGGTATTCCACCTTTAAAAGTGTAATTGGCAAGCATGGTGGAAATTTCTACTTCAGTTATCGTTCTTTTATTGGTAATAATATCTTTCATATACTTAGCATAAGGATTTGTTTTAAGCACATCAGTCAAACGCATATGCAAAAAGATAAGTCTAATCATTTTAGCAAAGCGCTCAAAATCCTCATCATCCTTTTTCTTGGATGGTTTAGGAGGAAAAGGCATGGGTTTCTGAACCCATGGTTCTCTTTCCCTACAGTGCTTCCTAGCAACAAAGTCTCTCTTATCATAACGTTCATTCTTTGATTGTGGGTTATCAAGATCAACAGCAGGTTCAATCTCTACATCATTATCATTGCTAGGTTGAGCATCATCATGAACATAATCATTAATATTATCACTAGGTTCATGTTCATTACCAGATTGTGTCTCAGCATCAGAAACAGAGATATCATTGGGATTCTCAAGTGTGACAGCTACAGGTTCACTAGAAGCATGCAAAGCCTTACCATTTTTCTTTTTCTTCTTCTTAGAAGAACTAGGTGCATCTAAATTAGTTCTCTGAGAATCTTGCTCAATTCTCTTAGGGTGGCCTTCAGGATACAGAGGTTCCTGAGTCATTCTGCCACCTCTAGTCACAACCCTAATAGCATTATCATTTTTCTTACTATTTAATTCATTGAGCAAATCATTCTGAGCCTTAAGTACTTGTTCTACTTGAGTGGTAACCATAGAAGCATGTATACTAGTAAGTTTCAATTCACCTTTAACTCTAGACATATAATCACTCAAGCGTTCAATCATATAAGCATTTCGTTGCAGTTGTCTACCAACATAAGCATTGAAGTTTTCTTGTTTCACAATAAAATTGTCAAACTCATCTAAGCATTGGCTAGCAGACTTATAATGAGGGATATCACCTTCATCAAATCTATAAAGAGAATTTACCCTTACTACCTACGTCGGGTTATCAAGACCATGTATTTCTTCAATAGGTGGTAAATTCTTAACATCTTCAGCCTTAATACATTTTTTCTTTCATAGATTTCTTTGCCTCTTGCATATCTTCAGGACTGAGAATCTTTAATACCTTTTTCTTTCATAGATTTCTTTGCCTCTTGCATATCTTCAGGACTGAGAAATAGAACTCCCCTTTTCTTCGGAGTTGGCTTAGGGGCTGGTTTAGGAAGTGTCCAATTATTTTCATTGGCCAGCATATTATTCAATAGTAATTCAACTTGATCAATCTTTCTTTCCCTGAAAACACAACCAGCACAACTATGCAGGTGGTCTCTGGAAGCATCGGTTAGTCCATTATAAAAGACATCAAGTATATCATTCCTCTCAAGAGGATGATCAGGCAAAGCATTAAGTAATTGGAGAATCATCCCCCAAGATTGTGGGAGACTCTCATCTTCAATTTGCACAAAGTTATAAATTTCCCTTAAGGCAGCTTGTTTCTTATGAGCGGGGAAATATTTAGAAGAGAAGTAATGCATCATATCCTGGGGACTACGCACACAACCAGGATCAAGAGAATTAAACCAAGTCTTAGCATCACCCTTTAATGAGAAAGGACATAACTTAAGGATATAGTAATAACGAATCTTTTCATCATTGGTAAACAGGGTGGCTATATCATTCAACTTAGTAAGATGTGCCACAACAGTTTCAGATTCATAGCCATGGAAAGGATCAGATTCAACCAAAGTAATTAACTCAGGATCAACAGAGAAATCATAATCCTTATCAGTAACAAAGATAGGTGAAGTAGCAAAAGCAGGGTCATGTTTCATTCTAGCATTCAAGGACTTTTCTTTCAGCTTAGCTAATAATTTCTTAAGATCATATCTATCGTTGCAAGCAAGAAAGTCTCTAGCAGTTTCTTCATCCATAACATAACCCTCGGGAACAACAGGCAATTCATATCTAGGGGGAGAAGCTTCATCATCACTTTCATAAATATTATCAGTTTCAATATTTGCATTCTCCCTAACCTTAGCAATTTGTTCATCTAGAAATTCACCTAGTGGCGAAGTATTATCAGGCATAGAATTAGTTTCATCATACATAGCAGAAGTGGCATCATCAAGAACATATGACATATCAGATCCAATAGCAGGAGTAGGTGTCGCAAATTTACCCATAACAGATGGTGAATCAAGTGCAGAGCTAGATGGTAGTTCCTTACCTCCCCTCGTAGTTGAGGGATAGATCTTGGTTTTTGAGTCCTTCAAATTCTTCATAGTGATCAACGGATATAAATCCCAAGTGACTTAAAGAATAGAGCTATGCTCCCCGGCAACGGCGCCAGAATATAGTCTTGATAACCCACAAGTGTAGGGCATCGCAACAGTTTTTGAGGGTAAAGTATTCAACCCAAATTTATTGATTCGACACAAGGGGAGCCAAAGAATACTATTAAGTATTAGCAGCTAAGTTGTCAATTCAACCACACCTGGAAACTTAGTATCTGCAGCAAGGTAGTTTAGTAGCAAAGTAATATGGTAATAGTGGTAACAGCAATAAAAGTAACGGTAGTGTTTTTGTAGTTTTTGTAATAGTAGCAGCGGAAAAGTAAATAAGCAACTAGCAATATGTGAAAAGCTCGCAGGCATTGGATCGGTGATGGGGAATTATGTCGGATGCAATTCATCATCTAAAAGTTATAACCTAGGGTGACACAGAACTAGCTCCAGTTCATCAATGTAATGTAGGCATGTATTCCGAATATAGTCATACGTGCTTATGGAAAAGAACTTGCATGACATCTTTTGTCCTACCCTCCCGTGGCAGCGGGGTCCTAGTGGAAACTAAGGGATATTAAGGCCTCCTTTTAATAGAGTACCGGACCAAAGCATTAACACATAGTGAATACATGAACTCCTCAAACTACGGTCATCACCGGGAGTGGTCCCGATTATTATCACTCCGGGGTTGCCGGATCATAAGTCCATAGTAGGTGACTATAGACTTGCAAAATAGGATCAAGAACACACATATATTCATGAAAACATAATAGGTTCAGATCTGAAATCATGGCACTCGGGCCCTAGTGACAAGCATTAAGCATAGCAAAGTCATAGCAACATCAATCTCAAAACATAGTGGGTACTAGGGATCAAATCCTAACAAAACTAACTCGATTACATGGTAAATATCATCCAACCCATAACCGTCCAGCTAGCCTATGATGGAATTACTCACGCACGGCAGTGAGCATCGTAAAATTGGTGATGGAGGAAGGTTGATGATGACGATGGCGATGATCTCCACTCTCCGGAGCCCCGAACAGACTCCAGATCAGCCCTCTCGAGAGAGATTAGGGCTTGGCGGTGGCTCCGTATTGTAAAACGCGATAATTCTTTCTCCTTGATTTTTTTCTCCCCGAAAGTGAATATATGGAGTCCGGGGGTACGTCGGTGGAGCATCAGGGGGCCCACGAGGCAGGGGGGCACTCCCAAGGGGAGGGGGCGCGCCCCCCACCCTCGTGGACAGGGTGTGGGCCCCCTGATGTGGTTCTTTCCGCAGATATTTTTTATATATTCCAAAATAATTCTTCGTGAATTTTTAGGTCATTCCGAGAACTTTTTTATTCTGCACAAAAACAAAACCATGGCAATTCTGCTGAAAACAGCGTCAGTCCGGGTTAGTTCCATTCAAATCATGCAAGTTAGAGTCCAAAACAAGGGCAAAAGTGTTTGGAAAAGTAGATACGTTGGAGACGTATCACGTACCTAGCTTACATCCTAAGCTAGCTTATCCTATATATAGTAGCACACATCCATCCATCTAGGAGGGCGACAAGGCCACTCACGGGAGATCAAGGCTCTCACGGCCACACTTGGCCAGGCACGCTAATTTGGCTAGAGGCAACGGCCACCACGCCACATGCATATACGAGATCAGTTTCCCATGGCACTGATCTCAGATACAGCTCCAGGAGCACTCTATACCAGATATACTAGATATACTCATACATACATGAGTAGGGATGTTATCTCTCCGGAGAGCCCCGAAGCTGGGTAAACCACCGCTTGCTACTCGCATACCCGTCCTCGGATATTTCAGCGGCAGTCTTGCCCTCACCTCAAGCCACCATGTGGCATCTGTCGCCTCACTGACCCCCCGTGAGAATACCATGACAGTTGGCGCCCACAGTGAGGCAAGCTGCTGCTGGAATTGCAGTCCAGGTGGGACCCTCTTCGTCATCTCCGCCACAGCGTCGCACCGTCTCTCCGGCGGCCCTCGAGAGCTCGACATCGACATGCCACCAGGGAGGCCGCGCGGGACGACGCGTCCTCGTTGTCGGCCTCGGCACCGAGCGCCTTCGCCATGCTCGCGGAAGTTGCGTTCTCCCTTTTTGTGCAAAATCCCCATGCTCTTCCCTGGCTGGAGCCTTTGTGCAAATCCACCAATGGCCGATCGATCCCCATGGCCAGCACCTCCGTTCCTCTATCCACTGCACCATTTTTCGGCCTTGTGCCTACACTACCATGGCTAACAATACCAGCCTATGCTCATGGCCGCACAGATCTCGTTCCTCTCCGGCCTAGTAGTAAGACAAAAAATGAAGAAAAAAGCACCAGACGGCCCCCGTTTCGCTCTGCCCCTGCACCCCCGCGGCCGGCTGCGACGCGCCCGCTGGCGACCAGCTCCACCGCGCCCGGGCGGCTACACGCCCTACGCCACCCCTCGCACAGTGTGGCTCAGCGCCGCACCGCCTCGCGCGTTTCGACGGCCGGCTGCACCGCTCCCCACCCCGTCTCCGCGCTGCTCGGCTCCACCCTCACCAGTCGGCTCCGGGCCCACGCCGGGTCGTCGCCGCCCACGGCCGAGTGCTTCGCACCGGTCGGCTTTGGGACCCCTCCGCTGTCTGCATCCCGTGTGCGTGGCCCCGTCCGCACCGCACACCCCCAGTCGGCTCCCCCAGTGCTGGGTCTTCCCCGCCTTGCCGCATGGCCGGGTCGCCGCCTCCTCTAGCCCAGGTCGGCTCCTGCCCGAGGCCGCGCGCCTTCGCTCGCGTCGGTCGCCCTTCTCCCACTCCGACCACGCAGCCGCATCGACCTCTACGGCAGCTGCGGCTCCTCACTGCCTCCCCGTGCCGGCTCGGCCACGCTCGTCCGCCTCCGCCCGAGGCCGCCCGCGCTTCCGTGCGCCATGCCGGCTCCCCTGCCGTGCCTCTGGTCGACCTGGTCGTGAGCCTCTGCTGCCGGCTCCCGCTCCAGGGTCGAGTGCCATGGCCGGCTGTGCCCCGTGCGCCCCCGCCGGATCCCGCTCCAGCCACGTGCTATGGCCGAAGCCTGAAGAAAGGAGGCAAAGAGAAAAGAAAGAAAAGAAAAGGCCGATTGCCAACTAGCCGGTTGAAGAAAAGTCTTCGGGGCAGCTATTAAAAAAATGAGTCCACCTGCTCCGGATAAGTCAAAGGCCGGCTGTCTAAGACGCCGGCTGGGTCAATGCAGGGGGCGTGTCGTGGATTTAGCACGGCAGATGTCCGGGTTAACGGACTTAGGTGTGAGGCCATCACTCGGGTTAGCTTAAAGGGGTTAAAGCAGACGAAGGACACAGGGAATTTTATACTAGTTCGGCCCCTTCGATGAAGGTAAAAGCCTACGTCTAGTTTGGTGTGGAATTGCTTGGGCTTCGATGACCAGGGAGCGAATCCGCTTTGCCTGTGTCTCGAGCTATTGTCTCTTGTCCTGAACCGTCGCCGGGTCATCCCTTTATATAGGAGGCGACGCCCGATCTGGTTTACAAAGTCCCGAGGCCGGCTCATAAACGTGTCCGCCTCGGTCTCTACTCTTTCTATCTTACATCCCAAGTTACATGGTATGACGGTTTATAGATCATGGGCCTTATACATGGGCCCTAAACCTCTGTGGGTTATAACCTTCTGCTACATACTCTACTAGGCTTCTGATAATATAATTTTACTAGCGTAATCCGGACCTTCCTAGCCGGTTTATACCTGCTAGTCATATCCCTGGCATTGGGCCCCAGATTGATTTGAACTTGTTCATGTCAGTCTTTGAAGTCTTGTACGGATTTTCTTTCCGCAACTTGTATGCTTCATAAACCGGCCATGACGTCATCTCCTGAAATCGCTTCAATCTGTCGTGACATCATCTGCGCATTTAACACCCGCATCTGTTTGTTACCTTTCTTTATTGCCGCACCGAAGATCGAGGCGACAGCTCAATCTTTATCCAATTTCTGGCCTCCTCGATTCCCGCGCTTGCCGTTTTATCCCCTTGGCCTATAAATACAGCCGAGGCACATCTCTTTTCCCCTTCTGCTTCTTCTTCCTCCGTCTCCAGCGCTCGAACCTCCGCCGCTGTTCTTCGAGCTCGCCGTCGTCCACAAGCCCGGCCGCTGCATCGACGTGAACGCGTTCAGAAAACTTGCCGCCGTCCTCTGTTTCCTCGGGTACGCTATCTTCTTCCCCATAGATCTTAGTTCTAGGGTTTCTTCTGTAACTCGCCGCGAACCCTCGTTTCTTCGTAGTTCATCGCCGTAGATTAGTTTTAGCTATAGATATAAAACTTGTCAGGTTCGACCTTCATTCATGCGCTTCCACTCCATTGTTTATACTTTAGCTTCCCCAGCACTGCTAGTTTAGATTAAATCTGTAGAGAACTTCTACTGCTTTCACTGAATATGACTAGTATTGTTCTATCTTTTTCCTGCGCTGTAGATCCATATTTTACCTCTGCTTCATGTAAAAGTTGCTTCCCACACTTTAGATCTGCAGCTTGTCCGCTTATATCGCCGGTTTAGTCATAACTTGTGCTTCATATGCTTGCCCCGACGGTTTAGGTTTTTAAGCCTACTTCCATAATTGACGGTTTAACTTTTTCCTTCTACTGCCATAAACCGGTAGCTGTCTCGTTCATACCTCGTTCCGGGTTAATAGATACCATTAGTCCCTTGTTTAAACCAACAATTGAGTCCATATCTTCATAGAATGCGCCGGTTTATATCTAGTAGCTGGTAAACCAGATCTTGTATTATATTTCCAGTGCTCCTTTGGAGAAAATGGCTTCCACAGCAAAACAATTTTTTGCCTGCAACTGGGTTCCGTCCCGGATTATGGAAGACAATTTAGTAGAGGCAGCCTCAATCGATGTCCTGGGCTCCAAAGAAGTTCTGCACTGGTGGGCCCCTGGAAATGAGTGTCCTCCTGAGCCTAAAGAGGGAGAAATCATAGTCTTCTATGATCATCTGGCCCGGGGGTTTAGCCCTCCCAGTTCAAAGTTCTTCCGTGATGTGTTAGCCGCTTTTCAACTCCACCCACAGGATATAGGCCAAAATTCTGTATCAAACATCTGCAACTTCCAAGTCTTCTCGGAAGCATACCTTCAAGAGGAGCCATCAGTGGATCTGTTCTGGGAGTTCTTCCATCTGAACTGCCGGACTGAGTTTTCTGATGGGCCTCATACTGAGCTTGGTGGGGTGAGCATCCAGAAAAGGAAGGACGTCAGTTTTCCTCACGCCACTCCTCATAGCCACCCTAAGGATTGGAACCAGACATGGTTCTACTACAAAGACACTTCGCCAGAAGGAGAAACCCCACTGCCGGGTTATCGCGCTTACCGTCTGGCGTCAACTCATCCTTTACCGTAGCGTTTGAGCGCCCAAGACCGGTCTCGATATGCCCCTCAACTTTCCAAGCTTAGGGCCTTCGTGGCGAACGGTTTAACCGGTGTGGACTTTGTTTGATGCTGGTTATCTTGGAGCATTCTTCCCTTAAGCCGGCGCTCAAGCTTAATGTGTGAATATACTGGCAATCCGGATGATCCTCAGCGTCACACCGACATAGTACTTCCTGATAACAAAGTTACTGAGTCCGCAAAGAAGATGTTAAACATCCTCTGGAAGACTGCAGCAGGACCGGTTTAGCTCCTTTCTGTAAAAACAACAGGCCACCGCCGGTAAGACTATTTTGCTCCTTTCTTTTCATCTTAACCTGTTCATATCAGTTGTCTTCAACATGTTATCATTCCTTTGCACAGGCCAACGATCCTTTCTGGAAGAAGAAAGCTCAGGATAAACCGGCTAAGCAATCACGCAGGAAAACCTTTGTCGTAAAGAAGAAGAAAACTGTTGCCGCTTCTGGTTCAAACCCTGAAGAGGATGATCCGGCTTCTGACCCTTATGTTTTTTGATATCCTTTTGTCTGAATTTATGTTAATAATTCATTCCTTAGGACCTGGCGGAGGGAAGTAAAGCGGAGGGAGTTGAGGTAATTTCTCTCTCATCTGATTCAGAACCGTTGCCACCCAAGATCCGCCGGGTATCTTGGAAATATCCATTTTCTCACCCTTATGCTCAATTGGATCCCAACTTTCTTTTGAAGAAACAGCAGCATGAAGCTCGCCGGACCACGCGCCATAGCGGCCATGTGGTTGAATCGTCCGGAATACCCCTCACGCCAGCTCGCAGACGCCGCTCAGAGGTTTTTCTCACTCCAACCCTCCTTCATCCAAAAGCAGGCCTTATTCGCAAACCTCTTAAACCATCTGATCCCAACTACCAGGAAGCTCATCTATCTTCTTCCGGCGAGTCAACTGCTACCCAAGTCCCAGTGCTCAAAACCGTTCCTGGGTAAGTCATCTTTCCAAACGTCCGGTTTATCTTTCCGTTTTGACTTTGTGATTCTCACGACTATCTTGACCCTTTATCAGAATGCCCAAGCCTAGCAAAAAGGCAAAAGCAAATAAACCGGCTGCTGAGAACACCACTGCTGAACCGGCCGAGGACCCTGAAGCGGCCAATCCTCCAGAGGAAACTGTTGAAGTTCAGCACGATGATCCCACCCCAATGGATCGTGAAGACTTTGTTGCTCCGGGGGGTGATGTCATGGAGAACACGGTTGAACCGGCAAGCCCTGTCCGGGTTAGTCCTCCTCGGGTTAGTCTGGCCCCTGTTAGTCCGGTGCACACTGCTGATCCTCTCCAGCCAACCGCTGCCTCGACAGGAGATGTTGAGATAACCGGGTTAGGCTTCACTGCTCCCACAGAGCCTGTTATCTTAGCTAAGCATACTGCCAAGGACGAAAAACTTCAACAAGATAAAGGGAAGTGGAGCACAGACTTGTCAAGTTATGCTCAGCTGAGTGCCCAAGAACTCCATTCTGGGTATCTGAACCGGCTCTTCACCAGCCGTGACTATGAAGCCGGCTTAGTCAACATGATGAAGGATAAATATGAGGTGACTGTCTTTCCTCTTGCTTTCCGTTTCTGCTTTGTAATTTGCAATCCTACCTTTAGGCCATAGTAGCCCCCAAGTGCCGGTTTAGCTTCATTGCAGGTGAACCGGGACTTTACTTATGTCTGAGAATGAATGTACATTAGTCCCCAAGTGCCAAGGTCATAACTTGTTTATGTGCTTGGGACTTGTCTAAAAAAATTTGCTTTCCTTACTTCAATTGTACATTAGCCCCCAAGTGTCAAGTGCATAACCTTTTATGTGCTTGAGACTTTGAATAATCTGTCCTTCGCACACGTTTGCTTTTCTTGCAGGCTGGCTTGAACCGGAGAGCTTCGGAGGCAATTGAGCTCCGGAATAGCTTGGCCTTCCATGAGACTGCTTCAACCAAAGCTAAGGAAGAACTTGTCCTTGCTTTGACTAACATGGAAAAATTGAAGAAAGATTTTGAAGCGGAGCGGTCCAAATGGGAGGTGAAAAGGGACGCTCTAGAAAAAAGAGCAAAGGATGCCGAAGCCGCTCTCAATCTGGTTACGCAGGAACTATCCGGGTTGAAACAGCAAATAGAGAACATGACTTCTGCTATCTTCGGTGAGTATCTGTCTTCGTATATTTGTATCCTTGCAATCTTTGTTTCGCTCCGGTTTAACTCGCCAATTGCATACAGGGAGGCGCATAACTCAACTTGGAGACGATGTCCGGAAGAAGCTCAAGCTTGCTTATACCCTGGTGGAGCAGCTCTACTCCGGCGCTCAAAGGGCTATCAGTGCCATGTCGCACAATAAACCGGTGTCGACCACCATCCAAGCCACCCTGGAGAAGCTATCTGTCTTACCTACGCGTCTTGTTGAGGTGAAGAAGTCTGCTGCACGAGGTGGCTCTCTCATGGCGTTGACCCGGGCCAAAGCATGGGTCCCCGATTTTGATCCAGCGGAGGCCATGAATGGCTACCCCAGCATGAAAGAGGACGGGTCAGCCTTCTCTGCTGAAGATCTCCATTCTTTGACCAAGGACATGCGCCCTCTTGCCAGTAAGCTTGCCGATGAAGCAGATTTGAAAAGGTATCATCCGGCTTACGATCTAGAAAATTCGCGGGTGGAGCAGCCGGTTTACGACACTGAAAATCTGATCCCACCAGTTCGTAACCACACTTTCGCTCCAGATATTGACCCTTCAGATCTTATCAATGATGAAGTGTATTTCCGTGCCCTCTCCAAGATTGACTGGAGCGCTCCTGATTTCGAGCAATTGCTTGAAGTCGACGAAGATCCGGATCAAGTTGACCCTCAGCCTTCGCAGCATGCTGAAGAAGAGGCCTAAACCGTCCCGGTTTAACTTTTAGATGTTGAATACTTTGTCAGAAACTTTTGATCCATTCGGGCCTGCAAGTGCCTTGTAATAGAATAGTTCAAACGCTGCCTTTGCCCCAGTGTTATGGTACTATTTGCATTGGCATCTCCCAATTTAATCTTATGTTTGCAATGCTTTAACATCTTATATTACATGTGCCTACATGAACGAAGCTAAAAAAATGTCCTGGCGGTTTACCACCGGACGGATTATACTGCTCTGATATATATATCAAAGGAATAGCTTTTGAACTGTATATAAAACACAAACATATACCATACCTCTAATTAAGTGTGCTTTGTCGACCTTAACCCGGTAGGAATTATTGAAAGCGCAGGCGCTGATGAGGCCCTTGGTTCTCTTGTTTGGCTTAGCCTGATAGCCGATCCGGGTTATGATGAACGCCGGTTTAACTCTCGCTTGTGTTCATGACCCAGACTTTAACTTTGTAGATATATGGTCAATCCTTGTAGTTGCCCAGTCTCGCATCAATGGACTTGGTTAAAAAACCAACGATCTTGATGACAAAGATTTGTGAAATCATAAAAAATAGAAATAAGGTTTTTTGGGCAAATAAGACCATGTAGTCGAGGCTTTTTACGAGCTGCCAGGCTCCAAATTCGAGGCTTTTTATGAGCTGCCAGACTACTGTCATTAACCATTTTAGCAAAGCCTGTCAAGATGCTCCGCAATCCTTAACCAAATCATCGATGACAAGCTACCCAATGTTTCAAAATCTTGTAAAGATTTTGTCTTTAGGTAATCAACTCGATGATCGTCAATTTAACGTGGCCAAGTTCAGGGTCCCGAAGGATTGACTTGTGGCAGGTTCGACGGGTCATACCAGGTTTACCTGGACGGCGTGATTTACTTGAGGCAGGCAGGTTAATCCGGGGTTTTAGGTGCATGCACCAGGCTTCCAAGACATGTTCACTACAAGGGTATTCAACTCTCTGCGAGCCCCCTGGTAGTGTGTGAGCCGTTTTGATCATCGGGGCATATGTTTGAGCTGGGTTAGGCACCAACACTCTCTTTTACCCCTCATCATCATGTGGAAATTGCCGAAGCAACCAGAGCAGTGCTCTTATGATGGGCTTCATACCGCCGCCGGCTCAAGAGGCCATGGAAAACTCCCTTGCCCGCGGAAGCCCCCATGTGATTCTTGTTTGATAAGATGGCTGATTCCTTGAAGTATCAAGGGCGCCGGTTTAGGAGGCCATGGTAAGCTTCTGTAGAAACTCCCATGTGATACTCCTTTGAAGAACACGGCTGATTCCTTGATTCTGTCAAGGGCGCCAGTTTAAGAGGCCATGGAAGGTTTCTTTCGAAGCCCCCATGTGATACCCTTGTGTATAAAAGACACGGCTGATTCCCTGATTCTATCAGGGGCGCCGGTTTAAGAGGCCATGGAAGGTTTCTTTCGAAGCCCCCATGTGATACTCTTTTGCGAAGAAGATGGCTGATTCCCCGGTGTTCCGGGGGCGCCAGTTTATTTTATTAATTATAATATATACATTGTACATAAAGCAGAGCCAACGGCTCAAGTATAGTAAGGCTGAAGAAGAGCGATGTTCCAAGGCCGCTTGGTCTCCTCCTCTGCCGTACATGAGTCCTTATGTTCTCGAACGTCGACAAGGTAGTATGATCCGTTGTGTAGGTTCTTGCTGACCACAAAGGGTCCTTCCCAAGGTGGGGGTAGTTTGTGCATATCTGTCTGGTCCTGGATGAGCCGGAGCACCAGGTCTCCCTCCTGGAACGTCCTGGTCGTAACCCGGCGGCTGTGGTACCGGCGCAGATCTTGTTGATAAATCGCTGATCGCGCTGCTGCTGTGTCCCGCTCCTCGTCTAGCCAGTCTAAACTGTCTTGCCTTGCTTGTTCACTATCCGCTTCAACATAGGCCGCCACGCGTGGTGAATCATGCCGGATATCACTAGGGAGGACCGCTTCAGCACCGTATACCATGAAAAAGGGCGTGTATCCCGTAGATCTGTTAGGCGTAGTGTTGATGCTCCATAAGACAGAAGGCAACTCCTCTACCCAGCAACCCGGTGTTCTTTGCAAAGGAACCATAAGCCGGGGCTTGATGTCTCTCAAGATTTCTTGGTTGGCTCTCTCAGCTTGGCCATTGGACTAAGGGTGAGCTACTGATGACACATCAAGGCGAATATGTTCTCTTTAACAGAACTCTTCCATTTCTCCTTTAGATAGGTTGGTGCCATTATTAGTTATGATGCTGGTGGAAAGCCAAACCGGAAAATTACCTTTTTGATGAATTTAACTGATGTTGCCGCATCACACTTATTGACAGGCTCTGCTTCAACCCACTTTGTAAATTTGTCCACTGCTACTAACAGGTGGGTTTTCTGATCTTGGGATCTTTTAAAGGGTCCAACCATATCAAGCCCCCAAGTGACAAATGGCCAAGTGATTGGAATCATCCACAGCTCCTGCGCCGGTACATGAGCACGCCACGAAAATTTCTGGCAAGCGTCAAATTTTCTGACCAAGTCCTCTGCGTCGGCGTGAGCCGTCAGCCAGTAGAACCCATGACGAAAAGCTTTCACTACCAAGGACTTTGAATCATCGCGATGTCCACAATCCCCTTCATGAATCCCTCGAAGAATATCGCAGCCATCCTCTGATGATACACACTGCTGAAACGCTCCAGAAACGCTGCGTTGATGAAGCTCTCCATTTATGATAGTCATAGATTTAGACCGCCGGATTATCTGTCGGGCCTCAACTTCGTCCTCTGGCAACTCGCCTCGGCTCATGTACGCCAGATAAGGGAGTGTCCAATCCGGCATGACATGAAGTGCTGCGACCAACTGTTCTTCCGGATCAGGAACAGCCAAGTCCTCCTCTGAAGGTATCTATACTGACGGACTATGCAATTCATCCAAGAAGGTATTAGGTGGAACCGGCTTACGCTGAGAGCCCAGCCGGCTCAATGCATCGGCCGCTTCATTTTTTCGCCGGTCTATGTGGTCCACCTGATATCCCTTGAAGTATCCCGCGACTACATCCACTTCTCGCCGGTAAGCTGCCATGAGCGGATCCTTAGAGTCCCACTTACCAGATACTTGCTGTGCCACCAGATCTGAGTCACCAAAGCACTTAACCCGGCTCAAGTTCATCTCCTTGGCCATCCATAAACCGTGGAAGAGAGCTTCATACTCAGCAGCATTGTTAGTACAAGGGAACATCAAACGGAGGACATAACAGAACTTATCACCTCGCGGGGAAGTTAACACAACCCCAGCCCCCGAGCCCTCCAATTGCCTTGAACCATCAAAGTGAATAGTCCAGTATGTATGATCCGGCTTCTCCTCAGGTGCTTGCAACTCTGTCCAGTCATTGATGAAATCCACCAACACTTGGGATTTTACAGCAGTACGGGGCACATACTTTAATCCGTGCGGTCTAAGCTCAATGGCCCACTTTGCCACTATGCCAGTGGCTTCTCTGTTCTGGATTATATCTCCTAACGGAGCTGAACTGACAATAGTGATTGGGTGGTCCTGGAAGTAGTGCTTCAACTTCCAGTTTGCCATGAACACACCATATACAAATTTCTACCAGTGTGGATATCTTTGTTTCGACTCAATGAGCACCTCACTAATGTAATAAACCGGACGTTGCACCGTATATTCTTTGCCTGCTTCTTTGCGCTCCACCACAATGGCCACGCTAACTGCACGAGCATTGGCGGCCACGTATAACAACAACGGCTCCTTGTCAACCGGGGCAGCAAGAACTGGTGGTTCTGCTAATTGCCGCTTCAAATCCTCGAACGGAGCATTTGCAGCATCGCTCCACACAAACCGATCCGTCTTTTTCATCATCTGATAAAGCGGGATCGCCTTTTCTCCTAAATGGCTGATCAACTGACTCAACGCTGCAATCAGGCCCACCACGCGCTGGACATCATTGATGCACACCGGTTTAGCCAAGGATGTGATCGCCTTGATCTTTTCCGGATTAGCTTCAATCCCTCTGTTTGACACTAAGAATCCAAGGAGCTTGCCCGTTGGAACACCAAAAACACACTTCTCCGGATTGAGCATCATCTTATAAACTCGGATGTTGTCAAAAGTTTCTTTTAAATCATCTATCAGTGGATCCTCCTTCCTGGATTTTACCACGATGTCATCAACATATGCATGGACATTTCTTCCAATCTGCCCTTGTAGGCAATTCTGCACACAACGCTGATAAGTTGCTTGGGCACTCTTGAGCCCAAAAGGCATGGATACATAGCAGAAGGCTCCAAAGGGAGTTATGAAAGTTGTCTTCTCCTGGTCCTTAACTGCCATCTTGATCTGATGATAACCTGAATATGCATCCAAAAAACTTAGCCGTTCACATCCCGTCGTAGCATCGATAATCTGATCAATACGGGGAAGAGCAAAAGGATCAGTTGGGCAAGCCTTGTTCAAGTCTGTGCAATCAACACACATCCTCCAGGTCCCGTTTTTCTTGAGCACCAGCACCGGGTTAGCCAGCCACTCCAAATGAAACACCTCAACTATGAAACCTGCGGCCAAGAGCCTAGCCACTTCTTCACCTATAGCCTTGCGCCTCTCTTCATTGAAACGGTGCAAATACTGCTTGACCGGTTTAAATTTCGGATCAATATTAAGACTGTGCTCAGTGAGTTCCCTCGGTATACTTGGCATGTCAGAAGGTTTCCATGCAAAGATATCCCGGTTCTCACGGATGAACTCGATGAGCGCGCCTTCCTATTTGGGGTCTAGGTTAGCGCTGATAGTGAACTGCTTGGATGAATCGCCTGTAACAAAGTCAACCTGCTTGGTTTCCTCTGCCGATTTAAACTTCAATGCCGGATCATGCTCTGTAGTTGGCTTCTTCAACGGGGACATATCTGCCGAATCAACATTGTCCTTATAAAACTTCAGCTCCTCCGTAGCACAAACTGCCTCAGCGTATGCTACGTCTCCTTCCTCGCATTCCAACATGATCTTGCGGCTCCCGTGAACCGTGATGGTTCCCTTGTGACCCGGCATCTTGAGCTGCAGATAAACATAACACGGTCTAGCCATGAATTTGGCGTAAACCGGTCTCCCAAACAGAGCATGATATGGGCTCCTGATCTTTACAACCTCGAAGGTCACTGTCTCCGATCTAGAGTCATGCTCATCCCCAAAGGTAACTTCCAGATCGATTTTACAAACTGGGTAAGCCGATTTACCGGGCACCACTCCATGGAACACTGTGTTGGACTGTCAGAGCTTCTTATCTGTCAACCCCATACGTCGGAAAGTCTCATAGTATAGGATATTGATGCTGCTGCCTCCATCCATAAGTACCTTTGTGAACTTGTAACCACCCACATGTGGTGCCACCACCAAGGCCAGCTGACCCGGATTATCAACCCGTGGCGGGTGATCCTCTCTACTCCATACAATGGGTTGCTCAGACCAACGTAGAAAACGCGGTATCGCCGGTTCAACAGAATGTACTGCTCTCTTCAGAACCTTTTGATCCCGTTTGCACAAACTTGTGGTGAAAACATGATATTGCCCACTGCTTAGATCCTTCGGATTATTCTGATATCCGGATTGCTGTTGCTGCTGACGCTGTTGATTCACTTGATTGTTGTATCCACCCTGACCATGTGGCTGGTTATGTTGATGCGGATTGTTGCCATTGTGGTTGTTGTTACCGCCGTGGTATCCTGATCCGGATCCACCACCCTGATAATCCAGACCTTGAAAACCGGGACCTGATCCGCCGGGGGCCCGTGGTTATACTTGGTATGTTTCATAAACTCCTCCATAATAAAACAGTCCTTCTAGAGATGCGTAGCCGGGTTTTCCTCTGTACCGTGCTTCGGGCAAGGCACGTTCAACTGGCGATCTAGATTAATAGGCGGCCTTCCATTATGTGGGGGCGGTCTACCCTTGCGGCACTGCCCGTTGTCTTGAACGTTGGCCACAAAGTCCGAGCTGCCCTCCACTTTACGCTTGCCATTGTAACCTGTACCTGCCGGATTGGCTGGCGCCGGTTTACCATTTTTGCTCGCCTTCCCGGATTTGTCTCCGTCTGCCTCTGGATACTTGTTGTTATCAGAGTCTCCATATTTTACCAAAGCGCCCATGAGCGTTCCCATGTCATTGCAATCACGCTTGAGCCATCCCAGCTTCTGCCTCAAAGGCTCAAACCGGCAATTGCCTTCCAAGGTTACTATAGCCGTGCTTGGATTGATGCTATTGGAGGAGTGCAAAATTTCTGACACTCGCCGCACCAAACTGCTGGTGGTCTCTTGCTCTCCTTGAACACAGGCTGCCAAGTCAACCACAGACATCGGCTGCTTCCATGTGTCTTTGAAATTATTGATAAACCGGCGACGCAACTCGCCCCATGATCCGATGGAATTAGGTGGTAAACCTTTTAACCACGTCCGGGTCGTGCCCTCAAGCATCATTGTGAAGTATTTAGCACATGCTGCTTCATCCAGGTCGAGCATCTCCATAGCCATCTCATAACTTTCAACCCACGCCTCCGGAGCCAGATCCGCCGTGTAGTTGGGTACCTTGCGCGGGCCTTTGAAGTATTTGGGTAATTTCACATTCCGTAGAGCGGGGATGAGACACTGCACCCCCAAGGAACTGGACATGATTCCTGTTTCTGTGGTGGTGGGGTGAACCGGCGTTGGTTGACAGGTGTCGTCGCGGGCAGTATGTCTAGCCTGGTCCACCACCTCTTGAGCATGTGCTCCTGCTCCTGCCGGATTATCCTGCCTCTGTCGGTGCCGTCTCCGCGCGCTGCTAGATACAGCCGGTTCATCCAGGTGCCTCGTGTAACTCCGGCTCGGGCGGGGGGTTGAATGAATCCTCTCCTGGCTATATGAATACGCCTGCTGCTGTGTTAACGTCGTGTCCAGCAACTCCTTAGCCCGTCGTGCCTCCATTGCTATGGGGGACGTCCCCTCAATGGGAAGAGCGGCTAGCCATGAAGCGGCGGCGACAATGTTGTCCAACGGGTTAGAATAATGGCCGGGAGGAGTGGGTACGTGCGACGTCGGCACAACTTGGCGATTCTGCTGTGTGGCTGGTGGCTAAACCGACGCGCCCGTCCCCGGAGCTCCTCCCCGGTTTACCTCTGGGCGGTTACTGGTTCCCGCTCCTGGTGTGCCAAAGACATTCCTTGCCTCATAAACTGGCGGTAAACGAGATTGTTGCCTTCTGTACATTACCTCCTGTGAAGCGTTCTGATCCAGCCTGAGCCGAAAAGCTTGGGAATCTAGCTCTGCATGCCTTGTAGCCATCCTGGCTTTCTCCGCATCCAGATCCAACTTAGCTTGCTCAATCCTGCTCTTCAACTGAGCGATCTCCGCATCATGCTGCGCCTTGTCGGCCTGGGCTACTTCTGTTGTTGCGACCGTTGTCAAGTTATCGACTAAGGTGGATAGGACGTCAAAGGGCGACGGGGGAAGGTCTTCAACTCTGGCTCCCGCTGCCTCTGAGGTTAACGCCCCGGTCGTTATGGGCTGCTGCATAGGTTGTGATCCGGCCATGAAAACAGCAAACCCGGTTTGGCAGATCAAAGGGGTCTGGAATACTATTGCCCTCGGACACGCCCTCGGATCGGCCGTCCTGCAACAGATACAAAGATTCGGTCTCTCCGGATGAAGATTCATCATCAGAATAGACAATTGTCTCGCCAGCAGAATCCGATCCGTCCTCGGCTTGTACTCCATGCACTGCTCCGATGAAGACGTGCTTCACGGCAGGCTGAGTCTGGGATGTTCTCGCACGCTGAGCCGACTCGACGATGTTGGGGAAGACGTACGACTCAGGGCCCGGTTCGCCGACCATGCCGATGAAGACGTGGATGCCGCCGAAGGGGACCCGGTACCCGTATTTGATTGAATGGGCCGCGGGGCCCCAGCCTGCATCGTCGACGTAGATCCAGCCGCGACGACTCTTAGTCATCCAGCCCACTGCGTAACCCTTAAGCCCTTCAAATCTGCCCTTCAAGAACTCGAAACCATCGTGCGATAGCCCCACGGTGGGCGCCAACTGTCGTGGATTTAGCACGGCAGATGTCCGGATTAACGGACTTAGGTGTGAGGCCATCGCTCGGGTTGGCTTAAAGGGGTTAAAGCAGACGAAGGACACAGGGAATTTTATACTAGTTCGGCCCCTTCGATGAAGGTAACAGCCTACGTCTAGTTTGGTGTGGTATTGCTTGGGCTTCGTTGACCAGGGAGCGAATCCGCTTTGCATGTGTCTCGAGTTGTTGTCTCTTGTCCTGAATCGTCGCCGGGTCGTCCCTTTATATAGGAGGCGACGCCCGGTCCGGTTTACAGAGTCCCGAGGCCAGCTCATAAACGTGTCCGCCTCGGTCTCTACTCTTTCTATCTTACATCCCAAGTTACATGGTATGACGGTTTACAGATCATGGGCCTTATACATGGGCCCTAAACCTCTGTGGGTTATAACCTTCTGCTACATACTCTACTGGGCTTCTGATAATATAATATTACTAGCGTAATCTGGACCTTCCTAGCCGGTTTATACCTGCTAGTCATATCCCTGACAGGGCGGCTAGACAAAAATATTATCGACTGCCCACCCAGCTGAAAAGAAAGAAAGAGAGTCTGACTGTTGGTGTTGGTAAAAAGAAGAAAAAGAAAAAAGCATCTGTCCGACTGCCAGCAGCCGGTCAGAGAAAAGAAAAAAGTCCGGCTGGCCCGTTCGCCTGCTTCGCCATTCGGACAGTCAGTCGCGACCCACACTGCTGGCTGGGCCGCCCGTCCGCTTCGACGCCTGTTCGGTCCAGCCCGATGATAACCCACAAGTATAGGGGATCAGTTGTAGCCTCTTTCAATAAGTAAGAGTGTCGAACGCAACGAGGAGCTAAAGGTAGAACAAATATTCCCTCAAGTTCTATCGACCACCAATACAACTCTACACACACTTGACGTTCGCTTTACCTAGAATAAGTATGACACTAGAAGTACTTTGTAGGTGTTTTTGGATAGGTTTCCAAGATAATAAAGAGCGCGTAAATAAAAAGTAAGGGTTGTTTAGATAAAGAAGCAATAAAGCTAATAATAGCGAGTGTGGAAAAGTGGTGGTAGGAGTTGCGAAATTGCCCCTAAGCAATTGACTACGTTACTAGACCGATAGCAAGTTTTATGTGGGAGAGGCCACTGCTAGCATGTCATCCCTTGGAATTCAATGCACTTATGATTGGAACTATTAGCAAGCATCCGCAACTACTAACGTTCATTAAGGTAAAACCCAACCATAGCATTAAGATATATATTGGTCCCCCTTCAATTCCGTATGTATCAATTTCTACGCTAGTTGAAGCTTCTGTCACTCTTGTCCTCCAATACATAGTCCTATCAACATACAACTAACCCTATGGTGTGATCCACGCACGCGCTCATATGATGGGCACCAAAGGACAACAACATAACCACAAGAAAATTAAATCAATGATAGCAATTCACCAATCACCGATAGGACAACGAAAATCTACTCAGACATCATAGGATGGCAACACATCATTGGATAATAATATGAAGCATAAAGCACCATGTTCAAGTAGAGGGTACAGCGGGTTGCGGGAGAGTGGACCGCTGTAGATAGATGGGGGAAGGAGATGAAGATGTTGGTGAAGATGACGGAGGTGTTGGTGTAGATCGCCGTCATACGATGATGGTCCCGGTGGCACTCCGGCGCCACCGGAAGCGAGGGGGAGAGAGCCCCCTCCATCTTCTTCTTCCTTGACCTTCTCCCCAGATGGGAGAATGGTTTCCCCTCTGGTCCATGGCCTCCATGGCGGCGGAGGGGCGAGATCCCCTCCAAGATTGGATATGTCTCTCTGTCTCTCTCTGTTTCTGCATTCTCAGATTCTGGCCTTTAACCGTTTCTTATATTCCCGGAGATCCGTAACTCCGATTGGGCTGAATTTTTGACACGATTTTTATCCGGATATTAGCTTTCTTGCGGCGAAAGAAGGGCACCAACCGCCTTACGGAGTGGCCACGAGGGCCCAAGGCGTGCGTGACCCCCTAGGGCGCGCCCCTCACCCTCGTGGGCCCCTCGGACATCGTCTCACATTGATTCCACTTCCCAAAATTCACATATATTCCAAAAAAAATCTCCATCCGTTTTTATCCCGTTTGGACTCCGTTTTTATGGACATTCTGTGAAACAAAAAACATGCATCAAACAGGAACTGACACTGGGCACTGGATCAATATGTTAGTCCCAAAAATAGTATAAAAAGTTGCCAAAAGTATATGAAAGTTGTATAATATTGGCATGGAACAATCAAAATTTATAGATACAACGGAGACGTACCAGCATCCCCAAGCTTAATTCCTGCTCGTCCTCGAGTAGGTAAATGATAAAAAAGATAATTTTTGATGTGGAATGCTTCCTAGCATAATCTTGATCATGTAATCTAATCATGGCATGAATATTAAGATACGAGTGATTCAAAGCAATAGTCTATCATTTGACATAAAAGAATTTAATACTCGGGCATCCCAACAAACAACCAAGTCTTTCAAAATATCAATGCTAAAGAACGTTATCCCTACAAAATGATATAATCGTTTATGCTCCCTTTTCTTAACACAAGGTACCCCTCATGCCTATCCCGGTGTCAGCAAAGCAATTGTTTTCATACTTTACTTTTTCGAACCTTTTCAACTTTTCACGCAATACATGAGCGTGAGCCATGGACATAGCACTATGGGTGGAATAGAAGGTGGTAGTAGACCAAAGTAGGGAGAAAGTCTCACATCGACTAGGCAAATCAATGGACTATGGAGATGTCCATCAATTGATATCAATGTGAGTGAGTAGGTATTGCCATGTAACGGATGCACTAGAGCTATAAGTGTACGAAAGCTCAACGGAAAACTAGTGGGTGTGCATCAACTTGCTTGCTCATGAAGACCTAGGGAAATTTGAGGAAGCCCATCGTTGGAATATACAAGCCAAGTTCTATAATGAAAATTCCCACTAGTATATGGAAGTGACAACATAGGAGACTCTCTATCATGAAGATCATGGTGCTACTTTGAAGCACAAGTGTGGAAAAAAGATAGTAGCATTGTCCCCTTTTTTTCTTTTTTTCTTTTTTTTGGGCCTTCCTTTTTTGGCTTTTCTCTTTTTTTGGCCTTTATTTTTTTATTTGGCCTTTTTTTTCAAGGGACAATGCTCTAATAATGATGATCATCACACTTCTATTTACTTACAACTCGATATTACAACTCGATACTAGAACAAAGTATGACTCTATATGAATGCCACCGGCGGTGTACCGGGGTGTGCAATGATCTAGCATAGCAATGACATCAAAAAAAGGACAAGCCATGGAAACATCATGCTACCTATCTTACGATCATCCAAGGCAATATGAGAATGATGGTGTGTGTCATAATAAACAGAACAATGGAGTTACATGGCAATATATCTCGGAATGTCTATGGAAATGCCATAATCGGTAGGTATGGTGGCTGTTTTTAGGAAGGATATAGGGTTGTTTGATGCACCGGCGAAAATTGCGTGGTACTAGAGTGGCTAGCAAGGTGGAAGCGTGAGAGTGCGTATGATCCATGGACTCAACATTAGTCATAAAGAACTCACATACTTATTGCGAAAAATCTATTAGCCCTCGAAGCAAAATACTACGACGCATGCTCCTAGGGGGGAGGTTGGTAGGAGTTAACCATCGCACGCCCCCGACCTTCACACAAAGATAAACAATCAAAATACAGTGCGCGCCAATTTGGTTACATAGTTAGGAGACCATACGTGCATGCTTCGGGAATCACAAACCTTAACAACAATATTTTTACTAAACCACAATCATTCACTAGTACCTCCCACTTATTAGCATCTCTATATCACAAAACTATTGCAAGGAATCAAACATATCATATTCAGCGATCTACAAGTTTATGTAGGATTTTATGACTAACCATGTGAATGACCAATTCCTGTCAACTCTCTAAATAGATATAAGTGAAGCAAGAGAGTTTTAATTCTTTCTACAAAAGATATGCCCACGCCCTAACAATTATAAGTGAAGCAAAAGAGCATTCTACAAATGGTGGTTTTCTATGTGAGGAGAAACAGGCAATCCAAACTTCAAATGATATAAGTGAAGCACATGAATCATTCTATAAAGCCGTACTCAAAAGATATAAGTGAAGTGCAAAGAGCATTCTATAAATCAACCAAGGACTATCTCATACCATCATGGTGCATTTATTAAAAGGAAAAAATAAAAAGCACACTACGCTCCAAGAGTTTACGCATATCATGTGAACGAAATGAATCCGAAAACATACCGATACTTCTTGAAGAAAGATGGGATGCCTTCCGGGGCATCCCCAAGCTTAGATGCTTGAGTCTCCTTGAATATTTACTTGGGGTGCCTTGGGCATCCCCAAGCTTGAGCTCTTGCCTCTCCTCCTTCTTCTCACATCGAGACCTCCTCGATCTTCGAACACTTCATCCACACAAAACTTAACCGAACTTTTAGTGGCGGGGTTAGTGCATATGATCAATGAAATCCCATCATGTACTGCTCTAACATTATTATATAATTATGAACAAACATTACCCACTGTATGCTATCACCATTCTATGGCCGCAAGTCAAGGAGGCTTCAACAAGAATTCAAACATATGCAAATAATGAAGCTATAACATCAATCTGTGAAAATAGGACAGTCTGTAGTAATCTGAACATTAACCATACTTCTGTAACCCTAAAAATTATGAAAAAATTAGGATAAATCAACAATTTGCAAAGCAAGACTTTGCAAAAAGTTTCAGATCCTTTTAATGTTCCAGTAAAACATGTAAAATCACGCACTACAGCCAAAGTTTCTGTTTTTGCACCGCACAAACCAACAAGCAGTTTAATCATCCTAA
Organism: Secale cereale; assembly: GCA_902687465.1. NCBI lineage: Eukaryota > Viridiplantae > Streptophyta > Magnoliopsida > Poales > Poaceae > Secale > Secale cereale. The sequence continues at coordinate 777,815,548 of LR738711.1, forward strand.
AGGAAACTCTTAGCACATTATTTTTATAGTACAATGGAATTATACAAGGGGATAATTATTTTTGTTGAAAAGTTTCTGTAATTCAATATTGCAAAGTTTTCATGGGCATGAACAAAGTTCAATGAGCTCCCCCGTTTCAACGGTGCTCGTCCTTCTTACTTTCACTTTTCCTTTTGAAAAAGTTTTAGGTTCCCCTCTTTATTTTTTTGTTTTTAAACTTTATAAAAGCACTCAACAGAAATAAATGACTCTCTAAAACTTATGGGTTGTCTCCCTGGCAGCGCTTTCTTTAAAGCCATTAAGCTAGGCATATAGTGCTCAAGTAATGGATCCACCCGGATCCCAAGGTATATCAAAGCCACTTTTAATTAGCAATGATTTGGCATTTAGTAGTGAGCAGAAAGTGATATGTGTCATGCAAAAACAAAGTCTAACTCTCTTCCTATGCATAGGCATGTCATACAAAAACAATTCATGCACATCAAGTAAAGGCCAATGCATAGTATAAACAGTTTCTTGCAATTCTATCGTGTTGGAAACGTAGAGAGGCGGAGATATAGTTCCTCTCTCATAATAATTGCAAGTAGGAGCAGCAAGCACATGCATATTATACTCATCAAAATCATCACATGTAATGGAAAAAGGCAACCCATCAATATAATCCGTAATAAGTGCAAACTTCTCCGATATAGTGTAGTTTGGAGAATTCAAAAAGATAATAGGACTATCATGTGTGGGTGCAATAGCAACAATTTCATTCATAACATAAGGAACTATAGCAAGTTCATCTCCATAAGCATAATTAATATTGGCATCTTGGCCACAAGCATAGCAAGCATCAAGTTCATCAAAAGGGGATATTTCAAACGAATCCAAGGGATCATAGCAATCATCATAGCATTCATCCTTCGGTAAGCACGAAGGGAAATTAAACAATGTACGAGATAAAGAGTTACTCTCATTAGAAGATCGGCACGGGTGATCAATCCTCTCTTCCTCCTTTTGTTCTTCGCTCTCCTCCTCATCTTTTTCATCTAATGAGCTCACAGTGTCATCAATTCCTTCTTCCATAGTTTCCTGCAAAATATTAGTCTCTTCTTGGATAGCAGAGACCTTCTCAATAAACGCATCAATATTGGAGTTATATTCATAATTAAAATAGCAATATTTCAATATAGCATGATTTTCAGGCCGATAAACATCATCATCAAAAGCATCATACTTTTTAAACAGAGATTCAATTTCATAAGCACCCTTAAAAGCAACGAATTCTTCTATTTGTTCCACATCATAACAATCATATATACCATTAGTATAAGAAGCTAAGGTTTCATTATCATTAAATTTGCATGAAAATGGAAGGTGTAGAGCCTTCATCCTAGAGCAACAAGTATAATCATATATCAAGCATAGTTGCCGAGCATACCAATGCAACATATGAATTTGATCCCATAATAGTTTCCCTTTTTGTGTCAAGCGATAATCCCTAAAGTATTCACGTTGATCTAACGTTACTCCCATTATATAGTTGAATGGGGTTTTCTCAGGATTATCAAAGTAGTACATAATATCTATCACATAATGAGCATCGAGGGTTTTAGGAGGTTCCCCATCTCCATGAGTAGCAAGTACACCTAATGTTTTTGGTATTTCATGTTCCTTATCCATAACTAAAGATAAAGAACAACTGAGAACAGCAAATAAAATCTACTTAGTGATAAAGCAAACAAGCACACATGAGGATATTCACCCCACGCTATTGCTCCCCGGCAACGGCGCCAGAAAAAAGTCTTGATAACCCACAAGTGTAGGGGATCAGTTGTAGCCTCTTTCGATAAGTAAGAGTGTCGAACCCAACGAGGAGCTAAAGGTAGAACAAATATTCCCTCAAGTTCTATCGACCACCGATACAACTCTATGCACGCTTGACGTTCGCTTTATCTAGAACAAGTATGACACTAGAAGTACATTGTAGGTGTTTTTGGATAGGTTTGCAAGATAATAAAGAGCGCGTAAATAAAAAGTAGGGGCTGTTTAGATAAAGAAGCAATAAAGTTAATAATAGTGAGTGTGGCAAAGTGGTGGTAGGAGTTGCGAAATTATCCCTAAGCAATTGACTACGTTACTAGACCGATAGCAAGTTTTATGTGGGAGAGGCCACTGCTAGCATGTCATCCCTAACTTGGAATTATATGCACTTATGATTGGAAATATTAGCAAGCATCCAAAACTACTAACGTTCATTAAGGTAAAACCCAACCATAGCATTATGCCCTCCAATACGTAGTCCTATCAACATACAGCTAACCTTATGGTGTGATCCACGCGCGCGCTCATATGATGGGCACCAAAGGACAACAACATAACCACAAGCAAATTAAATCAATCATAGCAATTCACCAATCACCGATAGGACAACGAAAATCTACTCAGACATCATAGGATGGAAACACATCATTGGATAATAATATGAAGCATAAAGCACCATGTTCAAGTAGAGGGTACAGCGGGTTGCGGGAGAGTGGACCGCTGTAGATAGATGGGGGAAGGTGATGAAGATGTTGGTGAAGATGACGAAGGTGTTGGTGTAGATCGCCGTCACACGATGATGGCCCCGGTGGCACTCCGGCGCCACCGGAAGCGAGGGGGAGAGAGCCATCCTCCTTCTTCTTCTTCCTTGACCTTCTCCCTAAATGGGAGAAGAGTTTCCCCTCTGGTCCATGGCCTCCATGGCGGCGGAGGGGTGAGAGCCCCTCCAAGATTGGATCTGTCCCTCTGTCTCTCTCTGTTTATTTATTCTCAGATTCTGGCCTTTCACCGTTTCTTATATTCTCGGAGATCCGTAACTCCGATTGGGCTGAATTTTTGACACGATTTTTATCCAGATATTAGATTTCTTACGGCGATAGAAGGGCACCAACCGCCTTACGGAGTGGCCACGAGGGCCCAGGGCACGCCTGACCCCCTAGGGCGCGCCCCTCACCCTCGTGGGCCCCTCGGGCATCATCTCACGTTGATTCCACTTCCCAAAATTCACATATATTCCAAAAAAATATCCATTCGTTTTTATCCCGTTTGGACTGCGTTGGATATGGATATTCTGCGAAACAAAAAATATGCAACAAATAGGAACCGACACTGGGCACTGGATCAATATGTTAGTCCCAAAAATAGTATAAAAATTGCCAAAAGTATATGAAAGTTAATATTGGCATGGAACAATCAAAAATTATATATACGATGGAGATGTATTACCCGACTGGCTAGCCCCCCTTCAAGCACCCGGAGGCTCGAAGGCTACACCCAGCGGGTGTGCCGACGCGCTTCCCAAGTGCTGAGTCGCGATGTCCGTCTTCAACAACCTCCGCCTCACCTACGCGAAAATTAATGTGAGCTCTTCACCCGTATATTTTTGCGCCGTGCAAACACGGATAACCTCGAGCGATCCTCAGGGGGGATATATCCGCATTTTATTACAGTTACACTACTGTTCGCCTCGGCGCCAACCAGAGTTGGCCCGGAGGCTGGTCGATTGGCCTGAGACGTTCGTTCCCGCACTCGATTTAGTAGTGTGCACGATACCGAAGGCCTACTCTTAGCCACAGACTGTAGAGCGGTTGTTCGGCTAGCAAGAGCAGACACTGGAGGCCACCCACGCGAAAAACATTCGGGGGCGGCTGTCTTCGCATTTTATTACGGTTGCACTACTGTTCACCCCGGCGCCAGCCAGAGTTGGCCCGGAGGCTGGTCGATTGGCCTGAGACGTTCGTTCCCATAGACGGCTTAGTAGCGTGCATGGTACCGAAGGCCTACTCTTAGCCACAAACCGCAGAGCGGCTGTACGGCTAGCAAGAGCAGCCGCTGGAGGCCACCCATACGAAAAACGTCCGGGAGCAAACGGTTCGGGCGACCCGGCCGTTTGCTTTATGAGTATATGCTTGGTCGAATCTGCTCCCAGAGTCTGAGTACTATACACTCTGCTCCGCGGCCTACTCTCAGCCACAGACCGCAGAGCAGTTGTGTGGCTAGCGAGAGTAGAAGCTAAAGAGCGGAGGGAACATGAAAAAGATTGAAGGGGGCTCGGACGAAACCGAGTCGACACCCTCCGCATGAAAATTGTCTGCTAAAAGCAAGCATTTGATATATCTGCGCGGACTAACTTTGTCTTTTGCATGGTCATTTTCGTGGGGAACCCTCCCTTCTCGCTCGGAGGCAAGGAGGCTACACCCAGCGGGTGCGCTGGCGCGCCCCACTGGAAGCAAGCCGCACCGGCTGCAGCCTCGACGGCTGTCGTTGACAACATCAGTCGGCGGACTCGACGTCCGCGCCCGACAGCATCAGTCGGCGGACTCGGCGTCCGCGCCCGACAGCATCAGTCAGCGGACTCCGTGTCCGTGCCCGATAGCATCAGTCGGCAGACTCCGCGTCCGCGCCCGACAGCTTTAGTCGGCGGAGTCCACGTCCGCGCCCGACTGCACCAGTCGGCGGACCCTGCGTCCACTCCCGACTGCGCCAGCCGGCGGACTCCGTATCCGTGCCCGGCACCCTCGGCGTCGCCGTCGGCTTCATCATCAACAACAAGACCCTCTGCCCAACTTTTCCATGTTGCCCAGAGGCTCCACCTAGCGGGTGCGCTCGCACACCCCCGCCGGAAGCAAGTCGCGCTGGCTACGGCTTGCAGCCGGCCGTCATCAAGCATCTTCTACATCAACACCCGCTAAAAAACCTCCAACCAACTTTGCCAAAGTTGCCGAGAGGCTCGGAGGCTACTATTGGGGTAATTGACCAGGGTACCCCGAAGACGGTGAGACAATATTCAAGACATTGGGGCTAGCAAAGCCCCTCAGTCCGACTGCTCAGGCCGCCCTAGACGGCCCCCTGTCCGACTGTCCGGGCCGGCTTTCCACCCGGCTGCCCAGCTGCACATGGTAGTCGGACGGGGCACCCGCCCGCTCAGTCCGACTGCTCCCCTGGCCGACTGCTCCAGCCGGCCTACTACGCGGAGTCAACAGCGGCACCAACACCGACCCGACACCGACAAGACGACCATACCGAGTACGAGACGGCCGTACCCGGGCACTGCTGAGCAATAGTGGCGCACTGTAGCAGGCGTAATGCTTCGCATCGCATGACATCACAAATAGTGTAGTTGGTGGGTGGGCCACCACCCACCTAGCTTACATCCTAAGCTAGCTCATCCTATATATAATAGCACACATCCATCCATCCAGGAGGGCGACAAGGCCACTCATGGGAGCTCAAGGCTCTCACGGCCACACTTGGCCAGGCACGCTCATTTGGCTAGAGGCAACGGCCACCACGCCACATGCATATACGAGATCAGTTTCCCATGGCACTGATCTCAGATACTGCTCCAGGAGCACTCTGTACCAGATATACTACATATACCAAGACATGCAGGAGTAGGGGTGTTATCTCTCCGGAGAGCTCCGAACCTGGGTAAACCACCACGTGCTACTCGCATACCCGTCCTCGGATATTCCGGCGGTAGTCTTGCCCTCACCTCAAGCCACCCTGTGGCATCTGTCACCTCGCTGACCCCTCGTGAGAATGTCACGACACTGAGCTGATCTTGCTTGGTCTTGGGGACTCCGGAAGCACTTGCTGCTTTTGCTACTTTAGCTTTCTCAATCTTCTCTTGGCCTTCAACTGAAGTAGGATGTGATGCATCCATGACAATCTCATTGTCCTCGAAATCTGGCCTAAGAGGTAGATGCCTCTTGTTAAGTAGATATGTCCCTGTTGCAAGCTTGGAGTTGATCAACATCTGAATGTGAGGGCATATACACAAGATCTCTTTTGGTCTGCTGCAGTTCTCTTGATTGTCTCAACAAACAGTCTCATGACTTTGAATTTCTCAGGTACATCAAACATGTGAAGTAAATTGATTGAGTGACCAAGGATCATCCTATGATCTCCTGACTTGGGCAAAAGAGTGTGCCTCGAGATGGTATTGATAGTGGCCAGTCCAGGCAACAGATGGTATATGGAGCCAAGCTTGTGTGACTTCAAGTCCTTCTCAGGAATAGGCTTATACATGTTGGCCATAGAATCATGCTCCTTCCTAGGCTTAGCATATACATCTGTGTAATTCTCATCTTCCTCGGGTGCATTGATCAAATTTGCCCATTCAGAGATTGTTGATTGATATCTTGTGCCTTCTGTCATCCAGACAATCCTTCCATCAAGATAGAAATGAGCAGTGGAGTAGAATTGCATAATCATCTCATCATTCCATCTGGTCAGCTTCTGTCCAACAAACTTATCAACCTCATTCATTCTGAAACTCTCATGCACATGGGGAAAGTAATCTGCATTGTTGTCAATGTATTTCTAGTCAACCCATGCATGTTGCAGACAATAGGCTTCTTTTTTTTAGAGAAAAGGCTTGGCCCGAGCCTGAAGTAGGCTCGGACCTAAGCCGACTTTGAATTAACAAAGCCATCAACCGGCCAGGATTACACGAGCATCATACAAATGACAAGAACATGATCAACAAGAAAAGCCCGAAAGATACAAGGGGGCACTCTGAACTTACAACACATCGGAGAGCTAGTTACAAGATATGCTAAGAAAGAGCACAACTAGCATAAACCGATGACCGCAACCCTCCGGCGCCAAGGACAAACAGGAGGAGCGCCGCTGGGACAACTTGAAATGAGTGGGCGGCATGAACATGGTTATGTTCTGGAAAGCTTGGGTACATCACCTCCCTCCATCGCCGAAGAGGGCCACCACCCTCTCGTCTTGGCTCGAAAGACGCCGTACCGTCGGACATGGGAGACGCTCACCGAGAGCTAGAGAATGCCGAACCCCAGATCCAGAGCAGACACAGGACATGACCTCCTTGACGAAGAAAGCACACCAAGCCGGCCACACCATCACGCGCCAAGAACGTCTGAAGGCTGCAGGAAAGCCGCCGAGCAACTACAGAGAGGCAGACAGCGGGACAGCGAGAGGCACTGCAACTGTTGCTGGCCAAAAAAAACACCTTCAGCAACCCTACGCCCGAATCCACACTTCCCAGGCAACGCCGCCATGGAGGAAACGACACACACGGCGCCGCCGCTGCCCAATCCGGCCGGATTTTGGGTTTTCACCCGGGAGAGGAAACAGGGGTGGGGAGAAGGAGACCACGATACCGCCTCCAAGAAGAAAACGTCGCCCAAGGCCGACGTCGCTGGCGGGCCGAACCAGCCGGCCAGGGGTTTCCCCTGGTCCCGATCTGCACCACCAGCCCCAAACTTCACCGGATCCAGCAACCAACCGCGGGAAGACATGCGCAGAGGGGGGAGGGAGCGAATTGGGGGCGGCAAACCTCCATATCTGGTGAGGAAGAGGAGGCCTCCACGCTGTAGCCACCGGGCGCCGTCGCCCCACCGCCCCCGAAGTCGAGGACGCCGGCCAGAACCCTCCGTGAGCGCCGTTCAGGGCAAGAACGGCGACGCCACGCCGGCAAGGGCCGCCGCCCCTGAGATCCAGATCCTCCGCTGTCGGGGCTCCGAGGGCCTTGCCGCCACCGTCACTGGCAGCCACGCGGGCTTGCCCGGCGACCACCTCAGGCGGCGACGAGGAGGGAGAGGAGGGGCGGGGGAGGCGGCGCTCGGGAACCCTAGCCGCCGCCCGAGTCGCCCGGGCAAGGGACGCGGGGGCCGAGAGGGAGTAGAGCGGTTTGATGTCCCAGACAATAGGCTTCTTGTCTAAAAGGACTGTCTCATAGAAATAGATACCCATTCATGTAAAAAAAACATAGAATATAAAAGGATATAACATTTGCAAATAGAGATTACGTAGAAGCACTTATGCATCACTCTCATTATCTCCTACCGATAAATCGTCACTCCAAACCGATTGAACAAAACCCGCACGACCGTTTTCAAGTGGTTGCACTCAGGGTCCAAAAGCTCTGAACTTCAGCACACCAAGGTAAAAATCACGTGGTGATCTAGCGATCGACCATGTGGATAACTTGCAAAACATTACACTCCAACATCAAATATCATCGTGGTAGTTCCAAATTGTCCAACGAAAGATCGGCACGCGGATTTGAGTCTTGAGTTTTCCATTCGCCCCAAACATACTATAAGTGCTAGTCGGCATGGAAAGCTTAAAAAGCTACATGGACCATTTCTCTACAACAAGCGTGCAAAAGGACATTGTTTGTATATTTGTCAACAAACAACACCTTTTCTAAACCATTTTCAATTGCGCCTCGCCAAATTATTTTAGTCAGAACAACTTCTCTACGTCTCCGCCCATCCCTCGGTGCACATCACCACCGAACAACGGCATATTGTCTATCCCCTTTTTGTTAATTCTCGTTGGCTGGGCTGCCGGTCGATGGTGCCCACTGCTACTACCAGAAACCACCAGAGCATCATCACGATTAAAAGATTGCCGGTTACAGGCTTTAGTGTTTAAGTACTCTGGGTGCTGTTAGCTTAATCTGTTGTTGTTAGGACGACCTGGTCCCTCTGCGACCGTACGTGTGGTCGCCGTTTGCATTCACTTGTTTGTCCAGCTCCGACGAACTGTTGTAGAATGTTATGGGGCCGGACAGCTCCATAATTCAGGCCGGCCGATCATGTTAGGTTAGCTTTGCAATTCCTGACATAACTCCGCATCTCCGGTGCTATGCCTATCCGTGCCTAGACAAAGATGTAAGCTAGTGATAAGATTCTACTACTCCTACTACGACTCGGCAATGTGATGGAAATGCCATCCACATATGCTGCCGTTTCTTTGAGTAGTGATCTAAACGATCTTATATTGATTCACAGAGAGAGTACTAGTAACAAGGATAAGAGTAGCGTTCCGGAAACAAACAATACCGGCAAGATATCCAGCACTACCCTTTCTTTCATGAAAAGAGTAAACCCTAGAACAACCATCGATCGGTAGCACTTCATTACACATACTGTAAAGAAGTTCATTACGCGTACCACCACCACCACCACACACACTCACACAACTTCATGACGTGAGTCCCGGGAGTTTCAAGAATGTTTTGTTCAAATGATATAACAAGCAGAACAGCAAATCCTTTCACCGCTCTCAAATACAGTAGATTCCATTCTGTATGTTCTATAAAGTTCTTGAAACAATGGTACAACATGAGAATTTTGCTTATGCTCCATACACTCAGCTTATTAAGAATCCTTTTACGTAACGGGCATGCGATCCTTAAGAATGGCTGCTTGAAGCGATACCGGTTTTCTTCAAGCAAGCGAATGGGTATGTGTGTCATGTGTGTAACTGCAAAAATCACCATGCTCTCGGTTCCTTGGTTTCACTTTGTGTGCTGTCATACAACATATCGATATGTGACGTATCTGCCGGCTGTCTCGCTGGGCCTGATGATCTTTACCACTTGCCCTCGCTTGAGGCCGTAGTACCTCGCAATGGGATCTGTAATCTGTATTCTTGGTAGCTGTGGTTCATTGCATTCAGAAGAGTGATGGGTTACATGCCGGTTAGCGAGTGCATATTTCTAGCTAAGTACTGGAAAATGAAGAGGGTGTGATGCAATGCAACAAGTGATAGAAGCATGGATGTGTTGGCAAACAAGCATGATTCAGTAGCTATTCTAGTACATCTCCCACAGACAAACAACATTAATTTTCTTACAGCATATTGCGGAAACACGTTGCTCTTAAAATTGTAGAGTATTTAGGACTGGAATGTAAAATATTGTCATTCTTTCCCTGCCCTATATTTGTTTGTGCCAAAAATGGGTCTGATACCGTAGTTAATGGAACTGAAAGTGGACAAATTAAGATGAGTGAAACATACTAGACAAAGGCAATGGTTGATGCAATAGAAAGTTCTAACTGCTTTTATATAAATTAACCAGTTAGGAAAAACATTCTGTTCTTCTGATGTTCCCCATATTGCTATATCAGGGAACTAGACACTTGATTGGCTGGCTCTACTGATGCCCAAATTTAGTTCAACTTTCAAGTGCTAATCAAGATTTAGTAATACCTGAGTTTCCTTTAAAGTGTAGCGCGCCAATAACGTCTTCTTTTCCTCGTTAGCAAGCACTTGATGCTCCGGAACGAGAACATGTTCCTTGATATTTATAAGCATTTCGGCATCCTGTGGTTGGTTGCTTCAGTTATGAGAAGGCCAGAGTGACGGAACCGGTGAGAACAAATTAGAGTGCAGGAGCAGGACCAACCTGGAAAACCTCCAAGTGGATCTTTGGCTCCAGTTCTTGGAGAAACGATTTTGCAAATGGGGTGAGGTTCTGTTGCACAACCAATATAGCCCGGGAGACTTTCTCGGCGTTCATCATCTCAACATACTTCTTGATATGCTTCATCCCCACCTTCTCGTCGTTAGGGAAGAAGACGTATATCTGATTAGAAAGAGAGAAACAAATAATAAGGATTAGGAGACTGACATTTCAAGGCAGAGCTTCACCAGCATAATAGCTGAATTTGGCACAAAATGCAGCATTGAGTTGCTCTGAATTGTCCCTAGAGGGTCCCTGGCAGCCATCACTCATCGTCAGGCAGCATGGTCGAGCTACTTGGTCGGCTAAATTCTTCCAGCAGTACGTAGTCATATGTATGTAGAATTGCATAGGCTAGTCAGGTAGTAGTAGCAGACGGCAAGGAGGCAAGTTACACGAAGCGACTTGCCTAGCACAACGTGCGCAGCAGAGCAGTGTCCCCCAAGCTAAGCAGCCGACGCCATGAGCACCACTAAGCTAAGCTTGCATCGAGCACTTGATGGCAAAACAAACACCGGTCGATCCAACCGAACAGATCGAGCAAGAGCAAGACGATTGAGCTAGGGGTTCAAATCTAGCGAAGTTGTCGACCGGGAGGCGGATCGCGGATGACCATCCGCGAAAAGGAAAAACAGAGTGCTGGATCCGTGGACGACAAGCTAGCTACTACTACACTTTACAAGCTGAGCGGGGAAGAGGAAGGCAAAAAGCAGGGGACTGTGACCTGGTCGTTGGGGTCGTTCTTCTTGCACTTGTTGATGAGCATGTCCTCGCGGTGGAAGGACTCGCCGTACTTGCGCTGGAAGTCGCGGCGGGTCATGGACAGCTCGTGCTCCACCACCAGGTAGCCCCGGTCGCGCAGCATGTGCATCACCGTGCGCCGGATCCGGACCAGCCGCCCCACCGTCACGTCCTCCGTCACCAGGCCCGACGCCATCTCCCTCCTCCTCCTCCTCCGCTGCCGGCGGCGGCGGCTTCGGTTTGGAGGCGGAGCTGCAGCTGCTGAGCTTGACCTGCGGAGGGCGACGACGTCGGCCCACTCTGCTTTTTTCCAATCCAGCAAGTGGGTTGGCTGCGCGGCTAGAATATTGCCAAGCGCGCCTGCAAGTTGCGTCCGCAGATGACTCGTGGGGCCCCGGCAACAGCAGTGAGCTGTGCCCAATACGGGCCGACTTTACTGCGTGTGTTCTGACTGGTCGGCTCTGTAACGTTGCTAAATGGAGTATCGCCCATGAAACACTCACTTTTTTCTACCGGGATGTCACTCCCACCGGCCGATTTTGATGTTTTGACTTTTTCGAAAAGTTTAACATGATTTGACTCCGATTTTCGATAGCATTCCAAGATTTGTCATTTTTATCTACCGTCAGGGACCATGATGGTAGGGTTGCGCAGGCTACCGCCAGGAACCTAGCGGTAGCTTACTCATCCACGTCAGCCCGAATAAACAACAACCATCTTCTGCCATCCACCATACCGTCAGAGACCTCGGCGATAGGCTATCCAACCCTATCACCAAGAGTTAATTACACAGAGTACCACAATCGGGGCATTCCATGCGGATTAGGCCCTGTTTGGTTCATAAGTCCTAAGACTTTTTTTTAGTCCCAACTTACAAGTCATAAGTCCCTAAAAAGTCCCTACCTGTTTGGTTTCTGGGACTTAACATGGACTAATAGACCATATTACAACTATAAGTCCCTATAAGTCCCTTTTTGGGAGTCTTATTTGATAAGTCCCAAATGCCCACTTTAAGTCCCTATAAGTCCCTCCTGTTTGGTTTAGATGGGACTTATAGGGACTTATTTAAGTCCCTAGACCAATAAGTCCCTGGAAATAAACACCCTCTTAGTACCACTTTTGGTATTTTTTACATGTCAGTAACAAGTTTGAGGCTAACCGTTACAAAGAGGTCTAAACAGCATATAAATGCGTATTAACGGAGTATTTGACCGACGGGGCCCGCCTGTCAGGTGCCGTTGTAACATGCTCTTTTGCAGGAAACCCCCTGCTTTATAATGTAATAACATAGAGGAAAAAGGCTCCCTGAGAGGCTCTCTTTTTTCATTCGTAGTTTTCACCATCGAATCGGACTCATTTGATCTATGAAGCACTGATACGTCAGAAATCGTTGTATCGGCGTTCGGGGCATCGCAGATACTCCGATACGCCAGATACGGCTTAGAAACAGGTATCGCAGAAGTATCCCCTTTTTGATTTAAAAAGAAAAGAAAAAAGTGCTGATACGGTGTTGGGGATCGTTGCAGAAATTAAAAAAATTCTACGCATCACCAGGATCAATCTATGGAGAGACTAGCAACGAGAGAGGGGACTGCATCTTCATACCCTTGAAGATCGTGATGCGGAAGCGTTGCAAGAATGCGGTTGGGGGAGTTGTACATGAAGCAATTCAGATCGCGGTCGGATCTGATCTAAGCGCCGAACAACGACGCCTCCGCGTTCAACACACGTACAACCTGGTGACGTCTCCCACGCCTTGATCCAGTAAGGAGAGAGGGAGAGGTTGGGGAAGACTCCGTCCAATAGCAGCACGATGGTGTGGTGGTGGAGCTTGCAGTTCTCTGAAACGGCTTCGCCAAGCACCGCGGAGGAAGAGGAGGAGTTGGGAGGGGGAGGGGTGCGCCAGGCAATGGGTGCGGCTGCCCTCCCACCTCCCCACTATATATAGGGGCAAGGAAGAGGGGGGCCGGTCCCCTTAGATCCAATCTAAGGGGGGTGGCGGCCAGGGAGGGGGCTTGCCCCCCAAGCCAAGGGAGGGCGCCCCCTTAGGGTTTCCTCCCAAACCGTAGGCGCATGGGCCCTAGGGGGGAAGACGCCCAGCCCACTTAGGGGTTGGTTCCCCTCCACATACAGCCCATAGGGCCCTCCGGGGCAGATGGACCCTCCCGGTGGACCCCCGGAACCCCTTAGGTGGCCCCGGTACAATACCGGCATGCCCCCGAACACTTTCGGCGACCGTATGATGACTTCTCGTATATAAATCTTCACCTCCGGACCATTCCGGAGCTCCTCGTGACGTCTGGGATCTCATCTGGGACTCCGAACAACATTTGGTAACTACATACAATTTCCCATAACAACTCTAGCGTCATCGAACCTTAACTGTGTAGACCCTACGCGTTCGGGAACCATGCAGACATGACCGAGACATCTCTCCGGCCAATAACCAACAGCGGGACCTGGATACCCATGTTGGCTCCCACATGTTCCACGATGATCTTATCGGATGAACCACGATATCAAGGATTCAATCAATCCCGTATACAATTCCCTTTGTCTACCGGTATAGTACTTGCCCGAGATTCGATTATCGGTATCCCTATACCTTGTTCAATCTCGTTACCGGCAAGTCTCTTTACTCGTTCCGTAACACATCATCCCATGACCAACTCCTTAGTCACATTAAGCTCATTACGATGATGTCTTACCGAGTGGGCTCAGAGATACCTCTCCGTCATACGGAGTGACAAATCGCAGTCTCGATTCGTACCAACCCAACATATACTTTCGGGGATACCCGTAGTGTACCTTTATAGCCACCCAGTTACGTTGTGACGTTTGGCACACCCAAAGCACTCCTACGGTATCCGGGAGTTGCACAATCTCATGGTCTAAGGAAATCATACTTGACATTGGAAAAGCTTTAGCAGACGAACTACACGATCTTATTCTATGCTTAGGATTGGGTCTTGTCCATCACATCATTATCCTATTGATGTGATCCCGTTATTAATGACATCCAATGTTCATGGTCATGAAACCGTGACCATCTATTGATCAACGAGCTAGCTAACTAGAGGCTCACTAGGGACATATTATGGTCTATTGTAATGCCCAGTATGCGACTATGTATCCCACGTGTCGAGGCACGACTTAAAGACATAAGCGCATACTAGAATGATCTCAAGTACGGTATCTTTCTCGTTTGGTTTTTCGTCCGTAGTCGGACCCTGTGTTTTTGGATGATGGGGCCGAGTCGCATCTTGGGCCTGACATCTATGTATTCAGACATGTATTACGGTTTCTGGTTAACACAATTATAGCATGAACAATAGACGACTATCATGAACAAGGAAATATAATAATAACCATTTTATTATTGCCTCTAGGGCATATTTCCAACAGTCTCCCACTTGCACTAGAGTCAATAATCTAGTTACATTGTGATGAATCGAACACCCATAGAGTATTGGTGTTGATCACGTTTATCTCGTGGAAGAGGTTTAGTCAACGGATCTGCGACATTCAGATCCGTATGCACTTTACAAATATCTATGTTGACATCTTGAATATAACCATGAATGGAGTTGAAACGGCGCTTGATGTGCTTGGTCTTCTTGTGAAACCCGGGCTCCTTGGCAATGGCAATAGCTCCAGTGTTGTCATAGAAGAGAGTCTATTGGGGAACGTAGTAATTTCAAAAAAAATCCTACGCACACACAAGACCATGGTGATGAATAGCAATGAGAGGGGAGAGTGTGTCTACGCACCCTCGTAGACCGAAAGCGGAAGCGTTTATCAACGCGGTTGATATAGTCGTACACCTTCACGATCCATCCCGATCTAGAACCGAACGTACGGCACCTCCGCGTTCAGCACACGTTCAGCTCGATGACTGATACGTCTCCAACGTATCTATAATTTTTTATTGTTCCATGCTATTATATATGATGTTTTGGATGTTTAATGGGCTTTATCACTTTTCTATTATTTTTGGGACTAACCTATTAATCCAAAGGCCTAGTCCAGATTGTTGTTTTTTTGCCTATTTCAGGGTTTTACACAAAAGGAGTATCAAACGGAGTCCAAACGGAATGAAACCTTCGGCAGACATATTTTTGGAGCGATATCTTCACGGGAGACTTGAGAACCACGGAATAGGGCACACGTGGCGTCCACGAGGATGGGGGGCGCGCCCCCTCCCCCTGGGCGCGCTGATACGTCCAAAATGTATCTATAATTTCTGCTTGCTCCATGCCTCTTTTGGGTGATATTGCTATGATATTTATACACTTCCATACACTTTTGATCATATTTGGACTAACCTATTAACTCAGTGCACCCCAGTGCCAGTTTCTATTTTAGGCTGTTTTTGTATTTCGGGTTTTCACATTACGAGAACTGCCAGGAAAATTCCAGAAAAATTATATAAAAAATCAGCGTTCCAGAAGCTACCGTGCGCCCGAAGTACAACCGGGGGGGGGGGG
>LR738711.1:777831107-778000754 GCA_902687465.1 Secale cereale
CACAAGGGCTCCAGGCGCCCTGGCGGCGCGCCCCCCTGGGCCGCGCCTGGGCCCCCCGAGGCTCCGCTGATGCCCCCCTTTGGCATATATTTAAAGCGTCTCCCGAAACCCTCGAGATGGGAACTCTTTTTCGCGATCTCATCTCTGTTCCGCCGCCGTCGCCGCTTCCAAGATCGGGAGCACCAGGAGAACTCTTCCCGGCACCCCGCCGGAGGGGAGGATCACCACCGGGAGCTTCTCCACCACCATGGACGCCTCCCGGATGACTCGTGAGTAGTCTCCCTTGGACCATGAGTCCATGACCAGTAGCTATGTGATGTTCTCCTCCCGTTCTTGTGCTTCACTAATTAGTCCTCGTGAGCTGCCCTACATGATCGAGGCACCTATGTAATCCTTATGCTGTTGCTATGTTGAGTTTGCTGGGATCCGATGGATTATGAGATTATGTTCAGATTGTGTTTGAGTAATATATTTGATTCACCTCTTTTATATTTATGTTCGTAAGTAATTCTTGCATGTTCTCCGTTGTTATTTATTGCTTTGGCCAAGTAGTAGGTAGTGACTCCAAGAGGGAACGTTATGCTTGATTGTGGGTTCATGCCCCTCGATGACTAGCTTGAGTGACAGAAACATGAGTCTAGGGGATGTGCTGTTGCCACAAGGGGGAAAACAACGGTGCTTGTGCCCGCGGGTGCAAGGATTGTTTACTTTACGCAAAGTTCTTTTAATGCAGTTGTATGTTGCTTTGAGTTTACACTATGGGTGGGACTCGCAACTTAATACCAGCGAGATGTTCTGGATAGATATCTCAAGGTGGATGATTAGTAGTAGATGCAGATGGATTTCGGTCTACTTACCTCGGCGTACCGCCCATGCTTTAAACCTCAACCTTTCTTGCAATGTAGTCAGCATTGGTTTGCGCACATGGTCCTGTCAATTGCCCAGCTGTAATTCGTTTACCTCACATAGCTGTTTTATCGTCTTTTGGGAGAGAGACATCACTAGTGAACATCATGAGACTCCGGTCCATATTACCATCATTGATCACATTTGCTATTTACTTTTCCGCTTTTTATTTACTATTGCAATTATACCTATCACTATTATCACTTGCATTTGATCCTTTGTAAACTACAAGGCCGGAGGGATTGACAACCTCTCTTTACTCGTTGGGAGCAAAGTTATTTTTATCTGTGTGCAGGTCCACGTTGATTGCTAATATCTGGCGCCGTTAGCAGTTGACACCTTCTTGTTGAAACTGGGAGTCTCAGGGAAAACGATCCTTGGTATTGCCAAGGGAAAACTTCTACTACACTGCATCTCAAACCTTCCACTTGGGGTAACCAACGAGGGGTGAGAAGCCACCTAGCAAAGCAATTTCTGGCGCCGTTGCCGGGGACTCCACTCTTCAGGATAGGGGAGTTGCACGCTATCTTTTACCTTTGCTTTTAGTCTTGTTAGTTTACCTTTCAGTTTTTGCTTTAGTATCCTTTATCAAAAATTTACAAAAAAAATTTATTTGCTTTTCTGTTAGTAGTCCTTTCAGTTTAGCCAAACATGTTAGGATTTGGTGCTTTGAGGGAATCAGAAGTTCTAGATTTCCATCAAAGGGATGGAGAAAATATGAAGAAGGCATGGGACAGAATTTCTGATGCACATAGGAGAATTATGCCTTGGATACCTATAAAAATTGTGCTTAGAAATTTTTACCATGGTCTTTTTAAATGGTGTAAACACTCTCTTGATATTATAGCCGAGGGAGATTTCCTAGAGTGTTATGAAGCTAGAGCTCTGGAAATTATACATGGTCTATCTAGTTACTTTGTTTATGATCATAACTTTGATACTGTCATAGATAGACTTGCTACTATTGAAAAGAGAATGGATGCTCTAGACTTGATGAAGGTAGAGAAACCTAAACCCAATAAGAAAGACATTTTGGAAATAGACAATGATTGGGAGCCTTTTGTTAGGATTAGCATCTCTAATCAAGACTTCCTTGCTTATTGTGATATTGGATCTATGGTTTCTACTATGCCAAAAATTGTTCATGATTCTTTAAAATTTAACATGGATAGATTACCATCTTATCATGAACACACTAATGGAGATATTTCTGAAATCCAGGGAAGAATAAAAGACGTGCCAGTTAAATTCCTTAAAAGGATTGCAATGATTGATTTCTTCATCATGGAGCCAAACCAAGGAAATATAGTGCTTGGAAGGGACTTCCTCCGAGCAGTAAAAGGCTTCATTGATATAGGTAAGGGACAAATCCGCTTGCGCGGAAAGGCAAAAGGTGTGTACCCCTTTCCTAGAAGGAACAATAGTGAACTTGTTCAGGAACCATTTGAAGCAATTTATAGCTCCGATTATTATGATGGTTATTGATTCCTCTATGCATTATGCCTAGCTTAAAGGCATAAAAGAAAGCGCTTTTGGGAGGCAGCCCAATGAATAAATTTTTATTTTGCTTTTGTTGTGTCTTGATGTTGTTTACTACAGTAGCATCATCATTGTATCTTTGCTTTTCAATTTTGTGCCAAGTATAGCCTCTGATTGCTAGAAAGTTCAAAAGTTGTGAGGTGCTGTCCAGGAAACAGATTCTGTCCTTGGATAGAAAAATTCGTATAAAATCACCGGATCATCTTTTTGGTCTGAATTTTTTCGACAGCGTGCTCTATATAATTATCTTTCGTGCGTCTGTTCTGAGTTTTTTGATTAGAGTTGCAGAAGTGCCCCGAACAAATCATTTACTACCTGCTGTTCTGTTTTTCATAGATTCTGTCCTGTTTTGCCTTTCCTTCATTTTGCAAACCTAGAGCTTGCTTTTTCTTTGCAAAAACCTTTTGGCAATCTTGAGAAATAGTAGACCTTCAAGAATATCTTTATTTCCAGCAAGGAAAAATTATTTTATTATGGGTACTAACCTCGCTAATCAGATTATGATGAGTTATGTATGAAGGGAGTTTTCAAGTGTGCAAGGGAAGATGATAAAAAGATTCAGGAGTGTCAAACGCTCAAGCTTGGGGATGCCCCCATGCACCCCCAAGAAATATTCAAGGAGACTCAAGCGTCTAAGCTTGGGGATGCCCCCGTGCATCCCCTTCTCCATCAACATTATCAGTTCGTCCTTCGTTCCACTATATTTTAATCACTTCATGTGTTATGTGCTATGCTTGGAGCGTCTTGCTTTTAATTTTCTTTAGCTTTTCATAACGAGTCGGAACTCAGCTTTCTTTATGTGGGAGAGAAACACGCTCCACTTCTACCTAGAACATAACATAGAATTTTCATGTCTATCTTTGTTGTGTGTGTTCTTTGTCTTTTAATAGCTACTGTCATGTTCAGCTCTCAGTTTTCATGCTTATCTTTTTAAAGAGCTTTCGTTTAGTTGGTTGCTTGAACTCTCTTTAGTTATCATGCTTATCTTATTAAGAGAGTTTGCTTCCGTTGCATTGGTTGATATGTCTATGATAAAGATGCTACGTGCACGATGGCGCTTAGTAGTTCATGTTTTCTTATGGTTAGTCTCAAATAGCTGGGGGGTTCCCAATGTGTTATTGGAGTACCAACATGATTTGTTTGCCTATGATGTGGTATGGTTTAGTAATATCTTCCTTCAAAAATTTATTTTGATTGACTTGGTGTATGCTCACGCATATTTAAGACTGTAAAGAAAGTCTGTCAAGCCTTGATGATCTTTTGTTTCTAAGTAGCGATATAACTTCCATGCCTGATTCAATGTTGCTTTGTCGCTCTGCATGATTATGACCGTCATTGCTCTCTTAGTTGGTCGCTCCCAGTCTTTTGCTAACCTCCACCTGTACTAAGCGGACTGACTGCTTGTGCATCCAAATTCCTTTATACCAGTTATGCCATATGAGTCCACCATACCTTCCTACATGGTATTTACCTGCCATTCCTAACGGAGACTTTGATGGGCCTCGAACCCCTCGTTGGATTACCCCAAGTGGAAGGTGTAAGATGCAGTAAGTAGAAGTGTTTTCCCCTAGCAAAGATGCCAAGGATCGAATCCCCAGAGACTCCTAGGTTCAACAGGTAGGTGTCAACTGCTAACGGCGCAATTAGGAATCAACGTGGACCTGCACACAGATACAAATAACTTTGCTCCCAACGAGTACAGAGAGGTTGTCAATCTCTCCGGCCTTGTAGTTCACAAAGGGTTAAAAGCAATATGATAGTAGTGATAGATAGTGTTTTGCAATAGTAAATAAAATAGCGGAAAGTAAAATAGTGTATGTGATCAATGATAGTAATATGGACCGGAGTCACATGATGTTCACTAGTGATGTCTCTCTCCCAAAAGACGATAAAACAGCTATGCGAGGTAACAAATTACAGCTGGGAAATTGACAGGACCACGAACGCAAACCAATGCTGACTACATTGCAAGAAAGGTTGAGGTTCAAAGCATGGGCGGTACGCCAAAGTAAGTAGACCGAAATCCATCTGCATCTACTACTAATCATCCACCTTGAGATATCTATCCAGAACATCTCGCTGGTATTAAGTTGCGAGTCCCACCCATAGTGTAAACTCAATGCAACAGACAACTGCATTAAAAGAACTTTGCGTAAAGTAAACAATCCTTGCACCCGCGGGCACAAGCACCGTTGTTTTCCCCCTTGTGGCAACAGCACATCCCCTAGACTCATGTTTCTGTCACTCAAGCTAGTCATCGAGGGGCATGAACCCACAATCGAGCATAACGTTCCCTCTTGGAGTCACTACCTATTACTTGGCCAAAGCAATAAATAACAACGGAGAACATGCAAGAATTACTTATGAACTAAAATATAAAAGAGGTGAATCAAATATATTACTCAAGATCAATCTGAACATAATCTCATAATCCATCGGATCCCAACAAACTCAACATAGCAACAACACAAGGATTACATAGGTGCCTCGATCATGTAGGGCAGCTCACGAGGACTAATTAGTGAAGCACAAGAACGGGAGGAGAACATCACATAGCTACTGGTCATGGACCCATGGTCCAAGGGAGACTACTCACGAGTCATCCGGGAGGCGTTCCATGGTGGTGGAGAAGCTCCCGGTGGTGATCCTCCCCTCCGGCAGGGTGCCGGGAAGAGTTCTCCTGGTGCTCCCGATCTTGGAAGCGGCGGCGGCGGCGGAACAGAGATGGGATCGCGAAAAGAAGTCCTGTTTCAAGGGTTACGGGGGACCCTTGAAATATCTGCCAAAGTAGGGCACCGGGGGGCTCTCGGGGTGCCGAGGCGCCCCCCCGGCGCGGCCCAGGGGGGGCGCGCCCACAGGGCGCCTGGGGCCCCTGTGGCCCCCCAGGCTCCCCTTCGGAAGCAGTGTCGTTCCCGATACGCTGATTTTTTATTTATTTTTTCTGGATTTTTCTGGGCAGTTCTCGAAACATGAAAACCTGAAATACAAAAACAGCCGAAAACAGAAACTGGCACTGGGGTGCACTGGATTAGTAAGTTAGTCCAAATATGATCAAAAGTGTATGGAAGTGTATGAATATCATAGCAATATCACCCAAAAGTGGCATGGAGCAAGCAGAAATTATAGATACGTTTTGGACGTATCAACATCCCCAAGCTTAATTCCTGCTCGTCCTCGAGTAGGTAAATGATAACAAGAATAATTTCTGCGGTGACATGCTATTAACCATATAATACTTTCTCATAGTCATTTGACAAATGCTTACTGAGACAATGATTCTAAAGTAATTAAGTTGTCTCGAGAGAAAATCACAAATGACTGAAAGTTTTACAACATGAAACTGAAACATCAAAAAGATTTGCAATGAATATGATGTGCAAATATGATCAAGTGATATCTAGCTTGCCCCCTTTAGTGATGCAAAACATAAATGCAAGGGCACCTTCAAGGTTTAAGTGATGACTAGATACAATCATTTCAAAATAAACGATATCACAATCATGCAAAAGACAATGCTACTTTGGGACAATGCACATTACACTCAGAATGACAATCATGCTCTCAGTAGTTGATGCTTGAAGTGCTAGAGCTTTTTATTTTGAAACATGGAAGCAATTGTGTCAACGGTAGTAGTACTTCATATGTGTCATGCATAAAACATCTTATAAGTTGCAAGCCTCATGCATCGAATACTAATAGTGCTCGCTCCTTGTCCTACTTAGCTCGGATCCCCATGGGTTATCATTGCATTGCATATGTTTTAACCAAGTGTCACAAAGGGGTACCTCTATGCCACCTGTACAAAGGTCCAAGGAGATAGATCGCATTTGATTTCTCGTTTTTGATAAATCTCAACTTGAGGACATCCATACCAGGACAACATAGAAAATAGATGATGGACTCCTCTTTAATACATAAGCATATTCTCATAAGAGATTGAGGATTAAGGTCCAAGCTAAAACTTCTACCATGATGCATGGCTTTGGTTGGCGGCCCAATGTTCTTCTCTAACAATATGCATATTAATTCAACCCACGGTAAATCACCCTTACTTCAGACAAGACGAACATGCATAGCAACTCACATGATATTCAACAAGTGTGACAGTTGATGGCGTCCCCAGAAACATGGTTACCGCTCAGCAAGCAACTCATAAGAAATAAGATACATAAGCATGTTGGGGAACGTAGTATTTTAAAATTTTCCTACGATCACGCAAGATCTATCTACCAGATGCATAGCAACGAGAGGGGAGAGTGTGTCTACGTACCCTCGTAGACCGGGAGCGGAAGCGTCAAGTGACGCGGTTGATGTTGTCGAACTTCTTCGCGATCCAACCGATCAAGCACCGAACGTACGGCACCTCCGCGTTCAGCACACGTTCAGCTTGATGACGTCCCACGAGCTCTTGATCCAGTTGAGCTTCACGGGAGAGTTTCGTCAGCACGACGGCGTGGTGACGGATATGATGTGTTCACCGGCGCAGGGCTTCGCCTAAGCTCCGCGACGGTATGACCGAGGTGTGATTCTGTGGAGGGGGGCACCGCACACGGCTAAAACAATTCAACTTGTGTGTCTTTGGGTGCCCCCTGCCCCCGTATATAAAGGAGCAAGGGAGGAGGGCCGGCCAACCTCCTATGGTGCGGCTAGGGAAGGAATCCTACTAGGAATAGGATTGCAATCCTATTCCTAGTAGGAATCACCAAAGAAGGAAGAGATGGAGTAGGAAAAGGAAGAGGTGGCGCCTCCCACAAATCCTAGTCCAACTAGGAACTAGGTGGGGCGCCGGCCAGCCCTATGGGCTGCCTCTCTCCTTTCCACAAGGCCCACTATGGAC
This sequence comes from Secale cereale, assembly GCA_902687465.1. NCBI lineage: Eukaryota > Viridiplantae > Streptophyta > Magnoliopsida > Poales > Poaceae > Secale > Secale cereale. Next base: position 777,838,390 of record LR738711.1, read on the forward strand.
CATCCCCCTTCGTAGGAGGTTCCGGTAACCCCCTTCGGCAATCCCGATAAATCCGAAACTTTTCCGGTATACTTCCGGTGTCCGAATATAGCCGTCCAATATATCAATCTTTATGTCTCGGACATTCCGAGACTCCTCTTCATGTCCGTGATCTCATCCGGGACTCCGAACTACCTTCGGTACATCAATACTCATAAACTCATAATACCGATCGTCATCAAACGTTAAGCGTGCGGACCCTACGGGTTCGAGAACTATGTAGACCTGACCGAGACTCATCTCTGGTCAATAACCAATAGCGGAACCTGGATGTTCATATTGGCTCCTACATATTCTACGAAGATCTTTTATCGGTCAGAACCGCATAACAACATACGTTGTTCCTTTTGTCAAACGGTATGTTACTTGCCCGAGATTCGATCGTCGGTATCTCTATACCTAGTTCAATCTCGTTACCGGCAAGTCTCTTTACTCGTTCCGTAACACATCATCTCGTGACTAACTCATTAGTCTTTTGCTTGCAAGGCTTATTGTGATGTGTGTTACCGAGAGGGCCCAGAGATACCTCTCCGACACTCGGAGTGACAAATCCTAATCTTGATCTATGCCAACACCACGAATACTTTCGGAGACACCTGTAGAGCATCTTTATGATCACCCAGTTACGTTGTGACGTTTGATAGCACACAAGGTGTTCCTACGGTATTCGGGAGTTGCATAATCTCATAGTCATAGGAACATGTATAAGTCATGAATAAAGCAATAGCAGTTAAACTAAACGATCATAGTGCTATGCTAACGGATGGGTCTTGTCCATCACATCATTCTCCTAATGATGTGATCCCGTTGATCAAATGACAACTCATGTCTATGGCTAGGAAACATAACCATCTTTGATCAATGAGCTAGTCTAGTAGAGGCATACTAGGGACATACTGTTTTGTCTATGTATTCACACATGTACTAAGTTTCCGGTTAATACAATTCTAGCATGAATAAAAGACATTTATCATGATATAAGGAAATACAAATAACATCTTTATTATTGCCTCTAGGGCATATTTCCTTCAGTCTCCCACTTGAACTAGAGTCAATAATCTAGCTCACATCGCCATGTGATTTAATACCGATAGTTCACATCGTTATGTGAATAACACCCATAGTTCACATCGCCATGTGACTAACACCCAAAGGGTTTACTAGAGTCAATAATCTAGTTCACATCGCTATGTGATTAATACCCAAGAGTAATAAGGTGTGATCATGTTTTGCTTGTGAGAGAAGTTTAGTCAACGGGTCTGTCACATTCAGATCCGTATGTATTTCGCAAATTTCTATGTCTACAATGCTCTGCATGGAGCTACTCTAGCTAATTGCTCCCACTTTCAATACGCATCCAGATTGATACTTAGAGTCATCTGGATTTAGTGTCAAAGCTTGCATCGGCGTAACCCTTTACGACGAACTCTTTATCACCTCCATAATTGAGAAATATTTCCTTAGTAATCCAATTACTAAGTATAATTTTGACCGCTGTACAGTGATCCACTCCTGGATTACTTTGGTACCTCCCTGCTAGACTTATAGCAAGGCACACATCAGTTCTGGTACACAGGATTGCATACATGATAGATCCTATGGCTGAGGCATAGGGAATGACTTTCATTTTCTCTCTATCTTCTGCAGTGGTCGGACATTGAGTCTTACTCAACTTCATACCTTGTAATACAGGCAAGAACCTTTTCTTTGACTGATCCATTTTGAACTTCTTCAAAATCTTATCAAGGTATGTGCTTTGTGAAAGTCCAATTAAGCGTCTTGATCTATCTCTATAGATTTTGATGCCTAATATATAAGCAGCTTCACCGAGGTCTTTCATTGAAAAACTTTTATTCAAGTATCCTTTTATGCTATCTAGAAATTCTATATCATTTCCAATCAACAATATGTCATCCACATATAATATTAGAAATGCTACAGAGCTCCCACTCACTTTCTTGTAAATACAGGCTTCTCCAAAAGTCTGTATAAAACCATATGCTTTGATCACCTCATCAAATCGTATATTCCAACTCCGAGATGCTTGCACCAGTCCATAGATGGATCGCTGGAGCTTGCATACTTTGTCAGCACCTTTTGGATCGACAAAACCTTCTGGTTGCATCATATACAACTCTTCTTTGAGATATCCATTTAGGAATGCAGTTTTGACATCCATTTGCCAGATTTCATAATCATAAAATGCGGCAATTGCTAACATGATTCGGACAGACTTAAGCATCGCTACAGGTGAGAAAGTCTCATCGTAGTCAACTCCTTGAACTTGTCGAAAACCTTTCGCAACAAGTCGAGCTTTGTAAACAGTAATATTACCGTCTGCGTCGGTCTTCCTCTTGAAGATCCATTTGTTTTCGATGGCTTGCCGATCATCGGGCAAGTCAACCAAAGTCCACACTTTGTTCTCATACATGGATCCCATCTCAGATTTCATGGCTTCAAGCCATTTTGCGGAATCTGGGCTCATCATCGCTTCCTCATAGTTCGTAGGTTCATCATGGTCTAGTAACATGATTTCCAGAACTGGGTTGCCGTACCACTCTGGTGCGGAACGTACTCTGGTTGATCTACGATGTTCTGTAGAAACTTGATCCGAAGTTTCATGATCATTATCATTAACTTCCTCACTAATTGGTGTAGGAATCACTGGAACAATTTCCTGTGATGTACTATTTTCCAATCCGGGAGAAGGTACAATTACCTCATCAAGTTCTACTTTCCTCCCACTCACTTCTTTCGAGAGAAACTCCTTCTCTAGAAAGGATCCACTCTTAGCAACAAAGATCTTGCCTTCGGATCTGTGATAGAAGGTGTACCCAACAGTTTCTTTTGGGTATCCTATGAAGATTTATTTCTCCGATTTGGGTTCGAGCTTATCATGTTGAAACTTTTTCACATAAGCATCGCAGTCCCAAACTTAATGAAATGACAGCTTAGGTTTCTCGTCAAACCATAGTTCATACGGTGTCATCTCCACGGATTTAGATGGTGCCCTATTTAACGTGAATGTAGCTGTCTCTAATGCATAACTCCAAAAGTGATAGTGGTAGATCGGTAAGAGACATCATAGATCGCACTATATCTAATAAAGTACGGTTATGACGTTCGGACACACCATTACGCTGTGGTGTTCCAGGTGGCGTGAGTTGTGAAACTATTCCACATTGTTTCAAATGAAGACCAAACTCGTAACTCAAATATTCTCCTCCACGATCAGATCGTAGAAACTTTATTTTCTTGTTACGATGATTCTCTACTTCACTCTGAAATTCTTTGAACTTTTCAAATGTTTTAGACTTGTGTTTCATTAAGTAGATATACCCATATCTGCTCAAATCATCAGTGAAGGTCAGAAAATAACGATACCTGCCGCGAGCATCAACACTCATTGGTCCACATACATCAGTATGTATGATTTCCAACAAATCTGTTGCTCGCTCCATAGTTCCGGAGAACGGAGTTTTAGTCATCTTGCCCATGAGGCATGGTTCACAAGCACCAAGTGATTCATAATCAAGTGATTCCAAAAGTCCATCACTATGGAGTTTCTTCATGCGCTTTACACCAATATGACCTAAACGGCAGTGCCACAAATAAGTTGCACTATCATTATTAACCTTGCATCTTTTGGCTTCAATATTATGAATATGTGTATCACACGATCGAGATCCAACAAACCATTTTCATTGGGTGTATGACCATAGAAGGTTTTATTCATGTAAACAGAACAACAATTATTCTCTAACTTACATGAATAACCGTATTGCAATAAACATGATCAAATCATATTCATGCTCAACACCAAATAACACTTATTTAGGTTCAACACTAATCCCGAAAGTATAGGGAGTGTGCGATGATGATCATATCAATCTTGGAACTATTTCCAATACACATCGTCACTTCATCCTTTAACTAGTTTCTGTTCATTATGCAACTCCCATTTCGAGTTACTACTTTTTAGCAACTGAACCAATATCAAATACCGAGGGGTTGCTATGAACACTAGTAAAATACACATCAATAATCTGTATATCAAATATACCTTTGTTCACTTTGCCATCCTTCTTATCCGCCAAATATCTAGGGCAGTTCCACTTCTAGTGATTATTTCCTTTGCAGTAGAAGCACTTAGTTTCAGGCTTGAGTTTAGCTTTGGGTTTCTTCACGGGAGTGACAACTTGCTTGTCATTCTTCTTGAAGTTCCCCTTCTATCCCTTTGCCCTTTACTTGAAACAAGTGGTCTGGTTAACCATCAACATTTGATGCTCTTTCTTGATTTCTACCTTCGCCGATTTTAGCATCGTGAAGAGCTCGGGAATTACTTTCGTCATCCCTTGCATATTATAGTTCATCACGAAGTTCTATTAACTTGGTGATAGTGTCTAGAGAACTTTGTCAATTACTATTTTATCTGGAAGATTAACTCCCACTTGATTCAAGCAATTGTACTACCCAGACAATCTGAGCACATGCTCACTGGTTGAGCTATTCTCCTCCATCTTGTAGGCAAAGTACTGTCAGAGGTCTTATACCTCTCGACACGGGCATGAGTATGAAATACTAATTTCAACTCTTGGAACATCTCATATGCTCCATGGCGTTTCAAAACGTTTTTGAAGTCCCGGTTATAAGCCGTAAAGCATGGTGCACTAAACTATCAAGTAGTCATCATATCGAGCTTTTGTCAAAACGTTCATAACGTCTACATCTGCTCCTGCAATAGGTCTGTCACCTAGTGGTGCATCAAGGACATAATTCTTCTGTGCAGCAATGAGGACAATCCTCAGATCACGGAACAATTCCGCATCATTGCTACTAATATCTTTCAACTTGCTTTTCTCTAGGAACATATGAAAAATAAACGGGGAGCAACATCGCGAGCTATTGATCTACAACATAGATATGCTAATACTACCAGGACTAAGTTCATGATAAATTAAAGTTCAATTAATCATATTACTTAAGAACTCCCACTTAGATAGACATCCCTCTGGTCATCTAAATGATCACGTGATCCAAATCAACTAAACCATGTCCGATCATCACGTGAGATGGAGTAGTTTCAATGGTGAACATCTTATGTTGATCATATCTACTATATGATTCACGCTCGACCTTTCGGTCTCCAGTGTTCCGAGGCCATATCTGTATATGCTAGGCTCGTCAAGTTTAACCCGAGTATTCTGCGTGTGCAAAACTGGCTTACACCCGTTGTATTTGAACGTAGAGCTTATCACACCCGATCATCACGTGGTGTCTCGGCACGACGAACTTTCGCAACGGTGCATACTCAGGGAGAACACTTATACCTTGAAATTTAGTAAGGGATCATCTTATAATGCTACCGTCGTTCTAAGCAAAATAAGAAGCATAATAAGATAAACATCACATGCAATCAAAATATGTGACATGATATGGCCATCATCATCTTGTGCTTTTGATCTCCATCTCCAAAGCACCGTCATGATCACCTTCGTCACCGGCGCGACACCTTGATCTCCATCATAGCATCGTTGTCGTCTCGCCAACTATTGCTTCCTCAACTATCGCTACCGCTTAGTGATAAAGTAAAGCAATTACATGGCGATTGCATTTCATATAATAAAGCGACAACCATATGGCTCCTGCCAGTTGCCGATAACTTTACAAAACATGATCATCTCATACAAAAATGTATAACTCATCATGTCTTGACCATATCACATCACAACATGCCCTGCAAAAACAAGTTAGACGTCCTCTACTTTGTTGTTGCAAGTTTTACGTGGCTGCTACGGGCTTAGCAAGAACCGTTCTTACCTACGCATACAAAACCACAACGATGTTTCGTCAAGTATGTGCTGTTTTAACCTTCACAAGGACCGGGCGTAGCCACACTTGATTCAGCTAAAGTGAGAGAGACAGACACCCGCCAGTCACCTTTAAGCAACGAGTGCTCGTAACGGTGAAACCAGTCTTGCGTAAGCGTACGCGTAATGTCGGTCCGGGCCGCTTCATCTCACAATACCGCCGAAGCAAAGTATGACATGCTGGTAAGCAGTATGACTAGTATCGCCCACAACTCATTGTGTTCTACTCGTGCATATCATCTACGCATAGACCTGGCTCATGATGCCACTGTTGGGGAACGTAGTATTTTAAAATTTTCCTACGATCACACAAGATCTATCTACCAGATGCATAGCAACGAGAGGGGAGAGTGTGTCTACGTACCCTCGTAGACCGGGAGCGGAAGCGTCAAGTGACGCGGTTGATGTTGTCGAACTTCTTCGCGATCCAACCGATCAAGCACCGAACGTACGGCACCTCCGCGTTCAGCACACGTTCAGCTTGATGACGTCCCACGAGCTCTTGATCCAGTTGAGCTTCACGGGAGAGTTTCGTCAGCACGACGGCGTGGTGACGGATATGATGTGTTCACCGGCGCAGGGCTTCGCCTAAGCTCCGCGACGGTACGACCGAGGTGTGATTCTGTGGAGGGGGGCACCGCACACGGCTAAACAATTCAACTTGTGTGTCTTTGGGTGCCCCCCTGCCCCCGTATATAAAGGAGCAAGGGAGGAGGGGCCGGCCAACCTCTATGGTGCGGCTAGGGAGGGGACTCCTACTAGGAATAGGATTGCAATCCTATTCCTAGTAGGATTCACCGAAAGGAAGAAGGGGAAAAGATTAGGAGAGGTGGCGCCCCCCCCCAATCCTAGTCCAACTAGGATTCCTAGGTGGGGGCGCCGGCCAGCCCTATGGGCTGCCTCTCTCTCACCCTTTAGGCCCACTATGGACCATCCCCTCTCGTAGGGGGTTCCGGTAACCCCCTCCGGCATTCCCGATAAATCCGAAACTTTTCCGGTATACTTCCGGTGTCCGAATATAGCCATCCAATATATCAATCTTTATGTCTCGGACATTCCGAGACTCCTCGTCATGTCCGTGATCTCATCCGGGACTCCGAACTACCTTCGGTACATCAATACTCAAAAACTCATAATACCGATCGTCATCAAACGTTAAGCGTGCGGACCCTACGGGTTCGAGAACTATGTAGACATGACCGAGACTCATCTCTGGTCAATAACCAATAGCGGAACCTGGATGTTCATATTGGCTCCTACATATTCTACGAAGATCTTTTATCGGTCAGAACCGCATAACAACATACGTTGTTCCTTTTGTCAAACGGTATGTTACTTGCCCGAGATTCGATCGTCGGTATCTTTATACCTAGTTCAATCTCGTTGCCGGCAAGTCTCTTTACTCGTTCCGTAACTCATCATCTCGTGACTAACTCATTAGTCTTTTGCTTGCAAGGCTTATTATGATGTGTGTTACCGAGAGGGCCCAGAGATACCTCTCCGACACTCGGAGTGACAAATCCCAATCTCGATCTATGCCAACACCACGAATACTTTCGGAGACACCTGTAGAGCATCTTTATGATCACCCAGTTACGTTGTGACGTTTGATAGCACACAAGGTGTTCCTACGATATTCGGGAGTTGCATAATCTCATAGTCATAGGAACATGTATAAGTCATGAAGAAAGCAATAGCAGTTAAACTAAACGATCATAGTGCTATGCTAACGGATGGGTCTTGTCCATCACATCATTCTCCTAATGATGTGATCCCGTTGATCAAATGACAACTCATGTCTATGGCTAGGAAACATAACCATCTTTGATCAATGAGCTAGTCTAGTAGAGGCATACTAGGGACATACTGTTTTGTCTATGTATTCACACATGTACTAAGTTTCCGGTTAATACAATTCTAGCATGAATAAAAGACATTTATCATGATATAAGGAAATACAAATAACATCTTTATTATTGCCTCTAGGGCATATTTCCTTCAAAGCAACATATTCTTTACCACAATAGTTTTTAGGCTACTTTCCCATGAGCTATGTATTGCATGGTTAATTTGCTTAGTGTAGGTGTAGGTTAGCAAAAGACTGGGAGCAACCAACTAAGAGAGCAATGACGGTCATAATCATGCAGAGCGACAAAGCAGTATTGAATCAGGCATGGTAGTTATATCGCTACTTAGAAACAAAAGATCATCAAGGCTTGACAGACTTTCTTTACAGTCTTGAATATGAGTGAGCATACGCCAAGTCAATCAAAATAAATTCTCAAAGGAAGATATTACTAAACCATACCACATCATAGGCAAGCAAACCAAGTTGGTACTCCAATGACATATTGGGAACCCCCCAGCTATCTGAGATTAACCAAAAGAAAACCTGAACTACTAAGCACCATCATGAAAGTAGCATCTTTATCATAGACACATTAACCAATGCAACGGAAGCAAACTCTCTTAATAAGGTGATCATGATAATTAAAAAGATTTCAAGCAACCAACTAAATAAAAGCTCTTTGAAAAGATAAACATGAATACTAAGAGCAGAGCACGATAGGAGCTATTTAAAAGACAAAGAACACACACAACATAGATAGGCATGAAAATTCTATGTAATGTTCTAGGTAGAGGTGGAGCGTGTTTCTCTCCCACATAAAGGAATGCTGGGTTCCGACTCGTTATGAAAAAATAAAAAGAAAACTAAAAGCAAGACGCTCCAAGCATAGCACATAACACATGAAGTGATAAAAATATAGCGGAACGAAAGACGAACTGATAATGTTGATGGAGAAGGGGATGCACGGGGGGCATCCCCAAGCTTAGACGCTTGAGTCTCCTTGAATATTTCTTGGGGGTGCACGGGGGCATCCCCAAGCTTGAGCGCTTGACACTCCTGAATCTTTTTATCATCTTCCCTCGCACACTTGAAAACTCCCTTCATACATAACTCATCATAATCTGATTAGCGAGGTTAGTACCCTTAATAAAATAATTATACCTTGCTGGAAATAAGGATATTCTTGAAGTTCTACTGTTTCTCAAGATTGCCAAAAGGTTTTTGCAAAGAAAAAGTAAGTTCTTAATTTGCAAAGTGAAGGTAAGGCAAAACAGGACAGAATCTGTGAAAAACAGAACAGCAGGCAGTAATTGACCTGTTCGGGATACTGCTGCAACTCAAATCAAAAAACTCAGAACTGACGCACGAAAGACAATTATATAGAGAACGCTGTCGAAAGAATTTAGACCAAAAATAGGATCTGGTGATTTTATACGAATTTTTCTATCAGAGGACAGAATCTGGTTCCTGGACAGCACCTCACAACTTTTGCACTTTCTAGCAATCAGAGGCTATACTTGGCACAAATATGAAAAGAAAAGATACAATGATGATGCTACAGCAGTAAACAACATCAAGACACAACAAAAGCAAAAAATTTATTCATGTGGGCTGCCTCCCAAAAGCGCTTTCTTTTAGTCCTTTAAGCTAGGCATAATGCATAGATCAAGTTTTATCAAACGTAAAAGAATAACTAGCCCGTACAACGGACTCAAAAGGTAACTTGACCTTCTTACGAGGGAAGTGTTCCATCCCTTTCTTGAGAGGAAACTGAAATTTTATATTACCCTCTTTCATGTCAATGACAGCACCAACGGTGCGCAAAAAGGGACGTCCCAAAATAATTGGACAAGAAGGATCACATTCAATATCCATAATAGTGAAATCAACGGGCACATAATTATCATTGACAACAATAAGAACATCGTCGATCCTCCCCAAAGGTTTCTTTATGGAAGAATCAACGAGACGAACACCAAAAGAACAAGAATCATAAGGTTTCAATTTAAGCATATCATATATCCTTCTGGGCATAACAGAAGTACTAGCACCAACATCACATAATGCATAACAAGAGAAGTGATTCAAATAAATTTTTATCGTAGGATCCCAACCATCCTCTAGCTTTCTAGGTATGGAGGCTTCTACTCTAAGTTTCTCCTCCCTAGCTTTGATGAGAGCATTAGTGATATGCTCTGTGAAGGCAAGGTTAAGCGTGCTAGTGCGGGGGTCTCTAGACATCTTGTGAAGGAAATCAATAACTTCGGTAAGAGTGCAATTATCAAAATCAAGGTCACGAGCATCAAGTAAGGTAGTAGCGGTGTCCTTAAGGTTCACCTATTTGGTAGTTGACATAGCATCACCATTAATAGGTCCATTGGGACCAGGAGTACATTGGGTGCTAAGAGTGTGAACATTCTCAATAACTTGGATAGTAGCAACAGTGTGGTGGGTAGGAAGGCTCTTAATTCTTTACTCTTCCTCCCTTTCTCTAGCCCATCTCTCTTTAAGCTTAGCCATCATCCTAATGTTTTCATTGATTTGCACTTGGGTAGCATTAATAGGGATGACTTCCTTCTCCTTAAGAGAAGAAGTTTCAATTTTTAGCAATTTTAACTCATTGGCTAAGTGGTCTACCTTAAAAGAAAGATCATCTAGTTTATGTAGTTTCTCTTCTACATTCTTATTAAAGGCTTTTTGGGTAGTGATGAAATCTCTAAGCATGCTCTCTAGTTCAGTATTGGAGTTCTTGGTACTAGGATAAGCATTGTTGTTCCCATAAGAGTTAGAGGGGAACGGTCTAGAATTGTTACCAAAGTTATTCCTATAAGCATTGTTGTTGAAATTATTTCTAGAGATAAAGTTAACATCTACTTGTTCTTGAGCAATCAAAGAATTTAAAGGAACATCACGAGGATCAACAGTAGATTGCTTCGAAAGTAGAGACATGATCAAGTCAACTTTTTCATTGAGGGAGGAAATCTCCTCGACAGAGTTTACCTTCCTACCTGTTGGAGCGCGTTCGGTGTGCCATTGGGAATAGTTGGTCATCATCTCATCGAGAAGCTTTGTGGCAGCACCAAGTGTAGTTGACATAAAAGTTCCTCCCGCGGCCGAATCTAACAAGTTCCGCGAGGTAAAGTTCAAGCCTGCATAAAAAGTTTGGATAACCATCCAAGTAGTCAAACCGTGAGTAGGGCAGTTCTTGATAAGAGACTTCATACGTTCCCAAGCTTGGGCAACATGTTCATTATCCAATTGTTTAAAATTCATGATGTTACTTCTAAGTTGGATAATTTTAGCAGGTGGATAGTATTTTCCAATAAAAGCATCTTTGCACTTGTCCCATGAATCTATGCTATTTCTAGGCAAAGACTGAAACCAAATTTTAGCTCCTCCTCTCAAAGAGAAAGGAAAAAGCTTAAGCTTAACAATATTACCATCTATTTCTTGGTACTTTTGCATATCACAAAGTTATACAAAGTTGTCCAAGTGTAAAGTAGCATCATCTCCAGCACCGGAGAATTGTTCTCTCATAACTAAGTTCAGTAAAGCAGGTTTAATTTCATATGAAGGTGCTGAAGTGGCAGGTGTAGTGATAGGTGTGCTGATAAAGTCATCGTTGTTGTGACTAGTGAAGTCACACAACTTGGTGTTCTCGGTGGAACCCATAGTAGCAAGCAAGCAAGATAACTATTTTTGTGATTTTCGATAAAAGGAACTAAAGCAAAAATGAAAGGTAAACTAACAAGACTAAAAAGCAAAGGTAAAAGATAGCATGCAACTCCCCTATCCTGAAGAGTGGAGTCCCCGGCAACGGCGCCAGAAAATACTCCTTGATGGGCCTCGAACCCCTCGTTGGATTACCCCAAGTGGAAGGTGTAAGATGCAGTAAGTAGAAGTGTTTTCCCCTAGCAAAGATGCCAAGGATCGAATCCCCAGAGACTCCTAGGTTCAACAGGTAGGTGTCAACTGCTAACGGCGCAATTAGCAATCAACGTGGACCTGCACACAGATACAAATAACTTTGCTCCCAACGAGTACAGAGAGGTTGTCAATCTCTCCGGCCTTGTAGTTCACAAAGGGTTAAAAGCAATATGATAGTAGTGATAGATAGTGTTTTGCAATAGTAAATAAAATAGCGGAAAGTAAAATAGTGTATGTGATCAATGATAGTAATATGGACCGGAGTCACATGATGTTCACTAGTGATGTCTCTCTCCCAAAAGACGATAAAACAGCTATGCGAGGCAACAAATTACAGCTGGGCAATTTACAGGACCACGAGCGCAAACCAATGCTGACTACATTGCAAGAAAGGTTGAGGTTCAAAGCATGGGCGGTACGCCAAAGTAAGTAGACCGAAATCCATCTGCATCTACTACTAATCATCCACCTTGAGATATCTATCCAGAACATCTCGCTGGTATTAAGTTGCGAGTCCCACCCATAGTGTAAACTCAATGCAACAGACAACTGCATTAAAAGAACTTTGCGTAAAGTAAACAATCCTTGCACCCGCGGGCACAAGCACCGTTGTTTTCCCCCTTGTGGCAACAGCACATCCCCTAGACTCATGTTTCTGTCACTCAAGCTAGTCATCGAGGGGCATGAACCCACAATCGAGCATAACGTTCCCTCTTGGAGTCACTACCTATTACTTGGCCAAAGCAATAAATAACAACGGAGAACATGCAAGAATTACTTATGAACTAAAATATAAAAGAGGTGAATCAAATATATTACTCAAGATCAATCTGAACATAATCTCATAATCCATCGGATCCCAGCAAACTCAACATAGCAACAACACAAGGATTACATAGGTGCCTCGATCATGTAGGGCAGCTCACGAGGACTAATTAGTGAAGCACAAGAACGGGAGGAGAACATTATAGTTACTGGTCATGGACCCATGGTCCAAGGGAGACTACTCACGAGTCATCCGGGAGGCGTCCATGGTGGTGGAGAAGCTCCCGGTGGTGATCCTCCCCTCCGGCAGGGTGCCGGGATGAGTTCTCCTGGTGCTCCGGATCTTGGAAGCGGTGCCGGCGGCGGAATAGAGATGGGATCGCGAAAAGAAGTCCTGTTTCAAGGGTTACGGGGGACCCTTTAAATATCTGCCAAAGTAGGGCACCGGGGGGCTCTCGGGGTGCCGAGGCGCCCCTCCGGCGCGACTCAGGGGGGGGCGCCCACAGGGCGCCTGGGGCCCCTGTGCCCCCCCAGGCTCCCCTTCGGAAGCAGTGTCGTTCCCGATACGCTGATTTTTTATATATTTTTTCTGGATTTTTCTGGGCAGTTCTCGAAACGTGAAAACCTGAAATACAAAAACAGCCGAAAACAGAAACTGGCACTGGGGTGCACTGGATTAGTAAGTTAGTCCAAATATGATCAAAAGTGTATGGAAGTGTATGAATATCATAGCAATATCACCCAAAAGTGGCATGGAGCAAGCAGAAATTATAGATACGTTTTGGACGTATCAGACTTGCATGTACCATCTCGAAATTATTCAAAGAAAAAAGAAAAAGCATTCCTATTTTGTGCCTCTGTTGTAAGTTCATGAGGAAGTAGTAGTTAATTCATGATCTTTTTAAGTTGGACAAGCTTCACCTCGGGATTGCATGTATAATGTGCAAACCCATAATACGAGAAGGAACTGGCATTGAGTGCGCCCGGCTCAAAAAGATAATATAACAAACAAACCCTCCTTCACGCTTTGTTCATGAGAAATCAGAAAACTTTGGCAGTGATAAACAAAGGAGATTAAGAGGATGTGATAGTCCTCATTCGGGAGCCATTCCTCGAAACTTGTCCATCTCAAGAAGTGATTGAGTTGTCTGCTAGCATTCGTTGACGGAACATGCATAATCTAAAAATATATTATTACCTCTGTTTTTAAAACCAAGAGCTCTGGTACATGTTTTGTCTTTGTTTCCGACTACGGGTTTTCAACCTTGCCAACAAAAGCCACGGCTCGAGAGTCTCCACCTTCTTTTAAAAGCACCAACTACTGAGAGCATGATTGTCATTCTGAGTGTAATGTGCATTGTCCCAAAGTAGCATTGTCTTTTGCATGATTGTGATATCGTTTATTTTGAAATCATTGTATCTAGTCATCACTTAAACCTTGGAGGTGCCCCTGCATTTATGTTTTGCTTCACTAAAGGGGGCAAGCGAGATATCACTTTATCATATTTGCACACCATGCTCATTGCAAATCTATTTGATGTTTCAATATCATATTGTAAAACTTTCAGTCCTTTGTGATTTTCTCATGAGGCAACTTAATTACTACAGATTCATTGTCTCAGTAAGCTTTTGTCATATGACTATGAGTAAGTCCTATATGGTTAATAGCATGTCACCACAGAAATTATTCTTGTTATCATTTACCTACTTGAGGACGAGCAGGAATTAAGCTTGGGGATGTTGATACGTCCAAAACGTATCTATATTTTCTGCTTGCTCCATGCCTCTTTTGGGTCATATTGCTATGATATTTATACACTTCCATACACTTTTGATCATATTTGGACTAACCTATTAACTCAGTGCACCCGAGTGCCAGTTTCTGTTTTCGGCTGTTTTTGTATTTCAGGTTTTCACATTACGAGAACTGCCAGGAAAAATCCAGAAAAATTATATAAAAAATCAGCATTCCAGAAGCTATCGTGCGCCCGAAGTACAGCCGGGGGGGGGGGCACCAGGGCTCCAGGCGCCCTGGCGGCGCCCCCCCTGCGCCACGCGCCAGGGGGGCGCCTGGGCCCCCCGAGGCTCCGCTGATGCCTCCCTTTGGCATATATTTAAAGCGTCTCCCGAAACCCTATAGACGGGAACTCTTTTTCGCGATCTCATCTCTGTTCCGCCGTCGTCGCTGCTTCCAAGATCGGGAGCACCAGGACAACTCTTCCCGGCACCCTGCCGGAGGGGAGGATCACCACCGAGAGCTTCTCCACCACCATGGACGCCTCCTAGATGAGTTGTGAGTAGTCTCCCTTGGACCATGGGTCCATGACCAGTAGCTATGTGATGTTCTCCTCCCGTTCTTGTGCTTCACTAATTAGTCCTCGTGAGCTGCCCTACATGATCGAGGCACATATGTAATCCTTATGTTGTTGCTATGATGAGTTTGCTGGGATCCGATGGATTATGAGATTATGTTCAGATTGTGTTTGAGTAATATATTTGATTCACCTCTTTTATATTTATGTTCGTAAGTAATTCTTGCATGTTCTCCGTTGTTATTTATTGCTTTGGCCAAGTAGTAGGTAGTGACTCCAAGAGGGAACGTTATGCTTGATTGTGGGTTCATGCCCCTCGATGACTAGCTTGAGTGACAGAAACATGAGTCTAGGGGATGTGCTGTTGCCACAAGGGGGAAAACAACGGTGCTTGTGCCCGCGGGTGCAAGGATTGTTTACTTTACGCAAAGTTCTTTTAATGCAGTTGTCTGTTGCTTTGAGTTTACACTATGGGTGGGACTCGCAACTTAATACCAGCGAGATGTTCTGGATAGATATCTCAAGGTGGATGATTAGTAGTAGATGCAGATGGATTTCGGTCTACTTACCTCGGCGTACCGCCCATGCTTTAAACCTCAACCTTTCTTGCAATGTAGTCGGCATTGGTTTGCGCACATGGTCCTGTCAATTGCCCAGCTGTAATTCGTTTACCTCACATAGCTTTTTTATCGTCTTTTGGGAGAGAGACATCACTAGTGAACATCATGAGACTCCGGTCCATATTACCATCATTGATCACATCTGCTATTTACTTTTCCGCTTTTTATTTACTATTGCAATTATACCTATCACTATTATCACTTGCGTTTGATCCTTTGTAAACTACAAGGCCGGAGGGATTGACAACCTCTCTGTACTCGTTGGGAGCAAAGTTATTTGTATCTGTGTGCAGGTCCACGTTGATTGCTAATATCTGGCGCCGTTAGCAGTTGACACCTTCTTGTTGAAACTGGGAGTCTCAGGGAAAACGATCCTTGGTATTGCCAAGGGAAAACTTCTGCTACACTGCATCTCAAACCTTCCACTTGGGGTAACCAACGAGGGGTGAGAAGCCACCTAGCACGCGCCCCCTGCCTTATGGGCCCCACGTTGCTCCCCCGGTGCCCCCCTTCCTCCTATATATACCCATGTACCCTGAAAACATCGAAGCAAGAGAAAAAACCCTAATTGCACCACCGCAACCTTCTGTTCCCGTGAGATCCCATCTTGGGGCCTGTTCCGGAGCTCCGCCGGAGGGGGCATCTTTCAGGGAGTGCTTCTACATCAACACCATCGCCTCACCATGAGTTTGAGTAGTTTACCATAGACCTTCGGGTCCATAGTTAGTACCTAGATGTCTTATTCTCTCTCTTTGGATCTCAATACCAAGTTCTCCTCGGTCTTCGAGGAGATCTATTCGATGAAATCTTTTTTGCGGTGTGTTTGTCGAGATCCGATGAATTGTGGGTTTATGATCAAGATTATCTATGAGAAATATTTGGTTCTTTTCTGAATTCTGTTATGTATGATTATAATATCCTTGCAAGTCTCTTCGAATTATTGGTTTGGTTTGGCCTACTAGATCTATAGTTCTTGCAATGAGAGAAGTGCTTGGCTTTGGGTTCAATCTAGCGGTGTCCTTTCCCAGTGACAGTAGGGGCAGCAAGGAACGTATAGTATTGTTGCCATCGAGGATAAAAAGATGGAGTTTATATCATATTGCTTGAGTTTATCCCTCTACATCATGTCATCTTGCTTAAAGCATTACTCTGTTCTTTTGGACTTAATACTCTAGATGCATGGTGGATAGCGGTCGATGTGTGGAGTAATAGTAGTAGATGCAGAATCGTTTTGGTCTACTTGTCACGGACGTGATGCCTATATATCATGATCATGCCTAGATATTCTCATAATTATTCGCTTTTCTATCAATTGCTCGACAATAATTTGTTCACCCACCGTAGAGCTCTGCTATCATGAGAGAAGCCACTAGTGAAACCTATGGCCCCCGGGTCTATTCTCAACATATCAATCTACAATCTACTTTACTTTACTGTTTTTACTTTCTCTTCTTATATCCAAAAATACGAAAAATATCAAACTATCATATCTATCAAATCTCACTTTCGTAAGTGACCGTAAAGGGATTGACAACCCCTTATCGCATTGGCTGCGAAGTTCTTATTTGTTTGTGCAGGTGCGAGGGACTCACGCGTGGTCTCCTACTGGATTGATACCTTGGTTCTCAAAACTGAGAGAAATACTTATGCTATTGTGCTGCATCACCCTTTCCTCTTCGAGGGAATACAACACAAGCTCGAGAAGTAGCAAGAAGAATTTCTGGCACCGTTGCCGGGGAGGCTTACGCAAAAGTCATATACCAAGTACTTATCACAAACCCTTATCCTTGGCATTACATTTATTTGCCTCTCATTTTCCTCTCCCCCACTTCACCCTTGCCGTTTTATTTGCCCTTCTTTTTGCTGTGCGTTTATCGTTTGCCTTGCCTTGCCGTCATGACTAGTCCCTTATCCGCTCCTTTGTCCCCCGAGTTTGAAGTTCTTCAGTTCAAGCAAAAACAAGGAGAAAACTTAAAAGAGGCTTGGTTCAGAATGATGAAATCTTATCGTAACTGTACCTTAGAGGTGAATTTTAGGATTTTACTTCACAATTTTTATGTTGGACTAAATATGTCCCATAGACAACTCTTGGGTTGTGTTGCCAAAGGAAATTTTATCGAAATTGATCCTAGTATTGCGCATGAACTTATAGAGGGAACAGTGGGAACACTACCTCAACAAAAAGGGTCACATCAGACCCAGGAAGAAACACAAGTTTTTGAGAAAATTTGCGAAGTAACAAAAATATTACAAAAATCTCTTGAACCTCTTAAGAGTGTTAGTGGAAATCTCCACCGCATGAATGTGTTGATTACACTTTGTAATAAGCGGTTGGATTCATTAGATTTAAAGATTTCCGAATATGAAGGGAAACGTAAAGAACCTCCCGGATTCGAGCTTGACACCGTTAAAAGGGTAAAGATCAAAGATGTCAATACCTAGATCTATCCTTGTATCATGGCTAGCTAGGGGCTTTAAACGATAGCGCTTGTTGGGAGGCAACCCAATTTTATTTTCTTTGTTTTTGCTTCTGTTTAGGAATAAATATTGCATCTAGCTTCTGTTTAGATGTGGTTTTGTGTTTTAATTAGTGTTTGTGCCAAGTAGAACCTTTGGGAAGAATTGTGTGAAGTTTATTGCTGTAAAAAAACAGAAATGTTAGCGCTCAGGAGAATAGTCACCAGATTTTACTGGAGAGTGCTATTTAGTTGATTCTTTTTGCAGATGATTAATAGACAAATTCCTCGTGTTTAGCAATTTATTTCAACTTTTTTGGAGTTAGAGAAGTATGAGAAAGTTACAGATTACTACAGACTGTTCTGTTTGTGAGTTCATTACAGTACCTTTGAGTGGTGGTTTGTTTTCTTATACTAACGGAGCTCACGAGATTTTTGTCTAAGTTTTGTGTTGTGAAGTTTTCAAGTTTTGAGTATTGCTTTGATGGACTATGGAACAAAGAGTGTCAAGAGCCTAAGCTTGGGGATGCCCAAGGCACCCCAAGGTAAAATTCAAGGACAACCAAAAGCATAAGCTTGGGGATGCCCCGGGAAGGCATCCCCTCTTTCGTCTTCATCTATCGGTAACTATACTCGGGACTATATTTTTATTCACCACATGATATGTGTTTTACTTGGAGCGTCATGTATAATTTTAGTCTTCGCTTGTTAGTTTGACACAATCATCCTTGTTGGACACACCTTTTTGAGAGAGATAAATATGGTCTAGAATTTGTTAGAACACTCTATGTGCTTCACTTATATCCTTTGAGCTAAATAGTTTGCTCTAGTGCTTCACTTATATCTTTTAGAGCACGGTGGTGATTCTATTTTGAAGAAATTATTGATCTCTCATGCTTCACTTATATCCTTTTGAGAGTCTATTAGAACAGCATGGTAATGTGCTTTGGTTATAAAACTAGTCCTAATATGATAAGCATCCAAGATAAATGTAGTAAAAACTTTCATACAAAGTGCATTGTATATGATGAGAAGTTTGATACTTGATGATTGTTTTGAGATATGAGGATAGTGATATTAGAGTCATGCTAGTGGAGTTATTATGAAATTGAGAAATACTTGTGTTAAAGTTTGTGATTCCCGTAGCATGCACGTATGGTGAACCGCTATGTGACGAAGGTAGAGCATGAGGTATTTGTAGAGTGTCATCCTTTGTGTGGAGGTCGGGGGCGCACGATGGTTAACTCCTACCAACCTCCCCCCCTAGGAGCATGCGTTGATTGCTTTGTTTTGATGACTCGTAATTTTTTGCAATAAGTATATGAGTTCTTTATGACTAATGTTGAGTCCATGGATTATACGCACTCTCACCCTTCCACCATTGCTAGCCTCTCTCGTACCGCGCAACTTTTGCGGATACCATACACCCACTATATACCTTCCTCAAAACAGCCACCATATACTTTCCTCAAAACAGCCAGCATATGTACCTATCATGGCATTTCCATAGCCATTCCGAGATATAATTCCATGCAACTTTCCACCGTTCCGTTCATATGACACGCTTCATATTGTCATATTGCCATGCATGATCATGTAGTTGACATCGTATTGGTGGCAAAGCCACCATGCATAATTTTTCATACATGTCGCTCTTGATTCATTGCACATCCCGGTACACCGCCGGAGGCATTCATATAGAGTCATACTTTGTTCTAGTATCGAGTTGTAATATCGAGATGTAAATTAATATAAGTGTGATGATCATCATTATTAGAGCATTGTCCCAAAAAAAGGAAAGGCCAAGAAAAAGAAAGGCCCAAAAAAAAGAAAAGAAAAAGAAAAAAAGGAAAAGAAAAGAAAAGGGACAATGCTACTATCTTTTTCCACACTTGTGCTTCAAAGTAGCACTATGTTCTTCATGATAGAGAGTCTCATGTTTAGTCCCTTTCATATACTAGTGGGAATTTTCATTATAGAACTTGGCTTGTATATTCCAACGATGGGCTTCCTCAAATGCCCTAGGTCTTCATGAGCAAGCAAGTTGGATGCACACCCACTTAGTTTCTTTTGTTGAGCTTTCATACATTTTTAGCTCTAGTGCATCCGTTGCATGGCAATCCCTACTCACTCACATTGATATCTATTAATGGGCATCTCCATGGCCCGTTGATACGCCTAGTCGTTGTGAGACTATCTTCCTCCTTTTTGTCTTCTCCACAACCACCATTCTGTTCCACCCATAGTGCTATATCCATGGCTCACGCTCATGTATTGCGTGAAAGTTGAAAGGTATGAAAAAATTGAGTATGAAAACAAGTGCTTGGCTGAAACCGGGGTTGTGCATGATATGAATATTTTGTGTGATGAAGAGGGAGCATAGCCAGACTATATGATTTTGTAGGGATAACTTTCTTTAGCCATGTTATTTTGAGAAGACATGATTGCTTTGTTAGTATGCTTGAAGTATTATTATTTCTTATCTCAACATAAACTTTTGTCTTGAATCTTTTGGATCTGAACATTCATGCCACAATAAATAGAATTACATTGAAAATTATGTTGGTTAGCATTCCACATCAAAAATTATGTTTTTATCATTTACCTACTCGAGGACGAGCAGGAATTAAGCTTGGGGATGCTTGATACGTCTCCAACGTATCTATAATTTTTTATTGTTCCATGCTATTATATATGATGTTTTGGATGTTTAATGGGCTTTATTATACACTTTTATATTATTTTTGGGACTAACCTATTAACCCAAAGGCCCAGTCCAGATTGTTGTTTTTTTGCCTATTTCAGGGTTTTACAGAAAAGGAATATTAAACGCAGTCCAAAGGGAATGAAACCTTCGGGAGAGATATTTTTGGAGCGAAATCTTCACGGGCGACTTGAGAACCACGGAATAGGGCACACATGGCATCCACGAGGGTGGGGGCGCGCCCCCTGCCTCGTGGGCCCCACGTTGCTCCCCCGGTGCCCTACTTCCTCCTATATATACCCATGTACCCTGAAAACATCGAAGCAACAAAGAAAACCATAATTCCACCGCCACAACCTTCTGTTCCCGTGAGATCCCATCTTGGGGCCTGTTCCGGAGCTCCGCCGGAGGGGGGGGGTCTTCCACGGAGTGCTTCTACATCAACACCATCGCCTCACCATGAGTTGTGAGTAGTTTACCACAGACCTTCGGGTCCATAGTTAGTACCTATATGGCTTATTCTCTCTCTTTGGATCTCAATACCAAGTTCTCCTCGGTCTTCGAGGAGATCTATTCGATGTAATCTTTTTTGCGGTGTGTTTGTCGAGATCCGATGAATTGTGGGTTTATGATCAAGATTATCTATGAGAAATATTTGGTTCTTTTCTGAATTCTGTTATGTATGATTATAATATCCTTGCAAGTCTCTTTGAATTATCGGTTTGGTTTGGCCTACTAGATCTATAGTTCTTGCAATGGTAGAAGTGCTTGGCATTGGGTTCAATCTTGCGGTGTCCTTTCCTAGTGGCAGTAGGGGCAGCAAGGCACGTATAGTATTGTTGCTATCGAGGATAAAAATATGGGGTTTATATCATATTGCTTGAGTTTATCCCTCTACATCATGTCATCTTGCTTACAGCATTACTCTATTCTTTTGAACTTAATACTCTAGATACATGGTGGATAGCGGTCGATGTGTTGAGTAATAGTAGTAGATTCGCTTTTCTATCAGTTGCTCGACAGTAATTTGTTCACCCACCGTAGAATTCTGCTATCATGAGAGAAGCCACGAGTGAAACCTATGGCCCCCGGGTCTATTCTCAACATATCAATCTACAATCTACTTTACTTTACTGTTTTTACTTTCTGTTCTTATATCCAAAAATACCAAAAATATCAAAGTATCATATCTATCAGATCTCACTTTCGTAAGTGACCGTAAAGGGATTAACAACCCTTTATCGCGTTGGCTGCGAAGTCTTATTTGTTTGTGCAGGTGCGAGGGACTCGCGCGTGGTCTCCTATTGGATTGTTACCTTGGTTCTCAAAAACTGAGGGAAATACTTACACTACTGTGCTGCATCGCCCTTTCATCTTCGAGGGAATACAACGCAAGCTCGAGAAGTAGCAATGACGTCCTCGCCTTCTTGATCCAGCAAGACGGGCAAAGTAGTAGATGAGTTCCGGCAGCACGACGCCGTGGTGATGGTTGGTGATTGTCGGAGATATTGACCATGGGTACCCTCGGTGACCACCCTTGGTATTTCAAGACAAATTATAGCTGCCTGCTCCACCGCGGCCGTCTGCTCATCGGGCCGCCTCCTAGGATAGCCTGCCCTAGGAGCCGGCTGCCAGCAGGCGGCAGGGACCCAACAGGCGGCAGCACCAACACCACCAGCTAGCAGACGGTCCCACATCCCTCCCTCGGGACGTGTGCTGGGGGACCCCCACGCAACAGAGACATGGCTACAGATGAACATGTCCTTAGAGAATCTATAAGGGCATGGCTACAGTGAACGTGTACCTTATGAATATCTCCTAAGCGGCGGGTCACTGTAGCCACGCTGCTCGTGACCGAGCACCGCCCAGAGGGGGCCGCGATCCCACTACTCACAGACGGCAGGGCCAGCAGGCGGCTGGCCCCATTGGCTAGCGAGAGGGACATAAACAAGCCGCCCCTGGCAGACGGCCAGGGGAGACGGCCGCCTGGTAGCAGGCGGCGAATCTCGTCCTAGAAGTCTGAACCTCATCAAGACGACAAGATAGGGCGTGGCGGCAGTGTACGGCAGGAGACGGCGGCACTGTAGCCACTTCCCTCCTGACGAGGCTATCGTCAGCAGAGGCGCGTCTACAGTGAAAGACAATCATGTGGGCCCGCAGGCGGCGGGCCCCAGCAGGCAGGCGGCAAGGCCGGCGCCGGAAGACACTGACGGCTGGGAGCCACACTGTCAAGATTGCCATTGTACCCCTGGGCGTAGGCTTATATAAACCCCCCAGGGTCCTCCATGAGGAGGGGTTAGAAGGTTGCGAGATTGAACCCTAGGAAGAAGAGAGAGAGGGGGAGAAAGGAACCCTAGTGATCACCCCTGATTCCTAGAGCAAGGAAGAGAGCTAGCCCTGCTCGTCTTCCTCCTCTGAACCATACAGCTCGAGGAGCAACCTTTTAGCTGCCGTAGTGATTTCAGTCATGACGCGGAGCCCCCGCAGAGCAGGACTAGGGGTGTTATCTCCTCGGAGAGCCCCGAACCTGGGTAAGATCCGTAGGTGTCCTAAGTTTTGCCTCATCCCGCTTCCCGAGCCCGACAACGTTCTTTTGACCCCATGCGTGATAAGCCATCCATTGGCATATGTAGCTCCAAAACCCCGACATCTGGCGCCCACCGTGGGGCTAGGTGCACCGTCGTTCGGAGACATATTCTGGACGGGAACTCTATTCCTCCCTGGTGAGAGTAGCCAGCCCGGCACGCCTACAGGCATGGAAATGGGGATGCTTCGCGGCGTTGAGGCCGCAGGCGCCATGAGCGGGCTCGCCGACCTTCTCGGCGGCGTCCGCATCCACGACGAGCCCTCTTCGGCGGCCGAGCCAGTGGCACCGGAGAGCTGCCTCGTCGAGCTCCTCGACAAGCTCAACATCGTTGACGAGCGCGCCTCTGAGGTGGAGTCAGTAGGCTCCTCTGATCCACCCGTAGACATGATCGTCGACCTCGGCGTGGAGCCCGTCGACTCCTTCCCCGAGCATGTGGTGATCATCAACGACCCCCACCCCGCTCTCCCGACTGACAGCACCATTGGCGCCGTCACGGAGGTGCTCGTCACCGACCAGGGCGAACCATCCAGCAGGGCGGGCCCATACCCGCTCGAGGCTGCTCTACAGCACCTCGCCGCTCCTGTTGCGGCGGGGGCAGATGGCGAGGCGTTAGAGGCGCTCCGCGTTTCGCTCCTCGATAGCAGCAACAAACTGGCTGCCTCCCGATGCCTCACCGAAGCTTACCGCCACGAGATGGACCGTGCCATTTGTGACACGCCAGCTGCTGGCGAGCCTAGCCGAGCCAGCGCCGTCCGCGATCGCGGCGGACTGCTAGCAGACATGCTGGGGGCCCCGCGGCCTGTGTACCTCACCCCGTCGGAGAACCTAAGGGCTGCCCAGGCGGCAGTCGATGATATGGGCCACTTGGAGGGAGACGAGCTTCGTTGCAAGATTCAACGCGCCCGCCAGCTCCTCGACGCCGCTGGCACGCAGTGATACGTCCAAAACGTATCTATAATTTCTGCTTGCTCCATGCCTCTTTTGGGTGATATTGCAATGATATTTATACACTTCCATACACTTCTGATCATATTTGGACTAACCTATTAACTCAGTGCACCCCAGTTCCAGTTTCTATTTTCGGCTGTTTTTGTATTTTAGGTTTTCACATTACGAGAACTGCCAGGAAAAATCCAGAAAAATTATATAAAAAATCAGCGTTCCAGAAGCTACCTTGCGCCCAAAGTACAGCCGGGGGGGGGGGGGGCACCAGGGCTCCAGGCGCCCTGGCGGCGCGCCCCCCCTGGGCCGCGCCGGGGGGGCGCCTGGGCCCCCCGAGGCTCCGCTGATGCCCCCCTTTGGCATATATTTAAAGCGTCTCCCGAAACCCTGGAGACGGGAACTCTTTTTCGCGATCTCATCTCTGTTCCGCCGCCGCCACCGCTTCCAAGATCGGGAGCACCAGGAGAACTCTTCCTGGCACCCTGCCGGAGGGGAGGATCACCACCGGGAGCTTCTCCACCACCATGGACGCCTCCCGGATGAGTTGTGAGTAGTCTCCCTTGGACCATGGGTCCATGACCAGTAGCTATGTGATCTTCTCCTCCCGTTCTTGTGCTTCACTAATTAGTCCTCGTGAGCTGCCCTACATGATCGAGGCACATATGTAATCCTTATGCTGTTGCTATGATGAGTTTGCTGGGATCCGATGGATTATGAGATTATGTTCATATTGTGTTTGAGTAATATATTTGATTCACTTCTTTTATATTTATGTTTGTAAGTAATTCTTGCATGTTCTCCGTTGTTATTTATTGCTTTGGCCAAGTAGTAGGTAGTGACTCCAAGAGGGAACGTTATGCTCGATTGTGGGTTCATGCCCCTCGATGACTAGTTTGAGTGACAGAAACATGAGTCTAGGGGATGTGCTGTTGCCACAAGGGGGAAAACAACGGTGCTTGTGCCCGCGGGTGCAAGGACTATTTACTTTACGCAAAGTTCTTTTAATGCAGTTGTCTGTTGCTTTGAGTTTACACTATGGGTGGGACTCGCAACTTAATACCAGCGAGATGTTCTGGATAGATATCTCAAGGTGGATGATTAGTAGTAGATGCAGATGGATTTCGGTCTACTTACCTCGGTGTACCGCCCATGCTTTGAACCTCAACCTTTCTTGCAATGTAGTCAGCATTGGTTTGCGCACATGGTCCTGTCAATGGCCCAGCTGTAATTCGTTTACCTCACATAGCAGTTTTATCGTCTTTTGGGAGAGAGACATCACTAGTGAACATCATGAGACTCCGGTCCATATTACCATCATTGATCACATCCGCTATTTACTTTTCTGTATTTTACTTACTATTGCAATAATATCTATCACTACTATCACTTGCGTTTGATCCTTTGTAAACTACAAGGCCGGAGGGATTGACAACCTCTCTGTACTCGTTGGGAGCAAAGTTATTTGTATCTGTGTGCAGGTCCACGTTGATTGTTAATATCTGGCGCCGTTAGCAGTTGACACCTTCTTGTTGAAACTGGGAGTCTCTGGGAAAACGATCCTTGGTATTGCCAAGGGAAAACTTCTGCTACACTGCATCTCTAACCTTCCACTTGGGGTAACCAATGAGGGGCGAGAAGCCTAGCACGCAGCAGGAGGCCCGTCGCCGGGTATCAGAGGCCGGCGTGCATGCAGACAACCGCCCCTTTCGGCGGGAGCAGGGAGCCACGTCTCGCTCTCCAACAATCGTCGCCCCCAACCGGCGAGACTCAGAGCCGGCTGCCAGCCGCAGCCGGCAGACTCACGTCACCATCGAGCGCGACGAAGACGGCCGCCCAAGGGCCATAGAGCGGCGAGGGGAACATCCGCCTCCTCCCAGGCGGGATAGGCGCGTGTCTCCTCTGCCTGTTGACTACCCCTCTCTGGCGGGCCGTCTGAGCCGCCGCGAGGGGGTTGGGGAGAACGACGCCCGCCACCGTCTGGATCGTCTGGCTCGGTCCCAGGCGGTCGAAGAAGACGATGACCTCGGTCCGGCTTGCTTCGGCCCTCGCATCCGCAATGAGCCTTTTCCCAAAGGCTTCTCGCTCCCCAAAGATACCCCCAAGTACAACGGATCAGTGAAACCAGAAGACTGGCTGGTGGACTACTCCACAGCTGTCAGCATAGCTGCCGGCAACAGACGCGTTGTGGTGAAGTACGTGCCCCTTATGCTCCAGGACACGGCCCGGACCTGGCTGAACAGCCTCAAACCCAATAGCATCAACGGTTGGCTGGACTTCACCGACGCCTTCACTCGCAACTTCACCAGCACCTATAAGGGTCCTCCCAAGCCGTGTCAGCTCTCCCTGTGCGTCCAAGGCCCAGACGAGTCGGCCCGCGATTACCTGACGCGCTGGGCAGAGCTGCGAAACTCTTGTGAAGGAGTGCATGAGGTACAAGCCATCGAGTATTTCATGGCCGGGTGCCGAGAAGGCACCTTACTCAAGCACAGGCTCCTTTGTGATGAGCCGGCCACGTTGGACGAACTGCTGAGCATAGCAGACACGTACGCCACCGCGTACTCCTCCATGAAGACCGAGCTACAAGTGGATGCTTCTGGTAAGATGACTCCTCCAACTTCCAAGATGCTGGTTGGAGAGCCCAGCCGGCGCCAGCAGACAAGTGACCAGAAATGCAAGACCCATGCGTCGGCTGCCAACAGCCGGCTGGTGGCAGCGGTCGACGGCCAGCAGCCAGAAGCTGAAGCAGGACCCAAGCGCCAGAAGGGCGGCAAACCAGTCTGGCAGCCAACTTTCTCCTTTGACCAAGCTCTGGACGCCCCCTGCAAGTTCCACAGCGGCGCAAAGCCTTCCAACCACACAATGCGAAAGTGTCATTGGCTCACAAGAATTGTGAGGGGAGAAGGTCTGCCACCGCCGCCTGCTGGGCAGCCGACCCTGCCTCCTAATCCGCCGGCTGCCCACCCTGGCGGCCAGATCCAGGACGAGTTCCCAGAAGAAAACGGAGCCTATATTGTTTTCACCAGCCATACGAACGATAGGCACAGCCGGCGCCAACAGCGCAGAGAAGTCAACACTGTTGCCGTCAAGGACTCAGAATTCATGCATTGGTCTGAGAGGCCTGTCAGCTGGAGCCGAGAGGATCACCCGGCTGTCATGCCGTCGCCAGGGGCCTATGCCTTCGTCCTGGATGCCACTCTCTCCACTGACAGGTGGGCCTGTCGTTTCTCCCGGGTGCTGGTAGACGGTGGCAGCAGCATCAACATCATGAACCGTGACACCATGGAGAAGTTGGGCATCAAAGAAAGGCAACTTCAGCCTACCAGGACCGTGTTCCATGTCATTGTGCCAGGCCTCTCTTGCTCACCAATCGGCAAGGCCAGGATCGATGTCCTGTTTGGTGACAAGATGCATTTCCGAAGGGAGCCGGTCTGGTTTGAAGTGGTGAACCTAGAAAGTCCCTATCACGTGATCTTGGGCCGACCAGCTCTTGCAAAGTTCATGGCAGTACCTCATTATGCCTACCTCAAGATGAAGATGCCGGGCCCCAAAGGAATAATCACCATAGCTGCGGACTACGAGAAGTCCATTGCATGCGCAACAGCCAGCAGCCGCCTGGCAGAGTCCCTTGTCGTAGCTGAGGAAAAGCGCCGCCTGGAGCCGCTGGTGGCAATGGCTGGCGAGCAGCCGGCCATACCAGCCGATCCCAGGGAGGCGGAGCCGCAAGGCTCGTTCCAGCCATCCAAGGAGACGAAGAAGATTGCCTTGGACCCATCCCACCCGGAGCGATTTGCTGTCATAGGGTCAAACCTATACAGCAAATAGGAAAGCGAGCTCGTCGATTTCCTCCGTGAGAATCTGGACATCTTTGCATGGTCCCCAAAGACATGCCGGGTGTCCTGACGGATTTCGCCGAGCACAAACTCCACCTAAGAGAAGATGCAAAGCCTGTCAGACAGCCGCTACGCCGCCTGTCAGAAGAGAAGAGAAGAGTCGTTGGGGAGGAGGTTGCGCGCTTGCTAGCAGCCGGCTTCATCATGGAAGTCTTTTACCCCGAGTGGCTTGCGAATCCAGTCCTAGTGCTGAAGAAGAACAACAAATGGCGTATGTGCATTGATTACACCAGCCTCAACAAAGCTTGCCCTAAAGATCTGTTTGCTCTACCGCGAATAGATCAAGTGATCGACTCCAAAGCCGGATGCGAGCTGCTGTCTTTCCTTGATGCTTATTCTGGGTACCACCAAATCAAGCTTGATCCATCCGACCGCCTGTAGACCGCCTTCCTCACGCCATTTGGGGCCTTCTGCTACCTGACCATGACGTTCGGCTTGAGAAATGCCGGCGCCACCTTTCAGTGTTGCATGCAGAAGTGTCTCCTCAAGCAGCTTGGCAGAAACGCCCATGTTTACGTGGATGATATCATGGTAAAGACGGAGAAGAGAGGAACCCTTTTGGAGGATCTCCAAGAGACATTTGAGAACCTGCGCCGTTTTCGGATTAAGCTAAACCCGGAGAAATGCGTCTTCGGGGTACCAGCCGGCCAACTCCTCGGCTTCCTGGTATCCGAACGCGGCATCGAGTGCAACCGTGCGAAGATCAAGGCCATTGAGAGAATGGAAAGACCGACCCGTGTGTAGGACGTCCAGAGATTCACGGGGTGCCTGGCATCTCTCAGCCGCTTCATCAGCCGACTGGGAGAGAAGGCACTCCCTTGTATCAACTGATGAAGAAGACCACGTGCTTCGAGTGGAACGACCAGGCAGGCGAAGCTTTCCAGCAGCTCAAGAGACTACTGTCCACCCCGCCTGTCCTGGCAGCGCCAGCAGACAAGGAACCCATGTTCCTGTACATAGCCGCCACCAGCCGGGTGGTCATCACTGTCATTGTGGTCGAGCGCCCAGAAGACGGCAGAGTGCTGCCCGTCCAGAGGCCCGTCTACTACTTGAGCGAGGTACTGTCAGCCTCCTAGCAGAACTACCCTCACTACCAGAAGATGTGCTACGGCGTGTACTTCACCGCCAAGAAACTCAAGCAGTACTTCCAAGAGCATTCTATCACGGTCGTCTGCACGGCCCCGCTTGCCGAAATCATGGGCAACAGAGACGCCGCAGGAAGAGTGGCCAAGTAGGCCATAGAGCTGGCCCCCTTCACCATCTTCTACCAGCCACGCACCACCATCAAGTCACAAGCATTGGCCGACTTCCTCGTCGACTGGGCCAAAACCCAGTACCTGCCACCCATTCCAAACTCAACCCATTGGCGGATGCACTTCGATGGGTCGAAGATGCGCACCGGCCTAGGAGTCGGTGTTGTCCTCACCTCCCCCAAGGGCGACAAGCTCAAGTATACCATGCAGATCCACTTTGCCGCCTCCAACAACGTGGCCGAGTATGAGGCACTTATCCACGGGCTCCGGATGGCCAAGGAGATTGGCATCCGCCGAGTGCTGTGCTATGGCGACTCAGACTTGGTTGTCGAGCAGTCGTCTAGGGACTGGGACGCCAAGGACGCAAACATGGCAAGCTATCGCTTCCTTGTCCAGTAGATCAGTGGACACTTGGATGGCTCCGAGTTCCTCCATGTACCACAAGCTGATAACATGCAAGCCGACACCTTGGCACGAATCGGCTCCACCCGCCAAGCAATACCAGCCGGCGTATCTCTCCAATGCCTGCGCAAGCCGTCTATCAAGCCTTCACAAGAGTTGGAGTCAATCTTTATACCAGCCGACCCCGGGGCAGGTAGCCCCGCGGCTTCGGCTGCCGGCCCAGAGACTGCTCCAGTAGGCGGCCATGACACTCCAACTCCAGCAGACGGACCACCTACAGCTGCGCCAGCTCCTGGCCCGGGGACTGCTCCAGCAGACGGCCAGGAGGCGCCGGCTCCAGCAGACGGCTTGGGGGCTTCGGATACACAGCAGGCGGCTCAGCCTAGCCCTCCACCTGCCAGCCCAACCACCCTGGTCTCTCTGGCCGAAGAAACTGGAGTCTCAGCGCCGTCTTGGGCACAGCCAATCCTCACATTCCTGCTCAAAGGAGAGCTGCCAGCAGAAGAAACTTTGGCACGACAAGTTCAACGCCGGGCTTCAACATACACCATAGTCAACAAAGAGCTTGTCAGAAGAAGCGCAACGGGCGTCTTCCAGCGCTGTGTAGAAGCAAAAAAGGGGATGGCTATCCTGAAGGACATTCACCAAGGGGAATGTGGCCATCACGCGGCCTCAAGATCCCTCGTCGCCAAAGCCTTCCGCCACGGTTTCTTCTGGCCGACTGCTTTGGACGATGCCAAATATTTGGTAAGAAAGTGCAACGGCTGCCAGCGCTTCAGTTCCAAGCAACACTTGCCGGCTTCTGCACTCAAGACTATTCCGATCACTTGGCCATTTGCCGTCTGGGGTCTGGATATGGTAGGCCCTTTCAAGACAGCCAGAGGAGGCTTGACACAATTACTCATGGCAGTAGACAAATTCACCAAGTGGATCGAAGCCAAACCAATCAAGAAACTCAATGGCCCAACTGTTGTGACGTTCATCGCAGACATCACAGTCCGGTATGGTATACCGCACAGCATCATCACCGACAACGTCACAAATTTTGCCAAAGGCGCACTTGCCCGTTTCTGTGCAACACAGGGCATCCGACTGGACCTAGCGTCCATTGCCCACCCACAGTCCAACGGCCAAGTCGAGCGCGCCAACGGCCTTATCCTGTCCGGCATAAAGCCCCGGCTGGTCGAACCTTTGGAGCGATCAGCCGGCTGCTGGATCGAAGAATTGCCGTCTGTCCTTTGGAGCCTCAGAACCACTCCGAACAAATCCACCGGCTTCACTCCTTTCTTCCTCGTGTAAGGGGCCGAGGCGATCATCCCAATGGATGTTGAGTTTGACTCGCCTCGTGTCACCATGTATACGGAAGCTGACGCCAAAGAACCACGCGAAGACGGCATGGACCTGCTGGAGGAGGCCCGACTGGTAGCACTCAGCCACTCCACCATCTACCAGCAGGGTCTCCGCCGCTATCACAGCCGGCGAGTCAAGCCACGCTCCTTCCGTGAGGGGGGCCTTGTGCTCCGGCTGATCCAGCGAACAGCCGGCCAGCACAAGCTCTCGGCTCCTTGGGAAGGACCGTTCATCGTCAGCAAGGTACTAGGCAATGATGCCTACTACCTCATCGATGCCTAGAAGCCAAGAGCACGCAAGAAAGACAACTCAGGCAAGGAGTCGGAGCGCCCATGGAACGCAAACCTACTTCGTCGCTTTTATAGCTGAAAGACAGTATGTGTCGCACTATCTAAAGTTATTTTGAGAACTAATGGGACCCCCGAGGAGTTCTCGGGGACTGTCCAACCCTTTATCTACATGATAAGAATTATGCCTGTGAATGATTATTGTTCACTCCTTTGTCCGGCACCGGAGCCTAGCAGACGGCACGGGGACTGGCCGCCTAGCCCTATGTCTAAAAATTCTCCTTAAAATAGTCAGACAAGTAATGTGATGGCATCCAAGCCCTCTCCCGCATTAAGTCATAGACTCACAGAATGCGGCTGTCCGACTAGCAGGAGCCAAAGGCAAGAGATGGTGCCCACATGAAAAATGGCTAAGGAAAAAAGACATAGGGCAAGCCGGCCCTTCACACGAATAACCGGCTGTCACACAGCCGGCGAGCCGGCCCTAGGCTTAGCCGCGCCGCCTTCCAGAGGGCAGAATACTTGCCTACCCTGAAAACAGCCAAGTTCCTGACCCAGCCACAGAACCTCAGAGTGGTTGTCTGGCTGGCAGGGCGGCAGTTAAAGGAGACGGCAAAAGGAAAATCGCCATAAGGAATGTAGGGCGGGGCTAATCCTAGGATCGGCACAATCACATAAAACCATGCAGCATCAAAAGAATATTTACATCAAAAATGCCTCAAGGTCCGCCTTGCAGTAACAACTTACTGATACACCCAGCGGGTGGAATTGTTCGGATTAACCCTACAAAGTCTTACAGAGAAATAGGAACAGAAGATACAAAAGAAAAAACTTAAGGCGCAACAGGCGGAGCGGGCGGCACGACGGAGCCGGCTTCCGAGGGGGCCGCCCGGTGGGCCTCGGCCTGGCCGTTTCCTGTGGCAGGCGGGGCCACCACACCTTGTCCGCTTGACGAGGACTGGTCAGGCTGGCGGCCAGCAGACGGATCCGCCTCCTGGGAGCTGGCCTCCTCGTCACTGCTTTCCTCCTCCTCGCCCCCTTCACTGGAGGCGATCTCCTCGTCCGGCTCCTCCGACGCCGCCAGGTCCAGCCCGAAGTTGCTAGGCGGCACCACATGGCCCCTGTCGTCCAACTCTGGGATGAAGACAGAGTTGTCGGCGTACTCGGCAAGAGCGGCGGCGCGTTGGACGAGCTCCTTCTGCACCATGGCCAACTCAGGCTGGGCCTCCGCACGGAAGGTCTCCGGCTGTTCGAGGCTCAGGCCCGGGTACCAGCTCTTGATGAATTCCAGAGCGGTTCACGTGCCAGCCCTCGCTGCGGAGCCCTTCCAAGCCTCGAAGCGTTGGCCAGCCGCCTCCAGCTAGTTGGCAGTCCGACTGGGAGTGCAGAGTGCTGGCACACCTGGCCAGAGGGCGGCCAGAACCTGGGTACCAGCACGCTGCAGACGGCGAAGCAGACGGCGGACCGGCAAGAGACGCACCTGAATGACAAGAAGCTCCTCGGCCGGGGTCCTGGGCGTGTTGGGTGCGATCGCCGGCCCGCCTGGCACCTCGCATCACGCTCGGCCTCGATGGCCTGGGTGGCGGCCACAGAGTAGCCCAGGAAGAACTCTGCCAAAACTAGAAGAAGGATCAAAAGAAAAGAAAGACGGCTATTACAGATGGCGAGTACAAGAGGAAACGGTAGACATCTCACCGTCAACCATGTCTCCAATGGCTACGTAGCCGTCTTGGAGAGCCGCCTCCTTCTCGGCCCAATTCGAGCGCTCGGTCTCGAATTCTGCCCGCAGAAGTGTCTTGACATCCGACATCTTCCCGAGCTCGACCTTGTGGGCTGCCGCCTGGTCCGCCAGCTCCTTGGCCAGGCGGTCGCGGTCCTGAGTGGCAAGACCACGCTCTCACTCCTTAGCAGCCAGTTCCGACTGGGCCTCACCCAGCTGGTTGCGGAGGTCGGCGGCGACCACTGGCAAGAGAGGAGGAAAAACAATAAATGTCAGCAGCAAAAAGATAACCTTGGAGTTTCAAGCCGCCTGCTCAGCAGCCGACTCGGAACTCGGGGACTACACCCAGCGGGTGCGTTCACGCGCCCCCGTAAGGAGAAGTGGAGAAGCACTCACCTTGGCTGTCTGCCAAGGCAGCCTACAGCTGCGCCAGCTCCTGGCGCTGAGCATTGTAGGAGGCCACGCGGAGGTTGTGGTAC
Source organism: Secale cereale (assembly GCA_902687465.1). Classification (NCBI taxonomy): domain Eukaryota; kingdom Viridiplantae; phylum Streptophyta; class Magnoliopsida; order Poales; family Poaceae; genus Secale; species Secale cereale. The sequence continues at coordinate 777,871,842 of LR738711.1, forward strand.
TCCTGCAATGAAACGTAAGATCAGCCCACGACACACACTTTGGAGTTCCAAGCTGCCTGCTCAGCAGCCGGCTCGGAACTTGGGGACTACACCCAGTGGGTGCGCTGACGCGCCCCCACGGAAGAAATTGAAGGAATAAAAACAGAAGAACACGAAGCACACGTACCCGAACGGAGGACCGTGTAGCCACGAACTCCTGCATCGCCGTCTGCACGACGTTGCCCAAGGAGTTGAAGCGGTCGAGGACGTCCCACAACGCGACGATCAGTGCGCCGCCGCCTCCTGGCCTCCAACCTGACGGTGCCGCACTGGTCGCCTCATTCTCCGGCGCGGACGAGCTGGCCCCGCCTGCTGCGGCACGGAGACCGCCCTCACAGGGCGCGGATGAGCTGGGGCACGGAGGGCCGGCTGCAAGCCAGTCACCAGCACGCCCCCAGCTGGCGGCACCTCCGTCCTCGCTGGCCGGTTGCCCTGCTCCCCAGCAGGCGGCTGATACGTCCAAAACGTATCTATAATTTCTGCTTGCTCCATGCCTCTTTTGGGTGATATTGCTATGATATTTATACACTTCCATACACTTTTGATCATATTTGGACTAACCTATTAACTCAGTGCACCCCAGTGCCAGTTTCTGTTTTCGGCTGTTTTTGTATTTCAGGTTTTTACATTACGAGAACTGCTAGGAAAAATCCAGAAAAATTATATAAAAAATTAGCGTTCCAGAAGCTACCGTGCGCCCGAAGTACAGCCGGGGGGGCCACCAGGGCTCCTGGCGCCCTGGAGGCGCGCCCCCCCTGGGCCGCGCCGGGGGGGCGCCTGGGCCCCCCGAGGCTCCGCTGATGCCCCCCTTTGGCATATATTTAAAGCGTCTCCCGAAACCCTCGAGAGGGGAACTCTTTTTCGCGATCTCATCTCTGTTCCGCCGCCGCCGCCGCTTCCAAGATCGGGAGCACCAGGAGAACTCTTCCCGGCAACCTGCCGGAGGGGAGGATCACCACCGGGAGCCTCTCCACCACCATGGACGCCTCCCGGATGAGTTGTGAGTAGTCTCCCTTGGACCATGAGTCCATGACCAGTAGCTATGTGATGTTCTCCTCCCGTTCTTGTGCTTCACTAATTAGTCCTCGTGAGCTGCCCTACATGATCGAGGCACATATGTAATCCTTATGCTGTTGCTATGATGAGTTTGCTGGGATCCGATAGATTATGAGATTATGTTCAGATTGTGTTTGAGTAATATATTTGATTTACCTCTTTTATATTTATGTTCGTAAGTAATTCTTGCATGTTCTCCGTTGTTATTTAATGCTTTGGCCAAGTAGTAGGTAGTGACTCCAAGAGGGAACGTTATGCTTGATTGTGGGTTCATGCCCCTCGATGACTAGCTTGAGTGACAGAAACATGAGTCTAGGGGATGTGCTGTTGCCACAAGGGGGAAAACAACGGTGCTTGTGCCCACGGGTGCAAGGATTGTTTACTTTACGCAAAGTTCTTTTAATGCAGTTGTCTGTTGCTTTGAGTTTACACTATGGGTGGGACTCGCAACTTAATACCAGCGAGATGTTCTGGATAGATATCTCAAGGTGGATGATTAGTAGTAGATGCAGATGGATTTCGGTCTACTTACCTCGACGTAGCGCCCATGCTTTGAACCTCAACCTTTCTTGCAATGTAGTCAGCATTGGTTTGCGCACATGGTCCTGTCAATTGCCCAGCTGTAATTCGTTTACCTCACATAGCTGTTTTATCGTCTTTTGGGAGAGAGACATCACTAGTGAACATCATGAGACTCCGGTCCATATTACCATCATTGATCACATCCGCTATTTACTTTCTGCATTTTATTTACTATTGCAATTATATCTATCACTATTATCACTTGCGTTTGATCCTTTGTAAACTACAAGGCCGGAGGGATTGACAACCTCTCTGTATTCGTTGGGAGCAATGTTATTTGTATCTGTGTGCAGGTCCACGTTGATTGCTAATATCTGGCGCCGTTAGCAGTTGACACCTTCTTGTTGAAACTGGGAGTCTCAGGGAAAATGATCCTTGGTATTGCCAAGGGAAAACTTCTGCTACACTGCATCTCAAACCTTCCACTTGGGGTAACCAACGAGGGGTGAGAAGCCACCTAGCAGCGGCGCAGGGAGCGGCACCTGCATCTCATGGATAATGCAGTCGTCCCCCCCCCTGTTGTCTGGAGCCGGTTGCTCGTCAGCAGCCGGCGCTTGGGCCAACGGCTCCAGAGAGCCTGCCTCCGGGAGGACGGTGCGGCCCACTGGCTGCTGGGAGCCCGATTCCTGCTCCCGGGTTTGGTCCACGTCCGCTTGGGCCTTATTGGCGGCTTCAGCCTCCGCCCTGACGGCGGCATCGGCCACCGCTCGCTCGCGGTCCACGGCTTCGCGCCCCACGCGCGCCTCGCGAGCGTTCCTCTCCGTCACCTCCCGGAGCGCGGCGGCTAGATCCACGCGAGGGGGCGCGGGATGGGCATCCGTGCCTCCAACAACAGAGCCCGCTGGCACCCGCGAGAGGGAAAGCGGCGCGCTGCACGGATATCCCAAAAAAACGGGGAGTCAACCAAGAGGGGGTCGGCTTAGAAAGTTGAGCATCACATAGAGGGATGCAAAACACTTACCCGGACACAACCGGCCTGGCCTTGGGCATCTTGGGCACAATCGCCCTGGCGGCCGCCTCCCGACGCCTCGTGGCGGCGGTCGACAGCCGGAGCTTTTTGGGCGGGGCACCAGACGGTCCTGATGAGGACCGCCGTTTCCCACCGTCGGCTGTGCCAGACGGCCCGGCCTGCTGGCTGCCACGGACGGGTGCCTCCTCCACCTCCTCGTGAACGTCCGACCAGCTCTCGACGCCGCCTTTTGGCAGGCCGCCCGATGGCTGGCCCCCACCGCCTATCACCTCCTCCTCCTCCATGGCGGCGGCCCCAAGATCGGGGTCGCTTGTGTCACTCTGGGAGCGATTCGGCTCCAGGGGCGACCTGGCTGGCCAGAGCCCGGCGCCGGCTGGCTGGGGAAGATCTGAGGAGGACATCAGGATCAGACAGCTATAGCAGCCGGACGAAAAAGAAAGAAAAGAGAGGGCTGAAGAGCTTACTGCGGGCGGCTGGTTGTCGCGGCTGTATGGCGGCTTGCCGAAGGCCCAGCCGGAGTCGGAGACCTTGCTGTTGGAGATGTGGTTCACCAAGTTGGCTACCTCCCTGTATGGCACGGGCTTGGTGCACGTCTCGCTAGGGTCCCGGCGCCCGCTCATGTGGCAGATCAGATGAGGGCGGTGCTGCAGCGGCAGCACTCGACGCTCTGCGAGCGTGAGCAACAGATCCGCGAAGACCAGGCCTCGCCGTCCCTTAGCTCCAGGAGACGGCGCAATGCGATGGAGGCGCCTTCCGTGAGGGAGGCAGGCCGGGTCCTCCAGGAATCGCGAGGCTCGGCAGGCGGACCCGGCACCCACTCCGGCAGACAGATGAAGTCCTGCTCGGGGTCGACGTTGGAGACGTAGAAATACATCTTCTGCCATTGCTTTACTGACACTAAAAGCTGCGGAGCCGGGAAGAAATTCCTCATACCACTGCGCTTCACCGCAATGCACCCCCCGCACTGGGCGGGCACGCTCTGGACGGCGGTGCTGAGCTTCACGTAAAAGAGCTCGGTCCAAAGCTCTATGGTGGGGAGGATGCCAAAGTATGCTTCGCAAAGGACGACGAAGGACGAGAGCATCACCACCGTGTTCGGGGTAAGGTGGCAAGGTTGGATGTGGAAGAATTCTAAGAAGGATCGGAAGAAACCGCTCGCCGGGAGGCCGAAGCTGCACAAGAAGTGCGAGCGGAAGACGACCCGCTCTGTGGGGACCCCGACTCATAAGTCGAGATCACCGAATGCACGTGTACAGTGATCCCAGAGATCAATGCTCACTGAACACACAGAAGCTGAATAACAAGAGTCTTACATCCATACATACCATATTACACAAATAGGACCATTAAGGTCAAGGCTTGAGTATAGCGTAGTGGAAATCTTCAATGACAACTTGGACCCATGCCATCTACCTTAACCCTACAGGCATTCTGACTGGGAAGCGTCCTAGCTCAATTGCTCGTCACCAAGAAAACTTCATCTTAACCTGTTCTCTCATGCCTGGACAATAAAATAACCAGTGGCAAGCCAATGAGTACTTTGAATGTACTCGCAAGCAACCCAAGTGTGATAACAGAATAATTATGCAAGGCTCTACTGCTAGGTCGGCAGTTTTGCGGAAAGCTAGTTTTTCATATGCAAGTATGATCAACATATAACATGGGCATGCATGTGTCTGTAACAAGTATCAGGAGGTCACAGACATCAATATCGAGAAAGAGTTGTAATCAACTCGTGTTCAAGCTCATTGTGACTTCCTCACAATCACATCAACAAATCACCATACCGTGTTGTTTTCCAGAAACTTATGGACATAGTCTAAGTAGCACCACCCAACTGTCCTTGACTGCGGACACGGCTATTCGAATAGTTTGACACTCTGCAGAGGTTGCGCACTTTACCCACAAGATCCGGGGAACTTCCGTGTCATCCACGACCCGCGGTACCTCAAGTACCCGGGGTAAGCACCCGGTCATTACCTTTCCTTAGACGACACTAACATAGAGTCCACTCGTTGGTACACGGCCCTCGAGTACAAACAATAGATCACGGGACTTGCCCTAATTTCAATGTCACGCGTACCCGAAGGGACCAACGGTGTGTCCGGTGCCCTGTAAAAACAGTCATGGCCGTCTATCCAAGCACGACCCCGTCCCGGGAAAGACCTCAAGTCTTCCCGTCACTAGTAATGCGGGCGCCATGCTAGTATCGACCTAAGTAATCAATAAGGCCCCGTCCCATAAGGGGTAGTGTGGTTGCACATGTTTGGTTGGGACGGTAGTCACGCATAAATCTAATCCATCTCTGTGAACAACACTTTCGTCAAGCCTCGGCACACTACTTCTTCACAAGTAGTGCCCTAGCTCCTCATCAACTCCCAGGGGCCTTAGTGGCACCCACTGGGTCATTTGCAAGTATGTCAGACCACACTTGTTTCACTCAATGCATAACCCTGACCCATTTGCGTAGCCAACTACTATAGCATACATCTATCTACTCCCACCCACATAACCCTCATAGGAAGGTACAGCCATGTTTGATGCAAGTTTCAACAGTAAAGTAACAAAGGTACCAGCCAAGGTGGTCACCTCTTCTACATGATTCCGATGCATTGAATAATAAGGTGCTATGAGACATGCATAAAAAGGTTTCTTGAACATGGTCAAAGGGCTGCTTGCCTTATTCTCCCGAGTCTTCAAACCTTCTGGTCCATCTCCGAGTACTTCATTTATTTCGTCAACTAACGATGGAAACCAACATAATAAGCAACAAAATCAAAGCAAAAATAAAAGTGCTCTAAAAATAGGAGTTGGACTTGTCTAAGATGCCTCTGGTCATATTAGAAATGACCAAGGTGGTTTCATAGGTATTGGATCAATGAATAGCTTGGATCATTTCAATGTGATGGAACCAAGGGGTTTATGGATTTGGAAGAAGTATACAGAAATATTTTCTTGAATGATGAGCCAAGGCACCCATCAACAAGTCATGATTTTAGAAGCATCTAGAAGTTGGTTTCACTGGGTTTGGAATTCAAATGAATTTCCTAGGATTTTGCAAAGCTGATTAATATGAAGAAATGGCTCAATACTAGGTGGGGTACAGAAAGTATTAATAAAAATGTTCCAAAACTAAGTTTGGATGTGACAAGAATCTAGGAATTTGAATCACTGCATTTGGATCAAGATTGAGCTCTCTGTGATTTTCTAAAGTTCATCACAGAAATGAAATATTGGCATTTTATAATTATTTGTGAAAGAAATGTCTCTGGAATAACATGCATGTTGCACCATGTGGTAGAGCATGATTTATGGAGCCATAGGAAATTTGCACAGGCGGGGCTTAGTGCTTCGGCGCACTGGGCCGGCCCATCTGCACAGCCACGCGCAGGGGCCTGGCCACGTCGAAGGCGCCCGCCAGGAAGGCGTTTTCGTGCGGGGGAAGCGGCCGAGGCCAGACCTGCCTCCACTTAAACGGAGGGGCCCGCCCACTGGGTCGCTGACGCGCGGGCCCCTAGTGGCAGGTTCTTCCCCCACCTCACGCTCGAACAGAGCAGAGGCAGGGGAGGCACGGCCGAGCGCTCGCCGGCGTGGCCCCGTCGGCTCGGGCCGTCTCCGGCGACGCCCCGGCCATCGGAGTGATCAGCGCGGAGAGGTGCATCCAACCACGGGTAGCACGCCTGCCGGGGAGGACCAGGGCGAGCAGGGGTCCAACCGCGGCGGAGGAGGGCTCCGGCCATCTTGAGCTTCGAGCATACGGGCATCCTGGGGTGGTTTGGCGGAGGTGGGGAGCTCCCTGGAGGTCGAGCGGTGGCACTGGAGTGGCTAGGAGGGAGAAAGGGGCTCGTGGTTGCCTGAATTCGAGCGGCGGCCGGCGGCTCTGCTCCGGCTAGGGAGGAGGCCGTAGGGCACGGGGAGAGCAATGGGATGGCTTGGGAGGCGTAAGAGAGAAGGGAAGGGCCAAAGGAGGTGCAAGGGGGTTCGGGGGTGCCCTATATATAGGTGGGCGCCGGTCCACCGAGGCGTCGTGCGCCGGCGAGCCTGTTGCCGTCGCCACGCGTCAAACGAGCTTGCCGCAGCGCGTCTGGGGTGTTCCTGGAGTTGGTCTAGGACTAAAGAAAGAGAGAGGGGGAGCGGGGAGGTGCCAGAGCGTCGCGCGTGCGAGCTTGCTCACTGGAGCGCTCGGGCGGCCATGGCGCGCGTGCGAGCAGGGGTGAGAGAGGAGGAGAGAGGAGAGGGCCGACCGTCCAGCAGGTTGCGGACGTTGAGGCAACCTCGGGGGACACGAGGGGGAGGCCCAAGGCTGTCGGGAGCTGCCGATTGGAGGCGGCTACAGTGCGGGAGCGCACTGTAGCGCGCTCCAGAGCGCCCGAATGGCTGGCACGCCCGTGCCCTCGCTGCTCTGGTCGTGTCCAACCTGCCCAAAGTTGTCTAGAAGGTCAGGGGAGGAGTAAAGAAATGGCCTGTGGCCTTGGATGCTCTAGGGAACCACTGGGATGAGGAGGGAGGTGAAAAAGAGGGTGAAAACTGATGTCCAGGAGTATGAATTGGGGTTTTACCCCCTCCAATGATTGAGCTGAGGCCATAGAGAAGTTACTGGGGGTAGAAGATGATCAGAAGAAGCTGTGGTAAGAATCTGAAGTAAAGGGAAAAAGTAAAAGGGGTCTAAACACTTGCTTTGGTAATTGGACAGAAGGTGTTTGATCATGTTTTGGGGAGGCAAATGACTTCCAATTGGCATGGGACTTAACAGGATCAAATGTCACATATAATTAGGCCTCTCCACCAAATTTGAGCTCATTTGGGCAAAGTTGCCAATGTAACTTTGGTGAACCCTAGAAATCAACAGAAAGGGTTTCACCTTGTTTGAGTTAAGCAAATCATCCCCCCTTGATGCACCACTTGTTGTAGCATCTTCATTTGGGGTTATGATCATGCCCACAAAGTTTGAGGCCCCAGGTAAAAAGTTGGTAATGTAAAGTTGTTCAAATTTGCATTTGAACAGAAATGGTTTTGGGGCACTTAGATCAAGTTATGCTTCTCCAAAACTTGTGCCATTTGGCATAGATGCATAATGACATCTTTTTAGCGTGTCCACCAAGTTTGAGAGCATTTGGACAAGTTTGGCAATGTAAAGTTGCTCAAACTTCAAAATGGACAGAAATGGTTTTAAGGGGATTAGAGGATGTTTTCTTGATCTTCAAGGCATGAGGCTTTGCAAGATCATCAAATATGTCATATTTGACATGATAGAATTTCCCTGGAATTTTTGGAGAATATTTCCTTTGTAAATATTTCAAAAGCTTGAAATATCCAGAAAGGGTTTTGGAAGGATTTGCCCAATATTTTGAACATGACCATGTGTTGAAACTCTTATATATGGACAATATATAAACTATGAGTCTCCCTGAATTTTGGCAAATATTTTTGAAATCATTAAATAATTTTTCCCTATTAAAGACAATTTATGGCCTTAAGAAAAAGCTTTTAAGTAAAATATAAAAATAACTTTTAAAATTATACTTTTGTGGTTTCTGGGAGTCCTATACCTAATAGGATTCAAATATACTTTTTGAAAGATTTTTCACTCCCTAAATAAGGTACTTGCAGTGCAAACCTCAATTCAGGGGTTTTTTTGAAAACTAATTTTAGAAAATACTATTTGGCCAAAATATTTTTATAATAAAATTCTATATTGTTCTATACACATGGCATGATCATTGGGAAAAAGTTTTGGGTCAAGGAGATGAAGTATAAGAGTTGGAGGATTTATTTGATTTTTAGAGCACTAGCAAACAGCAGACAAAAGTCAAATCAAGCAAAGTCAAAAACACTCAAAAGTTTTTGTAAATCCACATTTTTAACATGATAATTAGCTTAAGCAAAGTGACATGAAAACCAGGGTGTGACAGACCTACCCCCTTACAAGAATCTCGTCCCCGAGATTCCCAGACTAGGCGTGGAAAGAAAGGCGGAGTCTTGGATACGGGGTAGTCTTCACTTCTTCTTGTCGGTTCTGCTCCCGACTGGTGCTCCATGGAATCTTGAAGTATTTGGTGGTGTGGCTTCTCGCTTGTTGCCTTCTTGATGCAGGTTGCTGAGGGGTCTCTTGGTAGGTTGGGTTGAGTTAGTTGTCAAAGGCTCGGTGATCGATGTCCTGGCGGGCATCGGGCTAGCTAGGAGGTAAGAAGTACTTCCAGAGTGGTGACTCGTGGAAGATTTGGTGCACGGAGGGTATCTCAGGTGATAAGTCTAGCTGGGAGCCGTCTACTATTTGTCTTGCAGTGGTCTTGAAGAAGGGTCGATAAATCTTGGTGTGAGCGTTCCTTCGACACGGAAATGCTCGGCCCCTTCGAGAGGAGTGGTTTGCAGATACGCCCGGTCTTCGACGCGGAAGTTTACTTCTTGATGACGGTGGTCGGCGTAGTTCTTCCTTCTTGACAGGGCGGTCTTCAAATGTCTTCTATCCAGCTGTCCGTCTCTTCTTTTGTCTTCGGGCAGACAAGTAGGCCATCAAATAATGATGTTACCCAACTTGTCCAATTACTCCATATGGTCTATGGGAGTACGCAAGGTAAGCTGGGGTATTGGTGGTGGTCTCCGCTGAGTATTTGCAGAGGCCTTCCTGACTTAGAGCGAAGGCCCGTGGTCAGAATCTGACCAGGTTATGGCTTGGTGGGGCTTAAGGGTTTCAGGAACTCTAGTGAGTGAGTGAAGTTTTATCATCTTATCCTTAAGCACGGTTTCTGAGATGCCATTAGCTCTATCTAGTACTCCGAACGAAAAAGCATCTTCTCGCATAGACCAACTTCGACGGTCTAACAAATTGCACTTGTCTATGATCCCCAAATCCATATGTATGTCTACCTCTAAAATCCAAGGGTAGATCATACATGCTGCTAAGCTTAACTAAACTCCACAATCCAAGCACTCAACCTATTCTTGCAAGGCTCACCATATTGCATCTCTATTCTAAGGAAACACGTCATATGCCACTCCAAGATTTTGTTTCCTTCCTATAAATCAACTCCAATAGCCCGGTCATTCCCGTCAATCACCACATAATCCAACAATTTTACAAATCCGATGTCTACGGTGTTCCACAAGATCTCAAGTCCCTATAATACCCAAATACTTGGAAGGACTATGCATGACGATAGTAAGTCCACCAAATTCCCATCATCCGGGTTAAGTAAACTCCAAGATCATGATTATATAGATCCCTCAATCAACTCCGACAAATAATCCAATCTCCTAGGTTATTGTCCACCGAGAAGCATGATATCATAATCAGGATCATAGGCCTAAATCCAATTTACTCCAAACCATGCAGACATATCTAGCATTATACCAACCAGAATCACCTACATAAATCCCACTCTCATGCCCAACGGGTACTTCCACATGCTTCCCAAGGTCATGATCCCACCAATATGAAAACCTCATAATCCATCATGGTCTCAGATAATTCCTCGAAGTCACTGATACAAAGCCACCAAGTCATCTGTCCAATATCCTCAAACTGGTCTATCTATGGCATCGTCGGTTCTCGTGCTATATTAGGATGAAAATGTGCTCACTCATCGTGTCCACTAGCTCCTTTATGAACCCAGTGTTGTGCAAGGTTAAAAAGGCTTAACTGGTTCTCTCGCTTTACTATGGGTTAGGCACATGGTTAAGGATTCGTGCTGGAGTGTCTCGTGAAGTCTCAAAGGGTCTAGGAATGGGGTTACTGGTCTGGGGGGTTATACATAACTCTACGGGGTTGCTAATTGGTCGTGGAGGTTGTGGCAGGAGTCTTCAGTGCCAGTTGGCTGCCGAGGTAGAATCCTTGGTGCATCTTGTCTTGCGGGTCTTTAGTTGGGGAGAGAGAGAATAGAGGGAAGAAGCAGCGTAGAGGAGGGAAATGCCTAAAGGGGGTTCTATAGTGCAGGTGTAACAAACAGGTGCAAAAGGCCGAAACAAAAGAAACAAGGCGAGGAAGGTGATATAGCCATGCACTTGTTGCCTGGGGCAAAAGTGCGACTTATATCAAAACACAAACAAATAAAAGCAAACAACACACAATCATGGTTCCATTCGAACCATCATATTGACTCGACTGCGCATAGGGGGTACACGACTCATCCTACCCTAGGGGTTCTCGGGCTCAGTGTCGTGACTTGTGCCTCGTGCAGTCTTCTGAGTTTTCCTCCGTCGTTGCTACGTCCCTTGTAGTTGCTTGATGAACGATCCGGGTTGAGCCTGAAGAATCTTCAACAATTTCCCGCCTGATGAGGTGATGTGGTGAAGGTGCCTCCTTGTAGCTGGTGTTGACTTGGTCTTCTCTTGTCTCTTTAATCATGAAGATCCCTTGTGCCTTCTGGGATGTCGAGGGTACCAGGTAGGCGATCCGTATGCAATGACAATAACAAGGCATAATAGAGGTCCAACATGTCGGTTACGTTGATGAAAACATCGACACCAAGAGCGGGGGACGAAGAGAACCGTTTTTCCTGCTCACTATAGTGAGGCGAACCAAATGGCAAGGTTCTCATCCACCGGTGGTTGCCGATACAACAACGGTAGTGACAGGATTACTCTATTAGCGATGCATATCATGATTTTGCATAACCTATACCCTGGTCATCTTAGGCCAATGTTGCATCTTCTCGGGGCACTGTCAAGGGTGTCATTATCTTCTGGGTCTTCATGTCCTCATCCACCGAGGATGTAATTTCCGGTTGGTATCGTCTTGTCGTGGTGTCGCCAATCTCGTGTGCAGAAGTGGTGAGTGAGTGTTTGGCAAGGTGCACTCCATGAGGATTACAGAAAATCCAGTGGTCTGGGGCATAAGGGTTCTAGCGACCAAAAGTTTTGAAGGGGAAGAGATCAAGTATAGCCTAGTTTTCGAAAAACTGAGAAGGGAAGAGAAGTATAGATAGTTTTGAAAACTACTAATAGTTTTGGAAATAGTTTTACCCTAACTAACGACCATGCTAACTAAGGCTTCCTACAGTCAGGATGGCTCTGATACCAGCTCTGTGGGGACCCCGACTCATAAGTCGAGATCACCGAATGCACGTGTACAGTGATCCCAGAGATCAATGCTCACTGAACACACAGAAGCTGAATAACAAGAGTCTTACATCCATACATACCGTATTACACAAATAGGACCATTAAGGTCAAGGCTTGAGTATAGCGTTTCAGCGGAAATCTTCAATGACAACTTGGACCCATGCCATCTGCCTTAACCCTACAGGCATTCTGACTGGGAAGCGTCCTAGCTCGCATGCTCGTCACCAAGAAAACTTCATCTTAACCTGTTCTCTCATGCCTGGCCAATAAACTAACAAGTGGCAAGCCAATGAGTACTTTGAATGTACTCGCAAGCAACCCAAGTGTGATAACAGAATAATTATGCAAGGCTCTACTGCTAGGTCAGCAGTTTTGCGGAAAGCTAGTTTTTCATATGCAAGTATGATCAACATATAACATGGGCATGCATGTGTCTGTAACAAGTATCAGGAGGTCACAGACATCAATATCGAGAAAGAGTTGTAATCAACTCGTGTTCAAGCTCATTGTGACTTCCTCACAATCACATCAACAAATCACCATACCATGTTGTTTTCCAGAAACTTATGGACATAGTCTAAGTAGCACCACCCAACTGTCCTTTACCACGGACACGGCTATTCGAATAGTTTGACACTCTGCAGAGGTTGCACACTTTACCCACAAGATCCGGGGAACTTCCGTGTCATCCACGACCCGCGGTACCTCAAGTACCCGGGGTAAGCACTCGGTCATTACCTTTCCTTAGACGACACTAACATAGAGTCCACTCGTTGGTACACGGCCCTCGAGTACAAACAATAGATCACAGGACTTGCCCTAATTTCAATGTCACGCGTACCCGAAGGGACCAACGGTGTGTCCGGTGCCCTGTAAAAACAGTCATGGCCGTCTATCCAAGCACGACCCCGTCCCGGGAAAGACCTCAAGTCTTCCCGTCACTAGTAATGCGGGCACCATGCTAGTATCGACCTAAGTAATCAATAAGGCCCCGTCCCATAAGGGGTAGTGTGGTTGCACATGTTTGGTTGGGACGGTAGTCACACATAAATCTAATCCATCTCTGTGAACAACACTTTCGTCAAGCCTCGGCACACTACTTCTTCACCAAGTAGTGCCCTAGCTCCTCATCAACTCCCAGGGGCCTTAGTGGCACCCACTGGGTCATTTGCAAGTATGTCAGACCACACTTGTTTCACTCAATGCATAACCCTGACCCATTTGCGTAGCCAACTACTATAGCATACATCTATCTACTCCCACCCACATAACCCTCATAGGAAGGTACGGTCATGTTTGATGCAAGTTTCAACAGTAAAGTAACAAAGGTACCAGCCAAGGTGGTCACCTCTTCTACATGATTCCGATGCATTGAATAATAAGGTGCTATGAGACATGCATAAAAAGGTTTCTTGAACATGGTCAAAGGGCTGCTTGCCTTATTCTCCCGAGTCTTCAAACCTTCTGGTCCATCTCCGAGTACTTCGTTTATTTCGTCAACTAACGATGGAAACCAACATAATAAGCAACACAATCAAAGCAAAAATAAAAGTGCTCTAAAAATAGGAGTTGGACTTTTCTAGGATGCCTCTGGTCATATTAGAAATGACCAAGGTGGTTTCATAGGTATTGGATTAATGAATAGCTTGGATCATTTCAATGTGATGGAACCAAGGGGTTTATGGATTTGGAAGAAGTATACAGAAATATTTTCTTGAATGATGAGCCAAGGCACCCATCAACAAGTCATGATTTTAGAAGCATCTAGAAGTTGGTTTCACTGGGTTTGGAATTCAAATGAATTTCCTAGGATTTTGCAAAGCTGATTAATATGAAGAAATGGCTCAATACTAGGTGGGGTACAGAAAGTATTAATAAAAATGTTCCAAAACTAAGTTTGGATGTGACAAGAATCTAGGAATTTGAATCACTGCATTTGGATCAAGATTGAGCTCTCTGTGATTTTCTAAAGTTCACCACAGAAATGAAATATTGGCATTTGATAATTATTTGTGAAAGAAATGTCTCTGGAATAACGTGCATGTTGCACCATGTGGTAGAGCATGATTTATGGAGCCATAGGAAATTTGAATCATGCAATTTGGAGTTCAAATGAATTATTTAAGCATTTTTGAAGTTGACTGGATAAAGAAAAGGAAAATGAAAAAGGGCTTTACCCTCATACTGCGCATAGGCGGGGCTTAGTGCTTCGGCGCACTGGGCCGGCCCATCTGCACAGCCACGCGCAGGGGCCTGGCCACGTCGAAGGCGCCCGCCAGGAAGGCGTTTTCATGCGGGGGAAGCGGCCGAGGCCAGACCCGCCTCCACTTAAACGGAGGGGCCCGCCCACTGGGTCGCTGACGCGCGGGCCCCCAGTGGTAGGTTCTTCCCCCGCCTCCCGCTCGAACAGAGCAGAGGCAGGGGAGGCACGGCCGAGCGCTCGCCGGCGTGGCCCCGTCGGCTCGGGCCGTATCCGGCGACGCCCCGGCCATCGGAGTGATCAGCACAGAGAGGCGCATCCAACCACGGGTAGCACGCCTGCCGGGGAGGACCAGGGCGAGCAGGGGTCCAACCGCGGCAGAGGAGGGCTCCGGCCATCTTGAGCTTCGAGCATACGGGCATCCTGGGGTGGTTTGACGGAGGTGGGGAGCTCCCTGGAGGTCGAGCGGTGGCACTGGAGTGGCTAGGAGGGAGAAAGGGGCTCGGGGTTGCCTGAATTCGAGCGGCGGCCGGCGGCTCTGCTCCGGCTAGGGAGGAGGCCGTAGGGCACGGGGAGAGCAACGGGATGGCTTGGGAGGCGTAAGAGAGAAGGGAAGGGCCAAAGGAGGTGCAAGGGGGTTCGGGGGTGCCCTATATATAGGTGGGCACCGGTCCACCGAGGCGCCGTGCGCCGGCGAGCCTGTTGCCGTCACCACGGGTCAAACGAGCTTGCCTCAGCGCGTCTGGGGTGTTCCTGGAGTTGGTCTAGGACTAAAGAAAGAGAGAGGGGGAGCGGGGAGATGCCAGAGCGTCGCGCGTGCGAGCTTGCTCACTGGAGCGCTCGGGCGGCCATGGCGCGCGTGCGAGCAGGGGTGAGAGAGGAGGAGAGAGGAGAGGGCCGACCGTCCAGCAGGTTGCGGACGTCGAGGCAACCTCGGGGGACACGAGGGGGAGGCCCAAGGCTGTCGGGAGCTGCCGATTGGAGGCGGCTACAGTGCGGGAGCGCACTGTAGCGCGCTCCAGAGCGCCCGAATGGCTGGCACGCCCGTGCCCTCGCCGCTCTGGTCGTGTCCAACCTGCCCAAAGTTGTCTAGATGGTCAGGGGAGGAGTAAAGAAATGGCATGTGGCCTTGGATGCTCTAGGGAACCACTGGGATGAGGAGGGAGGTGAAGAAGAGGGTGAAAACTGCTGTCCATGAATTGGGTTTTTACCCCCTCCAATGATTGAGCTCAGGCCATAGAGAAGTTACTGGGGGTAGAAGATGATCAGAAGATGCTGTGGTAAGAATTTGAAGTAAAGGGAAAAAGTAAAAGGGGTCCAAACACTTGTTTTGGTAATTGGACAGAAGGTGTTTGATCATGTTTTGGGGAGGCAAATGACTTCCAATTGGCATGGGACTTAACAGGATCAAATGTCACATATAATTAGGCCTCTCCACCAAATTTGAGCTCATTTGGGCAAAGTTGCCAATGTAACTTTGGTGAACCCTAGAAATCAACAGAAAGGGTTTCACCTTGTTTGAGTTAAGCAAATCATCCCCCCTTGATGCACCACTTGGTGTAGCATCTTCATTTGGGGTTATGATCATGCCCACAAAGTTTGAGGCCCCAGGTAAAAAGTTGGTAATGTAAAGTTGTTCAAATTTGCATTTGAACAGAAATGGTTTTGGGGCACTTAGATCAAGTTATGCTTCTCCAAAACTTGTGCCATTTGGCATAGATGCATAATGACATCATTTTAGCATGTCCACCAAGTTTGAGAGCATTTGGACAAGTTTGGCAATGTAAAGTTGCTCAAACTTCAAAATGGACAGAAATGGTTTTGAGGGGATTAGAGGATGTTTCCTTGATCTTCAAGGCATGAGGCTTTGCAAGATCATCAAATATGTCATATTTGACATGATAGAATTTCCCTGGAATTTTTGGAGAATATTTCCTTTGTAAATATTTCAAAAGCTTGAAATATCCAGAAAGGGTTTTGGAAGGATTTGCCCAATATTTTGAACATGACCATGTGTTGAAACTCTTATATATGGACAATATATAAACTATGAGTCTCCCTGAATTTTGGCAAATATTTTTGAAATCATTAAATAATTTTTCCCTATTAAAGACCATTTCTGGCCTTAAGAAAAAGCTTTTAAGTAAAATATAAAAATAACTTTTAAAATTATACTTTTGTGCTTTCTGGGAGTCCTATACCTAATAGGATTCAAATATACTTTTTGAAAGATTTTTCACACCCTAAATAAGGTACTTGCAGTGCAAAACTCAATTCAGGGTTTTTTTGAAAACTAATTTTAGAAAATACTATTTGGCCAAAATATTTTTATAAGAAAATTCTATATTGTTCTATACACATGGCATGATCATTGGAAAAAGTTTTGGGTCAAGGAGATGAAGTATAAGAGTTGGAGGATTTATTTGATTTTTAGAGCACTAGCAAACAGCAGACAAAAGTCAAATCAAGCAAAGTCAAAAACACTCAAAAGTTTTTGTAAATCCACATTTTTAACATGATAATTAGCTTAAGCAAAGTGACATGAAAACCAGGGTGTGACACGCTCGCCCTACCACGGGGCCGACCTGATCTCCGCCACCGGCGCGAGGCGCACGGCAACCCTGTTGGCAGGGGGCAGCTTTCGCGACCGCCGAAGGACGTCGATGTGCTCCTCTAGGACCTCGTTGCCGTCCACTGGCCATGGTGTCGGGGAGGCACTGGGGTGGACATGGTGCGGGCAGCTGCTCGCTGCGACGACGGCGAGAGGAGCGGGAGGGAGCAAGGAAGAAGAAGGAGGACGGGGAGGAGCGAGCGCGAGAACGGTGCGAGCTCCTCTCCCCCGGCCTATTTATAGGCCCGGGGCGGCGAAGCCGAGGGGACGGGCGCGGGATCAACTGCTCCACGCCCCACACGACCCCCGCCTTTTGCGCGCCTAATCCACGCATATTAAATGCGCGTGGGAGGGTAATCGATTACCTCTGCCACTCCGGATCCGCGCGAGGACCGAGGCCCCGTAGTGGCGGGCCCCGGCCCACTGTTGCGTCCCGTCACGCGCGTGGGCTGGCAGGCCGACGCGACGGGGCAGTGACGCGTGGGGAGCCGCCAACGGACGGCAGGCCTGCTCGACTGCCTGCCCACCAGGCGGTGCCTTCCCCCCGAAGATTCAAAGACAACGGTTCAGCTGCCGGAGGCCGGCTCCATCAACACAGGGCCGGCTACCGGCACACGGATCTCTATGGAAGATGGGTGAAGGACGCTGAGCCTGCCTAATGAGAGAAGCTGCTAGAACCTCGCGGCCCTCCAGCACCCGCCGCGGAGTTCCACCAGCTTCGGGGACTACTGTCGGATATATTGACCATGCGTACCCTCGGTGACCACCCTTGGTATTTCAAGACAAATTATAGCTGCCTGCTCCACCGCGGCCGTCTGCTCATCGGGCCGCCTCCTAGGATAGCCTGCCCTAGGAGCCGGCTGCCAGCAGGCGGCAGGGACCCAACAGGCGGCGGCACCAACACCACCAGCTAGCAGACGGTCCCACATCCCTCCCTCGGGACGCGTGCTGGGGGACCCCCACGCAGCAGAGACGTGGCTACAGATGAACATGTCCTTAGAGAATCTATAAGGGCGTGGCTATAGTGAATGTGTACCTTATGAATATATCCTAAGCGGCGGGTCACTGTAGCCACGCTGCTCGTGACCGAGCACCGGTCAGAGGGGGCCACGATCCCACTACTCACAGACGGCAGGGCCAGCAGGCGGCTGGCCCCATTGGCGAGCGAGAGGGACATAAACATGCCACCCCTGGCAGACGGCCAGGGGAGACGGCTGCCTGGTAGCAGGCGGCGAATCTCGTCCTAGAAGTCCGAACCTCATCAAGACGACAAGACAGGGCGTGGCGGCAGTGTACGGCAGGAGACGGCGGCACTATAGCAACTTCCCTCCTGACGAGGCTGTTGTCAGCAGAGGCGCGTCTACAGTGAAAGACAATCACGTGGGCCCACAGGCGGCGGGCCCCAGCAGGCAGGCGGCAAGGCCAGCGCCGGAAGACACTGACGGCTGGGAGCCATACTGTCAAGATTGCCATTGTACCCCTGGGGGGTAGGCCTATATAAACCCCCCAGGGTCCTCCATGAGGAGGGGTTAGAAGGTTGCGAGATTGAACCCTAGGAAGAAGAGAGAGAGGGGGAGAAAGGAACCCTAGCGATCACCCCCGATTCCTAGAGCGAGGAAGAGAGCTAGCCCTGCTCGTTTCCTCCTCTGAACCATACAGCTCGAGGAGCAACCTTGTAGCTGCCGTAGTGATTTCATTCATGACGCGGAGCCCCTGCAGAGCAGGACTAGGGGTGTTATATCCTCGGAGAGCCCCGAACCTGGGTAAGATCCGTAGGCGTCCTAAGTTTCGCCTCATCCCGCTTCCCGAGCCCGGCGACGTTCTTTTGACCCCATGCATGATAAGCCATCCATTGGCATATGTCGCTCCAAAACCCCGACAGTGATGTAGAGCAATGTCTGCAGGGCTTCGCTAAGCACTACAGAAACTAGACGGAGGATAAAATAGAGGGTCGGGGTTGCCGACACATGGCTTGGTGTATCTTGATGTGTGTTGGGTGCTAGCCCTACCCCTCTATTTATATGTTGAGCCCCGGGGTGGAAACTTGGAGCAAAGGCCTTCTCAAAGTCAGTTTTGCCCGAAAGGCAAGAGTCCCACTTGGACTCCAGGGCTAGACGCCAGGGTTCCCAGCGTCTACCACCTAGATGCCAGGGTTCCTGGCGTCTAGCCTCTGGTCTCCGCAAAACTTCCTTTTGCACTTTCCTAAAGCCTCGTGGGCTTTCCCCTTTGGCCCGAATAAAGTGTTCTCGTACCCAAACATTTCGGGAAACATCCGGAACCCCTTGCGATGAATTCCAGAACCCTTCCGGAGGTCAAACACAATTATCCCATATATCAATCTTTATCTCCGGACCATTCTAGAGTTCCTCGTCATGTCCGTGATCACATCCGGGACTCCGAATAACATTTGGTCACCAACATACAAAACTTATTCAATACTATATTGTCAACGAACGTTAAGTGTGCGGACCCTACGGGTTCGAGAACTATGTAAACATGACCGAGATATCTCTCCGGTCAATAACCAATAGCGGAACATGGATGCCCATATTGGCTCCTACATATTCTACGAAGATCTTTATCAGTCAAACCGCATAACAACATATGTTGTTCCTTTTGTCATTGGTATGTTACTTGCCCGAGATTCGATCGTCGGTATCTCAATACCTAGTTCAATCTTGTTACCGGCAAGTATCTTTACTCATTCCGTAATACATCATCTCGTGACTAACCCATTAATCATTTTCTTGCAAGGCTTATTATGATGTGTATTACCGAGAGGGCCCAGAGATACCTCTCCGACACTCGAAGTGACAAATCATATTCTTGATCTATGCCAACACAACAAACACCTTCGGAGACACCTGTAGAGCATCTTTATAATCACCCAGTTACGTTGTGACGTTTGATAGCACACAAGGTGTTCCTCCGGTATTCGGGAGTTGCATAATCTCATAGTCATAGGAACATGTATAAGTCATGAAGAAAGCAATAGTAGTAAAGCTAAACGATCATAGTGCTAAGCTAACGGATGGGTCTTGTCCATCACATCATTCTCCTAATGATGTGATCTCGGTGATCAAATGACAACTCATGTCTATGGCTAGGAAACATAACCATCTTTGATCAATGAGCTAGTCTAGTAGAGGCATACTAGGGACATATTGTTTTGTCTATGTATTCACATATGTACTAAGTTTCCGGTTAATACAATTCTAGCATGAATAAAAGACATTTATCATGATATAAGGAAATACAAATAACATCTTTATTATTGCCTCTAGGGCATATTTCCTTCAGAGTCATCGGGCCCGATGCGCTTGGAATAACTCCTAGGTCGGTGATGAACTCCTTCATCCAGACTCCTTCCTGTGCTGCTTCGGAAGCAGCTATGTACTCCGCTTCACATGTAGATGCCGCCACGACACTTTGCTTGCAACTGCAGCAGCTGACTGCCCCACCATTCAAAATATACACGTATCCGGTTTGTGACTTGGAGTCATCCAGATCTGTGTCGAAGCTAGCATCGACGTAACCCTTTACGACGAGCTCTTCGTCACCTCCATAAATGAGAAACATATCCTTAGTCATTTTTAGGTACTTCAGGATGTTCTTGACTGCTGTCCAGTGTTCCATTCCGGGATCACTTTGGTACCTCCCCACCAAACTTATGGCAAGGTTCACATCAGGTCTGGTACACAACATGGCATACATAATAGAACCTATGGCTGAGGCATAGGGGATGACACTCATCTTTTCTCTATCCTCTGCCGAGGTTGGGCATTGAGATGTGCTCAATCTCACACCTTGCAATATAGGCAAGAACCCTTTCTTGGACTGATCCATATTGAACTTCTTCAATATCTTGTCAAATTATGTGCTTTGTGAAAGACCAATGAGGCATCTCGATCTATCTCTATAGATCTTGATGCCTAATATGTAAGCAGCTTCTCCAAGGTCCTTCATTGAAAAACACTTATTCAAGTAGGGATTTATGCTTTCCAAAAGTTCTATATCATTTCCCATCAACAATATGCCATCCACATATAATATGAGAAATGCTACAGAGCTCCCACTCACTTTCTTGTAAATACAGGCTTCTCCATAAGTCTGTATGAACCCAAATGCTTTGATCACTTCATCAAAGCGAATATCCCAACTCTGAGATGCTTGCACCATCCCATAGATGGAGCGATGGAGCTTGCATACCTTGTTAGCATTCTTAGGATCGACAAAACCTTCCGGCTGCATCATATACAATTCTTTCCTTAAGGAAACCGCTAAGGAATGCCGTTTTGACGTCCATTTGCCAGATTTCATAATCATAAAACGCGGCAATTGCTAACATGATTCGGACGAACTTCAACATCGCTACGGGAGAGAAAGTCTCATCGTAGTCAATTCCTTGAACTTGTTGATAACCCTTAGCGACAAGCCAAGCCTTATAGATGGTCACATTTCCATCCGCGTTAGTCTTCTTCTTAAAGATCCACTTATTCTCTATGGCTTGCCGATCATCGAGCAAGTCCACCAAAGTCCATACTTTGTTATCATACATGGATCCTATCTCGGATTTCATGGCTTCAAGCCATTTGTTGGAATCCGGGCCCGCCATCGCTTCTTCATAGTTTGAAGGTTCACC
This sequence comes from Secale cereale, assembly GCA_902687465.1. Classification (NCBI taxonomy): domain Eukaryota; kingdom Viridiplantae; phylum Streptophyta; class Magnoliopsida; order Poales; family Poaceae; genus Secale; species Secale cereale. Next base: position 777,893,002 of record LR738711.1, read on the forward strand.
ATTTTCTAACAACATGATTTCCAGGACAGGATTGCCGTACCACTCTGGTGCGGAACGTGTCCTCGTGGACCTACGAAGTTCAGTAGCAACTTGATCCGAAGTTTCATGATCATTATCATCAACTTCCTCTCTAGTCGGTGTAGGCACTACATAAACATCTTCCTGTGCTGTGCTACTTTCCGGTTCAAGAGGGGTTACAACCACCTCACCTAGTTCTACTTTCCTCCCACTTAATTCTTTTGAGAGAAACTCTTTCTCCAGAAAGGATCCATACTTGGCAACGAAGACCTTGCCTTCGGATCTGAGGTAGAAGGTATACCCAATAGTTTCCTTCGGGTACCCTATGAAGACGCATTTTTCCGATTTGGGTTCGAGATTTTCAGTTTGAAGTTTCTTGACATAAGCATCACATCCCCAAACTTTTAGAAACGACAACTTAGGTTTCTTCCCAGACCATAATTCACACGGTGTCATCTCAATGGATTTAGACGGTGCCCTATTTAAAGTGAATGCGGCAGTCTCTAAAGCATAACCCCAAAATGATAGCGGTAAATCGGTAAGAGACATCATAGATCGCACCATGTCCAACAGAGTACGATTACGACGCTCGGACACACCGTTACGCTGAGGTGTTCCAGGCGGTGTTAGTTGTGAAACAATTCCACATTTCCTTAGGTGTGTGCCAAATTCGTCACTTAAATATTCTCCTCCACGATCTGATCGTAAGAACTTTATTTTTCTGTCACGTTGATTCTCAACCTCATTCTGAAATTCCTTGAACTTTTCAAAGGTCTCAGACTTGTGTTTCATCAAGTAGACATACCCATATCTACTTAAGTCGTCAGTGATGGTGAGAACATAACGATAACCACCGCGAGCCTCAACGCTCATCGGACCGCACACATTAGTATGTATGATTTCCAACAAGTTGGTTGCTCGCTCCATTGTTCCGAAGAATGGAGTCTTGGTCATCTTGCCCAAGAGGCATGGTTCGCACGTGTCAAATGATTCATAATCAAGAGACTCCAAAAAGTCCACCTGCATGGAGTTTCTTCATGCATTTGACAACAATATGACCAAGGCGGCAGTGCCACAAGTATGTGGGACTATCATTATCAACCTTACATCTTTTGGCATTCACACTATGAATATGTGTAACATCACGTTCGAGATTTAATAAAAATAAACCATTGACCAGCGGGGCATGACCATAAAACATTTCTCTCATATAAATAGAACAACCATTATTCTCAGATTTAAATGAGTAGCCATCTCGCATTAAACGAGATCCAAATACAATGTTCACGCTCAAAGCTGGTACTAAATAACAATTATTGAGGTTTAAAACTAATCCTGAAGGTAGATGTAGAGGTAGCGTGCCAACGGCGATCACATCGACCTTGGAACCATTCCCGACGTGCATCATCACCTCGTCCTTCGCCAGTCTCCGCTTATTCCGCATCTCTTGCTTTGAGTTATAAATGTGAGCAACTGCACCGGTATCAAATACCCAGGAGCTACTACGAGCGCTGGTAAGGTACACATCAATAACATGTATATCACATATACATTTGACGTTGCCGGCCTTCTTATCCGTTAAGTATTTGGGGCAATTCCGCTTCCAGTGACCCGTTCCCTTGCAATAAAAACACTCAGTCTCAGGCTTGGGTCCATTCTTTGGCTTCTTCCCGGCAACTGGCTTACCGGGCGCGGCAACTCCCTTGCCGTCCTTCTTGAAGTTCTTCTTACCATTGCCTTTCTTGAAATGAGTGATTTTATTCACCATCAACACTTCATGTTCCTTTTTGATCTCCACCTCCGCTGATTTCAGCATTGAATATAACTCGGAAATGGACTTCTCCATCCCTTGCATATTGTAGTTCATCACAAAGCTCTTGTAGCTAGGTGGGAGCGACCGGAGGATTCTGTCAACGACCACGTCATCTGGAAGATTAACTCCCAACTGAGACAAGCGGTTGTGCAACCCAGACATTTTGAGGATATGCTCGCTGACAGAACTGTTTTCCTCCATATTACAACTATAGAACTTGTCGGAGACTTCATATCTCTCGACCCGGGCATGAGCTTGGAAAACCATTTTCATCTTTTAGAACATCTCATATGCTCCGTGTTGCTCAAAACGCTTTCGGAGCCCCGATTCTAAGCTGTAAAGCATGCCACACTGAACCAGGGAGTAATCATCACTACGTGACTGACAGGCGTTCATAACGTCTTGAGTTGCTGGAAAAATGGGTGCGTCACCTAGCGGTGCTTCAAGGACATATGCTTTCTTGGCTGCTATGAGGATGATCCTCAAGTTATGGACCCAGTCCGTATAGTGCTACCATCGTCTTTCAGCTTGGTTTTCTCTAGGAATGCTTTGAAGTTGAGGGCAACATTAGTGTGGGCCATTTGATCTACAACACATATTTATAGATATTTAGACTATGTTCATGATAATCAAGTTCATCTAATCAAATTAAATAATGAACTCCCACTCAGATAGACATCTCTCTAGTCATCTAAGTGATACATGATCCGAATCGACTAGGCCGTGTCCGATCATCACGTGAGACGGACTAGTCATCAACGGTGAACATCTCCATGTTGATCGTATCTTCTATACGACTCACGTTCGACCTTTCGGTCTCCGTGTTCCGAGGCCATGTCTGTATATGCTAGGCTCGTCAAGTCAACCTAAGTGTATTGCGTGTGTAAATCTGGCTTACACCCGTTGTATGCGAACGTTAGAGCCTATCACACCCGATCATGACGTGGTGCTTCGGAACAACGAACCTCAGCAACGGTGCATAGTTAGGGGGAACACAATTCTTGAAATTTTAATGAGAGATCATCTTATTTAAGCTACCGTCGTTCTAAGCAAATAAGATGTAAAACATGATAAACATCACATGCAATCAAAAAGTGACATGATATGACCAATATCATTTTGCTCCTTTTGATCTCCATCTTCGGGGCTCCATGATTATCATCGTCACCAGCATGACACCATGATCTCCATCATCATGATCTCCATCATCGTGTCTTCATGAAGTTGTCTCGCCAACTGTTACTTCTACTACTATGGCTAACGGTTAGTAATAAAGTAAAGTAATTACATGGCGTTTTCATTGACACACAGGTCATACAATAAAATAAGACAACTCCTATGGCTCCTGCCGGTTGTCATACTCATCGACATGCAAGTCGTGATTCCTATTACAAGAACATGATCAATCTCATACATCACATATATCATTCATCACATCCTTTTGGCCATATCACATCACAGAGCATATGCTGCAAGAACAAGTTAGACGTCCTCTAATTATTGTTGCAAGTTTTTACGTGGCTGCTATAGGGTTTCTAGCAAGAATGTTTCTTACCTACGCCAAAACCACAACATGATATGCCAATTACTATTTACTCTTTGATACATCTCCAATGTATCTATAAATTTTGATTGTTCCATGCTATAATATTATCCATCTAGGATGTATTATATGCATTTATATGCTATTTTATATGATTTTTGGGACTAACTTATTAACCAAGAGCCCAGTGCCTGTGCCAGTTTATGTTTTTTCCTTGTTTTTGAGTATCGCAGAAAAGGAATACTAAACGGACCCCAATTGACCTGAAACTCAACGGAGGATGTTTTTGGACTAGAAGAAGCCCAAGGAGTACCGGAGATGGACCAGGGGAGTCCTGAGCTTCCCACGAGGGTGGGGGGGGGGCGCCCACCCCCTGGGTGCGCCCCCCTATCTCGTGGCCGCCTTGGGGACCCCCCCTTACTTGTTCCCGACTCCAACACCCCTTATATATATAGAAACCTCCAGAAAATAACCTAGATCGGGAGTTCCGCCGCCGCAAGCCTCTCCGGAGGGGGGAATCCCTCTCCGGTGGCCATCTTCATAATCCCGGCGGTCTCCATGACGAGGGGGGATTATTTCACCCTCGGGGCTGAGGGTATGTACCAGTAGCTATGTGTTTGATCTCTCTCTCTCTCTCTCTCTCTCTCTCTCTCGTGTTCTTGAGATGGCACGATCTTGATGTATCGCGAGCTTTGCTATTATAGTTGGATCTTATGATGCTTCTCCCCCTCTACTCTCATGCAATGGATTGAGTTTTCCCTTTGAAGTTATCTTATCGGATCGAGTCTTTAAGGATTTGAGAACACTTTATGTATGTCTTGCATGTGCTTATCTGTGGTGACAATGGGATATCACGTGATCTACTTGATGTATGTTTTGGTGATCAACTTGCGGGTTCAGTGACCTTGTGAACTTATGCATAGGGGTGAGCACACGTTTTCGTCTTGACTCTCCGGTAGAAACTTTGAGGCACTCTTTGAAGTTCTTTGTGTTGGTTGAATAGATGAATCTGAGATTCTGTGATGCATATCGTATAATCATGCCCGCGGATACTTGAGGTGACAATGGAGTATCTAGGTGACATTAGGGTTTTGGTTAATTTATATTTTAAGGTGTTATTCTAGTACGAACTCTAAGATAGATCGAACGGAAAGAATAGCTTCGTGTTATTTTACTAAGGACTCTTGAATAGATCGATCAGAAAGAATAACTTTGAGGTGGTTTCGTACCCTACCATGATCTCTTCGTTTGTTCTCCGCTATTAGTGACTTTGGAGTGACTCTTTGTTGCATGTTGAGGGATAGTTATATGATCCAGTTATGTTATTATTGTTGAGGGAACTTCCACTAGTGAAAGTATGAACCCTAGGCCTTGTTTCAAAGCATTGCAATACCGTTTGTGCTCACTTTTATCATTAGTTACCTTGCTGTTTTTATATTTTCATATTACAAAAACCTATATCTACCATCCATATCACTTGTATCACCATCTCTTCGCCAAACTAGTGCACCTATACAATTTAACATTGTATTGGGTGTGTTGGGGACACACGAGACTCTTTGTTATTTGGTTGCAGGGTTGTTTGAGAGAGACAATCTTCATCCTATGCCTCCCATGGATTGATAAACCTTAGGTCATCCACTTGAGGGAAATTTGCTACTGTCCTACAAACCTCTGCACTTGGAGGCCCAACAACGTCTACAAGAAGAAGGTTGCATAGTAGACATCAAGCTCTTTTCTGGCGCCGTTGCCGGGGAGGTTAGTGCTTGAAGGTATATCTTTAGATCTTGCAATCGAATCTTTTAGTTTCTTGTTTTATCACTAGTATAGTTTATAAAAAAACTACAAAAAATGGAATTGAGGTTGCCTCATATGCTTCATCTTTTTAATATCTTTCGTGAAAATGATGGGAAGGAAAATTGTGCTCAAGTACTAGAAGAATAATTACATAGAATGCTTGGCATAAAATATGTGAATGATGAGAATGATTGCAATGTTGTTGGTATGAATTCTTTGAATACCCATGATGCTAATGATATGCAAAGCCACAAGCTTGGGGATGTTGTGTTTGATGAAGATCATATGTTTAGTCCCCCAAGTTTTGATGAGCAAATTTATTATGATGAAAGCATGCCCCCCATTTATGATGATTATTGTGATGACATGTATGCTATAAAGAATAAAGATAACCATGAAACATGTCATCATGATGTTAATTTTTAATTGGATTATGCTTCACATGATAGTTATTTTGTTGGGCTTGTTCCCACTACTATTGATGAGAATAAATTTGCTTATGTGGAGAGTAGTAAAATTTCTATGCGAGTAGATCATGAAAAAAATGCTTTATGCGTTGGTTATATGGTTGAATTCATTCATGATGCTACTAAAAATTATTATGAGAGAGGATCATATGCTTGTAGGAATTGCAATAATATCAAGTTTCCTCTCTATGTGTTGAAAATCTTGAAGCTATGCTTGTTTTGCTTCCCTATGCTAGTTGATTATTGTTCCTATAAGTTGTTTGCTCACAAAATCCCTATGCATAGGAAGTGGGTTAGACTTAAGTGTGCTAGTTATATTCTTCATGATGCTCTCTTTATGTTTCAATTCTTATCTTTTATGTGAGCATCATTGAAATCATTATGCCTAGCTAAAAGGCATTAAAGAAAAGCGCTTGTTGGGAGACAACCCAATATTTACCCCTACTATTTTTGTGTGTTCACATGATTAAGCAACTGTAGTAATCATGTTTTATAGCTTTTGTTTCAATAAAGTGCCAAGTAGAACCTTTGGGAAGACTTGGGTGAAGTCTTTGCGGTCTTGCTGTAAAAAACAGAAAGTTTTGCGCTCACGAGATTAGTTGCATTTTTTACTGGAGAGCTCTTTTAAGTTGATTCTTTTTGCAGATGATTAATAGATAAATTCCTCACATCCACCAATTTATTTCAGAATTTTTAGAGTTACAGAAGTATTCTAAAGTTACAGATTGCTACAGACTGTTCTCTTTTTGACAGATTCTGTTTTTCGTGTGTTGTTTGCTTATTTTGATGAATCTATAAGTAGTATCGGAGGGTGTGAACCATAGAGAAGTTGGAATACAGTAGATATTACACCATTATGAATTTAGAATGAGTTAACAACAATACCTAAGTGGTGGTTTTATTTTCTTATACTAACGGAGCTTGCGAGTTTTCTGTTGAGTTTTGTGTTGTGAAGTTTTCAAGTTTTGGGTAAAGAATCGATGGACTATGGAATAAGGAGTGGCAAGAGCCTAAGATTGGGGATGCCCAAGGCACCCCAAGGTAAAATTCAAGGACAACCAAGAGCCTAATCTTGGGGATGCCCCGGGAAGGCATCCCCTCTTTCGTCTTCGTCTATCGGTAACTTTACTTGAGACTATATTTTTATTCACCACATGATATATGTATTGCTTGGAGCGTCAATTTATTTTATTTTGTTTTGCTTGCTGTTTGAATAATATCCCGAGATCTGAAATTCTTAAATGTTAGAGAGTCTTCACATAGTTACATAATTATTCGACTACTCATTGATCTTCACTTATATCTTTTGGAGTAGTTTGTCGTTTGCTCTAGTGCTTCACTTATATCTGTTTAGAGCACGGCGGTGGTTTTATTTTCAAGATATAGATGAACTCTCATGCTTCACTTATATTATTTTGAGAGTCTTTTAGAACAGCATGGTAATTTGCTTAGGTTATGAATTTAGTCCTAATATGATGGGCATCCAAGAGGGATATAATAAAAACTTTCATATAAAGAGCATTGAATACTATGAGAAGTTTGATACTTGATGATCATTTTGAGATATGAGGATGGTGATATTAGAGTCATGCTAGTAGAGTAGTTGTGAATTTGAGAAATACTTGTGTTGAGGTTTGCAAGTCCCGTAGCATGCACGTATGGTAACCGTTGTGTGACAAATTTGAAGCATGAGGTATTTCTTTGATTGTCATCCTTTGTGTGGAGGCCGGGATCGCGCGATGGTTAACTCCTACCAACCCTTCCCCTAGGAGCATGCGTGTAGTACTTTTTTTGATGACTTGTAGATTTTTGCAATAAGTATGTGAGTTCTTTATGACTAATGTTGAGTCCATGGATTATACACACTCTCACCCTTCCACCATTGCTAGCCTCTTTTGTACCGCCATATACCTTCCTCAAAACAGCCACCATACCTACCTATCATGGCATTTCCATAGCCATTCCGAGATATATTGCCATGCAACTTTCCATCATTCCATTTATTATGACACATGTCATCATTGTCATATTGCCATGCATGATCATGTAGTTGACATCGTATTTGTGGCAAGGCCACCATGCATAATTTTTCATACATATCACTCTTGATTCATTGCACATCCCGGTACACCGCCGGAGGCATTCATATAGAGTCATATTTTGTTCTAGTATCGAGTTGTAATCCTTGAGTTGTAAATAAATAGAAGTGTGATGATCATCATTATTAGAGCATTATCCCGGAAAAAAGGGAAAGGCAAAAAGAGGCCAAAAAAGGCCAAATAAAAAAAGGCCCAAAAAAGAAAAATAAAGGGATAATGCTACTATCTTTTTCCACACTTGTGCTTCAAAGTAGCACCATGATCTTCATGATAGAGAGTCTCTTGTTTTGTCACTTTCATATACTAGTGGGAATTATTATTATAGAACTTGGCTTCTATATTCCAATGATGGGCTTCCTCAAATGCCCTAGGTCTTCGTGAGCAAGCAAGTTGGATGCACACCCACTTAGTTTCTTTTGTCGAGCTTTCATACATTTATAGCTCTAGTGCATCCGTTGCATGGCAATCCCTACTCACTCACATTGATATCTATTGATGGGCATCTCCATAGCCCATTGATATGCCTAGTTGATGTGAGAACATCTTCCACTTTTGTCTTCTCCACAACCACCACTTTATTCCACCTATAGTGCTATATCCATGGCTCACGCTCATGTATTGCTTGAAAGTTGAAAAGGTTTGAAAAATTGAAGTATGAAACAATTGCTTGGCTGAAACCGGGGTTGTGCATGATTTGGGTATTTTGTGTGACGAAGATAGAGCATAACCAAACTATATGATTTTGTAGGGATGAACTTTCTTTGGCCATGTTATTTTGAGAAGACATAATTGCTTTGTTAGTATGATTGAAGTATTATTATTCTTATGTCAATATTATACTTTTGTCTTGAATCTTTCGGATCTGAACATTCATGCCACACTAAAGAAAATTACATTGAGAATTATGTTAGGTAGAATTCCACATCAAAAATTCCATTTTTATCATTTACCTACTCGAGGACGAGCAGGAATTAAGCTTGGGAATGCTTGATACGTCTCTAATGTATCTATAATTTTTGATTGTTCCATGCTATTATATTATCCATCTAGGATGTTTTATATGCATTTATGTGCTATTTTATATTATTTTTGGGACTAACCTATTAACCTAGAGCCCAGTGCCAGTGCCAGTTTCTGTTTTTTCCTTGTTTTTGAGTATCGCAAAAAAGGAATACCAAACGGAGCCCAATTGACCTGAAACTCAACGGAGGATGTTTTTGGACCAGAAGAAGCCCAAGGAGTACCGGAGATGGACAATGGGAATCCCGGGCTGCCCACAAGGGCGCGCCCCCTATCTCGTGGTCGCCTCACGGACCCCCCTACTTCTTCCCGACTCCAAAACCCCTTATATATACAGAAACCTCCAGAAAATAACCTAGATCGGGAGTTCCGCCGCCACAAGCCTCTGTTTCCACCAAAAACCAATCTAGACCCGTTTCGGCACCCTGCCAGAGGGGGAAATCCCTCTCCGGTGGACATCTTCATCATTCTGGCGCTCTCCATGACGAGGGGGGGGGAGTAGTTCACCCTCGGGGCTGAGGGTATGTACCAGTAGCTATGTATTTGATCTCTCTCTCTCTCTCTCTCTCTCTCTCTCTCTCTCTCTCTCGTGTTCTTGAGATGGCACGATCTTGATGTATCACGAGCTTTGCTATTATAGTTGGATCTTATGATGCTTCTCCCCCTCTACTCTCTTGTAATGGATTGAGTTTTCCCTTTGAAGTTATCTTATTAGATTGAGTCTTTAAGGATTTGAGAACACTTGATGTATGTCTTGCATGTGCTTATCTGTGGTGACAATGGGATATCCCGTGATCTACTTGATGTATGTTTTGATGATCAACTTGCGGGTTGAGTGACCTTGTGAACTTATGCATAGGGGTTGGCACACGTTTTCGTCTTGACTCTCTGGTAGAAACTTTGGGGCACTCTTTGAAGTTTTTTGTGTTGGTTGAATAAATGAATATGAGATTGTGTGTTGCATATCGTATAATCATACCCGCGGATACTTGTGGTGACATTGGAGTATCAGGGTGACATTAGGGTTTTGGTTGATTGTGTCTTAAGGTGTTATTTTAGTACGAACTCTAGGATAGATTGAACAGAAAGAATAGCTTCATGTTATTTTACTACGGACTATTGAATAGATCGATCAGAAAGAATAACTTTGAGGTGGTTTCGTACCCTACAATAATCTCTTCGTTTGTTCTCCCCTATTAGTGACTTTCGAGTGACTCTTTGTTGCATGTTGAGGGATAGTTATATGATCCAATTATGTTATCCTTGTTTAGAGAACTTGCACTAGTGAAAGTATGAACCCTAGGCCTTGTTTCAACGCATTGCAATACCATTTGTGCTCACTTTTATGATTAGTTACCTTGCTGTTTTTATATTTTCATATTACAAAAACATATATCTACCATCCATATTGCACTTGGATCACCATCTCTTCGCCGAACTAGTGCATCTATACAATTTACCATTGTATTGGGTGTGTTGGGGACACAAGAGACTCTTTGTTATTTGGTTGCAGGGTTGTTTGAGAGAGACCATCTTCATCCTACGCCTCCCACGGATTGATAAACCTTAGGTCATCCACTTGAGGGAAATTTTCTACTGTCCTACAAACCTCTGCACTTGGAGGCCCAACAATGTCTACAAGAAGAAGGTTGCATAGTAGACATCACCCTTCATAAGGACCCTTTTCATCGAATTCGATCCGACTAAAGTGGGAGAGACACACACCCGCTAGCCACCTTATGCAACTAGTGCATGTCAGTCGGTGGAACCTATCTCACGTAAGCGTACGTGTAAGGTCGGTCTGGGCCGCTTCATCCCACAATGCCGCCGAATCAAGATAAGACTAGTAACGTCAAGTAAATTGACAAAATCAACGCCCACAACAACTTGTGTTCTACTCGTGCATAGAAACTACGCATAGACCTAGCTCATGATGCCACTGTTGGGGATCGTTCCAGAAATTAAAAAAATTCTACGCATCACCAAGATCAATCTATGGAGTGACTAGCAATGAGAGAGGGGAGTGCATCTTCATACCCTTGAAGATCGCGATGCGGAAGCGTTGCAAGAACGTGGTTGGTGGAGTCGTACACGAAGTGATTCAGATCGTGGTCGAATCCGATCTAAGCGTCGAACAACGGCGCCTCTGCGTTCAACACACCTACAGCCCGGTGACGTCTCCCACGCCTTGATCTAGCAAGGAGAGAGGAAGAGGTTGGGGAAGACTCTGTCCAACAGCAGCACGACGGCGTGGTGGTGGAGCTTGTAGTTCTCCGGCAGGGCTTCGCCAAGCACCGCAGAGGAAGAGGAGGAGTTGGGAGGGGGAGGGTTGTGCCCGGAAATGGGTGCGGCTGGCCTCCCACCTCCCCACTATATATAGGGGCAAGCGAGAGGGGGGCCGACCCCCTTAGATCCAATCTAAGGGGGGCAGGGAGGGGGGCTTGCCCCCCAAGCCAAGGGGGGCGCCCCCCTTAGGGTTTCCCCCCAAACCCTAGGCGCATGGGCCCTAGGGGGAGGCGCCCAGCCCACTTAGGGGCTGGTTCCCCTCCACATACAGCCCATAAGGCCCTCCGGGGCAGATGGACCCTCCCGGTGGACCCCCGGAACACCTTCGGTGGCCTCGATACAATACCGGCATACCCCCGAACACTTTCGACGACCGTATGATGACTTCCCATATATAAATCTTCACCGCCGGACCATTCCGGAGCTCCTCTTGACGTCCGGGATCTCATCCGGGACTCCGAACAACATTCGGTAACTACATACAATTTTCCATAAAAACTCTAGCATCACCGAACCTTAAGTGTGTAGACCCTACGCGTTCGGGAACCATGTAGACATGACCGAGACATCTCTTCGGCCAATAACCAACAGCGGGATCTGGATACCCATGTTGGCTCCCACATGTTCCACAATGATCTTATCGGATGAACCACGATGTCAAGGATTCAATCAATCCCGTATACAATTCCCTTTGTCTACCGGTATAGTACTTGCCCGAGATTCGATCGTCGGTATCCCTATACCTTGTTCAATCTCGTTACCGGCAAGTCTCTTTACTCGTTCCGTAGCACATCATCCCGTGACAAACTCCTTAGTCACATTGAGCTCATTACGATGATGTCTTATTGAGTGGGCCCAGAGATACCTCTCCGTCATACGGAGTGACAAATCTGAGTCTCGATTCGTACCAACCCAACATATACTTTCGGGGATACCCGTAGTGTACCTTTATAGCCACCCAGTTACGTTGTGACGTTTGGGACACCCAAAGCACTCCTGCGGTATCCGAGAGTTGCACAATCTCATAGTCTAAGGAAATGATACTTGACATTGGAAAAGCTTTAGCAGACGAACTACACGATCTTATGATATGCTTAGGATTGGGTCTTGTCCATCACATCATTCTCCTAATGATGTGATCCAGTTATCAATGACATCCAATGTCCATGGTCATGAAACCGTGACCATCTATTGATCAATGAGCTAGCCAACTAGAGGCTCACAAGGGACATATTATGGTCTATGTATTCACACATGTATTACGGTTTCCGGTTAACACAATTATAGCACGAACAATAGATGATTATCGTGAACAAAGAAATATAATAATAACCATTTTATTATTGCCTCTAGGGCATATTTCCAACATACGGCTCGGACATGGCGAGGCGATAGAGCGAAGCCCCGAGCGCGCCCAACAGCCCACGATCACTAAACCTAATAATCCTCCACCGCCGCCACCCCATCTGCCTGGAGTCTTCTGCTCTTCTCCGCCGCCGCCCCAGCGGCAGGTCGTGGGAGTGATATTGCTGTTTCTAGAAATTGTCATATCCCGCAGGAAGGATTCAAACCTGCGACCTGCCGCTGGAAGCTTCGCGCGATAGCCACTGCGCTACAGGAGGGCTCGCGTTGTAGTACAGCCATCCTTCCTTTTATACTATACTTCAAACGTTGGGCCGGCGGTTGGGCTCAGCGAGGCCTGTAATATTTTTTTCGTTTTGCGTTTTACTGGCGCCCGTGCTGGGGCCAATTTGTTGCCCAGGTTTCTTTTCATTCCTTCATCTTTTTTCATTCAATGATGAAATTGATCATTTTTGTAACATCCGAAATTTTCAATTTGGATGTTTATAAATAGATCATTCATATGCATCCATGATTTATGCATTTTTGCCCCATTTGTATTATTTGATTCTGATCCAAGGAACTTTGAGCAACTCAAGGACCAAAAGAGAGAGTTGGAAGTTTCCCTAAAACCCACTTTTGAAATTTCAAAATTTGGAAATGGGATCAAACTTGGTTTCATAAAAAAAAGATCATTTCCATTATTCCAAAAATAAAGAGAGAAGATAAAATGACTTCTTCAAAATCAGAGGGAAAATATTGGAATTTGAATTTGGAACCAAAATATATTTGTTGGGTTTTATTTGCAATTTATTTTACTAGTTTAACAAAAATGTTTTTTTTAATTTGCATTATAGGCAGGATAAATGTTCACAAGGTCATATATAAGACCATATTATTATGTGAACATTTTTCTTCAGATCTAAATAATAATTCTGAGAGGAGCGAACATGACACTCCAAAAAGTCAGAAGAAAACAATGCCAAAAATTTTGAATTCAAATTTGAGTGTCATTTGGATTTTTTAGAAAAATGTTTTTTTATAAAGTTTTTATTTAGCCTCTGAAAAATAGTTCATCATGTAGGATTTATTTTTCTGAATTTTTTGATATATATATATATGTCCTATATTAAAATATTTTTATTTTCTATCTATACATTTTTTTTTCTCTCTGTCAAAAAAAAAAAACAGCCACGGGCCGTGAAAGGCCCAGCCTTCCTCACGACCCAACTTGGTCGTCTCCTTCCTTGGTCGTTTGTTCGTTCACAGAGAGCTCGCAGAACATCCTCCATCCAGCGCCCCACCCCTCCCCTTCCTCTCCCCCGCCCCAAAACGCCTCTGAATGGAACCCCCTCGCCTCCCTCTACCCCTTCCCCTTCCTAGTGCGCCTTGGAGTCGCCTGTAATGGCCATTACGAGGCAGAGAAACAGCCACCATTAACACATCTCGCCCCACCCAACTCTAGACCTCCCCAAGCCCTATAAAAGGCACCCCGCGAGCCCCTCTCACCCCTCGTCCGAAGCCCTCTCCTTCTGGAGCTTTTCCCCCTCCCTAACCTCGCCAATTGCTCGCCAGAGTTCGTGAAGTCCGGCGACCTCTCACCGTGTGTACATGAAGCTATCTTCAACCAAAACTTGATCAAGAGGTTCACCACATCGTCCTCTACACCGTCCCGTACGCGTCCTTCGCCGAAACACACCGGAGCCACCTTCTTCCTCGTCTCCGGCGACAAGTCCGGTGAACACCCTGTTCAATTTTTTTTCTCTTTTATCAGTATATTTTCCAATTCAGATTCTTTACCAAATCTTGTTTCTAGTATATCTTTTAGTCTATAGATCCGATTTAGTTGATTCTTTTTCCTACGGTTTCGTAGAAATATCCTCTATCCAGAGAACCTAACGAAATATATTTTTGAAAATTTTAAAATTTGAATTCAAACAGATCTAAATTCAAACTTCGTTAGGCCATAACTTGAGTTTCGTAACACCGTTTTGGGTGATTCTTTTTGCAAATCGAAGCTTGTGACATGTACTTTCTGTTAAAACCAAAACCATTTATTTTTGTTGCTTTGAAAATTATATTCTGTACAGAAACTTTATTTTGGTCTTTTTGGAGTTTTTCGAAGTCTTTTATTCGTTTTCTTTTTGGATCCTTGCTTGTATGCTTATGTATGTTATTGCTTGCTTACGCTAGATCATCCGGAGTGCGAAGCGTGCTACTACGAATCTTTAGAGTTCAACGAACGTCAGCAAGGCAAGTTCACACTTTGATCATAATTTTCAATACCCAGTTTTTACTATGCATTAGTTTCACCCTCAAAGATTGCATGAGTAGGATTGGGAACATGTGGTTATGCTTTGTAGTTTATGTGGTAGGAACCTATGACCTTTTATCACCCCGGGATTATTCGTTATATCATATGTTGCTTAGCCATGCTCGTAGACGGGGATTGGTATGTGTGATACATGCAAGTTGCGAGAGATAATAATTTTTGGGACAACATAAGGTGGCAACTTTAATACACATCTGGGTGGATTGTTTGGGGCACCTGGAGAAACCAGTGCTTGCCCAAGGGGAATCCCGGAGTACCCGTGTGATTACCCTAGGTCCGCCACCCAGGCTCAAAGGGATCATAAGATATTTCATGCCTAGAAACTTCCGTGTGCAGCCACAAGCCATTATGGGCTCTGGCATAGTTGAGTAAGTTGTGTGACCTCTTTCCGTGGTAGACTAGCTGATGTAGGGGAAAGTAGGTGTACCGGTCTACCCAGGGTTTGGAGGAAATACTTCAGAAAGACTATGTCTCGATCTTCCGATCATGGAGGTGGTCGAGTCTTGTGGGGAAAAGTGCGCAAACCTCTGCAGAGTGTACAAACTAATCATGATTAGCCGTGTCCCCGGTTATGGACAACTTGAGTATCTAGAAGTGAATTGTTGGTTGATCTCATCACTTTATTTAATGAAATCATTGGGTTACTAATAAATTGGGAATTTTTGGATTGAGTTGGAGGAACCTTCTCAATAATGGCATTTTTAACTTAGTAGTAAATAAAAATTTATTCCTTTGTTGTAGGGTAAAATTGGCTTTATGCAAACATTAAACTTAGAGCCTCCACCAGCTAAATTTGCATATAGAGATATTCTTTTTCTTTATTATTATTTCTATGGTGTGACATTGCCAGCATATTCCATGTGCTGACCTACACGGCTGCAACGTCTCATGTTGCAGAGTTTTCCGACGAGGAGTAAAGGTGCGATAGGTCGTTGTTCTGCACTCAGTTTGCCGTAGAGTTGATGGACTCATTTTACTTTTGATGCTTCCGCAGTTATTTTATCCAGATGGCCTTTGGCCATATTATTGTAATAAATACTCTTTTGATGACCTCGATGTAATAAAGTGTGTGATTGAACTCTGTTATAATTCATCGAGTACTGTGTGTGTCAGCATACCGATCCAGGGATGACACTTAAGCACAGAGACTTTGATCCATTTGGGTCGGGTCGCTACAATTTTGTAATATACGTTGAATAATTTTATTACTATATATTACAAAGAAGTTCAACATATAATAAGAGTTTTTTTCAACTTATATTGATCATTTTTATAATAAATGAAAATTGATAATTGTTGTTGTAATGCCCAGGATGGAATTATACCTCCTACGTGTCGAGGCACGACTTAAAGGCATAAGTCCATCCTAGAATGATCTCAAGTTTGGTAATCTTTGCACAACTCATGTAAAAGAGGGATAGTAAACTGAAAATAGTTGGCTTACAATCGCCACGTCACAGAATAACAGTACAAGTCTCAAACATCATACAATAAGATCACTACAACCCTCTAAGGGCAAAAGCCAAATGTCAAAGTACCAAACTCAGATAAATAAAACAACCACAGGCGGATCGAATCCTAGTAAGAGTCTCCACTACTGATCGTCCGGGTAGCGAACGTAGTAACGACTACGCTCCTCGTCGTACTCCCAATCCAGCTCGGTGCCATCACCTGGATAGCTCACGGCTGGACCTGCATCTGGTGTGGTGAAGTAACTGTGAGCCACAGAGGACTCAGCAATCCCGTTCCCGGGTAACAGAACTATCAAAGCCTTTAGGTGAGGAAAGGCTGAAGAAAGAAATGAGGTGAAGGAACAACAAAGAGTCTGCAGCAGCAACTAGCACTAACTTACGCAAGAGAGAGCGAGAAGAGAAGGCATCGGCAAGAAGTGATCACTAAGTGATCCTAGCTACAAGCTCACAAACATAACCCCTCCGTGTTCAACTCCCGAATCCCTATTCGGAAATTGACAGTCACGGAACACACGCTGGTAGTGTATTAGTATCATTGTGTCAAGTTATCTACAACCGGAATTAACAAGCTCCCATCTGCCACATAACCGCGGGCACGGCTTTCGAAAGTTCAAACCCTGCAGGGGTGTTCCAACTTGACCCATTACAAGCCCACGATCCGCGGAGTCGCAACTCCAAAGTGGGAAGACCCGAGTATCCTCGGAATCCCGTGCTCACGTTAAACCGAACTAAGGTAAGGCTAATCCAGCAAATCCTCCCGGCGTGTCGACACCCTGATAGTAGCCGCGCGTATCTAGGTCTCAGGACACGTCCGGATGAGACGTCCTACAGGTGTATGCCAAATACCTCAGGTTGCCCCAAGGCGGCCCCGCAGTCCGCTCGTTTCGGACCAACACTCATGTGGAGCACTGGCCCGGGGTTGTTGATTAAGAAAGAGGGTTAATTACTCCCTATGCATGTTTAGTTTGTTATTAGGCAAATAGTACCAAGGTTGGGACTTGCTGGAAAAGACTTAGCGCTTAGCGGTTTATCGAGGGGGTCCCATACACCCAACCGTGTTAGGAACGCATATTCAAGGAACATAAAACCGGCTTATACGGATCCTAACGGCATGAGTGGAACAAAACACCAAGCAAAAGGCTTAGCCTTCCACCCTTGCCAATATATAGGTGATTTCAATTAAAGCATTTATATAGTGTGATATAACCCAACCAAACTTCAACATGGAGCAAGCATCTTCACTTCACCTGCAACTAGCAACGCTATAAGAAGGGCTGAGCGAAGCGTACTTAGCCAAGCAACGGTTTGCATAGGTAGGGTGGTTAAACATGGCAATTGGTTACAAGTAGGAGGCTGACAAGAAGAACATGGGCATCGAGGCAAAACTATAGATCGAGACTACTAGCAATAGGCGAAGATAGTAAAGTTATCGGGGTTCGGTCATCTTGCCTGAAGAGAAGAAGTTCGGATCGAAAGAAGGGTCCTCGTGCTCAAACTCGTTGGAAACCTCGTGCTCAACCTCGTTGGAAAACTCGTGCTCAACTTCCGGGTCTAAACAAGACAAACACACCAAGCACCAATCAACACGATGCAATGCGCACTCGAAAAACATGTATGCATGATGGATGCACTAGAGATGCACATGGAGCACGGAAAACATCACTCAAGCAAAACACCTCAAAACAAGATAACAACCTGATATAATTAATCTACACAGAAAAACACCCAAGTTTGATATAAGATTCGCTGAAATCGGAGTTACGGGCTAAAAGTTATGCCCGAAACAAGATTTGAGCGAAAACTGCAAATTACAGCAACATAGCATCTTGGGAGCTCAAAATAAATAATCTACAGCACCCAAAAGGCATGGCAAAGGACTTGAACATAAACTAGATATAATGTACAGCAACTAGGTCCAAAGTGCAACCCCAACGGAGTCACGGATCACTAGCAATGATCTTGGACATATTGAACTTTGAAATAAAATTCTGGCAGCAGAATTTTATTGAAAGTTTAGAGCAAAAGATAAACATGCTACAGCACCTCAAATGGACATGTGAGGACATGGATGGAAAGACAACAAAATATACTTCAAGGAACAATTAAAATCCACTCCAAAACTATCATGCATTTTCCTATAACATCACACGAACATGGCATCGGAACATAACAGATTTCAGACTTAGTGAAATTTCACTAAGTCCTAAAACAGCAATATCATCATAGCACACAAAAGAGCATGTTTAAGACACATCTAAACTAAACATGGCAAAGGGTAAGCACCTCATCAAAATACATATGACGGTGATCCCGAAACACACAAGCATGCATCAATGTGGTGAACACACCGATTACAACGAGCTCAACAACATGGCATTTCATAACAAGTGAAAACACAACATGTGAGCATGGCATCTTGCAACGATGAAAACAAGGAAACAATAAATCTACCATGCAACCTATCACACACAACACGTAGTTCGTGACGAGACGAACACGTGGACATGTCATTTGCCTCGTTTGGACAAACGAGCTAAAAGATATCACATGTCAAAGGTGGCACAAAAATATCACACAACAACAGTTTATATCATCATACACTCTTGCAACAGCAAAACAAGGCCCTAGATGATCTCTAACATGCATGACAACAACAGGTAAAACGTAGAGGGCATCTCCACGAACATCTGGACATATTACACGCACAAAACGGAGCACCACAGTAAAAGTTATGCATGGTCAAAGTAGGCATAACAGATCAGGAAAACAGGGGCTTAGGGGATAAAAGTCAACCTCAGGGATCCAGATCTGAGATCTGATGAATAGTAGAGGGGCCGGATGAACAGTGGAAGTGGCCCAGCGGCTACAGTGCGGCGGAGGCCCAGTCCGGCGCGGCAGAGGCCCAGCGGGGCGGGCGCGGCTGGCGGCGGCCCACGGCCTGGGAGGCGGCGGCGCGAGGCCCGGGAAGAGGCCTGGGGAGGCGCGGCGAGGCGATGGGCGAGGCCGGCCCATGCGGCGACGAGACTTGGCGGAGGCGCTGGGGCGCGGTACTGGGCCGGAGTACGGGCCGCGGGAGGAGTTGTCGGGTCCGGCGGCGCGCGGTGTACGGGCCGACGCACGGAGGGGTACGGGCCCCTGGCGCGGGGATGTGGTCCCCGAAGCGACCGGGCGAGCGACGAACTGGGCCCAGCGCTGACGAAGCAGCTCGCGGGGCGCGCACGCTGTCGATGGAACGGGCCGGGGGAGGCGCTGGCCCCTCGGCGGCTGGCTGCGCGCGTTGACCTCGAAGCTCCTCGAGGGGATCTGGCGAGCGGCGGGTTGAACTGCTGGATCCCCTCGGGATCCGAGAAGGCAAGGTGGATCTGAGGTAGAAAAGAAAAAAAAAAAGGGGAGAGAGGAGGAAGAAGGAGGGGACATGCCAAATAGACTAGGGGTCTACATATAGCAGTTTAGACTAGGGTTTTTGGAGACTAGGGTGTTTAGGAGCCCTACGATCGTGATCCAACGGATCCGATCGCGGGATGTTTTTAAAAGGACCAGACGGAGATAAAAGACTACAGCAGGGGTATTTTCGGGACACGAAGTAAGGGCACTTCGGACCCACACGGACAACGGAGGAAAAAGTCAACGGAGTCCAAACGAGACGAGATTTGAGAGGCGGGTTGCACACAACAAAACAACAACACACAACACAACCTCGCGGCACACCGGTAACGAAAAACGCCCGAACAACAAAGTAGACCTACGGGACGTCACGGACACGTGAGGGAGCTCCGGAAGACGAAACGGACAACGGGAAGAAACGCCACGAACCGGATGCAACCCACAACACAAATGCAATGCAATGCACATGTCTACATGATATGAATGAATGCCACACACTCACACAACAAAACGACGAAAACCCGAAAGACAAAGAACCCGGAATGGAAATAGATGAAGCCGGAGATTTATTATAAGCCCAAAAGGGAAAGTATTACATCCGGGGCATTACAGTTGTATTATATGTTGAACAATTTTCTTATTATATACACCATAAATTTCAAAAGTTCACCACGCATTATGTAAAATTTTCTTCACCATATATTTATCTTTTTTTAATAGATGCAAAATGATCATTTGGGTAATTTATGTTGAACAATTTTCTTAATATATGTTCACCATAAATTTCCAAAAAGTTCAGTGTGCATTATTCAACATATATTAAGAAAATTGTTCAACATATATTGATCATTATTGTAAAAAATGCAAATTGATCATTTTTGTAATATTTGTTGAACAATTTTGTTAATACAGGTTCACCATAAATTACAAAAAGTTCACCGCGCATTATGTAAAATGTTCATCATATATTTAGAAAATTGTTCAACATATATTATAAAAATGATCAATTTGCATTTCTGTTCAACATATATTAGCAAAAGTTCATTATATTAAAAAATGTTCAGCATTTGAAAGAAGAGGTCATCGTGCATTAAAAAATGTTCATTGTTCTCGGAAAAAGTGATCAGCGTACATTAAGAAAATGTTCATGATTATTTGAAAATATGTTCATCATGTATTTGAAAACATGTTCATTATATATTGAAGCCTATCTTAAGAACTGTTCAATAAGTATGTTGAAAATTCAGGAGAAAAAACCAACCCATGGAATGAACAAAGATGAAGAAATGAAAAGAAACCTAGGAGCGAACTAGCCCTAGCATACGCGTGAGTAAAACGCGAAGCGAAAAAAAAAAACATTGCAGGCCTCGGTGAGCCCAACTGCCGGCCCAGCGTTCTAGTGATTGTATAAATATATTATAATGCCGTTACACCGACACGAGCCCTGCTGTGGCGTAGTGGCTAGCTCGCCTACCCTCTGGATGGCCTGTAGCACGTTTGATTCCTGCCGGTGCATAATTTTTTTATTGTTTATTTACTTGTCCAATTCAACGGTAATTCCCATACGAGTCCGATTCAATGGTGAAAATTGCGAAAGAACAAAAAAGAGCCCTTACGGGAGCCTTTTCCCGCAAAACAAAGGTCATCTATGTCATTACGTATAAAGGAAGGGTGTTTCTACAAAATAACTTGCCACATCGGTACGTGATAGGCGGACCCGTTAGTCAGATACACCGTCAATATGCGTTTATACACGGTTTAGACCTTTTTGTAACAGCTAGCTCCAGACTTGGTACTGACATGTAAAATTACGAAAAATAGTACCAATCCGCACGTAATGCCCCAATGATGGTACTTCCGTGTAATTAACTCTACCGCCAAAGACCCCGACAGTAATATAAACCCGCACGGGGGGGGGGGGTCGGGGCACGGGGCCCATCCACGTACCCTAGCCCCCATCTTCTCCCCTGCACATGTGCCGCGTCGCCCAGCAACTGAGAGCAACTCATATCTCCTCCTTCACTCCCCCCATCCGATCTTCTTCGTTTCTCCACTATTTTTTGCGGATCGAGATGGCTCTGAAACGAGAAAAGTAAGTTCTCTCAATTCCTCCAATTAGTTTTTGTCAAAACGCTTTCGATTCGATGCTATTTGGTACAAATCAACACTATTGTCCTATTAGATTTTAATTTTGGTTGATGCTAGGTTTGCTTAGCTTGATTCTATATAATGTATGGGATTGGATATGGACTCTAGTAACTAGTTGGAGAGATTCTATGTAGTTTCCAAATGGACCCTAGTTCATCACCAATTTTATTTTTTGAATGCATGGTCATATGATGGATGTTGGAGGGATTATACCTAGTTGGCTAGATATGATGGATGTTGTTGAATGTATGAATCGTACATATAATACAATGTTTAAAAATGATGGGTTTTGATGAATTATGCATATGTGTATTTGAAGTTCTTTATAAATGTTGAATAAATAAATGAATGAATGATGGTTGAATGTTGTTGAATGAATGATGTTGGTTGAATATGATTCATTTGCATTTATCATTCATATTGGTTGAATATGATATGATTCATGTTGGTTGAATATGATTCATTTATTTTTGAACTTGATATTATTCATGTTGGTTGAAAAAGATATCAATTATATTTCAACTTGATATGATTCATGTAGATTGAAAATGCTATCCTTTATATTTGTACTTGATTTATTTCCATTTGTTTTAGGCACCCCCCGTTGCGCCAAACTGTCGGGGAAACTGACTGCCCGCGAGCACCTATGGGACCGGAGCCCCTTCTACGTTGTGGTAAGGGAGCGGAGGGAGCACGGAGAGCAGATCGAGGAGCACACGCGGGCAGTTTACTCAGGTTCGGGCCGCGCGGACGCGTAAAACCCTACTCCTGCTTTGGTTGTATTGAGTTCTTGGGCTCGGGAGCTTGAAGATCTACAGTACCAGCTACACCGAGCGAGAGAGTGAGCGAGTTTCTGGGATCGAACCCCCTCTACGTTGTGCATGGGCCTCCTTTTATAGTTCAAAGGGGTCACCGACAGGTGCCAACGTTAGAGGAGGATAAAAACGTAAAACTGGTGGTGGTTGTAACAGTGCATGAATAGTGCATGAATAGTGGTCTTCACCTAACTTTGACAGTGGGGGACAAGGGCATTGAATGCCCGTCGCCGTCGTCCCAAAAGCGTCCGTCCATGTGTCTCCGTTCGCCACGGCGACAGCCTCGTCACCACGGTTTGCCACCGTGTACCCCAGGCTGTACAGCCATCTGCCACGCGCCCCTGGAAGGGCCCCAGGGCAACGCGTGGCCAGATGAGCTGGAGCGTAGGCACATAGCATAAGCTTCCCCGGCAAGCACCTTGCCGAGGTCATGACCTTGCCGGGCCCGGAAGCTTGTCGCTCTCCGGGTCCTGCCGGGGCGCATGATGCGCCGCGACGTATCTTCTGAGGTGTTATTCTTCAGCCTTCCTGGCAAGCTCCTCTTGCCAGGGCCTTGTGTTGAAAGGATGTCCCTGAGCCTGGAACAGCCTTCCCGGCGAGCTCCTCTTGCCGGGGCCTTGATCTTCTGACTTGTATACTTTGTTCTTGAATGGCTTCAAAGGGGTCCAGAGTGGATCTTGGCGAGCGCGTGGTAAGCCCTGCCACGGGAAGCTGCTACTGCCCGTGCACAAGTTGGGGTACTAAGGTACCCCTATCTTAGTACACCGACAGGAGCCCCCGGGCCTGGGCCACACACGGTGCCGAGCGCTGTTGGGCCAGGCCCAAGACAGTGCACGGGCACGCGCGGCCCACGGCAAGCCGTATCCCTCTCCGTATCCGCTGCATCCCTCCCTAACGGCACGCGTCGATTGCGGCGTCGTGGGAGAGATCGTGGCCTGTTCTTTAATGGGAAATGCGGAACGTCCCCCACTTCCCCCTTAAAAGCGGAGGAAGCAGGGGCAGTTTCCCCCCATCGTCTTCATTCTGTCTTGAATCTCCAGAAACCCCCGCCGCTCCTTGCTTCCGCAAGGGTCGACAGAGAGCTGAGCTCCATCCTCTCCTCCGCCGTCCGCAGCATCCGCAGCGTCGTCGACCTCCCCGCCATCCCCGCCATGGCCCCGAAGGGCGACAAGATGAAGAAGGAGAAGTCCGAGAAGGCGGCGAAGCTGGCTACCATGCGAAGAAGGAGGGTGGTCTTCCCGCCGAGGCTCGGTCCGAGGGAGCTGCGGGACAAGTACTACTTGTTCTGGGCGAGGGAGACGAAGGATCACCCGCGCACCAGAGTCCTCCCCGCCGTGGCCGTCGACATGTTCCCGGGAGGTTACTACTATTTCGCTGCCTTCTTCCATTGCGGTCTCTGCCCTCCGTTCTCGGAGTTCTTCTGTGATGTGATGAACACCTATGGCCTCCACCTCCTAGATTTCACCCCAAACGCCGTTCTTACCTTGGCTATTTTCGCACATCTGTGCGAAAACTTTGTCGGGGTCCACCCAAACGTAGCTCTTTTCCGCCATTTATTCACACCTAGAGTAGAGTCTGGATCCCCACTCTCCGGCGGCATCTCCTGGATCTTCAGGCTGAACAAGAAGGAGGCGTACTTGAAAGGGGAGCTCCGCGGCAAGTGGGAGGAGTGGAGGGCTGACTGGTGTTGGATTCTGGAAGATAAGCCCGAGCAGTTCACCTCGCCGCGCCAGACTGCAATAGTGCGTGGCAAGGATTGGAGCGAGTTGGCCCCGGAAGACGACAAGTTGCAGATTGCCCTTACTAGGATCCTTCGTCTCCGGGCTGCCAATCTCACTATAGGCGAAGTCGGGGCCGATTTCCTCCGCTGCCGCATTGCCCCCCTGCAGGAAAGGAAGAGGCCTGCCTGGGAGTTCGGCAACGCGGCAGATCGGATGAGGCTGCGCCCCGGGCTGAACTACAATTTCACCATCTTGGAGCTGAAGGGGATGGTCCGGGAGCTGTTTAAGCATGATGTCAAGCACCCGGAGTGGTTCAGACCATCGGTTGGAGTGGTCCCTCTGTGCAATAATACTGCCCTCAGCGCCATTCGTGCGGCAATGCCTGAGTGTGACTCCCACGGGGTCGTCCCCACTTGGTTGGTGCCTTCCGAGGAGACCGCGCAGGCCTTCTTCGACAACCTGGTCAAAAAACCCCGCAACCCCGAGGAGAGAAAAGGCCTCACCCGGACGACCACCGACCGGGATGTGGCCTACATAGCCAACAGGATGGAGGAGGCCGCCGCAGCAGCAGCCGCGGGTGAGTTTGGATACACTGTGGATGAAGCAGAGGCGGCGGACGCGGTGAGCCAGGCTGAGGAGGCAGAAATCCTCAAGCTCCTGAAGATTGCGCCCGAGGAGTTCGCCGGGGAGCCTGCCGGGAAGCTTGCCGGGGCAAGCGAGGTTGCCGGGGCGAGCGAGGCTGCCGGGCAGGGTACCGAGTCCAGCGGGCCTGCCGAGGAGGAGGAGGACGCCGAGTCCGGAGATTTTGACGAAGACTCTGGCGGGTCTCTGAATCTCGACGACGATGCCTCATCATCCTCGGAGAACTCTCCGCCGCCACCAAGCCCTCCGCAACAACAGAAGAAGCGCCTCCGCAAGGCCGCCGAGACGACGAGGCCACAGGCGCCTCGACAGCAGCCGAAGCGCCGTGCGACGTGTTCCTCCATGACGAGCGAGGTCGTCAAGGAGGCGCCCCGTGCCCGAGCGACAAGCGGAGGGGGGGTCTTCCCGGAGCGGCTCCGGTGCCCCTCCTACCCCTCGGGCTTCGGCGACGACCGGCGCTGGGTCTTCACAGCCCGCAGCTTCGGAGCCCGCCAAGCGCCCGAGGGAGCCTTCTCCTCCAGCTCCTCGCGTTGGAGCACACGAGTCGGGGTTCGATTTCTCCGCCCTCAGCTCCGATGAAGAGGAGGAAGAGTAAGTACTTGCAATTTCCTTGATTTTTGTTGCTTCTGTCTTGGTTTCTCTTGCTTGGTTCTGATCTTGTTTTGACTTCCAGGACCTTGACCCAGAGGATGGCTAAGAGGGCCAAGATCCCTGTGGTTAATATCGAGGACGACGAGCCCGCCGCAGCGACGGAGGATGCGCCAGCGGCAAACTTGCCGGACCAAGCTGCCGCTCCGGGGAGCAGCCCTCAGCGCAGCCCCCAGCGTAAGTCCTGGTGTTCACTTTTCCGCCTGATGGGCGCGCTTGAGCTTGTTATCCTCACTGATGTCTTGTTGTCTTGTGCAGAAATGGAGCCGCAGCCGCAGGAGTGCCAGGAGGTCGCCCCCGATGAGCCGCTTGCCCCACCCTCCCCGCCAAGGATGAGCTCCCCGGCGAGGGACAGCGCTCCGCCAAGGACGGGTACTCCGCCAAGGGCGAGTACCCCGCCAAAGGCGAGCAGCCCGACAAGGGTGAGCACCCCGCCAAGGGAGGGCGCAAGCGGCCCTCCGCCAGCGGGGGTCAGTACCACGCCGCCAGGGGAGAATTCCCCGGCGAGGGACCCCGTCGTTGAAGAAGTCCGCGAAGGTAACCCCTTGTACATTCTTCTTCTTGGACTCTTCTTTTTGGATATTTGCTTGACGATCTTTCTTTTCTTTTTCTTCTGCTAGATCCGCCCGCCCCGGAGTTGATGGAGACGGAGACCACCGCCGAGGAGGGCGTGCACGGCGACGCTGGCGACGCCGCTACCGCCGAGGGAATGGCTGGAGCCGACGAGCCA
The DNA here is from genome assembly GCA_902687465.1 of Secale cereale. NCBI lineage: Eukaryota > Viridiplantae > Streptophyta > Magnoliopsida > Poales > Poaceae > Secale > Secale cereale. The sequence continues at coordinate 777,919,278 of LR738711.1, forward strand.
GCCGTCGAGGAGACCGCCCCGACCGCTGACGCCGCGGCCGGGGAAGGGACCGGCGACCACACTGCTGGCCCGGAGGCCGCAGGAGCGCCGGACGCTGCACCGGCCGCCGACCCCTCCGCCTCCGTGGCTGGGCAGGGCGTCTATCTGGAGGCCGCCAACGGGGTTTTTATCCAAGTCCCGTGGACGTCCTCGTCAAGGGCACCCGCGGAGGGAGAGACCTTCGATGGAGAGGTTCTCGCCTCCGCTGGGCTGAAGGTCATCGATGCGCCCGGCAGCAGCGATGAGCCCGAAGAGGAGCGACTCCTACGCTGGCTCCTGGCCTTGTATCGGGCCAGGCAGGCGAAGTTGGAGTCTCGGGAGGCTCTGGCTGCCAAGGCTGGTGCTGACCTAGAGAAGCGCGCCGCGGAGCTCCGTGTCGCCAACCAGGCGGCCCTCCGGAACTTGGCGGAGGAGCGCGAAGAGCTTGCCGGGGCGCAGCAAGCATTCGTCCTCGAAAAGGCCGAGGTCGAGGAGCAGCAGCGACTGGCCGCCGAGGAGCTGTCTCGGCGGGAAGGAGAGCTCAACCAGCGGAAGGTCGACCTCGACAACCACGAGGACGACCTCACCGCCCGGGAGCAAGCCATCGGCGGGGCTCTGAAGGAGGCGAGGGACGCCGCTGCTGCCGCAGAGACTGCCAAGAAGGATCTGGAGGCCAGGGTGGCGCAGATAGAGCTGTTCTTGAAGGCGAGTGAAGACAGGGTCACTGCTCTCAACGTGGCGCGGGAGAAGGACGCCCACACCAACTCGGAGCTGCAAATCCGCCTCTCCGAGAAGGGCAAAGAGCTCACCGACGCCAGGGACTCCATCGCTGACTTGGAACTGAAGGTCTCCACCCTGACTGACTCGCTTGACGCTGCCCGGGATCGCGAGACCAAACTGAAGGACGAACTCCGCACCGAGAGGAACTTGCTGGAGAGCGCCGCCGTCTCGCAGAACAACTTCCAGCGGACGGTGGAGCAGTTGACTGATGAACTCGTCGCCTCCGCCGCCAACATTGACATGGAGATGATGGCGTTGAGGGCGGAGCACCTTGTGTACTCCCCCGACGAGAACCTCCCCCACAGCGCCAAACTGAGTCTGTTCTTCAGGGGAGTAGCGCCGGCACTTGCGCGGCTGCGGGAGAAGATCCCTGTGCAGCTGGCCGACGAGGCACGCCTGCTTTGTATGGGCACCATGGAGCGTGTGCTGTCGAAGATTGTCTACCGCAACCCCGGGATCAACCTCGTCAACGTCCTCCGGACTCTGCCGCCCGAGGCCGACCAGGAGGCGCTGAAGGCCCAAGTTGCCCACATCGTGGCCAAGGTGGGCAAGATCCAGAGGATCGACGGAGACCGAAGGGACTAGGCACCTTGCTTCCCTTGCCACTGTCAATTAAGTCATAGGCAATAGTTGTTTAGAACAGCGGCAAGTTTTCTCTGTAATATATACTTTTATTTTGGGTAATCAATGCAGTGTTATCTCCCTTTCTTAACCCTTGACTTTGTATGCTTTCCACCCTACGCTTTTAGGGAACTTGCCGGCAAAGGGACACCTGCCGCGAGCGTTGAGTGCGGGACTCTTAGCAGCCTGCCGGCAGAGCCCTCGCCGGCAAGAAACCTTGCCGTAGCTAGTCGCAGCACACTTAGATTGCTGAGCGAACTCGAAAACGAAGTAAGGGCGCAACACTTGTCGCAGCTCACTTAAACCGTTGAGCGTGCTCGAAACAAAGTAAGGGCGCGGCTAGCCACGGGTAGGTTCCTACACGCACAGGTTTTTCATACTTGAGGTGTTCTCCGGTGGGCGCTATGAGTAACATGCCAGCACCGGCGCCTTGCAGCGAGAAGGCACCATCGAAGTACATTATCCATTCTTTGCTTGCTTCTTGGACGGGGATGCTTGTCTCTGGAGCTTCCTCGTCTGCTGTTGGGGTCCATTCTGCTATGAATTCTGCCAAAGCTCTGCTCTGTATGGTTGAAGTACTCTCAAACTTGAGACCAAAGCTTGACAGCTCCAGTGCCCACTCGACGATCCTGCCTGTTGCTTCTGGATTTTGCAATATCCTCTTCAACGGAAAGCGAGTGACCACCGTTATCTCGTGTGCTTGGAAGTAATGGCGCAGCTTTCTTGAGGCCATGAGGAGGCCGAAAAGTAACTTCTGCACTCCAGAGTATCTTGATCTAGCCTCCTGCAAGAGGGAACTTACAAAATAAACTGGGCGCTGCACCATCTTCTTTCGCACTTCTCCTTGTTCCTGCGCAGACTTGTCCTTGTCGGGGCCAGAGCCTGTCGGGGAAGCCCCCTGCTTGTCGCTGGAAGTACTTGCCGAAGCTGCGGGCTCTTCCTCCGCCTCCCTTTCCGCTACTAACGCAGCACTAACCACTTGATTGGTTGCCGCTAGGTACAGCAGCAACTTCTCTTGTGGTTTAGGTGCGACAAGTATCGGGGTGGAGGACAGGTATCCTTTCAAGTCTTGCAGCGCTGCCTCCGCTTCTGGAGTCCATTTCATAGGACCTGCCTTTTTCAAGATTTTGAAGAAAGGCAGGGCGCGTTCTGCAGACTTTGAAATGAACCTGCTAAGGGCAGCCACACAACCAGCAAGTCTCCTTACGTCCTTGACACGCTTCGGGGCTTCAATCTGCTCGATGGCTTTTATCTTGTCGGGATTGGCTTCAATCCCCCTCTGGGATACGAAGAACCCGAGAAGCTTGCCGGAGGGAACTCCGAAGACGCACTTCTCGGGGTTCAACTTGAGCTGTATCTTGCGCAGATTCTCAAAAGTTTCTTCCAGATCTTGAATCAGAGTATCCTTGCTCTTGCTCTTGACCACTATATCATCCATGTAGGCTTCTACATTTCTGTGTATCTGTGGCTCAAAAGCAGTGTGTACCACCCTTGCAAATGTTGAGTCTGCATTCTTCAATCCAAAGGGCATGCGTATGAAGCAGTATGTGCCGCATGGAGTAATGAATGCGGTCTTCTCTTCATCTTCCTTGGCCATGAATATCTGGTGGTAACCTGAGTATGCATCGAGGAATGAAAGCAACTCACATCCAGCCGTGGAGTCCACAATTTGGTCGATACGCAGCAAGGGAAATGGATCCTTGGGACATGCTTTATTCACATCAGTGAAGTCTATACAAAGTCTCCACTTCCCATTGGCCTTGCGCACAACAACTGGATTGGCTAACCACGTAGGATGGATTACGCCTCTAACTAGGCCTGCTGCTTCCAACTTCTTTATCTCTTCAGCTATGAACTCTTGGCGCTCCACAGCTTGCTTCCTGACCTTCTGTTTGATGGGCCGCGCGTGAGGACAAACAGCAAGCTTGTGCTCAATTACCTTCCTGGGAACGCCGGGGATGTCAGACGGTTGCCATGCAAACACGTCGACATTCGCCCGCAGGAAGGCAACGAGCGCGCTTTCCTATTTGGGGTCGAGTGTAGCACTGATGGTGAAGGTACCACCAGTGCCGTCCTCCTTGGCGGACACCTTCTTGGTTGCCGGTGGAGCTGCCATTCCTTTTTTGCACTTGCCGGTGGAGCTCGATGGTGCGTCCTCGACGGCAGCGCAGCACTCCGAAGAGGTGCGTTTGCCGGAGTGGGCTCCAGAGCTCTTGCCGGACTTGGTCTTGGTCTTCCCCCCAGGAGCTTCAGCGGCAAGTGTGTTGCTGTCTGCCGCGGCTGCTGCATCCCGGTAAATCTTGTCGGCGCAGATAAGCGCATCCTTCTTGTCGCCGGGGACAGAGATGACGCTTATCGGCCCCGGCATCTTGAGCATATTGTATGCATAGTGTGAAGCTGCCATGAACTTGGCGAGCGCAGGACGGCCAAGTATCCCATTGTATGGCAACGGGATATCGGCAACGTCGAACGTGATCCTCTCCGTCCTGAAGTTGAGCTCTCCACCAAAGGTCACTAGCAGCGTAATCTTCCCCTTCGGCTTGCTCCTTCCTGGGTTGATCCCTTGGAACGACCCGGTCTCCTCGAGCTCGCTGTCGGGAATCTGCAGTTTCTTGATCACAGCGGAGGAGATCAAGTTGAGGCCGGCCCCGCCGTCAACCAACATCTTGGTGACCTTGAGGTTGCGGATAGTTGGTGAGACCAACATCGGCAAACACCCGACCGCAGTTGTGCGGTCAGGGTGGTCCTCAATGTCAAAGATGATGGGCGTGCCGGACCATTTCAGCAGCCTGCGTGACTCGACGGGTGGCTCAGCTACATTTACTTCCCGCACCCACTGCTTGAGTTGGCAGTGGGAAGTGTGCAGAGAGGCACCTCCGTCGACACACAGAACCTCTGTGGCCTTCTGGAACTCCTGCTCGCTGTTGTCTCCTTCATCCATGTCCTCATCGTCGTCTTCGTCCTCATCCTTGTCGCGGCCCCAGGGAGGCCTGTCTCCTTGCCGTTGCTTGGCCTTGCCGCGGCGTCCTCCTCGGCCATTGAATGGCTGCTTCTTGCTTGGCTCTCCTCCGCCTCCTTGGGCCTTCTCCTTGTCGCGACGCTCGTATTCAGCTTTCTGCTGCTCTACGAGGTACTCTACCCTCTTGCAGTTCTGGAGATCATGGCCCTTGGTGCGGTGGATCTTGCAGTACTGCTTGTCAGAGCCGTCCTGCTTGTCGGCTACCGCTATAGGGGCGGCCTCCTTGCTGGAGCCACCAGCCTGTGTCTTCTTGGCGGGAGCCTCCTTGCCGGACTGCTCGACAACCAGTATCTCCTTGTTCTTCTTCTTCCTATTATTCCGCCGCCGGCCCTTCCTTGCCGGGGCGGCATCCTCGCTGTCGCTTCCTCCTGGGCTAGCATCCTCTCCGGGGAGTCTTCTCCCCTCTTCAGCACGTGCACATTTGTCAGCCAGAGCGTAAAGCTCGCTGACATCCCGGATCTTGGTCATCGCCATCTCCTCCCTCATCCGGCGGTTACGCACGTTCTGGTGGAACGCGCTGATAACCGCGGCAGGGTGGACATCGGGAATGTTGTGCTGAACGCGGCTGAACCTCTGGATGTATTTGCGCAGGGACTCTCCCTCCTTCTGGGCAAGGATGTGGATATCGCTCTCCTGGCCGTGGGGTTTGTGGCCGCCCGTGAAGGCGCCAACAAACTGGTGGCACAAATCCGCCCAAGAAGAGATGGAGCTCTCCGGCAAGTGCATAAGCCAAGACCTGACGTTTGGCTTAAGCACGAGCGGGAAGTAGTTGGCTAGGATCTTCTCGTCGCGTCCCCCGGCAGCCTGCACCGCAATGGTGTAGATGCTGAGGAACTCCGAGGGGTGTGTCTTGCCGTCGTACTTCTCGGGCACGTCGGGCTTGAAATTCTTCATGCTGGGCCACTGGACTTGCCACAGCTCTCGAGTGAACGCAGGGCAGCCTGCCGCGTACGGCAAGTCGCCTGGTTCACCGGGCACGTGCACGTCGACAGCAGTCCCGGCGCGCTGATCAGACTGTCTCCTGGCTTCTCTTCGACGCTCGATACGGGTTCGAGCATCCTCTTGCCGCCTGTCGTCGAGGACTTGGCGCTGGTCGCGACGAGCCCGCGGATCCGACGACGCCGTGGAGTCGTCGTCGACGTTGATCCGGCGGGGTGGCGACTTCTGCTTCCGCGGCGGGGAGTGCACGGTAGTTGCACCCCTGGCGGTCTTGTCTCCGTCGGCCTTCGCTTGGCTGACTTGCCGCGGCCGTGATGTCGCCGGCTGCTGCGGCGTGTCATTGTTGGCAAAGGCGATGAGGCTCTGGATCGTCGCCCTCCAGTCTTCGGCCTTGTCTGCCGCTGGAGGGAAGTCGAGGAGCAGTTGGGCTCTAGCAAGAGCTTCTGCTGGAGAGGAGGGAAGCGGTGGCGAGCGGTGCGAGGAGCGAGATATGCTCGGACTCCTAACGGGGTTAGAAGGAGCAGGGTCCCGCCCCGGCGACCGCGCCTTGCTCGTACCAGCACGCTGGCCTTGAGCATCTCGCGACCCACCGGCTTGTCCCCGTCCTAGCAAGCGTATGGTACCTCCTGTACCACGTCGCTGCTGGTCCGGCACCTCCTGAGAGGGACGTGGTGCGTGTACGGACGCCGAGGTCTTGGAGTTCGCCCGATCGTCCGTTTTGTCCTTGGACTTGGCGGCGCCGCGAGTGTCCTCGCCGGCGTCCACCCCTCCGCCAGCGTCTACCCCACCAACCGTCGGTTCTGGTGGTGGTGGGATCGACGCAGACGGGCCTCCGACCTCCGAAGCCTTCTTCTTCGGAGGCATGTTGTCGTAGTTGATGAACTTGATGAAGCTGGAGAGGTTGCCGAAGACTGCGCCCGCGTGAGCGCCGGATCAGGTTCGCACAACCTCGACGCCCCCTACCTGGCGCGCCAAAGATGTCGGGGAAACTGACTGCCCGCGAGCACCTATGGGACCGAAGCCCCTTCTACGTTGCGGTAAGGGAGCGGAGGGAGCACGGAGAGCAGATCGAGGAGCACACGCGGGCAGTTTACCCAGGTTCGGGCCGCACGGACGCGTAAAACCCTACTCCTGCTTTGGTTGTATTGAGTTCTTGGGCTCGGGAGCTTGAAGATCTACAGTACCAGCTACACCGAGCGAGAGAGTGAGCGAGTTTCTGGGATCGAACCCCCTCTACGTTGTGCATGGGCCTCCTTTTATAGTTCAAAGGGGTCACCGACAGGTGCCAACGTTAGAGGAGGGTAAAAACGTAAAACTGGTGGTGGTTGTAATAGTGCATGAATAGTGCATGAACAGTGGTCTTCACCTAACTTTGACAGTGGGGGACAAGGGCATTGAATGCCCGTCGCCGTCGTCCCAAAAGCGTCCGTCCATGCGTCTCCGTTCGCCACGGCGACAGCCTCGTCACCACAGTTCGCCACCGTGTACCCCAGGCTGCACAGCCATCTGCCACGCGCCCCTGGAAGGGCCCCAGGGCAACGCGCGGCCAGATGAGCTGGAGCGTAGGCACATAGCATAAGCTTCCCCGGCAAGCACCTTGCCGGGGTCATGACCTTGCCGGGCCCGGAAGCTTGTCGCTCTCCGGGTCCTGCCGGGGCGCATGATGCGCCGCGACGTATCTTCTGAGGTGTTATTCTTCGGCCTTCCTGGCAAGCTCCTCTTGCCAGGGCCTTGTGTTGAAAGGATGTCCCTGAGCCTGGAACAGCCTTCCCGGTGAGCTCCTCTTGCCGGGGCCTTGATCTTCTGACTTGTATACTCTGTTCTTGAATGGCTTCAAAGGGGTCCAGAGTGGATCTTGGCGAGCGCGTGGTAAGCCCTGCCACGGGAAGCTGCTACTGCCCGTGCACAAGTTGGGGTACTAAGGTACCCCTATCTTAGTACACCGACACAAACATCAGCGTCAAGTGCACCATGCTTTCAAAAACGTTCATCGCGCCCGTTTTTATGGAGAATGGAGTGGTAATATCTATGATCAAGTTGTTATATTTGGTTATTATGAGAAATGAAGTTACTAAGTATTTTCATTTACATTTTGACGGATGCTACCCGCATTGCAGATGGAGGGCCACACGAAGGTTGTTCATGAAGGAAATATGCCCTAGATGCAATAATAAAGTTGTTATTTTGTATTTCCATATATCATGATAAATGTTTATTATTCATGCTAGAATTGTATTAACCGAAAACACCATACATGTGTGGATACATAGACAAAACACCGTGTCTCTAGTAAGCCTCTACTATACTAGCTCGTTAATAAAAAATGGTTAAGTTTCCTAACCATAGACATGTGTTGTCATTCGACGAAAGGGGATCACATCATTAGGAAAATGATGTGATGGACATGACCCATCCATTAGCTTAGCATGTTGATCATTCAGTTTTATTACTATAGATGTCTTCATCTCCTATACATATTCCTTTGACTATGAGATTATGCAACTCCTGGATACGGGAGGAATACCTTGTGTGCTATCAAACGTCACAACGTAACTGGGCGATTATAAAGATGCTCTACAGGTATCTCCGAAGGTGTTTGTTGGGTTGGCATAGATCGAGATTAGGATTTGTCACTCCGAGTATCGGAGAGGTGTCTCTGGGCTCACTCGGTAATACACATCATAAGAAGCCTTGCAAGCAAAGTGACTAATCAATTAGTTATGGGATGATGTATTACAGAACGAGTAAAGAGACTTGCCGGTAATGAGATTGAACTAAGTAACCCACAAGTATAGGGGATCGCAACAGATTTCGAGGATAGAGTATTCAACCCAAATTTATTTATTCGACACCAGGGGAGCCAAAGAATATTCTCAAGTATTAGCAGTTGAGTTGTCAATTCAACCACACATGGAAAACTTAATATCTGCAGCAAAGTATTTAGTAGCAAAGTAGTATGGAAGTAACGGTAACAGTGACAAAAGTAATAGTAGCAGTTTTGTAGCAATGGTGACAGCAGCAGTAACGAAAGTAACAAAGCGAGTATCAATATGGAGCGAAGTCGTAGGCAATGGATCGGCAATGATAGGTGTCAGATAATATTCATCATGTAGCAGTTATAACCTAGGGTGACACCGAATTAGCTCCAATTCATCAATGTAATGTAGGCATGTATTCCAAATATAGTCATACGTGCTTATGGAAAAGAACTTGCATGACATCTTTTGTCCGACCCTCCCGTGGCTGTGGGGTCCTAATGGAAACTAAGGGATATTAAGGCCTCCTTTTAATAGAGTACCGGACCAAAGCATTACCACTTAGTGAATACATGAACTCCTCAAACTATGGTCATCACCGGGAAGTGCCCCGGTTATTGTCACTCCGAGTTTGCCGGATCATAACACATAATAGGTGACTACAGACTTGCAAGATAGGATCAAGAACGCATATATATTCATGAAAACATAATAGGTTCATATCTGAAATCATGGCACACGGGCCTTTGTGACAAGCATTAAGCATAGCAAAGTCATAACAACATCAATCTTAGAACATAGTGGATACTAGGAATCAAACCCTAACAAAACTAACTCGATTACATGATAAATCTCATGCAACCCATCACCGTCCAGCAAGCCTATGATGGAATTACTCATGCGCAGCGGTGAGCATCATGAAATTGGTGATGGAGGATGGTTGATGATGACGACGGTGACGATCTCCACTCTCCGGAGCCTCGAACGGACTCCAGATCAGGTCTCTCGATGAAGAACAGGAGGTGGCGGCGGCTTCGTATCATAAAATGTGATGGGATCTTCTCTCTAATGTTTTCTCCCCTAAAGAGATTATATGGAGTTGGAGTTGAGGTCAATGGAGGTCTAGGGGCCCACAAGGATGGATGGCGCGCCCCTACCCTTGTGGCCAGGGTGTGGGCCCCCTGTTGTATATCTTTCCGTCAATATTTTTTATATATTCTGAAAATAATCTTCGTGAAGTTTCAGGTCATTCCGAGAACTTTTATTTTTGCACAAAAATAACACCAAGGAAATTCTGCTGAAAACAACGTTGGTCCGGGTTAGTTCCATTCAAATCATGCAAATTAGAGTCCAAAACAAGGGCTAAAGAGTTTGTAAAAGTAGATACGACGGAGACGTATCATCACCACGCTGTCGTGCTGACGGAACTCTACCTCGATACTCTGCTGGATCAAGAGTTCTAGGGACGTCATCGAGATGAACGTGTGTAGAACTCGAAGGTGCCGTGTGTTCGGTGCGTGATCGATCGGAACGAGAAGAAGTTCGACTACATCAACCGCGTTGTCAAACGCTTCCGCTTTCGGTCTATGAGGGTACGTGGACACCCCCCCTCTCGTTGCTATGCATCTCCTAGATAGATCTTGCGTGAGCGTAGGATTTTTTTTGGAATTGCATGCTACGTTTCCCTACAATGGCATCATGAGCCAGGTCTATGCGTAGATGATATGCACGAGTAGAACACAATGAGTTGTGGGTGATAATAGTCATACTGCTTACCAGCATGTCATACTTTGATTCGGCGGTATTGTGAGATGAAGCGTCCCGAACCGACATTACGCGTACGCTTACGCGAGACTGGTTTCACCGTTACGAGCACTCGTTGCTTAAAGGTGACCGACGGGTGACTATCTCTCTCACTTTAGTTGAATCAAGTGTGGCTACGCCCAGTCCTTGTGAAGGTTAAAACACACACTTGACGAAAAATTGTTGTGGTTTTTGTATGCGTAGGTAAGAACGGATCTTGCTAAGCCCGTAGCAGCCATGTAAAACTTTCAATAACAAAGTAGAGGACGTCTAACTTGTTTTTGCAGGGCATGTTGATACGTCCAAAACGTATCTATAATTTCTGCTTGCTCCATGCCTCTTTTGGGTGATATTGCTATGTTATTTATACACTTCCATACACTTTTGATCATATTTGGACTAACCTATTAACTCAGTGCACCCCAGTGCCAGTTTCTGTTTTCGGCTGTTTTTGTATTTCAGGTTTTCCCATTACGAGAACTGCCAGAAAAATCCCGAAAAAATTATATAAAAAATCAGCGTTCCAGAAGCTTCCCGGCACCCTAAGTACAGCCGGAGGGGGGCCACCAGGGCTCCAGGCGCCCTGGTGGCGCGGCCCCCCTCCTGGCCGCGCCGGGGGGGCGCCTGGGCCCCCCAGGCCTCCGCTGATGCCCCCCTTTGGCATATATTTATATCGTGTCCCGAAACCCTCGAGACGGGAACCCTTTTTCGCGATCTCATCTCTGTTCCGCCACCGCCGCGCTTCCAAGATCGGGAGCACCAGGAGAACTCTTCCCGGCACCCTGCCGGAGCGGAGGATCACCACCGGGAGCTTCTCCACCACCATGGACGCCTCCCGGATGAGTTGTGAGTAGTCTCCCTTGGACCATGGGTCCATGACCAGTAGCTATGTGATGTTCTCCTCAAGTTCTTGTGCTTCACTAATTAGTCCTCATGAGCTGCCCTACATGATCGAGGCACATATGTAATTCTTATGATGTTGCTATGATGAGTTTGCTGGGATCCGATGGATTGTGAGATTATGTTCAGATTGTGTTTGAGTAATATATTTGATTCACCTCTTTTATATTTATATTCGTAAGTAATTCTTGCATGTTCTCCGTTGTTATTTATTGCTTTGGCCAAGTAGTAGGTAGTGACTCCAAGAGGGAACGTTATGCTTGATTGTGGGTTCATGCCCCTCGATGACTAGCTTGAGTGACAGAAACATGAGTCTAGGGGATGTGCTGTTGCCACAAGGGGGAAAACAACGGTGCTTGTGCCCGCGGGCGCAAGGATTGTTTACTTTACGCAAAGTTCTTTTAATGCAGTTGTCTGTTGCTTTGAGATTACACTATGGGTGGGACTCGCAACTTAATACCAGCGAGATGTTCTGGATAGATATCTCAAGGTGGATGATTAGTAGTAGATGCAGATGGATTTCGGTCTACTTGCCTTGGCGTACCGCCCATGCTTTGAACCTCTACCTTTCTTGCAACGTAGTCAGCATTGGTTTGCGCACATGGTCCTGTCAATTGCCCAGCTGTAATTCGTTTACCTCACATAGCTGTTTTATCATCTTTTGGGAGAGAGACATCACTAGTGAACATCATGGGACCCCGGTCCATATTACCATCATTGATCACATCCGCTATTTACTTTCCGTTTTTACTTACTATTTGCAGCAATACCTATCACTATTATCACTTGCATTTGATCCTTTGTAAACGACAAGGCCGGAGGGATTGACAACCTCTCTGTACTCGTTGGGAGCAAAGTTATTTGTATCTGTGTGCAGGTCCACGTTGATTGCTAATATCTGGCGCCGTTAGCAGTTGACACCTTCTTGTTGAAACTGGGAGTCTCAGGGAAATCGATCCTTGGTATCTTTGCCAAGGGAAAACTACCGCTACACTGCATCTCAAACCTTCCACTTGGGGTAACCAACAAGGGGCGAGAAGCCATCAAGCAAAATTTTCTGGCGCCGTTGCCGGGGACTCCACTCTTCAGGATAGGGGAGTTGCACGCTATCTTTTACCTTTGCTTTTTTTTAGTCTTGTTAGTTTACCATTCAGTTTTTTGCTTTAGTATCTTTTATCGAAAATCACAAAAATAGTTATCTTGCTTGCTTGCTACTATGGGTTCCACCGAGAACACCAAGTTGTGTGAATTCACTAGTCACAACAACGACGACTTTATCTGCACACCTATCACTACACCTGCCACTTCAGCACCTTCTTATGAAATTAAACCTGCTTTACTGAACTTAGTCATGAAAGATCAATTCTCCGGTGCTGGAGATGATGCTGCTTTACACTTGAACAACTTTGTTGAACTTTGTGATATGCAAAATTACCAAGAAATAGATGGTAATATTGTTAAGCTTAAGCTTTTTCCTTTCTCCTTGAGAGGAGGAGCTAAAATTTGGTTTCAGTCTTTGCCTAGAAATAGCATAGATTCATGGGACAAGTGCAAAGATGCTTTTATTGGAAAATACTATCCACCTGCTAAAATTATCCAACTAAGAAGTAACATAATGAATTTTAAACAATTGGATAATGAACACGTTGCCCAAGCTTGGGAACGTATGAAATATCTTATCAAGAACTGCCCTACTCATGGTTTGACTAGTTGGATGGTTATCCAAACTTTTTATGCAGGCTTGAACTTTACCTCGCGGAACTTGTTAGATTCGGCCGCGGGAGGAACCTTTATGTCAACTACACTTGGTGCTGCCACGAAGCTTCTCGATGAGATGATGACCAACTATTCCCAATGGCACACCAAACGCGCTCCAACAGGTAGGAAGGTAAACTCTGTCGAGGAGATTTCCTCCCTAAATGAAAAAGTTGACTTGATCATGTCTCTACTTTCGAAGCAATCTTCTGTTGATCCTCGTGATGTTCCTTTAAATTCTTTGATTGCTCAAGAACAAGTAGATGTGAACTTTATCTCTAGAAACAATTTTAATAACGATGCTTATAGGAGTAATTTTGGTAGCAATCCTAGACCGTTCCCCTCTAATTCCTATGGGAACAACAATGCTTATCCTAGCACCAAGAACTCCAGTTCTGAACTAGAGATTATGCTTAAAGATTTCATCACTACCCAAAAAGCTTTTAATAATAGTGTAGAAGAAAAACTAAACAAACTAGGTGATCTCTCTTCGAAGGTAGACAATTTAGCCAATGAAGTAGAATTGCTTAAAATTAGAACTTCTCCTCTTGAGGAGAGGAAGGTCACTCCTATGAATGCTATTCAAGTGCAAATTAATGAAAACATTAGGATGATGGCTAAACTTAAAGAGAGATGGGCTAGAGAAAGGGAGGAAGAAGCTAGAATTAAGAACCTTCCTACCCACCACACTGTTGCTACTATCCAAGTTGTTGAGGATATCCAAACTCTTAGCACCCAATGCACTCCTGGTCCCAATGGACCTATTAATGGTGATGCTATGACTATAGAAACTACCAAACAAGTGAACCTAAAGGACACCACTACCACCTTACTTGATAGTAGTGACCTTGATTTTGATAATTGCACTCTTACCAAAGTTATTGATTTCCTTCACAAGATGTCTAGAGATCCCCGCACTAGCACGCTTAACCTTGCCTTCACAGAGCATATCACTAATGCTCTTATCAAAGCTAGGGAGGAGAAACTTAGAGTAGAAGCCTCCATACCTAGAAAGCTATAAGATGGTTGGGATCCTATGATTAAAATTAAGTTGAATAACTTCTCTTGCTATGCTTTATGTGATGTTGGTGCTAGTACCTCGGTTATGCCCAAAAGAATATATTATATGCTTAGATTGAAAACTTTTGATTCTTGTTCTTTTGGTGTTCGTCTCGTTGATTCTTCCATAAAGAAACCTTTCGGGAGGATCGACGATGTTCTTATCATTGTCAATGACAACTATGTTCTTATCAAAGCTAGGGAGGAGAAACTTAGAGTAGAAGCCTCCATACCTAGAAAGCTATAAGATGGTTGGGATCCTATGATTAAAATTAAGTTGAATAACTTCTCTTGCTATGCTTTATGTGATGTTGGTGCTAGTACCTCGGTTATGCCCAAAAGAATATATTATATGCTTAGATTGAAAACTTTTGATTCTTGTTCTTTTGGTGTTCGTCTCGTTGATTCTTCCATAAAGAAACCTTTCGGGAGGATCGACGATGTTCTTATCATTGTCAATGACAACTACGTTCCCGTTGATTTTACTATTATGGATATTGAATGTGAACCTTCTTGTCCAATTATTTTGGGACGTCCTTTTCTACGCACCGTTGGTGCTATCATTGACATGAAAGAGGGGAATATAAAATTCCAGTTTCCTCTCAAGAAAGGGATGGAACACTTCCCTAGGAAGAAGATTAAGTTACCTTTTGTGTCCGTTATACGGGCTAGCTATTCTTTTACTCTTGATAAAACCTGATCTCTTTGCATTATGCCAACTACGGTGCATTGGGTGCTAGAACTGTCAAGACGTGATGAGTTACACATTATTGTATGAGATGATCATGTTTTGTAAATTATCGGCAACCGAAAGGAGCCTTATGGTTGTCTCTTTATTGTCTGAATTGCGAAAGCAATGTAATTGCTTTACTTTATCACTACAACTTAGCGATAGTAGTAGTAGCAATAGTTGGCGAGATGACCACGACGCTACGATGAAGATCATGGTGTCAAGCCGATGACGATGGAGATCATGACGATGCTTTGGAGATTGAGATCAAAAGCACAAGATGATGATGGCCATATCATATCACATATTTTTATTGCATGTGATGTTTATCTTATTTTGCTTAGTACGGCGGTAGCATTATAAAATGATCCCTTACAAAATTTCAAGGTATAAGTGTTCTCCCTGAGTATGTGATGGCTTCTCGCCCCTCGTTGGTTACCCCAAGTGGAAGGTTTGAGATGCAGTGTAGCGATAGTTTTCCCTAGGCAAAGATACCAAGGATCGATTTCCCCTGAGACTCCAAGGTTCAACAAGAAGGTGTCAACTGCTAACGGCGCCAGATATTAGCAATCAACTTGGACCTGCACACAGATACAAATAACTTTGCTCCCAACGAGTACAGAGAGGTTGTCAATCCCTCCGGCCTTGTCGTTTACAAAGGATCAAACGCAAGAGATAATAGTGATAGGTATAATTGCAAATAGTAATTAAAAGCAGAAAGTAAATAGCGGATGTGATCAGTGATGGTAATATGGACCGGGGTCCCATGATGTTCAATAGTGATGTCTCTCTCCCAAAAGACGATAAAACAACTATGTGAGGTAAACGAATTATAGCTGGGCAATTGACAGAATTATGTGCGCAAACCAATGCTAACTATGTTGCAAGAAAGGTAGAGGTTCAAAGCATGGGCGGTACGCCAAGGCAAGTAGACCGAAATCCATCTGCATCTACTACTAATCATCCACCTTGAGATATCTATCCAGAACATCTCGCTGGTATTAAGTTGCGAGTCCCACCCATAGTGTAAACTCAAAGCAACAGACAACTGCATTAAAAGAACTTCGCGTAAAGTAAACAATCCTTGCACCCGTGAGTACAAAAACCGTTGTTTTCCCCCTTGTGGCAACAGCACATCCCCTAGACTCATGTTTCTGTCACTCAAGCTAGTCATCGAGGGGCATGAACCCACAATCAAGCATAACGTTCCCTCTTGGAGTCACTACCTACTACTTGGCCAAAGCAATAAATAGCAACGGAGAACATGCAAGAATTACTTACGAACATAAATATAAAAGAGGTAAATCAAATATATTACTCAAACACAATCTGAACATAATCTCACAATCCATCGGATCCCAGCAAACTCATCATAGCAACAGCATAAGGATTACATATGTGCCTCGATCATGTAGGGCATCTCATGAGGTCTAATTAGTGAAGCACAAGAAGGGGAGGAGAACATCACATAGCTACTGGTCATGGACCCATGATCCAAGGGAGACTACTCACAACTCATCCGGGAGGCGTCCATGGTGGTGGAGAGGCTCCCGGTGGTGATCCTCTCCTCCGGCAGGGTGCCGGGAAGAGTTCTCCTGGTGCTCCCGATCTTGGAAGCGAGGCGGCGGCGGAACAGAGATGAGATCGCGAAAAAGGGTTCCATCCTCGAGGGTTTCGGGACGGGTGTTAAATATATGCCAAAGGGGGGCATCAGCGGAGACCTGGGGGGGCCAGGCGCCCCCTCGGCGCGGCCAGGAGGGGGGCCGCGCCACCAGGGCGCCTGGAGCCCTGGTGGCCCCCCTCCGGCCCTACTTCGGCCGTGTGGAAGCTTCCGGAACGCTGATTTTTTATATAATTTTTCCGGGATTTTTCTGGCAGTTTACGTGATGGGAAAACCCGAAATACAAAAACAGCAGAAAACAGAAACTAGCACTAGGTTGCACTGAGTTAATAGGTTAGTCCAAATATGATCAAAAGTGTATGAAAGTGTATAAATATCATAGCAATATCACACAAAAGAGGCATGGAGCAAGCAGAAATTATAGATACGTTTTGGACGTATCAACATCCCCAAGCTTAATTCCTGCTCGTCCTCGAGTAGGTAAATGATAACAAGCATAATTTCTGTGGTGACATGCTATTAATCATATAAGGATTTTTCATAGTCACATGACAAAAGCTTACTGAGACAATGAATCTGTAGTAATTAAGTTGCCTCATGAGAAAATCACAAAGAACTGAAAGTTTTACAATATGATACTGAAACATCAAATAGATTTGTAATGAGCATGGTGTGCAAATATGATAAAGTGATATCTCGCTTGCCCCCTTTAGTGAAGCAAAACATAAATGCAGGGGCACCTCCAAGGTTTAAGTGATGACTAGATACAATGATTTCAGAATAAACGATATCATAATCATGCAAAAGACAATGCTACTTTGGGACAATGCACATTACACTCAGAATGACAATCATGCTCTCCGTAGTTGGTGCTTAAAGAAGGTGGAGACTCTCGAACCGTGGCTTTTGTTGGCAAGGTTGAAAACCCGTGGTTGGAAACAAAGACAAAGCATGTACCAGAGCTCTTGGTTTTAAAAACAGAGGTAATAATAATTTTTTTGGATATGCATGTTTCGTCAATGAATGCTAGCAGATAACTCAATTAGTTCTTGAGATGGACAAGTTTCGAGGAACGGCTCCCGAATGAGGACGATCACATCCTCTTAATCTCCTTTGTTTATCACTGCCAAAGTTTTCTGATTTCTCATGAACAAAGCGTGAAGGAGGGTTTGTTTGTTTATAATATTTTTTAATGAGCCGGGCGCACTCTATGCCAGTTCCTTCTCGTATTATGGGTTTGCACATTAGACATGCAATCCCGGGGTGAAGCTTGTCCAACTTAAAAAGATCATGAATTAACTACTACTTCCTCATGAACTAAAACAGAGGCAAAAAATAGAAATGCTTTTTTTTTGAATAATTTTGAGATGGTACATGAAAGTCTTCGTTAGGAATGGCAGGTAAATACCATGTATAGGAAGGTATGGTGGACTCATATGGCATAACTGGTTTAAAGGATTTTGGATGCACAAGCAGTCAGTCCGCTTAGTACAGGTGGAGGTTAGCAAAAGACTGGGAGCGACCAACTAAGAGAGCAATGACGGTCATAATCATGCAGAGCGACAAAGCAACATTGAATCAGGCATGGAAGTTATATCGCTACTCGGAAATTAAAGATCATCAAGGCTTGACAGACTTTCTTTACAGTCTTAAATATTTTTGAGCATACGCCAAGTCAATCAAAATAAATTCTCGAAGGAAGATATCACTAAACCATACCACATCATAGGCAAACAAATCATTTTGGTACTCCAATAACACATTGGGAACCCCCCCCCAGCTATTTGAGACTAACCATAAGAAAACATGAACTACTAAGCACCATTATGCATGTAGCATTTTTATCATAGACATATCGACCAATGCAACAGAAGCAAACTCTCTTAATAAGATAAGCATGATAAATAAAGAGAGTTCCAGTGACCAACTAAACAAAAGCTCTTTAAAAAGATAAGCATGAAAACTAAGAGCTAAGCATGACAGTAGCTATTGAAAGACCAAGAACATACACATCAAAGATAGACATGAAAATTCTATGTTGTGTTCTAGGTTGAAGTGGAGCGTGTTTCTCTCCCACACAAAGAAAGCTGAGTTCCAACTCGTTATGAAAAGCTAAAGAAAACTAAAAAGGAAAACTAAAAGCAAGACGCTCCAAGCATAGCACATAACACATGAAGTGATAAGAATATAGTGGAATGAAAGACGAACTGATAATGTTGATGGAGAAGGGGATGCACGGGGGCATCCCCAAGCTTAGACGCTTGAGTCTTCTTGAATATTTCTTGGGGGTGCATGGGGGCATCCCCAAGCTTGAGCGTTTGACACTCCTGAATCTTTTTATCATCTTCCCTCGCACACTTGAAAACTCCCTTCATACATAACTCATCATAATCTAATTAGCGAGGTTAGTACCCATAATAAAATAATTGTTCCTTGCTGGAAATAAGGATATTCTTGAAGGTCTACTGTTTCTCAAGATTGCCAAAAGGTTTTTGCACAGAAAAAGCAAGCTCAAGGTTTGCAAAATGAAGAAAAGGCAAAACAGGACAGAATCTGTGAAAAACAGACCAGCAGGTAGTAAATGATTTTTTCGGGAACTTCTGCAACTCTAATCAAAAAACTCAGAACAGACGCCCGAAAGAAAATTGTATAGAGCACGCTGTCGAAAAAATTCAGACCAAAAAGATTATCTCGTGATTTTATACGAATTTTTCTGTCCAAGGACAGAATCTGTTTCCTGGACAACACGTCACAACTTTTGAACTTTCTTGCAATCAGAGGCTACACTTGGCACAAAGTTGAAAAGTAAAGATACAATGATGATGCTATTGTAGTAACAACATCAAGACACAACAAAAGCAAAATAAAATTTTATTCATGGTGGGCTGCCTCCCAAAAGCGCTTTCTTTTATGCCTTTAAGCTAGGCATAATGCAAAGAGATCAGGTTTTATCAAGAGTAAAAGAATAGCTAGCCCGTATAACGGACACAAAAGGTAACTTAATCTTCTTCCTAGGGAAGTGTTCCATCCCTTTCTTGAGAGGAAATTGGAATCTTATATTCCCCTCTTTCATGTCAATGATGGCACCAACGGTGCAAAGAAAAGGACGTCCCAAAGAAATTGGACAAGAAGGTTCACATTCAATATCCATAATAGTAAAATCAACGGGAACGTAATTGTCATTGACAATGATAAGAACATCGTCGATCCTCCCCAAAGGTTTCTTTATGGAAGAATCAACAAGACGAACACCAAAAGAACAAGAATCAAAAGGTTTCAGTTTAAGCATATCATATATTCTTTTGGGCATAACGGAGGTACTAGCTCCAACATCACATAAAGCATAACAAGAGAAGTTATTCAACTTAATTTTAATCATAGGATCCCAACCATCTTCTAGCTTTCTAGGTATGGAGGCTTCTACTCTAAGTTTCTCCTCCCTAGCTTTGATGAGAGCATTAGTGATATGCTCTGTGAAGGCAAGGTTAAGCGTGCTAGTGCGGGGATCTCTAGACATCTTGTGAACAAAATCAATAACTTCGGTAAGGGTGCAATTATCAAAATCAAGGTCACTACTATCAAGTAAAGTGGTAGTGGTGTCCTTTAGGTTCACTTGTTTGGTAGTTTCTATGGTCATAGCATCACCATTAATAGGTCCAATGGGACCAGGAGTGCATTGGGTGCTAAGAGTTTGGATATCCTCAACAACTTGGATAGTAGCAACAGTGTGGTGGGTAGGAAGGCTCTTAATTCTATCTTCTTCCTCCCTTTCTCTAGCCCATCTCTCTTTAAGTTTAGCCAACATCCTAATGTTTTCATTAATTTGTACTTGAATAGCATTCATAGGAGTGACCTTCCTCTCCTCAAGAGGAGAAGTTCTAATTATAAGCAATTCTACCTCATGGGCTAAATTGTCTACCTTCGAAGAGAGATTATCTAGTTTGTTTAGTTTTTCTTCTACACTCTTATTGAAGGCTTTTTGGGTAGTGATGAAATCTTTAAGCATAATCTCTAGTTCAGTAGTGGAGTTCTTGGTGCTAGGATAAGCATTGTTGTTCCCATAGGAATTAGAGGGGAACGGTCTAGGATTGCTACCAAAATTACTCCTATAAGCATTATTATTAAAATTGTTTCTTGAGATAAAATTCACATCTACTTGTTCTTGAGCAATCAAAGAATTTAAAGGAACATCACGAGGATCAACAGAAGATGGCTTCGAAAGTAGAGAAATGATCAAGTCAACTTTTTCATTTAGGGAGGAAATCTCCTCGACAGAGTTTACCTTCCTACCTGTTGGAGCGCGTTCGGTGTGCCATTGGGAATAGTTGGTCATCATCTCATCGAGAAGCTTCGTGGCAGCACCAAGTGTAGTTGACATAAAGGTTCCTCCCGCGGCCGAATCTAACAAGTTCCGCGAGGTAAAGTTCAAGCCTGCATAAGAAGTTTGGATAACCATCCAAGTAGTCAAACCATGAGTAGGGCAGTTCTTGACAAGAGACTTCATACGTTCCCAAGCTTGGGCAACGTGTTCATTATCCAATTGTTTAAAATTCATTATGTTACTTCTTAGTTGGATAATTTTAGCAGGTGGATAGTATTTTCCAATAAAAGCATCTTTGCACTTGTCCCAAGAATCTATGATATTTCTTGGCAAGGATTGAAACCAAATTTTAGCTCCTCCTCTCAAGGAGAAAGGAAAAAGCTTAAGCTTAACAATATTACCATCTATTTCTTGGTACTTTTGCATATCACAGAGTTCAACAAAATTGTTTAAGTGTAAAGCAGCATCATCTCCAGCACCGGAGAATTGATCTTTCATAACTAGATTCAGTAAAGCAGGTTTAATTTCATAAGAAGGTGCTGAAGTGGCAGGTGTAGTGATAGGTGTGCAGATAAAGTCATCGTTGTTATGACTAGTGAAGTCACACAACTTGGTGTTCTCGGTGGAACCCATAGCAGCAAGCAAGCAAGATAACTATTTTTGTGATTTTCGATAAAGGATACTAAAGCAAAAACTAAAAGGTAAACTAACAAGACTAAAAAGAAAAGGTAAAAGATAGCGTGCAACTCCCTATCTTGAAGAGTGGAGTCCCCGGCAACGGCGCCAGAAAACTTTGCTTGATGGCTTCTCGCCCCTCGTTGGTTACCCCAAGTGGAAGGTTTGAGATGCAGTGTAGCGGTAGTTTTCCCTTGGCAAAGATACCAAGGATCGATTTCCCCTGAGACTCCTAGGTTCAACAAGAAGGTGTCAACTGCTAACGGCGCCAGATATTAGCAATCAACTTGGACCTGCACACAGATACAAATAACTTTGCTCCCAACGAGTACAGAGAGGTTGTCAATCCCTCCGGCCTTGTCGTTTACAATGAATCAAATGCAAGAGATAATAGTGATAGGTATAATTGCAAATAGTAAGTAAAAGCAGAAAGTAAATAGCGGATGTGATCAGTGATGGTAATATGGACCGGGGTTCCATGATGTTCACTAGTGATGTCTCTCTCCCAAAAGACGATAAAACAGCTATGTGAGGTAAACGAATTAAAGCTGGGCAATTGAAAGAATTATGTGTGAAAACCAATGCTAACATGTTGCAAGAAAGGTAGAGGTTCAAAGCATGGGCGGTACGCCAATGCAAGTAGACCGAAATCCATCTGCATCTACTACTAATCATCCACCTTGAGATATCTATCCAGAACATCTCGCTGGTATTAAGTTGCGAGTCCCACCCATAGTGTAAACTCAAAGCAACAGACAACTGCAATAAAAGAACTTTGCGTAAAGTAAACAATCCTTGCACCCGCGAGTACAAGCACCGTTGTTTTCCCCCTTGTGGCAACAGCACATCTCCTAGACTCATGTTTCTGTCACTCAAGCTAGTCATCGAGGGGCATGAACCCACAATCAAGCATAACGTTCCCTCTTGGAGTCACTACCTACTACTTGGCCAAAGCAATAAATAGCAACGGAGAACATGCAGGAATTACTTACGAACATAAATATAAAAGAGGTAAATCAAATATATTACTCAAACACAATCTGAACATAATCTCACAATCCATCGGATCCCAGCAAACTCATCATAGCAACAACATAAGGATTACATATGTGCCTCGATCATGTAGGGCAGCTCACGAGGTCTAATTAGTGAAGCACAAGAAGGGGAGGAGAACATCACATAGCTACTGGTCATGGACCCATGGTCCAAGGGAGATTACTCACAACTCATCCGGGAGGCGTCCATGGTGGTGGAGAGGCTCCCGGTGGTGATCCTCCCCTCCGGCAGGGTGCCAGGAAGAGTTCTCCTGGTGCTCCCGATCTTGGAAGCACGGCGGCGGCGGAACAGAGATGAGATCGCGAAAAAGGGTTCCGTCCTCGAGGGTTTCGGGACGCGTGTTAAATATATGCCAAAGGGGGGCATCAGCGGAGACCTGGGGGGCCCAGGCGCCCCCCCGGCGCGGCCAGGAGGGGGGCCGCGCCACCAGGGCGCCTGGAGCCCTGGTGGCCCCCTCCGGCCCTACTTCAGCCGTGTGGAAGCTTCCGGAACGCTGATTTTTTATATAATTTTTCCGGGATTTTTCTGGTAGTTTACGTGATGGGAAAACCTGAAATACAAAAACAGCAGAAAACAGAAACTGGCACTGGGGTGCACTAAGTTAATAGGTTAGTCCAAATATGATCAAAAGTGTATGGAAGTGTATAAATATCATAGCAATATCACACAAAAGAGGCATGGAGCAAGCAGAAATTATAGATACGGTTTGGACGTATCAGTATGCACCGTTGCGAAAGTTCGTCGTGCCGAGACACCACGTGATGATCGGGTGTGATAAGCTCTATGTTAAAATACAACGGGTATAAGATAGTTTTGCACATGCAGAATACTCGGGTTAAACTTGATGAGCCTAGCATGTACAGACATGGCCTCGGAACACTGGAGACCAAAAGGTCGAGCGTGAATCATATAGTAGATATGATCAACATAAGATGTTCAGCATTGAAAACTACTCCGTCTCACGTGATGATCGGACATGGTTTAGTTGATTTGGATCACGTGATCATTTAGATGGCTAGAGGGATGTCTATCTAAGTGGGATTTCTTTAGTAATATGATTAATTGAACTTTAATTCATCATGAACATAGTCTTGATAGTTTTTGCATATCTATGTTGTTGTAGATCAATGGCCCGTGCTATCCTTCCTTTGAATTTTAATGCGTTCCTAGAGAAAGCTAAGTTGAAAGATGATGGTAGCAACAAAGAATTATGTCTTGGAAGCACCGCTAGGTGACAGGCCTGCTGCAGGAGCAACTCCAGACATTATGAACGTCTGGCAAGCTCGTTCTGATGACTACTCGATAGTTCAGTTTGCCATGCTTTACGGCTTAGAATCGGGACTTCAAAGACGTTTTGAACGTCATGAAGCATATGAGATTTTCCAAGAGTTGAAGTTAATATTTCAAGAAAATGCTTGAATTGAGAGATATGAAGTCTCCAATAAGTTCTATAGCTTCAAGATGGAGGAGAACAGTTCTATCAGTGAACACTTGCTCAGAATGTCTGGGTATTACAATCATATGACTCAACTTGGTTGCAAAGTTGACAAAGATAGTGTTATTGATAGAGTTCTTCAATCACTGCCACCAACCTATAAAGGCTTCGTGATGAACTATAATATGCAAGGGATCCAGAAGACAATTTCCGAGCTCTTTGCTATGCTCAAAGTTGCGGAGGTAGAAATAAAAAAGGAGCATCAAGTGTTGATGGTTAACAAGACCACTAGTTTCAAGAAAAAAGGCAAGGGAAAGAAGGAGAACTTCAAGAAGAATAGAAAGATAGTTGCCACTCCCGTGAAGAAACCCAAGTCTGGAGCCAAGCTTGAAACTGAGTGCTTCCACTGCAAAGGGACTAGACACTGGAAGCGGAACTGCCCCAAGTATTTGGCGGATAAGAAGGATGGCAAGGTGAACAAAGGTATATTTGATATACATGTTATTGATGTGTACCTTACTAATGCTCGTAGTAGCACCTGGGTATTTGATACTGGTTCCGTTGCTAATATTTGTAACTCGAAACATGGGCTACGGATTAAACGAAGATTAGCTAAGGATGAGATGACGATGCGCGTGGGAAATGGTTCCAAAGTCGATGTGATCGCCGTCGACACGCTACCTCTACATCTACCTTCGAGATTAGTTTTATACCTAAATAATTGTTATTTGGTGCCAGCGTTGAGCATGAACATTATATATGGATCTTGTTAGTTGTGAGACAATTATTCATTTAAATCAGAGAATAATGGTTGTTCTATTTTTATGAGTAATATGCACCCTTGAAGAGTGGTCTATTCTTGTTGGATCTCGATCGTAGTGATACACATATTCATAAAATTTAAGCCAAAAGATGCAAGGTTGATAATCATAGTGCAACTTATTTGTGGCACTGTCGTTTAGGTCATATTGGTGTAAAGCGCATGAAGAAACTCCATGCTGATGGACTTTTGGAATCACTTGATTATGAATCACTTGGTGCTTGCGAACCATGCCTCATGGGCAAGACGACTAAAACTCTGTTCTCCGGAAAAATAGAGCGAGCAACAGATTTATTGGAAATCATACATACTGATGTATGTCGACCAATGAGTGTTGAGGCTCACGGCGGGTATCGTTATTTTCCGACCTTCACTGATGATTTGAGCAGATATGGGTATATCTACTTAATGAAGCACAAGTCTAAAACATTTGAAAAGTTCAAAGAATTTCAGAGTGAAGTAGAGAGTCATCGTAACAAGAAAATAAAGTTTCTACGATCTAATTGTGGAGGCGAATATTTGAGTTACGAGTTTGGTCTTCATTTAAAACAACGTGGAATAGTTTCAAAGCTCACGCCACCCGGAACACCACATCGTAATGGTGTGTCCGAACGTCGTAACCATACTTTATTAGATATGGTGTGATCTATGATGTCTCTTACCAATTTACCATTGTTTTGGGGTTATGCTTTAGAGACAGCTGCATTCACGTTAAATTGGGCACCATCTAAATCTGTTGAGACGACGCCTTATGAACTGTGGTTTGGCAAGAAACCAAAGTTGTTGTTTCTTAAAGTTTGGGGCTGCGATGCTTATGTGAAAAAGCTTCAACCTGATAAGCTCGAACCCAAGTCGGAGAAATGTGTCTTCATAGGATACCCAAAGGAAACTGTTGGGTACACCTTCTATCACAGATCAAAAGGCAAGGTATTCGTTGCTAAGAATGGCTCCTTTCTAGAGAAGGAGTTTCTCTCGAAAGAAGTTAGTGGGAGGAAAGTTGAACTTGATGAGGTAATTGTACCTCCTCCCGAATTGGAAAGTAGTACATCACAGAAACTAGTTCCAGTGATTCCTACACCAATCAACGAGGAAGCTAATGATGATGATCATGAAACTTCGGATCAAGTTACTACTGAACCTCGTAGGTCAACCAGAGTACGTTCCGCACCTACCCCCTTGGGCGCGCCCTCCTACCTCGTGGCTTCCTAGGCGTGTACTCCAAGTCTTCTGGATTGCGTTTGTTCCAAAAACGTTCCTCGCAAAGGTTTCATTCCATTTGTACTCCGTTTGATATTCCTTTTCTGCGGAACACTGAAATAGGCAAAAAAACAGCAATTTGCACTGGGCCTTGGATTAGTAGGTTAGTCCCAAAAATAATGTAAAAGTGCATAATAAAGCCCATTAAACATCCAAAACGGATAATATAATAGCATGGAACAATCAAAATTTATAGATACTTTGGAGACGTATCAGATCACTGGACAAACGACTTATGGGAACGAGAATCAACTAGCATAGGAAGGGAAAACAAGCATAGCTTTAAAACTTTCAACATATAGAGAGTAAACTTGATATTATTGCAATTCCTACAAGCATATGTTCCTCCCTCATAATAATTTTTAGTAGCATCCTGAATGATTTCAACAATATAACCATCACATAAGGCATTCTTTTCATGATCCACTAGCATATAGATTTTATTACTCCCCACATAAGCAAATTTCTTCTCATGAATAGTAGTGGGAGCAAACTCAACAAAATAATTATCATGTGAGGCATAATCCAATTGAAAACTAAAATCATGATGACAAATTTCATGGTTATCATTATTCTTAATAGCATACAAGTCATCACAATAATCATCATAGATAGGAGGCATGCTTTCATCATAATAAATTTGCTCATCAAAACTTGGGGGACTAAAAATATCTTCTTCATCAAACATAGCATGACCAAGCTTGTGGCTTTGCATATCATTAGCATCATGGATATTCAAAGGATTCACACTAACAACATTGCAATCATGCTCATCATTCACATATTTTATGACAAGCATTCTATGTAATTCTTCTTCTAACAGTTGAGCACAATTTTCCTTTCCATTATTTTCACGAAAGATATTAATAAGATGAAGCATATGAGGTACCCTCAATTCCATTTTTTGTAGTTTTCTTTTATGAACTAAACTAGTGATAAAACAAGAAACTAGAAGATTCGGTTGCAAGATCTAAAGATATACCTTCAAGCACTAACCTTCCCGGCAACGGCGCCAGAAAAGAGCTTGATGTCTACTACGCAACCTTCTTCTTGTAGACGTTGTTGGGCCTCCAAGTGCAGAGGTTTGTATGACAGTAGCAAATTTCCCTCAAGTGGATGACCTAAGGTTTATCAATCCGTGGGAGGCGTAGGATGAAGATGGTCTCTCTCAAACAACCCTGCAACCAAATAACAAAGAGTCTTTTGTGTCCCCAACACACCCAATACAATGTCAAATTGTATAGGTGCACTAGTTTTGCGAAGAGATGGTGATACAAGTGCAATATGGATGGTAGATATAGGTTTTTGTAATCTGAAAATATAAAAACAGCAAGGTAACTAATGATAAAAGTGAGCACAAACGGTATTGCAATGCTTCGAAACAAGGCCTAGGGTTCATACTTTCACTAGTGCAAGTTCTCTCAACAATAATAACATAACTGGATCATATAAATATCCCTCAAGATGCAACAAAGAGTCACTCCAAAGTCACTAATAGCAGAGAACAAACAAAGAGATTATTGTAGGGTACGAAACCACCTCAAAGTTATTCTTTCTGATCGATCTATTCAAGAGTCTGTAGTAAAATAACACGAAGTTATTCTTTCCGTTCGATCTATCCTAGAGTCCGTACTAGAATAACACCTTAATACACACATCAACCAAAACCCTAATGTCACCTAGATACTCCATTGTCACCTCAAGTATCCGTGGGCATGATTATACGATATGCATCACACAATCTCAGATTCATCTATTCAACCAACACAAAGAACTTCAAAGAGTGCCCCAAAGTTTCTATCGGAGAGTCAAGACGAAAACGTGTGCCAACCCCTATGCATATATTCCCAAGGTCACGGAACCCGCAAGTTGATCACCAAAACATACATCAAGTGAATCAATATAATACCCCATTGTCACCACGGGTATCCCACGCAAGACATACATCAAGTGTTCTCAAATCCTTAAAGACTCGATCCGATAAGATAACTCCAAAGGGAAAACTCATTTCATTACAAGAAGATAGAGGGGGAGAATAATATGTCTCCAATGTATCTATAATTTTTCATTGTTCCATGCTATTATATTATCTATGTTGGATGTTTAACGGGCTTTAATATACACTTTTATATGATTTTTGGGACTAACCTATTAACCCAGAGCCCAGTGCCAGTTTTGTTTTTTCCTTGTTTTTGAGTATCGCAGAAAAGGAATACCAAATGGAGTCCAATTGACCTGAAACTCCACAGAGATTGTTCTTGGACCAGAAGAATCCCACGGAGTACCGGAGATGGACCAGAAGAGTCCCGAGGCCACCACGAGGGTGGGGGAGCGTCGTACCCCCTGGGCGCGCCCCTATCTCGTGGCCGCCTCGGGGACCCCCATGACTTGTTCTCGACTCCAACACCTCTTATATATAGCCAAACATCCCGAAAATAACCAAGATCGGGAATTCCGCCGCCGCAAGCCTCTATAGCCACCGAAAACCAATATAGACCCGTTCCAGACCCTGCCGGAGGGGGGATCCCTCTCCGGTGGCCATCTTCAGCATCCCGATGCTCTCCATGACAAGGGGGGGGGGGGGTAGTTCACCCTCGGGGCTGAGGGTATGTACCAGTAGCTATGTGTTTGATCTCTCTCTCTCTCTCTCTCTCTCTCGTGTTCTTGAGATGGCACAATCTTGATGGATCGCGAGTTTGCTATTATAGTTGGATCTTATGATGCTTCTCCCCCTCTATCTTCTTGTAATGGATTGAGTTTTCCCTTTGAAGTTATCTTATCGGATTGAGTCTTTAAGGATTTGAGAACACTTGATGTATGTCTTGCGTGGGATACCTATGGTGACAATGGGGTACTCTATTGATTCACTTGATGTATGTTTTGGTGATCAACTTGCGGGTTCCGTGACCTTGGGAATCTATGCATAGGGGTTGGCACACGTTTTCGTCTTGACTCTCCGGTAGAAACTTTGGGGAACTCTTTGAAGTTTTTTGTGTTGGTTGAATAAATGAATCTGAGATTGTGTGATGCATATCGTATAATCATACCCGCAGATACTTGAGGTGACATTGGTGTATCTAGGTGACATTAGGGTTTTGATTGATTTGTGTCTTAATGTGTTATTTTAGTACGAACTCTAGGATAGATTGAACGGAAAGAATAGCTTCGTGTTATTTTACTACAGACTCTTGAATAGATCGATCAAAAAGAATAACTTTGAGGTGGTTTCATACCCTACAATAATCTCTTTGTTTGTTCTCCGTTATTAGTGACTTTGGAGTGACTCTTTGTTGCATGTTGAGGATAGTTATATGATCCAATGTTATCCTTGTTGAGAGAACTTGCACTAGTGAAAGTATGAACCCTGGGCCTTGTTTCAACGCATTGAATACCATTTGTGCTCACTTTTATCATTAGTTATCTTGCTGTTTTTATATTTTCATATTACAAAAACCTATATCTACCATCCATAATGCACTTGTATCACCATCTCTTCGCCGAACTAGTGCACCTATACAATTTACCTTTGTATTGGGTGTGTTGGGGTCACAAGAGACTCTTTGTTATTTGGTAGCAGGGTTGTTTGAGAGATACCATCTTCATCCTACGCCTCCCACAGATTGATAAACCTTAGGTCATCCACTTGAGGGAAATTTGCTACTGTCCTACTAACCTCTGCACTTGGAGGCCCAACAACGTCTACAAGAAGAAGGTTGCGAAGTAGACATCAAGAAATTTCTGGCGCCCTGCCGGGGAGGCTAGGTAAGCAGCTCAAATCCCGTCAACGAAGCTCATTTCTCGCGCCTTTGCCGGGGAGGTGAGTGCTTGATGGTATATCTTTAGATCTTGCAATCGAATCTTTTAGTTTCTTGGTTTATCACTAGTTTAGTTTATACAAGAAAACTACAAAAAAAGGGAATTGAGGTTACTTCATATGCTTCATCTTTTTAATATCTTTCGTGAAAATGATGGAAAAGAAAATCGTGCTCAAGTGTTAGAAGAAGAATTACATAGAATGCTTGGCATAAAATATATGAATGTTGAGCATGATTGCAATGTTGTTAGTATGAATTCTTTGAATACCCATGATGCTAATGATATGCAAAGCCACAAGCTTTGGGATGCTATGTTTGATGAAGATGATATGTTTAGTCCCCCAAGTTTTGATGAGCAAATTTATTATGATGAAAGCATGCCTCCTATTTATGATGATTGTTGTGATGTGATACGTCTCCAACGTATCTATAATTTTTTATTATTCCATGATATTATTTATGAAGTCTTGGATGTTTAATGGGCTTTATCATTCACTTTTATATCATTTTTGGCACTAACCTACTAACCCAAAGGCCCAGTCTAGACTGCTGTTTTTTTGCCTATTTCAGGGTTTTGCAGAAAAGGAATATCAAACGGAGTCCAAACAGAATGAAACCTTCGCATGATATATTTTTGGAGGAAATCACGCACGAAAAACTTCGGGGCCAAGCCAGGGAACAGAGGGGCCAGCCTCGAGGGTGGTGGGCGTGCCCCCCTTCCCAGGGCGCGCACCCCTGCCTCAAGGGTAGCCCGTGTGGCCCCCGGTGCTCCCCTTCTTCCTATATATACCTACGTACCCCAGAAACTCCATACGCAGAGAGAAAACCCTAATTCCACCGCCGTAGCTGCTGTTCCCGTGGAGATCCCATCTTGGAGCCTGTTCCGGGAGGGGGATCCATCACGGAGGCCTTCATCATCATCATCATCGCCCTCACCATGAGTTGTGAGTAGTTTACCACAGACCTTCGGGTCCATAGCTAGTATCTAGATGGCTTATTCTCTCTCTCTCTCTGGATCTTAGTACAAAGTTATCCTCGGTCTTCTAGGAGATCTATTCGATGTAATCTCTTTTTGCGGTGTGTTTGTCGAGATCCGATGAATTGTGAGTTTATGATCAAGGTTATCTATGAAAGATATTTGGTTCTTCTCTGAACTTTTTATGTGTGCTCATAATATCCTTGCAAGTCTCTTCGAATTATTGATTTAGTTTGGCCTACTAGATCTATAGTTCTTGCAATGGGAGAAGTGCTTGGCTTTGGGTTCAATCTTGCGGTGTCCTTTCCCAGTGACAGTAGGGGCAG
The DNA here is from genome assembly GCA_902687465.1 of Secale cereale. Lineage (NCBI taxonomy): Eukaryota > Viridiplantae > Streptophyta > Magnoliopsida > Poales > Poaceae > Secale > Secale cereale. Next base: position 777,949,960 of record LR738711.1, read on the forward strand.
CAAGGCACGTATTGTATTGTTGCCATCGAGGATAAAAGGATGGGGTTTTCATCATATTGCTTGAGTTTATCCCTCTACATCATGTCATCTTGCTTAAGGCCTTACTCTGTTCGTATGAACTCAATACACTAGATCCATGCTGGATAGCGGTCGATGTGTGGAGTAATAGTAGTAGATGCAGAATCGTTTCGGTCTACTTGTCTCGGACGTGATGCCTATATACAATGATCATGCCTAGATAGTCTCATAATTATTCGCTTTTCTATCAATTGCTCGATAGTAATTTGTTTACCCGCCGTAGAATATCGCTATCATGAGAGAAGCCACTAGAGAAAACTATGGCCCCCGGGTCTATCTTTATTATATTACTTTCTTGTCAACTAGCCAATTTCTGTCGCTGTTGCTTTCTTTACTTTCTGTTTCTATACTAAAAATATCAAAAATATAATTATCATCTCTATTAGATCTCACTATCGTAAGTAACCGTAAAGGGATTGACAACCCCTTACCGCGTTGGCTGCGAAGTTCTTATTTGTTTGTGCAGGTGCGAGGGACTGGCGCGTGGTCTCCTACTGGATTGATACATTGGTTCTCAAAAACTGAGGGAAATACTTACACTACTATGCTGCATCTCCCTTTCCTCTTCGAGGGAATACAACGCAAGCTCAAGAGGTAGCAAGAAGAATTTCTGGCGTCGTTGCTGGGGAGGCTTAAGCAAAAGTCATATACCAATTACCTATCACAAACCCTTATCCTTCGCATTACATTTATTTGCCTCTCGTTTTCCTCTCCCCCACTTCACCTTTGCCGTTTTATTCGCCCTTCTTCGGCCGTGTGTTTTTCATTCACTTGCTTCTTGTTTGCTTGTGTGTGTTGTGTTGCTTGCTTGCCCTCATGTCTGAGATGGGGGACAATTTTATCGAGAAGGGTAGTAATGCCGAGGGCAACGTTCGTGTTGACCCCCCGGATGAAGCTACCACTTTACATGTTAAGAAGTTCCGGGTTGGTAGTGGTAAAATTATTGGAAAAGGGGTTCTTCAAGACTTCTTTACTTGTGCCGGTGCATTGCCCACTATGGGTTGCTCTATTCTTCACAGAACTAGTAGCCTTGCAGATGTTGTATCTATGCTCATAGTAGAAATTGAAAGGCAATTTGTCCATATGCATCCCTGTATTTAGAGAGTATTTTTGGAGTTCTCCAATATTGAGCATTCTTCCATTAAGCGTGCAACTACTATCTTTTTGGCTCATGAATTTAGATATATCATGAAAGAGGCCAGAGAAATTTTTGCTCATTACGGAGTAGATGCCGGTCGACCTCCTATAGAGGCTATCTTGTTCAATCAAGAAGACCTTATGCGTTTGCGATCTCCTGATCATGTTGCTTTTAATGAAAACCTTAGAAAAAAGGTTCCTATTGAGATCTTGATTGATAGAATTTCTGAGATAAATGGTGACTTTGCTGTTCAAAATAATGGGTTAGGCTTCTCCCTTGAGCGAAGGCTTATGGCCTTCTGCCAAAAGAATGCCTATAATGATTAATTGGTCATCCACTACAAAGGGCCAAAGGAGGAAACTGTTCCTCCCGAGATTGATGTAGGGGACTTTTGTCCCATTAAATTTAGCCATTTTGATTACTTTTGCTTGCCACAAAGGAAGCTTGTTGCTGAACGTAGGGAATAGGAGATGAGCTTTCGCGACATATCGTACCACTATGGCAATACCTAGATTTATCTTGTATCGTGCCTAGCTAGGGGCGTAAAACGATAGCGCTTGTTGGGAGGCAACCCAATTTTATGTTTTTGCTTTTGTTGCTGTTAGGGAATAAATATTGCATCTAGCCTCTGATTAGATGTGTTTTCATGTTTTTTTAGTGTTTGTGCCAAGTAGAACCTTTGGTAAGACTTGTGTGAAGTTTATATGATCTTGCTGTGAAAAACAGAATCATTAGCGCTCGCTAAAGTAGTCTTCAGACTTTACTGGAGCGTGCTTTTTAGTTGATTCTTTTTGCTGCTGATTGGTAGACAAATTGCGCAAATTAACCAATTTAGTTTGAATTTTTTTTGGAGTTCCAGAAGTAGGTTAACCCAGCAGATAACTACAGACTGTTCTGTTTTTGACAGATTTTGTTTTTCGTGTGTTGTTTGCTTATTCGGATGCATCTATGAGTAATATTGGAGGATATGAACCATAGAGAACTTGTAGTACAGTGATTTTAACACCAATATAAACAAGGAATGAATTCCTTGCTGTACCTTTGAGTGGTGGTTTGCTTTCTCTTACTAACGGAGCTCACGAGAATTTCTGTCTAAGTTTTGTGTTGTGAAGTTTTCAAGTTTTGAGTTTTGCTTTGATGGACTATGGAACAAGGAGTAGCAAAGGCATAAGATTGGGGATGCCCATGGCAGCCCAAGTAAATTCAAGATAATACAAAAGCCTAAGCTTGGGGATGCCCCGGGAAGGCATCCCCTCTTTCGTCTTCATCCATCGGTAACTATACTTGGAGCTATATTTTTATTCGCAACATGCTATGTGTTTTGCTTGGAGCGTCTTGTATAATTTGATTCTTTGCTTGTTAGTTTGCCACAATCATCCTTGCTGGACACACCTATTTGAGAGAGTTAAATATGGCCTAGAAATTGTTAGAACACTCTATGTGCTTCACTTATATCTTTTGAGTTGAATAGTTTTTGCTCTAGTGCTTCACTTATATCTTTTAGAGCATGGTGGTGGTAATATTTTGTATAAATTATTGAACTCTCATGCTTCACTTAGATCTATTTGAGAGTCTATTAAAACAACATGGTAAAGTGTTTAGGCTAAAGAAACTAGTCTTCACATGATAAACATCCAATGTCAATGTAGTAAAAAAAATCACACCAAGTGCATTGAATAGAAAGAGATGTTGGATGCTTGATAATTGTTTTGAGACATGAGGATAGTGATATTAGAGTCATGCTAGTGGAGTTATCATGAAATTGAGACATACTTGTGTTAAGGTTAGTGATTCCCGTAGCATGCACGTATGGTGAACTGTTATGTGACTAAGTTATAGCATGAGGTATTTGTAGAGTGTCAACCTTTGTGTGGAGGTCGGGGGCGCGCGATGGTTAACTCCTACCAACCTCCCCCCTAGGAGCATGTGTTGATTGCTTTGTTTTGATGACTCATAAATTTGCAATAAGTATATGAGTTCTTATGACTAATGTTGAGTCCATGGATTATACGCACTCTCACCCTTCCACCATTGCTAGCCCCTCTTGTACCGCGCAACTTTCGCCACCCACTATATATCCCTCCTCAAAACAACCACCATATTGTTCCTCAAAACAGCCACCATACCTACCTATCATGGCATTTCCATAGCCATTCCGAGATATATTGCCATGCAACTTTCCACCATTGCGTTTACATGACACGCATCATATTGTCATATTGCCATGCATGATCATGTAGTTGACATCGTATTTGTGGCAAGGCCACCATGCATAATTTATCATACATGTCACTCTTGTTTCATTGCACATACCGGTACACCGTCGGAGGCATTCATATAGAGTCATAGTTTGTTGTTGTAGTATCATGTTGTAATGAAAGTGTGATGATCATCATTATTAGAGCATTGTCCCATGGGAGGAAAGGTTGATTCTATAAAGCCCCTCCGCAAAAAAAAGGCCAAAGAAAAATGAAAGGCCAAAAAAAAGAAAAAAAAGAGAAAAAAAGGAAAAGAAAAGCTGGACAATTGCTACTATCTTTTTCCACACTTGTGCTTCAAAGTAGCACCATGTTCTTCATTGTAGAGAGTCTCATGCTTAGTCACTTTCATATACTAGTGGGAATTTTCGTTATAGAACTTGGCTTGTATATTCCAACGATGGGCTTCCTCAAATGCCCTAGGTCTTCGTGAGCAAGAAAGTTGGATGCACACCCACTAGTTTCTTTTGTTGAGATTTCATTCATATTTAGCTCTAGTGCATCCGTTGCATGGCAATCCCTACTCACTCACATTGATATATATTGATGGGCATCTCCATAGCCCGTTGATACGTCTAGTCGATGTGAGACTATCTCCCTCTTTTTGTCTTCTCCACAACCACCTCTATTCCACCCATAGTGCTATGTCCATGGCTCACGCTCATGTATTGCGTGAAAGTTGAAAGGTTTGAAAAGATAGAGCATGAAAACAAATGCTTGGCTGAAATTGGGGTGGTGCATGATATGAATATTTAGTGTGATAATAAGGGAGCATAGCCAACACTATATGATTTTGTAGGGATAACTTTCTTTAGCCATAGTATTTTGAGAAGACATGATTGTTGTGTTAGTATTGCTTGAAGTATTGCTATTTCTTATGTCAATATAAACTTTTGTCTAGAATCTTTCAGATATGAACATTCATGCCACAATTAAGAGAATTACATTGAAAAACTATATTGGTTAGCATTCCACATCAAAAATTCTTTATTTATCATTTACCTACTCGAGGACGAGCAAGAATTAAGCTTGGGGATGCTTGATAGGTCTCCAACGTATCTATAATTTTTTATTGTTCCATGCTATTATTTATGAAGTCTTGGATGTTTAATGGGCTTTATCATTCACTTTTATATCGTTTTTGGGACTAACCTACTAACCCAAAGGCACAGTCCAGACTGCTGTTTTTTGCCTATTTCAGGGTTTTGCACAAAAGGAATATCAAATGGAGTCCAAACGGAATGAAACCTTCGCGAGAGATATTTTTGGAGGAAATCACGCACAAAAGACTTAGGGGCCAAGCCAGGGGACAGAGGGGCCACCCTCGAGGGTGGGGGCGCCCCCCCCTTCCCAGGGCGCGCCCCCTGCCTCGAGGGCAGCCCGTGTGGCCCCCGGTGCCCCCCTTCTTCCTATATAGACCTATGTACCCCAGAAACTCCATACACAGAGAGAAAACCCTAATTCCACCGCTGTAGTTGCTGTTCCCATGGAGATTCCATCTTGGAGCCTGTTCCGGGAGGGGGATCCATCACAGAGGCCTTCATCATCATCATCATTGCCCTCACCATGAGTTGTGAGTAGTTTACCACAGACCTTCGGGTCCATAGCTAGTATATAGATGGCTTCTTCTCTCTCTCTAGATCTCAATACAAAGTTCTCCTCGGTCTTCGAGGAGATCTATTCGATGTAATCTCTTTTTGCGGTGTATTTGTCGAGATCCGATGAATTGTGAGTTTATGATCAAGGTTATCTATGAAAGATATTTGGTTCTTCTCTGAATTTTTATGTGTGCTCATAATATCCTTGCAAGTCTCTTAGAATTATTGGTTTGGTGCGGCCTACTATATCTATAGGTCTTGCAATGGGAGAAGTGCTTGGCTTTGGGTTCAATCTCGCGGTGTCCTTTCCCAGTGACAGTAGGGGCAGCAAGGCACGTATTGTATTGTTGCCATCAAGGATAAAAAGATGGGGTTTTCATCATATTGCTTGAGTTTATCCCTCTACATCATGTCATCTTGCTTAAGGCGTTACTCTGTTCGTATGAACTCAATACACTAGATGCATGATGGATAGCGGTCGATGTGTGGAGTAATAGTAGTAGATGCAGAATCGTTTCAGTCTACTTGTCTCGGACGTGATGCCTATATACAATGATCATGCCTAGATAGTCTCATAATTATTCGCTTTTCTATCAATTGCTCGATGATACGTCCAAAACGTATCTATAATTTATGCTTGCTCCATACCACTTTTGGGTGATATTGCTATGATATTCATACACTTCCATACACTTTTGATCATATTTGGACTAACTTACTAATCCAGTGCACCCCAGTGCCAGTTTCTGTTTTCGGCTGTTTTTGTATTTCGGGTTTTCACGTTTCGAGAACTGCCCAGAAAAATCCAGAAAAATTATATAAAAAATCAGCGATCAGGAAACAACACTGCGTCCGAAGAGCAGCCTGGGGGGGGGCCACCAGGGCTCTAGGCGCCCTGGCGGCGCGCCCCCCCTGGGCCGGGCCGGGGGGCGCCTGGGCCCCCCGAAGCTCCCCCGGTGCCCTACTTTGGCATATATTTAAAAGGGTCCTCCGAAACCCTCAGAACAGGAACTCTTTTCGCGATCCCATCTCTGTTCCGCCGCCACCGCCGCTTCCAAGATCGGGAGCACCAGGAGAACTCTTCCCGGCACCCTGCCGGAGGGGAGGATCACCACCGGGAGCTTCTCCACCACCATGGACGCCTCCCGGATGACTCGTGAGTAGTCTCCCTTGGACCATGAGTCCATGACCAGTAGCTATGTGATGTTCTCCTCCCGTTCTTGTGCTTCACTAATTAGTCCTCGTGAGCTGCCCTACATGATCGAGGCACCTATGTAATCCTTATGCTGTTGCTATGTTGAGTTTGCTGGGATCCGATGGATTATGAGATTATGTTCAGATTGATCTTGAGTAATATATTTGATCTACCTCTTTTATATTTTTGTTCATAAGTAATTCTTGCATGTTCTCCGTTGTTATTTATTGCTTTGGCCGAGTAATAGGTAGTGACTCCAAGAGGGAACGTTATGCTCAATTGTGGGTTCATGCCCCTCGATGACTAGCTTGAATGACAGAAACATGAGTCTAGGGAATGTGCTGTTGCCACAAGGGGGAAAACAATGGTGCTTGTGCCCGCGGGTGCAAGGATTGTTTAATTTACGCAAAGTTCTTTTAATGCAGTTGTCTGTTGCATTGAGTTTACACTATGGGTGGGACTCGCAACTTAATACCAGCGAGATGTTCTGGATAGATATCTGAAAGTGCAACTAATCCCCGGGTGGTTTTGGTAATTAATAACAACATATATATCATTGAACTAATATTTACTTGAGAATCATTTCAGAGAAGTTCGATGATATGGGTATGGAAATGTCTGAAGAAGTGGACCCCTCAAAATGCTAAGACAAGCATTGGCAAAAGCTCAAGACTCCATTTTTGGTTTAGTGATCAAAGATCACATTGAGTCCATAGGAAAAGCCAATACTATTAAAAGGGGATGAGGTTGTGTTGATGATCTGGTTGCTCAAGTGCTTAGTGATTTAGCTCCTTCAACTATCAGCACCTTTCACTACTTAACACACTCATAAGTAATCTCGGACAAACCGATTCTTCCAACTCAGTCCCACCGAGATGAACCACCTCAGCTATTCTTCCAAACCCTAGATATTTCGGTCCATCCGATTTTGAGTTCGGTCTCACCGAAACTGGACTGCCAACCTTCTGTAACCAATTGACATCATATCGGAATATCCGAGTTGTTAATTTCGGTCCCACCGAGAATGGCAAGCTCCTACCTTTGACTCATATCGGACACACCGAGATGGTATTTTCGGTCCCACCGAAAACCCCAACGTTCACTATATTTGAACTTTCGGTCTGACCGAGTTTTCACTTCGGTCTCACCGAGATTGCTCAATTATGTGTGTAACAGTTGGATTTTGTGTGGAGGCTATATATACCCCTCCACCCCCTCTTCATTCCTGGAGAGAGCCATCAGAAAGTCTACCACTCCTACCTTACACTTTCTGAGAAGAGAACCACCTACCCTTGTGTTGAGATCAAGTTATTCCATTCCTACCATATGAAACTTGATTTCTAGCCTTCCCAAGTTGCTTTCCACTCAATCCTTTCTTCCACCACAGCCATATCAGTGAGGAGAGTTGAGTGTTGGGGAGATTATCATTTGAAGCACAAGAGCAAGGAGTTCATCATCAACAACCACATCTATTACCTTTTGGAGGGTGGTGCCTCCTAGATTGGTTAGGTGTCGCTTGGGAGCCTCCGTCTTTGAGATGTGGAGTTGAACCAAGAAGTTTGTAAGGGCAAGGAGATCGCCTACTTCGTGAAGATCTACCCCGAGTAAGGCTAGTCCTCCGTGGGCGTAGGCCATGATGGAATAGACAAGGTTGCTTCTTCGTGGACCCTTCGTGGGTGGAGCCCTCCGTGGACTCGCGCAGCCGTTACCCTCTGTGGGTTGAAGTCTCCATCAACGTGGATGTACGATAGCACCACCTATCGGAACCACGACAAAAATCTCCGTGTCTCCAAACTGCGTTTGATCTTCTCCACCTCTCTTTACTACATGTGCAATTTACTTTTCGCTGCTTATACTCTAGAATTGCATGTGTAGGGTGTTACTTGAAGTGATCATAATTGTGAAACTGCCTAAAACTGTTCATGATCAAAAGGCAGAATTTTTATATTGTCAAGTAGTCTAATCACCCCCCTCTAGACATACTTTCGATCCTACAAGTGGTATCAGAGCTTTGGTCTCCATTGTATTGGTTTCCATTGCATTGGACTCCATAAGCTTGGTTTCACAACCTAGGAGAGTATGGCGTCTAGTGAGGGTAATTATCGTAGAGGTCCTTACTTTGATGGTACAAATTTTGCTAGTTGGAAGCATAAAATGAAAATGCATATTCTTGGTCATAACCCAGCCGCATGGGGCATTATTTGTGTTGGTATGCAAGGTGAATTCTTCGAGGAAGGAAAAGTTCCGGATCGCGAAGCTACACCGGAAGAGTTGCGGATGTTGCAAAACAATGCTCAAGCTTGTGACATTCTCTTCAATGCTTTGTCTCCCGAGGAGTTCAACAAAATCAGCCGTCTTGAGAATGCTAAAGAGATTTGGGATACTTTGGTTGAAATGCACGAAGGTACTGAATCTGTGATGGAATCAAAGCTAGATATTCTTCAAGGTCAACTTGACAAGTTCAAGATGAAGGATGGTGAAGGAGTCGCTGAAATGTACTCTAGGCTTGCTCTCATCACAAATGAGATTGCCGGCTTAGGAAGCGAAGAAATGACCGACTATTTCATCATTAAGAAGATTCTCAGAGCTTTGGATGGAAAATATGACACCGTGTGCACTTTGATCCAAATGATGCCAAACTACAAGACTCTCAGGCCAACTGAAGTCATTGGAAGAATAGTTGCTCATGAGATGACACTTAAGGATAAGGAAGAGCTTCACAACAAGTCAAGTGGTGCTTACAAAGCTACAAGTGATGCTCCCACTACCTCAAGTGACAAGTTAATTTCCAATGAAGAGATAAGCCTAATGGTTAAGAACTTCAACAAGTTCTACAAGAATAGAAGCAAAGAAAGAAGCTCAAAGTCTAGATCATATGATGAAAAGAGATCTTCTAGTCGTGATCGAAACTGCTACAATTGTGGAAGACCCGGACACTTCTCAAATGAGTGTACGGCTCCCCACAAGAGAAGAGAAGAATCTCCAAGAAGAAGAGCAAGAGATGAGTCACCTCGGAGAGAGAGAAGGAGTAGAGATGATCGTTATGAACGAAGACCCTCTCGGAGAAGCAAGGATTCGGAGAGGAAAGACAAGTCATCAAGGAGCTACACAAGAAGAAGACATCAAGCTCATGTAGGTGAATGGGTCTCCGGCTCCGACTCCGACAATCAATCTGATGGAAGCTATCACTCCGACTCCGACTACAGTCAAGATGAAGGTGTTGCCGGACTTGCACTCGTATCCTCCAACTCCAACTCCTACGACTTATTTGATTCACCAAATGAGGGAATTGGAAGATGCTTCATGTCTAAAGGCCCCAAGGTAACACACCCTGAATTCATTGACTTTGATAGTGATGAGGATGACTTGCTTGGTGAAGATGAGCTCTTGCATGATAAATCTAGTGAGCTTAGTAATGATGAAAATGCTAGTAGTCTTTATAGTCGAGAAGAGTCGAATGACAATGCTATGAAGGAGATTGAGCGTCTAACTAAAGAACTAAACACTCTTAAGTTAGCTCATGAAACAACTCAAGAAGATCATAGAGAGCTCCTAAGATCTCATGAGAAGCTACGCTTCGAGAAGCTCACTCTAGAGCAAGAACATGAGTTTCTAAAAGCGATCAATGACGATCTTCGAAAGAAGAGTTCTTCATATCTTGCCAAACGACTTCTCTTATCTAATTTCTTGCCACCTATTAAGACTAAGCATGACAAGCATAAGAAAAGTTCTTCCTCTAGTAGTAACAATAACAATGTTAAATCCAATATTGTTACTTCTAGTAGTTCTCTTGATTCCACTAACAATGTTTCAAGCCAAGTTACACTTGAGCAAGAAAATAGCTTATTGAAGGAAATCATAGAGAAAGGTGTCTACAAGAGTCTTGCCGGGAGCAAGAACTTTGAGGAAATTGTTCGCAAACAAGGAAGGCACCGGAAGAATCAAGGGATTGGTTTTGAGCGAAAGTTCAACGCCGAAGGAGTTGAGTGGGAAGAAGGTCAATACCCTACTCCACAGTTTGTTTCACAAAAGGAGAAGTATGATCCTACTTCTTCCAATGTGGAACAAGCTCAACATGACCTTCCACCACAAGACCACAAGCTAAAGGCCAAGGACAAGCTTCAAGAGGAGATTGATGCATTCATTGAAGCACCTCAAGCCATGGTCAAGTGGGTTCCCAAGGACACATCAAGTTCTACTTCGTCAAGCTCAACTACAACACCAAGGATTCCCATCAAGATGATGTGGATCCCAAAGAAGAAGAACTAGAAGGTTCTTGAGGGTGACTCCGCCAACATACTTCACTCATATTCATTTTGGCAAGAACTTGTGCAATCAACTTCCACATCATGCACTAGTTCATGGAGTCACAAACCCTCTTGTTGGTAAGTCAAGGGACAAGGTAATCATTGCTTTCATGGACATCATCTTTTGTGTACTTCAATCTATGTCTATGGATATCCTTGTTTGTTCCTTGTGGGACTAACCCATGTAGGTATTGAAAGTGCCCTAATCCAAAGGATAGCTCCCAACTCTTGATGATCTACATCAACATTGAGCATCCACATCTTCAACATCTACATGAAGTCTTCTACGACAACCCAAGGTTAGTTTGACCCTTTAAAAGGGGTTCTCACATCTAGGGGGAGCTTTGCTCTAAAAATTGAGCTAAAGCATCTCCAAATGATGTGAACACATAAATGCTTTATGTAAAAGTGGTAACCCCACTTGTGCTTAAACGATGAGTATGACCTATGATCAAATGTTCTCATTTGACTCCTAAGTCAAAATACTCATATATAGATGACCTAGTCATCGACAAATTGTGTGCTAGTAGCTAGAGTGTTGGTTGTGCATGTTTGATACATACTTCAGTTGATATCTTATTGTGTGAGCATGTTGAATGCATGATTTCATCCATTCAAGGACATCCATTTGTTGTTTTGATTGTTTTGACTTTTCTGGCCAAATGGATGGACAAGAATACCTAAGCACCTTCCCTAGCTGTCTATGCTTTCTTGTCTCAAATTCTATTCATGCTCATATCACAACTTTGAACAAGTCATTTTCGGACCCTCCGAGTGAGGAGCACTCGGAGCCACCGATCCGTCTAAGGCTGACTTCCAAAACCTTCTAAGTCCATTTCGGTCTGACCGACTTCTCCATCTCGGTCCAACTGAAACGCTTAGACTGATCTAGGTTTCATCTCGGTGAAACCGAGTTCAAAATCTCGGCGTGACCGATATGTGTAACTGCACAGCAGTTAGCCATTTCGGTGTCACCGAGTTTTTCAACTCGGTCCCACCGACAGTATGGGGATATATATACCTGAGGGCTGCGCGCGATTTAATTCTTCAAACCGTTTCGCCCCCAAGTCCCCTGCTGCCATCGCCCTGGTCTTCGGATCGTCGCCGTCGTCGCCTGTGCGCCCTCGCCGCAGGTCTTCGCCGCCGTCAACGGTAATCCTCTCCGTGCCGTTGCCGCCGTAGAGGGACTCCACCAAGTTAGGGTGAGTCCCGATCCCTCTCGTGCTCCCCATCTGATTCTTGCACGATTGGTTTGCCATGCATCTATCCACTTGTGAGATATTCCCTAAACATCAGATCAGATCCTTTAGTTTCGAGCGAAACTCTTAGGTTTAGGTTTCCACGGAACACATCTCGGTGAAGCCGATTTTGAAAACTCGGAATGACCGATTTGGCCTCTGGCCATTGCACTGCACCGTTCGGTCTAACCGATTCGTGCAAATCGGTGTGACCGATGTAGAGTCTCAGTGAAACCCTAGTGTTTCGGTAGGACCGAACCCATTTCGGTCTGACCGAAAGTGGTGTGTAGGTTTCTGTTATACACTTCGGATTCACCGAAACTGAAAATCGGTTTGACCGAAATGCATTCTGTGAAAACTCAAAACTAAGATTTGAACTCATTTTTTTTGCAAAAACCTCTGCAGTTGTGATAACTCTTCTACTCTGCCTATACCTTATCTTTTCACAGGTTGTCAGCCATGTCAGATGTCAGTGACAGCCAGAACAGGTCTGAATCACCGTTTGCAGAGATTCCAGAGGCAGATACTAGTCCTGAGGCTAGTAGTTCCAGTGATGATGGTGAGAGGAGCACCCCTAGTGGTTTGCCTCCTGCAGCCACCAGAACCAGAAAGAAAAGAAATTCTGATGATGAGGACTCTGACTTCGTTGCTGAGGAAGTTACCTCCAAGCCCAAGAGGAATGTTGTTGCCAAAGAGCTCCAAGGGCAGCAGTCAAAGAAAGGCACCAGCAAGGTCAAGCAGTCAGCTGTTGCAAAGAAGCTAAACTTGGAAGAGCCAGCTCCAAGTAAGGTGAAGAAAACTTCCAAGAGGAAGAGGGTAGTATATGCTGAACCTCATGTTGATGCAGCTGCTGAAGAAGAAGAAGATGCACCCCAGCCTCCTCCTCAGAAGGCTAAGTTCATGGGTGATGCTATTAGGGCTCAAGCCACTTCTAAGCCCAAGAAGCCTGCTCAAGCCAAGGCAGCTCCAGCCAAGCCCAAGAGGACAACCAGGAGCATTCCAGCTTCTGAGAAGAACAAAGGTGAGATGCCACCGTCTGAGTCAGATGAAGAACATGTGTTGCTTAAGCTCCGTCCTAAGTTGCCGCTCCACAACGATGCTCATCCTCAAGCCGAGGATATGAAGGCAAGGAAGGATAAAGGTCTCAGGCTATGGAGACAGTCTGATCCATATGTCGTGAGGAGAAGGACTGCTGTGGACCCCAGATTCCACACCAGAGAGCAGCAGGACTTCTATGAGACCGTGCTGATGGATAAGAAGCCTATTGTTGCAGATACCAGGTATGTTGACTGGAAGTACATTGACAGTGAAGAGCACCGAGACTTCTTTCCCCATGTGCATGAGAGCTTTACTGCATGTGGAGTTGCTGATTTTGTGGGTCAGGAGCTGACAGCTTGGAATGACGAGATGATCATGCAGTTCTACGCCACAGCCCACTTCTATCCTGATGGCAAGATCACCTGGATGACTGAAGGTCAAAGGTTTTCTTCGTCTATTGAAGAATGGGCAGAACTTCTGAATGCTCCAGTGCAGAGAGAGGACGACATTGATGTCTATGGGATTCCTAAGAAGAGCCATGATTCCATGAAGAACATGTACAAGGAGATCCCCGCTGCTGATTTGGAAGGGTGGAAGCTTGGCTCAGTGTACTATCTCCAGGCAGGTCTGACCACCACAAACACTATTTTGAGGCATACATTGATGCCCAAGTCTGGAGACCATCGCATGATTCGAGGCTATTCTATCAACATGCTGCACATTCTTGATGAGAAGGCACCTTTCAAGGTGATGGACTTAATGGTAGAGACCATTAAGAGGACTGCAGCTGATCAGAAGAGGTCGTGTGGATTTGCCCCGCAGATTCAGATGCTCATCAATGCCAAGTTTGGCACGGGCAAATTCATGTTGGATAGGAAGCACTTGCCACTGCAGCCAGAGCATGAGGACAACGTTGTTGTGATGGATGAGGAGGATCCAACCTTAGTTGAAGGACAAGCCAAAATCGAAGCTGCGAAGAAAGCCAAAGCTGACAAAGAGGCAGCAGCAGCAGCAGCTAAACCAAAGAGCTTCGGAGAGCAGATTCTTGAAGCTACCCAGAGGATTGAACAACGCCTGGCCAGCATTGAACAATCTCAGGAAAGCCTAGAGAGGATTGTTGAGGACAAGATCCACGCTCTGGACGTGAAGCTGACAGAGATTCAGGTGTCCGTCAACAAGCTTGAGGCAGATATGGAGGAAGCAAGGCAGGAGAGAGCAGAGCTCATGCAGGATGATCTAGTCCAGGACTCTCATCGCCAGACTGCTCAGGTTCCCAGAGGATCCAGATCTGCAGCTATCCCAGTGACTGACTCCAGGGCTACCACTTCAGCTCCAGCTCCAGCTCCAGCATCCACTCCTCCAGCGCAGACATCAGCAGAAGTCTTCGCCGATGCCGTCATTTCCACTCCGACATCTACCCAGACGGGAGCCGCCAGCAGAGCCCACAGTGACGCTTAGTTCTATGCTTTTTCGAACTTTTTGGTAACTTGTTGCCAAAGGGGGAGAAATTGTATAGATCATAGGGCTTCGAGAGAGAGAGTGCTCTTTCGTTCTTTTGCCGGTTTCCTTTGAGATACATTTGGTTCTTTTGGTCTTTCGATACTTTCAGTGTGCTTGCTACTACGTTTGATGCTACCTTAATGAGTGCTTGGTCATACTATGCTTTAATGTGTGCTTAATGCTTATCATATGCTATTCCTTCTTGTATGATCATTTACTCATGTCTTGGTGATTGGGTGCATGTTATTCATTCTTATCATTTTGTGCGCTCCACCAAGATGTATGTGACATGGAAGAGTGACCCATAATCCTAATCGATTGTGCATTTGCATTCAAACGCAAATTTTAAATAATGCACAAATTTAGGGGGAGCTCTTGTTTATCACATACTTCTCAAAGCGACGATATTATTCATTGATTATATCTTTTGTCGAAGCTTTGATCTATATGTTGTCATCAATTACCAAAAAGGGGGAGATTGAAAGTGCAACTAATCCCCGGGTGGTTTTGGTAATTAATAACAATATATATATCATTGAACTAATATTTACTTGAGAATCATTTCAGAGAAGTTCGATGATATGGGTATGGAAATGTCTGAAGAAGTGGACCCCTCAAAATGCTAAGACAAGCATTGGCAAAAGCTCAAGACTCTATTTTTGGTTTAGTGATCAAAGATCACATTGAGTCCATAGGAAAAGCCAATACTATTAAAAGGGGATGAGGTTGTGTTAATGATCTGGTTGCTCAAGTGCTTGGTGATCTAGCTCCCTCAACTATCAGCACCCTTCACTACTTAACACACTCATAAGTAATCTCGGACAAACCGATTCTGCAAACTCAGTCCCACCGAGATGAACCACCTCAGTTATTCTTCCAAACCCTAATTTCTCGGTCCATCCGATTTTGAGTTTCGGTCTCACCGAAACTGGACTGCCAACCTTCTGTAACCAATTGACATCACTTCGGAATATCCGAGTTGTTAATTTCGGTCCCACCGAGATGGCAAGCTCCTACCTTTGACTCACTTCGGACACACCGAGATGGTATTTTCGGTCCCACCGAAAATCCCAACGTTCACTATATTTGAACTTTCGGTCTGACCGAGTTTTCACTTCGGTCTCACCGAGATGGCTCAAATATGTGTGTAACGGTTGGATTTTGTGTGGAGCTATATATACCCCTCCACCCCCTCTTCATTCGTGGAGAGAGCCATCAGAAAGTCTACCACTCCTACCATACACTTTCTGAGAAGAGAACCACCTACCCTTGTGTTGAGATCAAGCCATTCCATTCCTACCATATGAAACTTGATTTCTAGCCTTCCCAAGTTGCTTTCCACTCAATCCTTTCTTCCACCACAGCCATATCAGTGAGGAGAGTTGAGTGTTGGGGAGATTATCATTTGAAGCACAAGAGCAAGGAGTTCATCATCATCAACCACATCTATTACCTTTTGGAGGGTGGTGCCTCCTAGATTGGTTAGGTGTCGCTTGGGAGCCTCCGTCTTTGAGATGTGGAGTTGAACCAAGAAGTTTGTAAGGGCAAGGAGATCGCCTACTTCGTGAAGATCTACCCCGAGTAAGGCTAGTCCTCCGTGGGCATAGGCCATGATGGAATAGACAAGGTTGCTTCTTCGTGGACCCTTCGTGGGTGGAGCCCTCCGTGGACTCGCGCAGCCGTTACCCTCCGTGGGTTGAAGTCTCCATCAACGTGGATGTACGATAGCACCACCTATCGGAACCACGACAAAAATCTTCGTGTCTCCAAACTGCGTTTGATCTTCTCCACCTCTCTTTACTACATGTGCAATTTACTTTCCGCTGCTTATACTCTAGAATTGCATGTGTAGGGTGTTACTTGAAGTGATCATAATTGTGAAACTGCCTAAAACTGTTCATGATCAAAAGGCAGAATTTTTATATTGTCAAGTAGTCTAATCACCCCCCCCTCTAGACATACTTTCGATCCTACAATATCTCAAGGTGGATGATTAGTAGTAGGCATTGATGGATTTCGGTCTACTTACTTTGGCGTAACGCCCATGCTTTGAACCTCAACCTTTCTTGCAATGTAGTCAGCATTGGTTTGCGTTCGTGGTCCTGTCAATTGCCCAGCTGTAATTTGTTTACCTCACATAGCTGTTTTATCGTCTTTTGGGAGAGAGACATCACTAGTGAACATCATGAGACTCCGGTCCATATTACCATCATTGATCACACCCGCTATTTACTTTCCGTATTACTTACTATTGCAAAACACTATCTATCACTGCTTTTATTCCTTTGTGAACTACAAGGCCGGAGGGATTGACAACCTCTCTGTACTCGTTGGGAGCAAAGTTATTTGTATCTGTGTGCAGGTCCACGTTGATTGCTACTAATCTGGCGCCGTAGCAATTGACACCTACTTGTTGAACCTAAGAGTCTCTGGGGATTCGATCCTTGGCATCTTTGCTAAGGGAAAACACTTCTACTTACTACATCTTACACCTTCCACTTGGGGTAACCAACGAGGGGTTCGAGGCCCATCAAGGAGTATTTTCTGGCGCCGTTGCCGGGGACTCCACTCTTCAGGATAGGGGAGTTGCATGCTATCTTTTACCTTTGCTTTTTAGTCTTGTTAGTTTACCTTTCATTTTTGCTTTAGTACCTTTTTATCGAAAATCACAAAAATAGTTATCTTGCTTGCTTGCTACTATGGGTTCCACCGAGAACACCAAGTTGTGTGACTTCACTAGTCACAACAACGATGACTTTATCAGCACACCTATCACTACACCTGCCACTTCAGCACCTTCATGTGAAATTAAACCTGCTTTACTGAACTTAGTCATGAGAGAACAATTCTCCGGTGCTGGAGATGATGCTGCTTTACACTTGAACAACTTTGTTGAACTTTGTGATATGCAAAAGTACCAAGAAATAGATGGTAATATTGTTAAGCTTAAGCTTTTTCCTTTCTCCTTGAGAGGAGGAGCTAAAATTTGGTTTCAGTCATTGCCTAGAAATAGCATAGATTCATGGGACAAGTGCAAAGATGCTTTTATCGGAAAATACTATCCACCTGCGAAAATTATCCAACTTAGAAGTAACATAATGAATTTTAAACAATTGGATAATGAACACGTTGCCCAAGCTTGGGAACGTATGAAATCTCTTATCAAGAACTGCCCTACTCACGGTTTGACTACTTGGATGGTTATCCAAACTTTTTATGCAGGCTTGAACTTTACCTCGCGGAACTTGTTAGATTCGGCCGCGGGAGGAACTTTTATGTGAACTACACTTGGTGCTGCCACGAAACTTCTCGATGAGATGATGACCAACTATTCCCAATGGCACACCGAACGCGCTCCAACAGGTAGGAAGGTAAACTCTGTCGAGGAGATTTCCTCCCTTGATGAAAAAGTTGACTTGATCATGTCTCTACTTTCGAAGCAATCTACTGTTGATCCTCGTGATGTTCCTTTAAATTCTTTGATTGCTCAAGAACAAGTAGATGTGAACTTTATCTCTAGAAACAATTTTAACAACAATGCTTATAGGAGTAATTTTGGTAGCAATCCTAGACCGTTCCCCTCTAATTCTTATGGGAACAACAATGCTTATCCTAGTACCAAGAACTCCAATACTGAACTAGAGACTATGCTTAGAGATTTCATCACTACCCAAAAAGCCTTTAATAAGAATGTAGAAGAGAAACTACATAAACTAGATGATCTTTCTTTTAAGGTAGACCATTTAGCCAATGAGGTAAAATTGCTAAAAATTGAAACTTCTCCTCTTAAGGAGAGGGAAGTCATACCTATTAATGCTACTCAAGTGCAAATTAATGAAAATATTAGGATGATGGCTAAACTTAAAGAGAGATGGGCTAGAGAAAGGGAGGAAGAGGAAAGAATTAAGAGCCTTCCTACCCACCACACTGTTGCTACTATCCAAGTTGTTGAGAATGTTCACACTCTTAGCACCCAATGTACTCCTGGTCCCAATGTACCTATTAATGGTGATGCTATGACTATAGAAACTACCAAACAAGAGGACCTTAAGGACACCACTACCACTTTACTTGATGCTCGTGACCTTGATTTTGATAATTGCACTCTTACAGAAGTTATTGATTTCCTTCACAAGATGTCTAGAGATCCCCGCACTAGCACGCTTAACCTTGCCTTCACAGAGCATATCACTAATGCTCTTATCAAAGCTAGGGAGGAGAAACTTAGAGTAGAAGCCTCCATACCTAGAAAGCTAGAAGATGGTTGGGATCCTATGATAAAAATTAATTTGAATGACTTCTCTTGTTATGCATTATGTGATGTTGGTGCTATTACCTCTGTTATGCCCAAAAGGATATATGATATGCTTAAATTGAAACCTTTTGATTCTTGTTCTTTTGGTGTTCGTCTCGTTGATTCTTCCATAAAGAAACCTTTGGGGAGGATCGACGATGTTCTTATTGTTGTCAATGATAATTATGTGCCCGTTGATTTTACTATTATGGATATTGAATGTGATCCTTCTTGTCCAATTATTTTGGGACGTCCCTTTTTGCGCACCGTTGGTGCTGTCATTGACATGAAAGAGGGTAATATAAAATTTCAGTTTCCTCTCAAGAAAGGGATGGAACACTTCCCTCGTAAGAAGGTCAAGTTACCTTTTGAGTCCGTTGTACGGGCTAGTTATTCTTTTACTCTTGATAAAACTTGATCTATGCATTATGCCTAGCTTAAAGGCATAAAAGAAAGCGCTTTTGGGAGGCAGCCCACATGAATAAAAATTTTGCTTTTGTTGTGTCTTGATGTTTTTTACTGCTGTAGCATCATCATTGTATCTTTTCTTTTCATATTTGTGCCAAGTATAGCCTCTGATTGCTAGAAAGTTCAAAAGTTGTGAGGTGCTGTCCAGGAAACAGATTCTGTCCTTGGATAGAAAAATTCGTATAAAATCACAAGATCATCTTTTTGGTCTGAATTTTTTCGACAGTGTTCTCTATATAATTTTCTTTCGTGCGTCTGTTCTGAGTTTTTTGATTTGATTAGCAGAAGTATCCCGAACAGATCAATTACTACCTGCTGTTCTGTTTTTCACAGATTCTGTCCTGTTTTGCCTTTCCTTCACTTTGCAAATCAAGAGCTTGCTTTTTCTTTGCAAAAACCATTTGGCAATCTTGAGAAACAGTAGAACTTCAAGAATATCCTTATTTCCAGCAAGGTATAATTATTTTATTAAGGGTATTAACCTCGCTAATCAGATTATGATGAGTTATGTATGAAGGGAGTTTTCAAGTGTGCGAGGGAAGATGATAAAAAGATTCAGGAGTGTCAAGCGCTCAAGCTTGGGGATGCCCTCGTGCACCCCCAAGAAATATTCAAGGAGACTCAAGCGTCTAAGCTTGGGGATGCCCCCGTGCATCCCCTTCTCCATCAACATTATCAGTTCGTCTTTCGTTCCGCTATATTTTTATCACTTCATGTGTTATGTGCTATGCTTGGAGCGTCTTGCCTTTAGTTTTCTTTTTAGTTTTTCATAACGAGTCGGAACTCAGCATTCCTTTATGTGGGAGAGAAACACGCTCCACCTCTACCTTGAACATAACATAGAATTTTCATGTCTATCTTTGCTGTGTGTGTTCTTTGTCTTTTAAATAGCTACTATCGTGCTCTGCTCTTAGTATTCATGCTTATCTTTTCAAAGAGCTTTTGTTTAGTTGGTTGCTTGAACTCTCTTTAATTATCATGCTCACCTTATTAAAAGAGTTTGCTTCCGTTGCATTGGTTAATGTGTCTATGATAAAGATGCTACTTGCACGAGGGTGCTTAGTAGTTCAGGTTTTCTTATGGTTAATCTCAATTAGCTGGGGGGGGTTCCCAATATGTTATTAGAGTACCAACTTGATTTGTTTGCCTATGATATGGTATGGTTTAGTAATATCTTCCTTCGAGAATTTATTTTGATTGACTTGGCGTATGCTCACGCATATTTAAGACTGTAAAGAAAGTCTGTCAAGCCTTGATGATCTTTTGTTTTTGAGTAGCGATATAACTACCATGCCTGATTCAATATTGCTTTGTCGCTCTGCATGATTATGACCGTCATTGCTCTCTTAGTTGGTCGCTCCCAGTCTTTTGCTAACCTCCACCTGTACTAAGAACTAACCATGCAAAACATAGCTCATGGCAAAGTAGCCTAAAAACTATTGTGGTAAAGAATATGTTGCTTATGTATCTTATTTCTTATAAGTTGCCTGCTGAGCGGTAACCATGTTTCTGGGGACGCCATCAACTGTCACACTTTTGTTGAATATCATGTGAGTTGCTATGCATGTTCGTCTTGTCTGAAGTAAGGGTGATTTACCGTGGGTTGAATTAATATGCATATTGTTAGAGAAGAACATTGGGCCGCCAACCAAAGCCATGTATCATGGTGGAAGTTTTAGCTTGGACCTTAATCCTCAATCTCTCATGAGAATATGCTTATGCATTAAAGAGGAGTCCATCATCTATTTTCTATGTTGTCCCGCTATGGATGTCCTCAAGTTGAGATCTATCAAAAACGAGAAATCAAATGCAATCTATCTCCTTGGACCTTTGTACAGGTGGCATAGAGGTACCCCTTTGTGACACTTGGTTGAAACATATGTAATGCAATGATAACCCATGGAAATCCGAGCTAATTAGGACAAGGTGCGAGCACTATTAGTATTCGATGCATGAGGCTTGCAACTTATAGGATGTTCTATGCATGACACATATGAAGTACTACTACCGTTGACACAATTGCTTCCATGTTTTCAAAACAAAAAGCTCTAGCGCTTAACCTTTCTTTTACCTTTATGTTGAAGCACCAACTACTGAGAGCATCATTGTCATTCTGAGTGTAATGTGCATTGTCCCAAAGTAGCATTGTCTTTTGCATGATTGTGATATCGTTTATTCTGAAATCATTGTATCTAGTCATCACTTAAACCTTGAAGGTGCCCCTGCATTTATATTTTGCATCACTAAAGGGGGCAAGCTAGATATCACTTTATCATATTTGCACATCATGTTCATTGCAAATCTATTTGATGTTTCAGTTTCATATTGTAAAACTTTCAGTCATTTGTGATTTTCTCTTGAGGCAACTTAATTACTTTAGAATCATTGTCTCAGTAAGCTTTTGTCATATGACTATAAAAAGTCCTATATGGTTAATAGCATGTCACCACAGAAATTATTCTTGTTATCATTTACCTACTCGAGGACGAGCAGGAATTAAGCTTGGGATGTTGATACGTCCAAAACGTATCTATAATTTCTGCTTGCTCCATGCCACTTTTGGGTGATATTGCTATGATATTCATACACTTCCATACACTTTTGATCGTATTTGGACTAACTTACTAATCCAGTGCACCCCAGTGCCAGTTTCTGTTTTCGGCTGTTTTTGTATTTCAGGTTTTCACGTTTCGAGAACTACCCAGAAAAATCCAGAAAAATTATATAAAAAATCAGCGATCCGGAAACAACACTGCGTCCAAAGGGCAGCCTGGGGGGGCACCAGGGCTCCTGGCGCCCTGGCGGCGCGCCCCCCTGGGCCGCGCCGGGGGGGCGCCTGGGCCCCCGAAGCTCCCCCGGTGCCCTACTTTGGCATATATTTAAAGGGTCCTCCGAAACCCTCAGAACAGGAACTCTTTTTGCGATCCCATCTCTGTTCCGCCGCCGCTGCCGCTTCCAAGATCGGGAGCACCAGGAGAACTCTTCCCGGCACCCTGCCGGAGGGGAGGATCACCACCGGGAGCTTCTCCACCACCATGGACGCCTCCCGGATGACTCGTGAGTAGTCTCCCTTGGACCATGAGTCCATGACCAGTAGCTATGTGATGTTCTCCTCCCGTTCTTGTGCTTCACTAATTAGTCCTCGTGAGCTGCCCTACATGATCGAGGCACCTATGTAATCCTTGTGCTGTTGCTATGTTGAGTTTGCTGGGATCCGATGGATTATGAGATTATGTTCTGATTGATCTTGAGTAATATATTTGATTCACCTCTTTTATATTTTAGTTCATAAGTAATTCTTGCATGTTCTCCGTTGTTATTTATTGCTTTGGCCGAGTAATAGGTAGTGACTCCAAGAGGGAACGTTATGCTCGATTGTGGGTTCATGCCCCTCGATGACTAGCTTGAGTGACAGAAACATGAGTCTAGGGGATGTGCTGTTGCCACAAGGGGGAAAACAACGGTGCTTGTGCCCGCGGGTGCAAGGATTGTTTACTTTACGCAAAGTTCTTTTAATGCAGTTGTCTGTTGCATTGAGTTTACACTATGGGTGGGACTCGCAACTTAATACCAGCGAGATGTTCTGGATAGATATCTCAAGGTGGATGTTTAATAGTAGATATTGATGGATTTCGGTCTACTTACTTTGGCGTACCGCCCATGCTTTGAACCTCAACCTTTCTTGCAATGTAGTCAGCATTGGTTTGCGTTCGTGGTCCTGTCAATTGCCCAGCTGTAATTTGTTTACCTCACATAGCTGTTTTATCGTCTTTTGGGAGAGAGACATCACTAGTGAACATCATGAGACTCCGGTCCATATTACCATCATTGATCACATCCACTATTTACTTTTCGCTATTTTATTTACTATTGCAAAACACTATCTATCACTACTATCATATTGCTTTTAACCCTTTGTGAACTACAAGGCCGGAGGGATTGACAACATCTCTGTACTCGTTGGGAGCAAAGTTATTTGTATATGTGTGCAGGTCCACGTTGATTGCTAATTGCGCCGTTAGCAGTTGACACCTACCTGTTGAACCTAGGAGTCTCTGGGGATTCGATCCTTGGCATCTTTGCTAGGGGAAAACACTTCTACTTACTGCATCTTACACCTTCCACTTGGGCTAACCAACGAGGGGTTCGAGGCCCATCACCTCCCAACAAGCGCTATCATTTAACGCCCCTAGCTAGGCATTGAGATTTCAATGATGCTCACATGAAAGACAAGACTTGAAGCACAAAAAGAGCATCATATAACATGTGAAAATCACATCTAAGTCTAACATACTTCCTATGCATAAGCATTTTATAGGAAAACAAATTAGCAAGACAAGCAAGATCCAATATTTGCAAGAAGAAGAAAGAAACAAGATCAATCTCAACATGAAGAGAGGTAATTTAGTAACATGAAGATTTCTACAACCATATATTCCTCTCTCATAATAATTGCATGTAGGATCATAAGCAAATTCAACAATATAGCTATCACAAAACATATTCTCAACACAATCCACATGCATGCGAAGTTGACACTCTTCCAAAATAGTGGGATTAACATTAACTAAAGTCATGACCTCTCCAAACCCACATTTATCAAAAGTTTCATAAGATTGAACATTCTCCAAATATGTGGGATCTAAAGTTGACACTCTTCCAAACCCACTTTCAATATTATTTCAAACATTATTATCAATCTCATATTCATCATGGGGCTTAAATAAATTTTCAAGATCGTAAGAAGCATCACCCCAATCATGATCATTGCAACAAGTAGTGGACATAGCAATACTAGCTTCCCCAAGATTAGAGTTTTGCATATCATTAACACAATTGAAATTAATAGAATTTATAATAACATCATTGCAATCATGCTTCTCATCGAAGGAACTATCAAGTATGGGTGCAATATCAATGATCTCATGTTTAACATAAGGAACTATAGCAAATTCATCTTCATAAATATTGGCATCATGGCCACAAGAATAGGATGCGTCATGTTCATCAAGGGATATTTCAATCAAATCATCAGAATCATAATTATCTATAGATTCATGCATATCATTATTTTCTTCCAAAGCAGCGATCATTCTTTCAACAAATTCATTGGCATAGACATTATGATCATAGTTTTCATAGCAATATTTAAGTATGTCAAAATTTTCAGTTTCGTAGAGAGTAATATCATGCTTTTCAATCAAAGAAGCAACTTCATAAGCACCCTTAAAAGCAACAAATTCTTTAATTTGTTCGATATCGTAGTAACTATAAACACCCTTTGCATAAGAAGATAAGATTTCATTATCATTAAACTCACATAGGTAGGGGAGGTGTTTTTTAGGGTTCTTAGAGCAACAAGTAAAATAATAAATTTCACAAAGATTCCAAGCATAACACAACAATTTGTATATTTGATCCCATAAGAGTCTACCTTTTTCAGACAAACGGTGATGCACAAAATGAGCATGCTCATCTAAAGATTTCCCATCAACTAGGCTAGTTGGGGTTTCAGCACGAGCGCATAAGGATCGAAGATGATCCAAGTAGAACACTTTAAGTGGATCCATATCAATATATTTTTTCCAAGCAAAGATGCAAGCAACTAGAAGGCACATGGATACACAAACAAAGATACATACGGGAAGAAGGCGAAGAAAAGGCAAAGGTGAAGTGGGGGAGAGGAAACCGAGAGGCAAATGGCAAATAGTGTAATGCGAGGGATAAGAGTTTGTGATGGGTACTTGGTATATGACTTGTGCGTAGATCTCCCCGGCAACGGCGCCAGAAATCCTTCTTGCTACCTCTTGAGAATGCGTTGGTTTTCCCTTGAAGAGGAAAGGGTGATGCAACAAAGTAGCATAAGTATTCCCCTCAGTTTTTGAGAACCAAGGTATCAATCTAGTAGGAGACTACACTCAAATCCCTCGTACCTGCACAAACAAATAAGAACCTTGCAACCAACGCGATAAAGGGGTTCTCAATCTTTTCACGGCCACTTGCAAAAGTGAGATCTGATATAGATAATAAGATAAATATTTTTGGTATTTTTGTTGTATAGATTGAAAAGTAAAGATTGCAAAATAAAGATAGATAGTTGACTGAAGATTAATATGATGGAAGATAGACCCGGGGGCCATAGGTTTCAGTAGTGGCTTCTCTCAAGATAGCATATTGTACGGTGGGTGAACAAATTACTGTCGAGCAATTGATAGAAAAGTGCATAGTTATGAGAATATCTAGGCATGATCATGTGTATAGGCATCATGTCCGTGACAAGTAGACTGAAATGATTCTTCATCTACTACTATTACTCCACACATCGACCGCTATCCAGCATGCATCTAGAGTATTAAGTTCATAAGAACAGAGTAACGCCTTAAGCAAGATGACATGATGTAGAGGGATAAACTCATGCAATATGATATAAACCCCATCTTTTTATCCTTGATGGCAATAATACAATACGTGCCTTGCTGCCCCTGTTGTCACTGGGAAAGGACACCGCAAGATTGAGCCCAAAGCTAAGCACTTCTCCCATTGCAAGAAAGATCAATCTAGTAGGCCAAACCAAACTGATAATTCGAAGAGACTTGCAAAGATATTTAAATCATGCATATAAGAATTTAGAGAAGAATCAAATATTGTTCATAGATAATCTTGATCATAAACCCGCAATTCATCGGATCTCGACAAACACACCGCAAAAAGTATTACATCGAATAGATCTCCAAGAAGATCGAGGAGAACTTTGTATTGAGATCCAAAGAGAGAGAAGAAGCCATCTAGCTAATAACTATGGACCTGAAGGTCTGTGGTAAACTACTCACAACTCATCGGAGAGGCTATGGTGTTGATGTAGAAGCCCTCCATGATCAATTCCCCTCCGGTGGAGCTTCGGAAAAGGCCCCAAGATGGGATCTTACGGGTACAGAAGGTTGCGGCGGTGGAAATAGGGTTTCGTGGTGCTCTCGGATGTTTTCAGGGTATATGAGTATATATAGGAGCAAGAGGTATGTCGGTGGAGCTATGAGGGGCCCACGAGGGTGGGGGCGCGCCCTCCTATCTCATGGTCGCCTCATGGCTTCCCAGGCGTGTACTCCAAGTCTTCTGGATTGCGTTTGTTCCAAAAATGATCCTCACGAAGGTTTCATTCCATTTGGACTCCCTTTGATATTCCTTTTCTGCGAAACACTGAAATAGGCAAAAAACAACAATTTGCACTGGGCCTTGGATTAGTAGGTTAGTCCCAAAAATAATATAAAAGTGCATAATAAATCCCATTAAACATCCAAAATAGATAATATAATAGCATGGAACAATAAAAAATTATAGATACGTTGGAGACGTGTCAGATCACTGGACAACGGTCAAAATTATCCTTGGAGGAATAAGGAAATATTTCTCGGTTATGGAGGTGATAAAGAGTCCGTCGTAAAGAGTTACGTCAATGCAAGCTTTTACACCGATCCAGATGACTCAGAGTCTCAATCAGGATACATATTGAAAGTGGGAGCAATTAGCTAGAGTAGCTCCATCCATAGCATTATAGACATAGGAATTTGCAAAATACATACGGATCTGAATGTGACATACCCGTTGACTAAACTTCTCACGAAGCAAAACATGACCACATCTTAGTACTCTTTGGGTGTTAATCACATTGTGATGTGAACTAGATTATTGACTCTAGTAAACCCTTTGGGTGTAGGTCACATGGCGATGTGAACTATGGGTGTTAATCACATGATGATGTGAACTATCGGTGTTAAATCACATGGCGATGTGAACTAGATTATTGACTCTAGCGCAAGTGGGAGACTGAAGGAAATATACCCTAGAGGCAATAATAAGTTGTTATTTTATATTTCCTTATATCATGAGGAATATTTATTATTCATGCTAGAATTGTATTAACTGGAAACTTGATACATGTGTAGATACATAGACAAAACACTGTGTCCCTAGTAAGCCTCTACTAGACTAGCTCGTTAATCAAAGATGATTAAGTTTCCTAACCATAGACATGTGTTGTCATTTGATGAAACATGATCACATCATTAGGAGAATGATGTGATGGACATGACCCATCCATTAGCTTAGCATGTTGATCATTCAGTTTTATTACTATAGCTTTCTTCATGTCATATACATATTCCTTTGACTATGAGATTATGCAACTACCAGATACCGAAGGAATACCTTGTGTGCTATCAAACGTCACAACATAACTGGGTGATTATAAAGATGCTCTACAGTTATCTCTGAAGGTGTTTGTTGGGTTGGCATAGATCGAGATTAGGATTTGTCACTCCGAGTATCGGAGAGGTATCTCTGGGCCCTCTCGGTAATACACATCATAAGAAGCCTTGCAAGCAAAGTGACTAATGAGTTAATTATGGGATGATGTATTACGGAACGAGTAAAGATACTTGCCGGTAATGAGATTGAACTAGGTATGAAGATACTGATGATCGAGTGTCGGGCAAGTAACATACCAATGACAAAGGGAATAACATATGTTGTCATAACGGTTCGATCGATAAATATCTTCATAGAATATGTAGGAGCCAATATGAGCATCCAGGTTCCGCTATTGGTTATTGACCAGAGAGGTGTCACGGTCATGTCTACATAGTTCTCGAACCCGTAGGGTCCGCACGCTTAATGTTCGATGATGATTTTGTATTATAAGAGTTGCGTGATTTGGTGATAGAATGTTGTTCGGAGTGCTGGATGAGATCACGGACATGACGAGGAGTATCGAAATGGTCGAGAGGTAAAGATTCATATATAGGACGATGATATTCGGACACCCGAAGTGTTCCAAGGGTACCGGGTACATATCGGGTCACCCGAAAGAAGTTTCGGGCACCCCCGGCAAAGATATGGGCCTTATTGGGCCAAGAGTGGGATAGACCAGCCCCTAAGGGGCTGGTGCGCCCCATGTAGGCGAAAATAAGGTGGAAGAAAAGAACGGAAGAGAGAAAGGAAGGGGAGCAACTCGGCCTTCCCCTTCCTTCTCTCCTCTCTCCTCCTTCCTTCCCCCTCCAGATGAATATGGAAGGGGGGAGGCCAAATTGGGAGGCGCCCAAGTAGGATTCCTCCTACTTGGGGCGCCCCCTTGGCTGCCTTTCCTCCCCTCCAACCTATATATATGAGGGGGGAGTACCACTAGAACACACAACGACATCTGTTAGCCGTGTGCGGCGCCCCCCTC
This sequence comes from Secale cereale, assembly GCA_902687465.1. NCBI lineage: Eukaryota > Viridiplantae > Streptophyta > Magnoliopsida > Poales > Poaceae > Secale > Secale cereale. The sequence goes on from LR738711.1 coordinate 777,978,292, forward strand.
CACAGTTTACACATTCGGCCATATCTTCGTAGTGCTTAGGCGAAGCCCTGTGCGGATCACTTCACCATCATCGTCACCACGCCATCGTGCTGATGGAACTCTACCTCGACACTTTGCTGGATCAAGAGTTCAAGGGACGTCATCGAGCTGAACGTGTGCAGAACTCGGAGGTGTCGTGCGTTCGATGCTTGATCGGCTGGAATGAGAAGTTCGACTGCATCAACCGTTTTGTCAAATCTACGAGGGTACGTGGACACACTCTCCCCCTCCCGTTGCTATGCATCTCCCAAGACACATACTTTCCATCTCACATGCGGTGAGAACGATGACACTCGAGGACTTTGCTGTATTCACGCCCTACCAATCCGAGGCCATGCTATCATTGGGCGAGTGGAGAGGACCAACTGGCGGGATAGGGTCATCACCCTCATCGGCGACTGCTCGTTGATGAAGGGGAACCGACCATCCGATGTGCCACTCAAGTGGCTCCAGGATAACCGGTTCGTATGTCCGCACGATGCCTATGAGCGGATCGTGGAGCAGTATGTGAAGCCCTACTTGTGGTACCTTCCAACGGAGATCATGTTTCCAGACTGCTTGGGGGATAGCGCCCTATGGATGTATCTTGGATTCCTAGACGAATGAGATGCGGGGTACAGCTGGGGGTATGATACGTCCATTTTGCATCATGCTTTTATATCATTAACTATTGCATTATGGGCTGTTATCACACATTGCACAATACTTATGTCTTTTCTCTCTTATTTTACAAGGTCTACATGAAGAAGGAGAATGCCGGCACCTGAAATTCTAGACTGGATAAGGAGAAAATATTAGAGACCTATTCTGCACAAATCCAAAAATCCTGAAACTTCATGGGGAGTCATTTCGGAAAATATAAAAAATATTGGGTGAAGAAAGTACAAAAGGGGGGCACCTGCCATCCACAAGGGTGGGGACGCGCCCCCCTGACTTGTGGGCGACCTAGCAAGCCCCTGATGCCCATCTTCTACTATATGGTGTGTTTTGACCTAAAAAAATCAGAAGGAAGCTTTCAGGATGAGCGCCGCCGTCTGATAACCCTCAACCGTAAGGGATCGAGATAGTCTTCGCGGGTAAGAATAACCCAATTTATTGATTCGACACACGGGGAGCCAAAGAGTATTTATAAGCTTTGACAGTTGAGTTGTCAATTCAACCGCACCTGAAATATACTTACTTGCAACAAAAGATAAGTGGTAGCAGTGATATGATAGTGATGATAGTGATAGTAAAAGTAAACAGTAAAAGTAAATAGCAAAAGGTAAATGGCAAAAGTAGCAACTAGTGACAAGCAGGGTTTAAAACACTGTAGGCTAGGGAGATGGATGGTTGGGCGCTGCATGGATGAGATAGATTCTAACTTGGGGCACGGCACACGGAAAAGTAATGATCATCTAGGCAAATATCAAACATTAGGCATGTATCCCGTAGGTAGTTGTGCGTGCTTGCAATAAGAACTTGCACAACATCTTTTGTCCTACCATCCCGCTACGAACGGGGCCAAAAGGAACTTATGGATATTAAGGTGCTCCTGTCAAAGAGCACCGGAACAAAGCAATGAACTCGATGGATACATGTAATCCTCAAACTACGGACCATCCCCTTTGGTGTCCCAAGTTGTCACTTTTGGGATCGCCGGTTCCAAACCGTAACAGGTGCAAACAACTCATAGATAGGATCACGAACACAAATATATTCATACAAACACATATGGTTCAGATCTGAAATCATGGCACTCGGGCCCTAAGTGTCAAGCATTAAGAATAACAAGTTGAAGCAAAGATGATAAACACCATAGTAGATGATAGGCAACATGCCCCCAACGATCTGATAAACTATTACATGATCTAACTCATCCAATCCCTACCATCCCCTTCGCCTACAGCAGGGGAATTACTCACACATGAAAGGGGAAGTCATGGAGGGATGATGGAGTGGTGATGATGATGACGATGGCGGCGATCTCCCCTCTCCGGAGGCCAATTCAGCCTCCAGATTAGCCCTCCCGAGGAAGAACAGAGGGTGGCGGCGGCTCCGCGACGGAAAACTACGAAAGAACTTCTGATCTGGGGTTTATGCATCGGGAGTAAAAATACGAGGCAAAGTAGGGCACCAGGGGGTGTGGGACCCACCCAGGCGGGCCCCCGGCGCGGCCCAGGGGCGCGCCCACAGGGCGCCTGGGCACCCCCTGGCCCCCCTCTGGCCCCACTTCTGGCTCCTGGTTCCTTCGGGTGCGTGGAATTTCTGTGATTTTTCGTGGATTTTTCTGAGATACCTAAAAATCCGTTTTCCTGCACACAAATATACCATACAGGCAGCTCTGCTGAAAACAGCGTCAGTCCGGGTTAGTTTAGTCCAAATCATGCAAGAATGAGGCCAAAACAATATCAAAAGTGTTTGGAAAAGTAGATACGTTTGAGACGTATCAACTCCCCCAAGCTTAGCATATTGCTTGTCCTCAAGCAATTCAGTTCAACGAACTGGACGCGACAAAGAAAACTTTGACAAACTCTTTTGCTTCATTAGATGTATATAAGCATGTACTACGAAAAGAGTTTAGCAAGTATTGAAACAGTACTTATGAGGACAATGCAAGGAGCAATCCTTCTTTCAAGTGACCAGTCACAAATACTTAAAAGTAAATAATATATTACTGAAAATCAAGACAAGATTACATTGCACATAGCTTGAGCATATTAGGGTGGTATCTCGCTAGCCTCTATGAGTGAAGCAAAACATAAATGCAGAGACTCCTCCAGAGTTTTAAAGGAGACTAGAACTGAGAATTTCAGAATAAATCATATCACAAGTATGCAGAAGACAATGTAATACTTTGGGACAATGCACGTTACACTCAGAATGACAATTATGCTCTCATAGTTGATGCTTTGAAGAAAGAAGGTGAGACTCTCGAACCGTGGCTTTTATTGGCAAAGTTGAAAACCCGTGATCGGAAACAAAAACTAAACATGTACCAGAGCTCTTGGTTTTAACAAAAACAGAGATAAACATGTTTTGAGAAGTGCATATTTCGTCAACGAATGCTAGCAGATAACTCAATCACTTTTTGAGTGGACAAGTCTCGAGGAACGGCTCCCGCATGAGGACGATCACATCCTCTTAATCTCCTTTGTTTATCACTGCCAAAGTTTTCTGATTTCTCATGAACAAAGCGTGAAGGAGGGTTTGTTTGTTATATTATCTTTTTGAGCCGGGCGCACTCAATGCCAGTTTCTTTTCGTATTAGGGGTTTGCACATTAGACATACAATCCAGGGGTGAAACTTGTCCAACTTAAAAAGATCATGAATTAACTACTACTTCCTCATGAGCTAAAACATAGGCACAAAAGAGAAATGCTTTTGATTAGTTTCGAGATGGTACATGAAAGTCTTTGTTACGAATGGCAGGTAGATACCATGTATAGGAAGGTATAGTGGACTCATATGGCATAACTGGTTTTAAGGATTTTGGATCCACAAGCAGTCAGTCCGCTTAGTACAGGTGGAAGTTTAGCAAAAGACTGGGAAGCGACCAACTAGAGAGCAATAATGGTCATAATCATGCAGAGCGACAAAGCAACATTGAATCGGGCATGAAAGTGATATAACTATTCTAAAATTCAAAGATCATCAAGGCAAAGTAGACTTTTTAGTCTTAAACATGTGTAAGCATGTGACAAGTCAATCCAAAAATTCTCTAAAGGGAAATACCACCTTAGTATACCAGACTATGAACAGTGCAATGCATGTAGATCATTTCAATAACACATTATATACTCTAGTTATTCGAGACTAGCCACAAGGAAAGCATGAACCGCTGGAAGAGCATTGTAAACATAGCACTATGTCGCTACAAGCTGGTCTCTAGATCATAAGTACAGGCATATGTACAAAAGTAGAAACAAAAAGAGTTCATACCGGTCTTCCTTGTTGCTTCCCTCCAGTCGATCTTCGTGATCACTACTTGTCACTTGCACGATCGAACGTAGGAAATATAATCAAATGACATCACGGACTCGAGCTGATCTCTGAAAACAAAGCAAACTAAAGAGAGAAAGGAAATCTTTTTGGGTTTTTTCAAAGGTTGAATAAAAGCAAAAGAAAGAAAAAAATCTTTTTGTTGTTTTTGCAAAGAGAGAAACAAAGAAGAACGGGCAAAAACTTCGAAAAGATCAAAGCGAATAAAACGGATAATACAATGGAAAAGTGAGAAGGGCACGTACTCCCCCAAGCTTAGGCTTTTGGCCTAAGTTGGTAGCAGCTACTGCCCCCAGGAGCCTCCTGCTCCAGGGCTATGGTGGTGAGTCCAAGGGTCGTAGAAGGATGCTGGCGCGTACACCGAACTCCTCGGAGTCTCCCACGAGGAAGGTTCTGAACGCCAAACAGAGGAAGACCCTTCACCAAACTCGGTGGAGGTCTCTTCCTGAAAATGTGGTATCTCAGCGTGCCTCTCCTCGTCGGGCACAACCCCCTCCATGGGGTTATGAAACTGATGCTGGACCATGAACTCATCGAACTGAACAACATCAAAGGACCATCCGTTCCTGCGAGAAAAATCAAACAAAAGAGGTGTAGGTAGACGGATCTCGCGTTCCGCGGCAGTTCCGAAACGCAAGATATAAATAAGATTATCAAGCTCAGAACCCATGGTAACAAACTTATGCCTTTTCATAGCAGCAAGCTCAAAGCTTAAATAAGTAAAAGGAGTATCATCAGGGTGTGGGGTGCCTCCAAGATGCTCTAAGATAAGTGTGGCGTAAACGCCACCATATAAGTCCCCCTTGTTACCGTTCATAGAAAGGCGTCGAGCAATTAAGGTACCCAGATTATAATCAGACCTCCCTGAGAGGGCTGCTGCCAGGATAGCAATATCCGGAGCAGAAATGTTGCTCATGTTGTCACGAGCTAACACCCCTCTAGCAATATAATATGCAAAATACCTGAGGTGAGGAAACAAGATGTTGGAGATCTTCGACCGATGAATATCCCTCGTACCCATGCTGCAGAGGGAGTTGATGAACGTTTTCAGCTCGGAGGGCTGAGTGGCCATCCTTGCCGTCCTCCCAACATTCGGCACACCTATTATTTCACAAAAATTTCCCAAAGTCATGGTGATAAGATCATTATAAATTTTAAACTCAATAGCACCTGAATCAGGATTATATCTAAAACTGTTAATGAAACTGGAGGTGAGTTTTTGATACTGAGTAACACGGCTCGTGACCAGCCGTGTCAAACCTGCATTAGCACAAAGATTATAAAACTCATCCTTGATTCCCGCAGCTTCCATGAATTCATCACATGGAAATGTCATCGCACGTGCTGGACTTGTGTCTTCCAACAACTCCAGGGGCACATGATCTTCATTATAGCTCACCCTAGCAGTCGATGGTGAAGCTGCGGCTCTAGTAACTCGATCGGAGTGTGCGGGCCTCCTCTTCTCAAGCCACCCTTTTGCCCTTCCTAACAAACTCATTTCTGAAATTTTTTACAATTTACAAAAACGAGGATTAAAACAAAGTGAGCTAAGGCAAACTACTCAACTCACTTGCCCAAGGCATAAACTTGCATCAAAACTTGAAAAATAACTTTCTACATATGCATGCAAGCTCATCTATACAGCAACAAGAACTACTAAATACTCACAAATGAAGCCACCAATCAAAAATCTAATTGGAGGGGTGGAGGAGTCACATACCAGGGAGTATTTGCTCAAAATTTCAGCTCAAATGATGGGCTGTAGAGAGAGATCGAAGAATCGCCTCCAAGAACAGCAAGAACACAAGAACAAGAGCAGAACTCGAGTTTTTGGAGAAAGAGATAGAGGGAGGAAGAAGACATACCTGGAGGGGGGTCCCGTGGGCCCCAGGCGCCCTATGGGCGCGGCCAGGGGCTGGGCCGCGCCAGCTGGCCGCCTGGGCCACTGGTGGCCCCCCTGGCTAGCCCCAGGCCACTCTGGGTCTCTCCCGACGTGGAAATTTTTATTATAATTTTTCTGGAATTTTTCTGAAAACTTCACTGTTGAAATTTTTTCGAAGTTCAAAAAGCTGCGAAACTCTCTGAAAACTTGAAGCAGTTAGTAGTATTGTGAAGCTTCGAAAACATAAATACTTGGTACAGCAAGTAGGACAAAACTAAAAACAAGTGAAAACATAACAAGCTCAACTTTTTATCCATATAAAACATGTTTACTAGTAAGGTTGATCAAGTCTTACCAACAAACAGGCGATATATAGAGCAAAAAGTCTCACCTCCTACGAAGTAGTTACTAAACCTTTACTTTGATGTACATTGTCCCCACCATGATAGTTTTATATTTGTGAGGCACATGTAGTGGACAGTCCCATTCTCCAATTTTCATGGTCTCGATATTCTCTATAGAGTTGAGGCCATGCCTCCTGTCGGTCTTCTTTGGAAAATATACCGTGTGTTCTTTATCATTCACATGGAAAGTAACCTTCCCTTTATTGCAATCAATAATAGCACCTGCGGTGTTAAGAAAAGGTCTACCAAGAATAATGGACATGCTCCCATCCTCGGGCATGTCAAGCACAACAAAATCAGTAAGAATTAAACAATTAGCAACTTCTACGGGAACATCCTCACAAATACCTATTGGAACAGCGGTTGACTTGTCAGCCATCTGAAGGGAGATATCTGTAGGAATTAGTTTCTCTAAACAAAGCCTCTCGTAAAGAGAGAGAGGCATAACACTCACTCCTGCTCCAAGATCACATAAAGCAGTTTTGACATAATTATTCATTATGGAGCAAGGAATGGTGGGTATACCTGGATCACCGAGCTTCTCAGGAATCTTTCCACTGAAAGAGTAGTTAGCAAGCATAGTAGATATTGCATCATTAGGAACTTTTCTTTTGTTAGTGACAATATCTTTCATATATTTTGAATAAGGAAGTAACTTAATAGCATCAGTCAAAGGGATTTGAAGAAAAAGAGGTTTAATCCACTCACAAAACTTATTATAATGCTCTTCTTCTTTAGATTTGATGGACTTACCTGGAAAGGGCATGGGTTTCTGTACCCATGGTTCTCTTTCCTTCCCATGTTTTCTTGCGATGAAGTCTTCTTTAGTGTACCTCTTACGTTTGTCAGGTGCTTCTTCTTCTCGAACTTCAGGCGGATCATTCTTCTCATTATCATTACCTTCAGGTTCAGCACCGTCTTCAGTCTCAGCATCGGAGATAGATACACTGTTGGGATCAATAGCTGGCTCTTCATCTGCAATAGGATCATTAGAATTGTCAGTCTCTTTATGTTTCTTCTTCTTCTTTGGAGAGACAACAATTTCTTCTTCCTGCATTTGAGAATCCTGCTCGATTCTCCTCGGATGACCCTCTGGGTACAGAGGATCTTGAGTGCTAGTTCCTCCTCGGGTCTTAATCCCGAAAGCCTGCAAATTATCTTGTTTGACATTGTTAGCAAGCAAATCTCTTTGCACATTAGAAATTTGATCAAGCTGAGTTTGAACCATATGAAAATGCTTCACAAGACATTGAACATCATTAACTGTTCTATCTAAAACATCAAGCAGTCTTTTGATAGCAAGGGAATTATCATGCAATTGACTTTGTATCCTCTCATTAAAATGATTTTGTTTCATAATAAAATTATAAAACTCATCTAAACATCGATCGGGAGGCTTACCATGAGGGATGTCACTTGCGTTGAAATCTAAAAGAGAGTGTACCTCTACCATAGGAGGGTGAGTGGTAGGCTCACACAGCTTCTCAATAGGGGTTAGATTCTTCACGTCTTCAGCTTTAATACCTTTCTCTTTAATAGACTTCTTTGCTTCTCGCATATCCTCGGGGCTCAGAACAAACATGCCCCTCTTCTTTGTTGGTGGAGGTGGTTCAGGGACGGACCAATATTCATGGTTTTTGGCAATCCTGCCCATTAAATCTTCCGCATCGTCCGGTGTTCTTTTCCTGAAAACACAACCAGCACAACTGTCCAAATAGGACCTGGATTCATCAGTTAGACCAGCATAGAATATATCGATTAATTCATTCTTAGGGATTTCATGTCCAGGTCTAGCCCGAATCAGACCGCAGTACCTCCCCCAAGCTTTAGGGAGGGACTCATCCTGCAACTGTTTAAAGTTATAAATTCTTTGTAAAGCAGCATGTTGCATGTGAGCAGGAAAGTACTTATCAACAAAAGAGTGAGCTAAGTCCTGAGGACTCTTAATGGAACCGCATGGGAGTGAATCATACCATGCTTTAGCACCCTCCTTCAAGGAGAAAGGAAGAAGCTTGGTCACATAAAAGTATCGTATCTTCTCATCTGTGGTAAACAGGCTACCAACTCACCGAGTTTAGTCAGGTGTGCAATAGCATCATCATTTTCTCTGCCATAAAAGGGGTCAGCTTCAACCATAGTTATAAGTGAAAGATCAACAGAGAAATCATAATCAGGATCATCAATGCATATAGGGGATGTAGCAAATTCAGGATTAGGAACGGTTTTGTTCTTCACAGAGTGTTTTTCAAAAAGTTTCTTAATAGCTTCAGGGTCAGAGCCGGAAAACTTTGTCAGTTCCCTGCATAAATCTTCATCTAGTATATAGTAATCATCATCAAGGAGACTCTCCTTGAGTTTACTCAAATCAGGATAATCATAAGTTTCACCAATAGGGTAGCGAGTAACAGGGAGTTCAATTCCAGATTTTTTTGCAGCAGTAGAAATTTGTTTCTCAAGAGCATAACCAAGCGAACTAATATCATCAAAAGTAGTAGAAGCATCATCAAGAGTATCAGACATAGTAACAGATTCAGTAGGAGCATCATGTGGTGGTGGTGAGGCAAACTTACTCATAACGGAAGGTGAATCAAGTGTAGCACTAGTGCTCAGAGCAGTACCTCTTCTTGTAGTGGATAGTAAGATTGGAACCTTGGGGTCTCCTTTCTTACCCATAGTGGATGAAGTGCAGTAGGTAGGATACCTCAAGTAGACTTGTAAATATTGCTATGCTCCCCGGCAACGGCGCCAGAAAACGGTACTTGATAACCCTCAACCGTAAGGGATCAAGATAGTCTTCGCGGGTAAGAATAACCCAATTTATTGATTCGACACACGGGGAGCCAAAGAGTATTTATAAGCTTTGACAGTTGAGTTGTCAATTCAACCGCACCTGAAATATACTTACTTGCAACAAAAGATAAGTGGTAACAGTGATATGATAGTGATGATAGTGATAGTAAAAGTAAACAGTAAAAGTAAATAGCAAAAGGTAAATGGCAAAAGTAGCAACTAGTGACAAGCAGGGTTTAAAACACTGTAGGCTAGTGAGATGGATGGTTGGGCGCTGCATGGATGACATAGATTCTAACTTGGGGCACGGCACACGGAAAAGTAATGATCATCTAGGCAAATATCAAACATTAGGCATGTATCCCGTAGGTAGTTGTGCGTGCTTGCAATAAGAACTTGCACAACATCTTTTGTCCTACCATCCCGCTACGAACGGGGCCAAAAGGAACTTATGGATATTAAGGTGCTCCTGTCAAAGAGCACCGGAACAAAGCAATGAACTCGATGGATACATGTAATCCTCAAACTACGGACCATCCCCTTTGGTGTCCCAAGTTGTCACTTTTGGGATCGCCGGTTCCAAACCGTAACAGGTGCAAACAACTCATAGATAGGATCATGAACACAAATATATTCATACAAACACATATGGTTCAGATCTGAAATCATGGCACTCGGATCCTAAGTGTCAAGCATTAAGAATAACAAGTTGAAGCAAAGATGATAAACACCATAGTAGATGATAGGCAACATGCCCCCAACGATCTGATAAACTATTACATGATCTAACTCATCCAATCCCTACCATCCCCTTCGCGTACAGCAGGGAAATTACTCACACATGAAAGGGGAAGTCATGGAGGGATGATGGAGTGGTGATGATGATGACGATGGCGACGATCTCCCCTCTCCGGAGGCCAATTCAGCCTCCAGATTAGCCCTCCCGAGGAAGAACAGAGGGTGGCGGCGGCTCCGCGACGGAAAACTGCGAAAGAACTTCTGATCTGGGGTTTCTGCGTCGGGAGTAAAAATACGAGGCAAAGTAGGGCACCAGGGGGTGTGGGACCCACCCAGGCGGCCCCCCGGCGCGGCCCAGGGGGGCGCGCCCACAGGGCGCCTGGGCACCCCCTGGCCCCACTTCTGGCTCCTGGTTCCTTCGAGTGCGTGGATTTTCTGTGATTTTTCATGGATTTTTCTGAGATACCTAAAAATCCGTTTTCCTGCACACAAATAAACCATACAGGCAGCTCTGCTGAAAACAACGTCAGTCCGGGTTAGTTTAGTCCAAATCATGCAAGAATGAGGCCAAAACAATATCAAAAGTGTTTGGAAAAGTAGATATGTTTGAGACGTATCACCGTCTCGAGGCGAAACCAATCTAGGGATCTGGCGGAGTTGTTCTGCTCGGGATACTTCCCTCCGAGAGGGGGAAATAAGAGCCATCGTCATCACCAACAATCCTCTCATAGAGAGGGGGTCAATCTCCATCGACATCTTCACCAACACCATCTCCTCTCAAATCCTAGTACATCTCGTGTATCCGATCTTTGTCTCAAAACCTCAGATTGGTACATGTGGTTTGCTAGTAGTGTTGATTACTCCTTGTAGTTGATGCTAGTTAGTTTATTCGGTGGAAGATTATATGTTCGGATCCTTAATGCTATTCAATATCCCTCTTATTATGAACATGAATATGCTTTGTGAGTAGTTACATTTGTTCCTGAGGAAATGGGAGAAGTCTTGTTATAAGTAATCATGTGAATTTGGTATTCGTTTGATATTTTGATGAGATGTATGTTGTCTTTCCTCTAGTGGTGTTATGTGCACGTAGACTTCATGACACTTCACCATGATTTGGGCCTAGGGGAAGGCATTGGGAAGTAATAAGTAGATGATGGGTTGCTAGAGTGACAGAAGCTTAAACCCTAGTTTAGGCGTTGCTTCATAAGGGGCTAATTTGGATCCATATGTTTCATGCTATGGTTAGATTTAACTTAATTCTTCTTTTGTAGTTGCGGATGCTTGCGAGAGGGGTTAATCATAAGAATGAGGCTTGTCCAACTAAGGGCGGCACCCAAGCAGCGGTCCACCCACATATCAAATTATCAAAGTAACGAACATGAATCATATGAGAATGATGAAAGCTATCTTGACAGTAATTCTCATGTGTCCTCAGGAGCACTTTGCTTTATATAAGAGTTCGTTCAGGCTTGTCCTTTGCTAAAAAAGGACTGGGCCACCTTCCTGCACCTTAGTTACACTTGTTACTTGTTACCCGTTACGAATTATCTTATCACACAACTATCTGTTATCGATAATTTCAGTGCTTGCAGAGAATGCCTTGCTGAAAACCACTTGTCATTTCCTTCTGCTCCTTGTTGGGTTCGACACTCTTACTTGTCGAAAGGACTACGATAGATCCCCTATACTTGTGGGTCATCAGGGTCCGCCGGCCTCGCTTACCTGTACTGTTTGGTACGATAAAAAAATCTCAATATTCGTTTTTGGACATATGTATGCTGCTTTAGATTGTGTTATCTGATCATCATTTGATGTTTGTAGGTGGACGACGCAACGCAGAGGACCGAATCGACCTCCGACATGCATGGATTTGTCTGGTCCCTCTCTATTTGGACGTGGGAGCGGTTATAGGTTGGCCATTGAGGGAGTCTTGGACTAAGGGGTTCTCGGGCCGCTGGCCTATTGCTCGTGGGCCGGACTGAAGGGCCGTCACTTTTGTTTTTACTTTGTGATAACCATAGTGTTTCATGTTATATATCTTGCTATCACTTAGTTGTTTATCTTGCTTAGCATAAGTTGTTGATGCACATAGTGGAGCCTAGTTGTTTTCGCTTTTGTGCTCGACAAATTATATGCTAGTTTTATTATGCATTTGTTCAAGCCTAAACCGTAATTCTTTTAAAGCTCCTATTCACCCCCTCTAGGCGACATCCACTATCTTTCACAAAGTATTATGGCGGGTTGGAGTTCCCTGAAACATGGTCACATTTGGCGCATGGGGAATGGTCGGAATATTAATATCTGCGAGGATGCCTGGATTCCAAGTTGTGCAAACCATAAAATTATTACCCCAATGGGTGGTCAGTTGCTATGTAAGGTAGCAGATTTGATTGATCATGTTCTTAATATTTGGGATGAAGATCTTCTTAGACAGACCCTATGGCCTATAGATGTTCAGCGAGTACTCGTGATCCCTATCTCGCAACTTGATATGCCAGATTCCATAGCTTGAAATTTCGCAAAAATGGTACGATTTTTATTCGATCTACTTTCTTTGTGGAATGGGATCACCAATATGCAAAAAGTTGCAGCATACCAATGGCATGGGACTTACCACAGTTAATCCTGTTTCGGGTAGGATTTCGAAACTCTCTTGCTCGACAAAGTTTATAAAAAATATTTGGCGTACGCTTCATGCCACTCTTCCATGTCATGTTAAGCTAGCTAATAGACATGTGAAGGTTTCGTACAATTACCATGTCTGCTCGTCTAGACCAGAAGACATAAAATATTTGATGTTTCTACGCAACAGAGCAAAATAATTGTGGAGAAGGCTAGGGGTGGATGATACTATCAACGGAGCTTGTGAAGTAAATTATGAGGGATGAGGCAGTTTTGGAATATTTACTTTCAATGCCAAATTAGGAGTTGTATTTTATGGGTAATCAAAATGTGCATGAAATGATTGCCATATCAGCCTGGTACTTGTGGTAGGGAAGGTGTAAATTGGTTCACAACGTGACAACTCAAAACACACAACATATTATGATGGGGATACGTGCTCTTATGAGCAATTTTGTTATTGCCTCCTTGTAGAATGTCTCCATGAAAAGAGGAGGATGGTCTTGCCCGCCGACGGGGTTTTTGAAATTTAAGGTTGATGCTTCTTTTGACCATGACTTACTTAGGGTGCGATGGGGCGGTCTTAAGAGACGATAAAGGTAGGTTCATCACTTGAGAAAATGGTAAGATTGACTGGTGCGCGGATCTACTGATGGCTACAGCTTTGGCCCTAAATTTCGACCTATCGCTAGCGCCAAGGACATGATGCAACCACACTGTTATTAACTCAAATAATATGGAGGTGGTCGGCACCATGAAGGAAGGAGGACGATCGTCGGGAGCAGGAGCGGCAATTTTTTATGATTGTTTTCATTTAGCTTGTGATTTTCCCATTCCTAGATTTGAGCACTGCAATAGAGAAATAAATAAAGTTTCTCATGAACTTGCCAAATTGGCTAGATTTTATTTCATTTCTGAATAGTTTGAGGAGCCAAATAGTGATATTGTACCAATTCTCATAAATGATGTAATGATTACTTCTAATGAATAAAGCTCGGCTTTCTTTCAAAAAAACACCATGTTGGCTTGTAATTCATCCCTACCATTTGTGTACTTCATATCCATGTTTGAGTAATTTATTTAGTTCTTGGGGAATAAGATGAACTCTAGTATGTATTAGAACTGCATGTCTAACTCCAACATGAAATCCTCCTTTACATGTTTATATTAATAATCTTCTCGATGCTGGGTGAAGTCGACCATCCAATATTTGCCGCTTTTAGACGAAAGGTCATTACTATTGGCATGATGGTCAGTTGAGGAGGTAGGTTGCGACTTGGCTTATCTCCCTTCTTACCCGATCGTTGCAATAGGGAATAAGTGGACGTCCTTGGCTGCATCCATGGGAAAACTCTTAATCACCATTCGATAACCGGAGTGGGGATGAATGATGGTGGCATATGTGATATGGAGCTGCTGCATGTATGCATGTATCTATACCTAACTCTGTTCACAAAGAGAAACATGAGAAGTGTCTTAGGTATCCTAACCTAGAACTATGCATTTTCATATGTTGTGTATGTCGTACCGATAGTGATGATTTCGAACACCTCGAAAACACCCTTATTACTAAAGCATTGTCTCCTTATTTTATCCACCTTTTTATTTATGTTTTTACCTTCACTTAGTTTGTTAGATAAAACCGTCCTTATTATTGTTTCCATTAGCGACCGACAAAATAGAATGTTTTTAGATAATACCCTAGGTGTGAAAGTAGCCGGGTAAGTGACGACGTTGCTACGGGGTTGGTTGTTGCCTATGCAATCGCTCCTTATGGCATCGGCATGCTCTACTTATCACGGATTGCAATAAGCTTGAGCACTTGCATGTCATTACCCTTCAGAGCTCGTTGCCAACCTGCTCGCCATCTCTTACTGCCTCGTGCAGCTCCCCGCCAAGATGAAATCAATAATCTCTCCCACATCGGACGAGGAACGCCTGAGAAGCAAGTGTGAGAGTGAAAGGATAAGGGGAATAAGAAGATGCGCTCGCTCGGTCGATTCGGTCCTCCGGCGTGAAATGATTTTTTCTGATGACGTGGGATCAACACCTGCGCTGAGATCCGTGCAGAAGATTCAACACCATCCAATGCATTCGGTTCAGATTGCGGAAATACGACATCAGATTTTTAGCTTTATAGAAAGAATTTAGTCAATTTTGCTAACACATTCTTCATAGCTTGCTGCACACATTTATAGGTCAATTTTTGCTAAAAGAAAAATATAGGTCAATGTGGACGCATGGACGCATGGACTCAAAGACCGGCATTAATGTTTTTTTAAATTTTCAAAATATTGATGGATTCTTTTTCGTGCGAACAAAAAAATAGGTCAGGCCAGTGTTGGACGCATGCGACGACCCAAACACGGAAGCGGACATGGGTGTCCGTCGGGCCGACCCAAACAGACAAAAAAACGAACAAAAACGCCGTTCTTTTGGGTCGTGCGTTGGAGTTACTCTTACTCGGTTTGAGCTTCTCTAAACGAGGCCTCATGGGTTGCTCTGGCGGCACATGAGGCAACCACCGCCGCCCCACCCAACCACCCCATCCTCCGCGCTCCTCCCCTCGCCGCCGCCGCCGGTGGCCTTCGGCCGGCCCACGGCGGCGGCGGGGCACTCTCTCCCCCCATCTGTCGTCTTCCTACCCTCCAGGCTCCGTCTTCCTTAGGCACCAGCGAGATCCGATCTGGCCCCTGCGTCTTTCTTCTGTCCCGACCGGGCATGGCCTGCCTGGTGGCGGTGCGGTCCTCGGCGGGCGAGGGGGTGCGCGGGCCGCCGCCATTGGGGCCGTGGTGGCGCGGCTCCTCGTTGTTGGCCGGCGGTCTCGGATGGGGCCCACGCCACTGCCGGTGCTGGGTCCACCAGTCAGGTGTGCTCCTTCCGATCTGATGGCCTCCGTGGGTAAGGCCCTCTCTTGTTGGTGCCCACCGTGGCTGCGGATTGTGGGGTGCCCGGCGGCCCAGATCTGGTCTTCGTCTTCATGTGGTTGAAAGGAGCGAGCTTTGGCGGCATGGGTGGCAGGGTTGCGCTAGTGCGGTAGTAGGGGCGGCCGGCTACGTGCTTGCGCCCCACCGGCATGTCTGTGTGGTGGGTGAGGTTGGGTCTCTTTGGTCGCCGGAGCGGCGGCTCTGGACAGTGGGCACGGCGGCATCGTTCTGACAAGTGTTGCTGCGCGGGTGCTTGTGTGTCGTCTTGGCCGTGTGGGCAGTGAGGTGGCTCACTCCAGGAGTGTCCGGCATGCAGGTGTGGTCGTTGCTGCCACTCCGTGTGTTCCGGGCGTCGTTTGCATCTCTCTTTGGTAGGCCATGGCTGAGAACCTGGTTGGTGGGGGTCTAGTCCCGAGCGAAAGCTCTGCCTGACCATGTCGGTGCCGGTGATGGCGACGCTCATGTGCCCCGTTTTCCTCCTTGAAGGTGTCATCGTGGGTGGCCACATTCACCATCGTCTTTGGGTGAAAACCCTTGGTATGACATGTTCGAAACTAGGCGGTGGCAGCGATGTGTCGTCGTATCCTTCTTGGAGGCCCCGTCAAGTGAGCAAGGTCCTCTGCTACTGGTCACTAGGGTGAGCTCTATAGATGGCGACTTCTTCTCGTCGTGTGTCGAGTCAATGCATCGACAGTGGTCTCTCGTGAGGAGCGTGGTTTGGCGAGGCGGTTGTGCTCGAAGACCTCCCTTTGGTGCTCTAGCGCCAGTTTTCATTCGCGGTGAGCATTCCATCCTCCGACGGTGCGGCACCCTTCGAGCCGGGGCGAGGAGCTGGGTGCTCCTTCTGATGATGGAACATGATGGCGCTAGTTTGTTGGGCACCCAGGCGATGGCAGTACCATAGCCCCTCTGTCAGCTGATCCCCTTTCGAGTCGGCTCCATTCGCAACATTGGTGCTTCGGGCATGTATGAGGGCTCCAGTGTCTCATTTTATTACCTGTTTGAGCTGTGTTGTTGCTCCCAGGCATCCATGTATCTTGTCGGAGCTTTTATTTCGTTTCTCTTTGTTGGGTTGTGTTGTATCGTTGTTTGGACTTGTTGTTCTCGGCTGTAAGGGTATCATTAATTTAACGCCAGGCCGTAGGCCTCTTATCTAAAAAAAGTTGCTCTCAGATCAACTCCAACGGGCCGGCCCAAATGGACGCCGCATTTGTCCGCTTTTTGTCCGTTAGGGTCGGCCGCCCGCCCGGTGCCGACCCATTTCATGTCTGCACTCAAATTTTTGAAAAAAGGGTCCGCGGCCGATCATGACAACGGCCATGTCTCATGCCGGCACAATGCCAGCGCTGACATACAATGCCGGCTTCAAAAAATATCACCCCAGTCATGCTGCCGAGTTTGGGCGCACTCGCCAGCCGGCCGACACACATGCCAGCACACAAAAAAAATGGGTTGGGACTTGAGTTCGACCACACCATCGCGGCTCCCATGGTCATGCCAGCACACCTACCGGCATACAAAAGAGATGGCGCTCACTGCCATGGATCACTCGTCGTGGAACTTGAGCATCTCGGCTTGCATCTTCTCGAACCACGGCCTCTTCCTTGGCGACACGGTGTTGAGATCCACCTTCATGATCTCCACCCCGGTCATCATGCTCGCGAGAGCCACTTCTTTCGCCTTGGTCTTCGCGTTGGCGGCCTCGATCTCTAGCATCTTGGCTTGATTCTCTGCCTCCAACTCGAACTCTTGGCTTGCTTCTCCGCGTCCATCTCAAGCCTCCTCCTTTGGATCTCCATGAAAGCATCCATTTGCTCCGCCTTGAACTTTCGGCGCTCCTCCTCCCTTGAGTCCTTCTTGTTCATCATGCCCTCCACGCTAGCGATCAAGGCATTGGATGCCACATCCCGCTTGTCCTCCTTCTTGGAGTTGGTCTTCCCCCTCGGCCATGCCGGCTCGCCTTCCCCAACATCCTCCATGGCTTGCTTCCCCCCACGCGACTTGAGTGAGGCATATTGCACCTTGAACTTCTCCTCGTCCTTGATGACCCGAAAGCAATGGGAGAGGTTGAAGCACTTGCCATTGTGTTGAAACTTGAATGCCTCCAAAGCTTGAAATGCCTACAAAATGTTTCCATGCAAGCATATGGGCAAATGATATGCAAATGAACAAGAAAACACAAACTTGATGACACAACACTACAAAAAAATACACTTCCGTGATGATACGTGTTTGTCACAGTAGGTTGTGTTTTTTGTCATGCATGTACATCCATGACAAATTTATGACAGAATGAAGATAACCATATCTGTGCTGTCGTAGAAGTGTTCCATGACATTACCAAAATTATCATCATGGAAGTGTCCACTTCCATGACGATAAATCGCGCGTCACAGAAGTGCTTTCGTCAAGGGTGACCGACACGTGGCATCCACCGTAACGGAACGCCGTTAAGCTATCGGGTTCGGTTTTGGATCCGATTACCCGCTAACAGCCCCGACCAATGGGGATTTTCCACGTGTAAAATCATCATTGGCTGGAGGAAACACGTGTCGGCTCACCGTTGGGACAGATGTCATCCACTCATTGGACCCAAAGCGCCTATGATACGCCGACACGTGGCACGGCCCAACAGAGGCACATTCCTGTGAAAAGGCCGGCCCGTTTGACATGGTCAAAAGCTGGCGGGCCGACCCACTGCAAGCCTGTTAACGGCCTATTCGTATATAGCCCACTTACAGCCCTCTAACCCAGGGCCTGTTTACGGCCTATCCGAATTAGGCCCAGTAGCATCATCTGGGCCGTCCAATATAAATCCAGCCTGTTTTAACTTCCGGCCCATGTATGGCCCATGACGTCTTTCGGCCCATATGAGGCCCTTATTACTCTTGGCCCATTAACGGCCCGTGGTAAAACTAGCCCGTAATGAACAGTGTATCACTTTATACCCATTAACGACACGTGGTGAAACTGGCCCATAATGAACAGTGTATCACTTTATACCCATTAACGGCCCATTATTCTGTTGGGCCGTTTCCAGCCCATGTTATCTTTCGGCCTTCTCGAGGCCCATTTATTCTTGGGCTCATTTCCACATTCGTTTACTTACGGCTCGTTAATATAATTTTCTGCTTATGGGCCAAATTCAGCCCGTGGTTACAGTCAGCCCGTTTGTGGCCCGTTAGTACATTGGATCGTTTTCATAGCGTCGTCAAAATACGGCCGATTAACGATGGCCCGTTATGGTCGGCCCATGAATGGACGATTTCAACTCTAGCCCATTTACGGCCATAATGTGGTCTGTTATTGGCCCATGTTTGGCCAACCAATCATACGGCCCGTAGAAGGCCCATTGATGATACGGCCCATAGAAGTCCCATTGTGTCTACAGCCCGTATAAGGCCCATTGTTTCTACGCCACGTAGAAGGCCCATTGTTTTTTTGAAAGAAAGAAGGCCCATTGTTTCTACGGCCTTTAAAAGGCCCATTGTTTCTACGGTCCGTAGGAGGCCCATGTTGACTACAGCCGGTGGGCATCAAAGTTCGCCACCAGTGCAAATATAGGGAACACCCTACACTATACAAAAATGGATTGCTGTTTTCTTCAGCCGGTGGCTGCACGTTAAGAACAAACTTTGTATAGCACCAAAACAAATTACAACTATAAAACAAAAGGAAGGTTGGCATAAAAGTTAACAGTCTAGCAGATAAATGCACCACCAGAAGTTCAGAAGCTCAGTTCATTTGACCTGACTGTTACGTTTTCATGATGTATTGTCCGATGGAGCACCATAACCTTCGCCTTCAGTTCTCCTAGGCTCCTGAACAACATAGCAAATGTCTGATAGTGTGGTTTCAAAACCATGCATATCTTGACAACATCGAACAATGTATCGCCTTGTTTCACAAAGGGTCTCTGTTAGGGAATGGACTTGTGTCTGGAGCACAGATACAACATTGTTTTGAGCTTGCATATCTTGATCATGAGGCAGTTTGGACGATATTGCCTTAACAACCAAGCCAGTATTACGCAGGAACATGCTTTTGGCACTGTTAGTGGGCAGGTACTGACCCACTGCAGCAAGAGCTGACATAGCGGTTATAGTTGCCTCGCCACCTTCAGAAGGTGGCATTTCCACCATTTTTTCCATAGCTCGCTGAAAAGTTGAGCTTTTACATTAGTAGTACCAGAACAGAAGATATTAAGGAGGCAGTAAAACCAAACAAAATAGCTTTGGTCTATATACAGAACTTATTATGGCGAACCCATGTAAAATAATAGTTGTATTTTATTGCAAAGTACATAATAAAACCAGGTTCCAAACATATGACCATGTACCATCGCTAATGTATTGTCTATTTCTTCACATTGTATTGAGGGCTAAGGATAAAGAGACGAAGTTTATAATACGGTAAGCATAGTATGACATCATTCATATCACAAAACAACTGAGAATAGACAAACGGGCAATTGTAACGTTGTGTGGGCAAGTCCAACACGGAACTAGATTACAGGTCAAGATGAAAGGAACATCACTCCTCTCTTTTAAACCTTGTAAGGTGCAATGATACGCTAAGACAATTGAGTATAAAATTGAAAAGAGTGATAGACATTGGCTGCAAACCATGCAGTTCAAGGCACAAGTCAGAGTTAGTAGTAGTTAAAAGGCATGAGGATTAAGGACTTACAACAGTGGCTTTGACTGGTGTAGTCATGCCCTTCTTCTTGCTGGTGTGACAGTCCTTGAAGATTTCCACAGCATTTGGTTCAGGTACTTTTTGGTCCTTGTGGGCTTTCCTCTGCATTTGGAACAAGTCAATATAGATCTGATAATATGGTACAGCGAAAAGAGTGAAACAACAGCTAATTACAAGAGCCTCGCAGTGTGCAATATAGCTACGAGATCCTGTCGTCTGTTGGAATTTCACTTTCATACGGTTGGCCTTGTCCTTTGAATAGTTCACCTACAAGAAGATATATTTGTGTGGCACATGCGTAAATAGGACTTCAACATGTGATCTGATCACATATATATATAATGTACCTGATACTTCGGATCGAACCAGTGTTTAACAAGGCCTCTCCAGTCTTCATCAGATATATTTTCCACTGGAGATGTTTGGGCAAGTTCACTATTAGCATTGCCTTCAAAGTGAGTTTTCCTCAAGTTATACCGATACTGTCGCAGAGCAGACTTGAAAACATGGGTGCAAGCTTGTCTGGTTGCATCATCTTGGCTATCCAACTTGAACCTCATCTGTTGAAAATTATGGGAGTCTCATTATCAGCAACCTAGAAAGTATTGGACAGAGCAAGATGATATTACTAGTTTCCAGACATAACCATACTTACAGATAAATGGTCGAGGAAGGTGTTGAACTGGGTTTCATCTTTGTCATTCCTGTACTGAATCCATGTTGGGAGGATACGTACATGACACCTAACAGCAACCGCTGCCTCTGATACAAACTTGGCTGACTCTGTAGCATCACGTGGCCTTTTTAAACCTGCCTCAAACGGATATCCATTCTTCCTCCTCTAGATTTAGTTAACCTATCGAGCATTATCCCTGATGTTTGTTTCCTGTTGCGCCTAGGTGCTAGTCCAACAACAAACATAGGAAGTATTAGTGTACATCAGACTGTGAGACTACATATAAAGAAGCATGCAACTGTAACTTGACTCCATCAACTACCTTCTTGCTGTTGAAGCTCACAAAGTTCATCTGATCTTGCCAACTCATCTTGTGTCAAGAGTGCTTCGTAAGTAGTGTCAGGTGGCAAGGGAGCTTGGGAATGTGCTGCTAGCTGAGTTGACCAACGAGTAAATCGTGCAACTGGTGGTACTTTGGAAGGTGTTGCAACAACTAGGGTTGTCTCTGCTTGTTTGGTGGCAGCTATTTGTTTCTGTTTGGCTTGTTCTACAGCTTGTGTAGCACGGGATACCCTGTCGGTACAATTTTTCGCTGGACTTTGACCTTTTATTGCACCATCAGTACCAGCAAAATCTGTAGGATTGTTCCGCTTTCGTTTCCCTGTTGTTCTGTCTTGCTTCCTCTTGCTCTGTGCCATGTTAAGTCAAGCCGACAAGAAAAATGAATATCTATTTAGTTCTTCGGAACAAATGTACTTTGATGTAAGAACATGGTGTGATAGACAGATATTGTATGTTCTAGAAACAGGAACACGTGTCTTAGTCACAAGTATAATGTGTAAAGTAAGCAGATGAAATTCAACAAAATTAGAAGCAATACAAGCTAGACATCATACATAACATGCAACCACATATAACAGTGCCAAGTTAGAGGGAGCACCTGTGATGGTGCACAAGGGGAGATGTGCTCATCACCAACACAGCTACGTTGAGTGTCTATGATGGGGAACATAGTATTTAAAAAAATTTCTACGATCACGCAAGATCTATCTACCAGATGCATAGCAACGAGAGGGAAGAGTGTGTCTACGTACCCTCGTAGACCGGAAGCGGAAGCGTTAAGTGACGCGGTTGATGTAGTCGAACTTCTTCGCGATCCAACCGATCAAGCACCGAACGTACGGCACCTCCGCGTTTAGCACACGTTTAGCTTGATGACGTCCCACGAGTTCTTGATCCAGTTGAGCTTCACGGGAGAGTTTCGTCAGCACGACGGTGTGGTGACGGATATGATGTATCTACCGGCGCAGGGCTTCGCCCAAGCACTGCGACGGTATGACCGAGGTGTGTTTCTGTGGAGGGGGGCACCGCACACGGCTAGAACAATTCAACTTGTGTGTCTTTGGGTGACCCCCTGCCCCCGTATATAAAGGAGCAAGGGGGGAGGCCGGCCGGCCCTCCTATGGTGCGGCTAGGGCTGCAATCCTACTAGGAATAGGATTGCAATCCTATTCCTAGTAGGAATCTACCAAAGAAGGAAAAGGGGGAAGGAAAGAGAGGGAGAGGGAGAGGGAAAGAGGGGCCGCGCCCCCCTCCCCTAGTCCTATTCGGACTCCTCCTAGGGAGGGGGCGCGCCACCTCCTGGCTGCTGCCCTCTCTCTCCCCTATGGCCCACCAGGGCCCATCATTCCCCCGGGGGTTC